>CM022706.1:29061968-30290725 GCA_012295165.1 Asparagus setaceus
AATAAACGCATGTTCTTAATTGGCCGGGTCAATGTTCAAAACACGGTTCTATTATTCGTAGCGGTTCGAGATAGTAACGATTAATCGGATTATACCGATTAATCGGATTATGCTTTTGAATTTTTAATATATATTTATTATTTTTCATATATAAAATGTATATAATTCATTAAAAAATAGAAGATATACTAAGAAAAATGTAAATAAACATGTGATGAATAATCAATAATTAAGTAACTAAGTAAACACTCAATCCAATGCATCTATTATCCATGCATACATCATAATTAACTAGCTACTTAGATAAAAGTTACTAATTAAACAATCTTCTGCATTTGCGTTGTTGTTCTTGCTGCTTCTTTAGCTTCTTTGCTTAGGATCTTGTTCTGGCATTGGGAGATGGGAGAGAGGGAGACGAAGAGATGGGGGTGAGAAAGAGAGACAGAGAGATTGGGAAACAAACCCTAGGTCTCTTAGAAGAGTCGGGTTTGGTTTTTTGACAACAAAATTGGGTTTAAAACAATGCGGGTTCGAATTTTTGGACCCAAACCCAATCCTACCCATTCTAAAACTCGCCAAGATAATCATTTTATGCGGCAGTACTCGCTCGTGTCGAATACTCACTTGTCCGCATATTTGACCGCATATACCCATTTTACGCTGGGCCATTATCCGAGTAATACTTCGCGATATGCGCAGTAAACCTTTTTGAATCGGCCGGTTGCCAACCCCGACTAATTAGAAGTCACGTCTAAACAGTCGGGGTTGGGAACCCCGACAAATTAGATATGGCTTCCAATTAGTCGGGGTTGCCAACCTCGACCATTTAGAAGCACTAATCAACCCATAGATTCCAAGAGCTCCAGCCATGACAACGAGCACGATCGACTTCATCACGAGCTCAGGCCTCATCACTCCTATCGACGCCACTCCGACACCGCTCTTCGTTGTTCCATACGCTGCATCCAGTATCGAGATTGGATAAGATCAATTGAGAGAGAGGAGAAACCCTAGGTTGCTTACAGGAGAAGATGAGGGCGGCCGCTACCGAGGAACTGAAGAAGGGGCCGTCTCAGTTGAAGCCCTAATCGAGATTGGATCTTTGAAACCTTAATTTGGGATCGTTACCAACAAGAAGGAAAAGGAAGACTGGAAGAGGAGTACGAAAAGCAAAGGAAGAGAGATTATTGTGGAGCTAATAAAAGAGAGATGGGGATATTCTGTTGGGTTTGGCAGATCTCTTAAATTTTGGGGAAATAATAAAAGAGAGATGGTGACGGAATCACTTCTAAATTGTCTTCTAAATTGTCAGGGTTGACAACCCTGACTATTTAGAAGCCATATCTAATTAGTCGGGATTCCCAACCCCGACTATTTAGACGTGGCTTCTAATTAGTCGGGGTTGCTAACCCCAACTAATTAAGAACATGTGTTTTTTTGAAATCGTCCCAGTTTCCGGCCACGCTATTACGTGGTCGAAACTGGGTCGATTTTTCTAAATAAATAAGAGTGGGTTGAAATTTGTGAATAAAATTGGGAATGAATCTATATTGAAAATTTCTCCTTTTCCCCCCTCTATTATTATATGTTTATATGTCATACTTTTCATAGTTTCCCTATTCTAAGACCATAATCAGAATTCAAAAAAAAAATCATATCAAAATAACAAAAAAAAAAATCTGGAAATCTTACTGATGGGACCAAAGAAGTGAAGGCACAGTTAGAAGAGCGAAGGGAGTTGAATAGACCTAGTTTTCTAAAAGATGAAGTAAAAAAGATAAAGAAGAAGTTGAGGCAGTTGCAGTCGTTAATGAAATGCACGGAAATGAATCTACAATTTGATAAAGTGTTGCAAAGATTTTTGGGATATAACGGTTTTATCAAATCTAGTCACCAATGATTTAAAAATCGGCCGATATTATCGAAATATCGGCAATATATCGGGTTTTGACCCCTTCTGATACGATTTTTGGAAAAAAAATCGGTTATCGTTTTCACCCGATTTTGGTCGATATATCGGCCGAAATCCGATATATAGGCCGATATATGGGCCGATTTTGGCCGATATATAGGCTGATTTTGGGGAAATCAAGAAGAGAAGGAAAACAGGGAATCACACTTACGACAATAAATCTCTTCACAATAGTAAATAATTTGTTTCTTAAAAATTTAATTATATCAATTTAGCAATGTTATACCACTTCCTTCTTAAGAAACTCAAACTGTAACGTAAAAACTAATCAAATCAACTCTCAACACTCAAGTACCCAACTATACTTTGATACACAAACGTAAGATGATAACTAACATAAGCATAACCCAAAGCTCTACTCCTAATCATAAGATAACGATGAGATTAGACTAGATGACTAATAAATCAAATTCTGAGTTAATTGATTGTGGTTCAACATAAATTGTATAGCATGTTTGGGAAATGGTCAACATGGCTTATAAGCCACAAAGGCTTATAAGCCACTGAAATATGTTTGCCAACCGGCTTATATTTGCTTATAAGCCAAAAAAATTAAGCTGCCCCAACCCAGCTTATTATTTTGGTGGCTTATAAGCTGGGTTGTTTGACCAAGTAAATTGACCAGCTTTCCCCTCAATATTTAAGATAATTCCGAAACCTATGTCCTTTTTGTCATTTTAACAATAATGATGGATTATAATCCACCCATTTGTCAAACACTCTCCTTCTCCTACTGAATGCAGCTTATAATCCATTTATTTTACCAAACACTTTCGCTTATAATCTACTTGGCTTTTAATTCATTTGTGGATTATAAGCCAAATGGATTATAAGCCAAGTTGCCAAACATGCCTTTATACTGATTAACTGATGTTAACTTAGAAGCTCATCCAATATGTAAGATCAAGCATCTTGGTCGAAGAAGATTTGACCTCAAATTTTGAAAAGGAGCAACATGTAGAACTTTGAAATGATAATTCAAGATGGTTGTGCAGAAGCAACAAACAAACCGACATAATGGAGCAAACTATTTCATAGGAAGTAAATGGAGTTTCTTTAAAAATAACAAAATCATGTGTTAAAGGAAACAACATTGTAGTCAATTTTTGGAGTGATACCAAGCTGAAAATGACCATACTAAAGATTACAAGTTATATAAGTTGGTAGCAAGAACTACATTGCTTAACTCGCTCAGCTTGGAGTCAACTTCGATTGGGATGAGCAAGATGTCTCAGGGATACTATCTTGGGCTGAGAAATCTAAATTGGGCCAAGGCTCTGACTCAGGCTCGAATCCGATGACTCTCTATATCTTTAGCTCAACCTCTATGTATGATTTAAGCATCGGTTCTTGCTTGTATAAGTCATGATTTTGATCATGATAAATCTCATGATCACTCAAAGATGAGCTCTGTTGAAAAAATATTGAAGTCACCTCACAGGATAGCAGGCCCAGGATGTTTATAGATCATAGCATCCCCATGATAAATGAAGGTCGATAGGCAGTAGTACTAATCATAACAGCTTCTTTTAAATGAAAGAATGTCACCAAATAATAAGGATATCGATCTCAAAGAAATATTATCATACGCGTCCATGAGAGTGTAAGGATATTCTCGACGACAAAACCTGGATTATCTACTTAGTCAATCCTCAGCATAAGGATGTATTTGCTTGTTCGTCGTGACTTGTCGTATCACATGAGAAAATAATTCTTCCAAATTATCCTAGCAGCTAACCCATATGGATCTTCAACCTCCAAGGACAAGGTAGGACATACTGATCTTTTGAAAAGGATGTATTGGTACCCCGTCACGGAAAAGATTATGGTGATAATAATAATCAAAATAGTATGAAAATGTTGGATTAGAATAATAAAAGAGGATAATGAAAAGCAACAAGAGGACAGGAGACAAGATATGGGGATAAAAAAGTTCAACATTCTGTTTTGCATTCCATCGTTTTTTTTTCCCCCTCTATTATTATATGTTTATATGTCATACTTTTCATAGTTTCCCTTTTCTAAGACTATAATCAGAATTCAAAAAAAATCTGATATCAAAATAACAAAGAAAACAAATCTGGGAATCTTACTGATGGGACCAAAGAAGTGAAGGCACAGTTGGAAGAGCGAAGGCAGTTGAATAGACCTAGTTTTCTAAAAGATGAAGTAAAAAAGATAAAGAAGAAGTTGAGGCAGTTGCAGTCGTTAATGAAATGCACGGAAATGAATCTACAATTTGATAAAGTGTTGCAAAGATTTTTGGGATATAACGGTTTTATCAAATCTAGTCACCAATGATTTAAAAATCGGCCGATATTATCGAAATATCGGCAATATATCGGGTTTTGACCCCTTCTGATACGATTTTTGGAAAAAAAATCGGTTATCGTTTTCACCCGATTTTGGTCGATATATCGGCCGAAATCCGATATATAGGCCGATATATGGGCCGATTTTGGCCGATATATAGGCTGATTTTTGGGGGGGAAAAACAACTGCTTAATTGGGTTTCGGGTCATATAACCCATATTTTTCAGACCCGACCCGCAACTTAAAACATCTAAATCCTCCCAATCGCTTCATCGTTCACCCAAAACCCTAATATCACAATCGAGAACTAAGTTTCAAAAATTGGTTAGTGATCTAAGCATGAGTTATTTACATTTTAGTATGTTTATACTTCATTAAATGTGCTTAGAATCTTAGATTACATTTTAGGACATTATATTATATATCCGATATGACACTCCGATTTTTACTACTTATCCCCAATATATCCCCGATAACCGGGATCCGATATGAATTTTGACCGTCCGATTTATTTCCGATAACCGATTTTTAAAACCTTGCTAGTCACATTTGCAGAAATTCTATCCTGAAGAAGCTGAGGGGAAAAGCAGTAGTTTACTAAACAAAGAAAACTAATCACAATTGATGTAGCAAAACTCAGTCAGTGCAAGTATGTTTCTGGAAACCTGTAACCTGGTCACGAGGATCGACATCCCCTGCTTTACAAGAGCTAGTGGGATCCAAGTTTGATCTGGGAAAAGGATTTGGATTGAGAGTGGAGAAAGGGATCACGAGGTCTCCACACCAACATAACTAAGAGCTCATTTATGAAAATTTAGAATAAGGTAAAAAGGAACTCATTCACTCAAACACAATTAATCAATGTTATAGAAAGCACTAGGCTCTGCCCAGACGGTTTTCCTTTTCTAATTATAAGGAGGTCGGAGGAGGTAGATGAAGAGGACAAGGCAGCAGAGGAGCACATGGAGAAGAAGACCAAGGCATTGGAAACATCTATTTAAGAAAAGGCACTTCATGCTTTGGAAGTGGTGGAAGCACTCTTCACAATCAATGCCAAAACACACTTCATATTCGTTAACTAACAATATGAATGGGAACACATAAAACTTATCCTCAAAAATTATTGTCATGGCAATAAAAATGAAATGTTTTACGTAGAAGTAAATATATTTAAAAATAGTTCTTTTTTCCTTAAAAATAACATAAAGATAGCAAACCACGCCTAAATTACAGTCCTAAGTTGACTGTCGGTTAAACTATCTGAAAACCATGTCAGTTTTTACAAGAACAGACCAAGACAAAATGAGGTTAAGTAATCAAATAGATGCATTAGCATTTGATCTGTCATGACCTTATCATCCATGGTGTCTGAGTTTAGAATTGCATCCATCATTCGTCTCAGCATAACCGCAGCATAGATACATTTTGGTCGAAAATTACCATGACTAACCTGGAAGAGTTATGAGAACATGAAATCTAAAATTGGCAATCGAAAAACAGTCAAGGAAGAACATGAATTTCACAGAAATTTACCGGCACGTTAGCAAGAAATATATCACGTATAATTTTTCTTGCTTCACCTTCCTACAAAGTACACAAATAAAAAGTAAGCTAGATTTGTATAGTTTACAGAAGAAATGAGGGCACAAATTATACAAATATGCAAAGAGGGAAAAAGGAAGGTAAATGAAAAAAAAACAAAAGCCACATCTACAAGATGAATATCTGTGAACCAGTGCATATACTCATATATAGGTTAAGAAAAATCCATATCACAATGTTCATGAGTATGAAGAGGGACCACAAGCTACATCTAAAGCTTATTCATGGATATTATAAACCTTTCTTATTCTAGCTCGTGCAGCACCAGTGCTCCCCGCCTGCATACATAAACAGGAATCAGCAAATCTATCACATCACAGAACCTCTGAAACATATAAAATGTAATATCTATGGTCAAAGAGATGCAAGAAAGCAGATAACGACAAGAGCAATTCCACCGTCACCCAGAATTTCAGATTAAACCAATACACATGTTTATGCATTAATTTAAAGAATTTGGAAGTTTACTAAAAATAAAGCATGGAACTATCTTAAAGGGAAAAAAAATCCAACTTATAAATTAAGGTTTGCCACATGTTTAAATGGTTTATTTTCTGCCAAAACACACCCAACTATGATACTATTTTTCATAGTGTAGGTAAATTACACAAAATGCCCCAAAACTTTGGGAGGCTTCCCACGACATCCATGGGGACTTTTTTTCCACTGAACCCCCAATATTTTGTGTCTCACTACACCCCACCCCACCCCCCCCCCCCAAAAAAAACAACTTCCAATGTTTCCCATGGATCTCACTAACAGTGTTAATGGATCAACAAGCACTTATTTCCTACACTATCCAAAAATGGCCAGTAACACCATTAACACTGTTAGACGGTCCAATGGCAAAATTTGAAAAAAAAATTTTTTGGGGGTGTGGTGTGAACCCGAAGAGCAGGGGTTTTCTGAGAAACACAAGAGTTCAAAGGGGTTTCGTGGGAAGCCCAAGCATTATCACATACATAACACATCAAAGGGTAAAAGATCTATGTGTGGGCACAGAACATAATTCATAACTGTCTTACGCTAACCAAGAAACGCTTTGTAAAAAAAAGTTACAGCAATTGTGATCTTTTCAAAATCATCTGAGATAGCATATAATATAATTCACTCAAAAAGTTATACCACATAGAAGAAGGAAATTAAAGACACCTGACAAAAGTAAGCAAAAAAAAGAAACGGTGCACGATTTACGCAAATACACCCTCATTATATTAACATGACAACAAAACTAATATAACAATTGTGCATAACAAGTTGTCAAATTGACATAACAAAATTAAACCTCTATTTAAAATTGGTACAAAGCTTTAGAACTACTAACCTTCTCATCAAGGTAATCCAATGCTTGCTTTTGTGTGTATACTTTCTCAGAGTAACATTCCTGACATAAGAACCAAAATGGAAAAAAAAGGGTCTTCACATGGTATTGGAATAATCTAGCTTCTAACATGGTGAAGCTATAATGTACTATAATCATTTGAATCAAACATTACCAATGCCAAACATTGCAACTGTGAAAGGAAGAAATATGATTAAAAAAAACATAGCAACAAGATTGTAAAGCTAAAGACATGAACCAGCGTAAGTTTACAAGTGTAATCTTAACACTAACATATATAAAGTTTAAGGCTGAAGAAGTAAATTTGGCGAAGTATATTGACAAAACATTGAAGCTATCTTAAATAGTTAAGGAACAAACATATTATGCACCATTTCATGTAATCAACAGGACACGAGCTTTACATCATTAAAAGCTACAAACTAGCATGCAGTTTAAGTACGTGAAGCCATGAGCATAAGTGCATAACTTTAGAAAGAGATTCCTAATAATCCAAGATGTGAAACTAGACACTTCGGGCAAAATAAGCATCTTATGGAATAAAAAGAAATAGGGCATATAAAAAGGTAAGAAGCTTTTTCTAAGAAGTTTCTTTCTCTTTTCTGTGTTACACCCAAAAACTCTAACCCAGATAAGGACACTTTCTCCCAATATGCCAACATCACCAGTTTCCAATTGCTTCTTTATTTAGTTTAACACTGGACTGGATACACATGTTAGGGACAGAAATGAAAATTATGATGGATTTGTTCAATCTCTTGCAAGGACTCACACTTACGAAAAGAGCAACCGAACACATGTAAACAAAACCAGAACATTATGACAACCTCTTACATATAGAATTTGAAGAGAGCTTAATTCTTGATGGCCAGGCTTTAAGCTTTACGCTTCCATGAATACATTCCTGTAATCTCTATGTTCAATATATTGTAAATACAAAAGAAAGAAAAGGAAGACATTTTGAAATTCAGTGTCACTATATTTGATATATTATAGTGGGAGGCACATCCTTCGGTTAATTTGGCTAAGTGAGAGATGTTGGTCAGTTTGACCAAATCAATAAAAGAATCACAAAGATATAATCATTAAAAAATGGTAACATACATCTCGAAAGATCAATCTGTTGAGGTGAAATGGGGGTTGTTTGGTTGGTTTGAGAAAATTTTGGAAGCCAGTTCCTTACAGAGTGGAGGGGGAATGAGAATGACCTCTGTATAAGAGAGCGAATCTCTCAGAAAAATACACGACAGTAGTAATCTCTACTGGAGCCTGAATTAAAAATCACCTCTCTATTTTCTTCAGTTTTTTTTCCATCTATTGATTTTCATCAAATTCCTTGATTTGTACATGTATCAAAAACCCTATCACATCCATGTAGGAGGAAAGCTATGGAAAAGGAAATGATGGTATAAAGCTTGATGATACATGGAACTCAGTGCAGTTTCAATAGGTTGTCAATCTTTTATATATTGAAGAGAAATCTAGATTACTTAATGTTCAGGAGGTTTTTAGATTAAACATAAGCCTCTACCTCCCCGACAAGCTTTTTGTAATCCAGATGAGGCCCCAGTTACATGCAAGGTAAACCTCACCATCAGATCCTACTAAACGGATCATGTCCCAAACAAACAACACCATTTTGCCGGAATATGCACAGATGGCGATGGTGTTAACAATCATGACTGATTAACTCGTAAGTTATTCATAAAGTATGAATATAGAATTCATTCACATTTTAGAAAGAGCAGAAAAATATAATGAAGAGTAGAATAATATAATGAAGTCCATTTAAAAGAAGCATAATGATCATCGTGATACCATTGACATATTACTATAGCTATTGAAGAGAAACATGCAGGCAATGACATAAATTTCTTAACAAAAGAAGCCATTAAAATAGTACATACATAACGAAAAGGTAGAAATATTCAACTTTGTTTAATTGACATAACGATTACCAATAAAAAAAAGTGAAGGTCAACTTATGTAAATATATAAGTTACCAGATAGAAGGCTTTACGACATTGACATGTACTAGTTACTCAAATGAAATAGGCAACCTGAATGGATGGAAGAAGGAGACTGCCATATCGTGGATCTCTTCCGAGCATTTGGACAATCTCCTGATCACTCTCAATACCCATAGCTTTCAAGATTATCATAATAGGAACCTGGAGAAAATCCAAGCATAAGTAAAGCAGGCAGTTCATGGAAATTCTTAGGAAAAGAGATTACTGCAGTGTCAGTACTGGCTTAGAGAACTGATTAAGTTGTAGATATATTTTATCTTTGTCCATGAAGAAGACAGTTTTGCTTTTTGTCTCATGTGTGCTGCTTGTAACTGATGCGGAAACCCTGACAACAACACCACATAGCTATGGATAAGCCTGATTTCAAATACATAATGTAAACAACTACTAAAACGGAAACATGACATACCAAACAATTTCAGAAGAATGATAACTAACTATGAAAACATGATAAAAAGAAATTTGCAGAAGTAATTAACTTACTACTATGTAAATACAAATAAAGATGAATTCCCTTGTAGGGAAAGATGTAACTTTTGTCATTGATTGCTCTATTTTACTTAAACTTCTCCGCCACTCTTCCATCTCAAGTCCACAGGCAAACAGTAGCAACATCATTTTTTCTTTTATGTACCCTGTGTAGCTTTTGTTATCTTCTTTTTTCCACCTTATCAAATGACCTTTGTTTATATAGATTTAAGTTGATGGTTGCTTGCCTTTTAGATGATGCACTTGGTCAAGTTGGACTCATGGTATCCTATTTGCCGATAAAGTGACATTATATTATATATGTTAATATACTATCAGTACTCCTGCCTTACGAGTCAATATTTCCTTCATACTTATACTGCTTAACTTAGGAGTTTGACTATTTTGAATGATTTTATGAAGTTAGATCATTAGATCCTTCACGATGTGCTTTGCCTTCTACTCCATACCATTTTTTAGTATTTTATTTCAGCATGTTACATTTATTTGCATTCACAACCATATTAAAAGGTCTGATGAAGCCTCTTTCAGCAAAAGCAGACAAGTGGATGCATTCCTCCTCGATTAAATTGCATTACAAAACCGAGCTCTACGGACTTGAGGACTTACTTCTGCCCATTCAGCCAGTTCGTTGATCTAGCTGAGAACGACCAAAATTGACTGGCGCGTTGCCGCGACATTTGAATGAAGAAGCCAAAAAATAATGGTTAAGCATTTCGCTTAGAAATTTCTTTTTTAATTTGTAGATAAAAATATTTTTGGGGGTTGTAATATAGATAAATTAGTGTGAATGGAGAAAAAATGGTTTAAGCATTTGGTTCCAAATTTTCTTTTTGAGCTTGTGAACAAAAATATTTTATGGTTTTGTATTATAGATAAATTAGTGTGGGAAAAGTCGAAAAATAATGGTTTAAGCATATGGACAATACTAATGCCTTTGGTAGTTGCATTGTGGATAAATTTGTGTGGAGCAAGCCAACAAAAATGGCTCATTTTGATTTAGAAAACATATCAGTTAAAGCATTTGCACAATACTAATGCCTTGATAGTTGTTATGTACATAAACTAGTATGGAGAAATGCCAAAAAAAGGCTCATTTAATTTAAAAAGAAATGTTTTCAAGACATTTAGCCCCTCAAATTTCCAATAGTTCCATATGAGTCCCTCAAATCTCAATAATTGCTTGTAAGTCCCTCAAATCCTAAGGGGTCTAACAATTTGGTTCCTCAATGACAAAAATAACTCTTAGTTATGATTTCTCTCTTAAAACTCATCTTGCTAAAAAGGATCATATACACTTTGATAATCTAGAGTTTACACCTTTTAACTTTAATATCAAAGCTTTTGATACTTTTGATACCCTAAAGTTTACATTTTTAACTTTGATACCTCAAAGTTTTTTCCTGACACTTTTCTTAGGACAAAGTTTACATCATTTTAAACTTGATACCTCAAAGTTTTGTTTTTGACACTTTGATACCTTATCTTAAATTTTAGGGTATTAAAATTAAAAAAGTACAAACTTTGAGGTATCAAAGTTAAAAAAAATAAGAATCTTTGAGGTATGAAAGTTAAAAAAATGTGTAAACTTTGGGGTATCAAAGTGTCAAAAAAGGTTTGGGAATCAAAGTTAACAAAGCTGTAAATTTTGGGGGATCAAAGCATAGAAGTCGGGAACGTGATATGCTATAGCGAATCGCGACCAAGGTTCAATCGTCCCAAATTCATACAGAACACAATCTGATTCACGAACCCCAGCAATCCAATTTAGAATTCAAACCAGTTAAATTTTGAAGAAAAAATAACTCTTTTTAAGAGAATTAACAACGAAAAACATGAGAAATTAAGCAAATAAAGTATGCATATCTTAATTGCAACATAATACTTAAAGTTCTTTTACCATTACTGATATCAACTAGCATTTCAGAACCGAACCTAAAGCGTACCATGTTCCCTGACATATCATATAAGCCCACCCCCTTGTAACCGATTCCTAACGAGTGGCGTAAACCGCGTTCCCGTACCCATCCCTTGAACCGAACGAACCGGGTCCCATGCGACTATGAATCAAAGTGTCAAAAAACTTGTGCATATCAAAGTTTTAAAAACTGTAAATTTTAGAATGCCAAATTGCAAACAACCGTTTAGAAAACATTAGATAAGGGTATTTAGATTTGAGGGACTAATATGGAATTATTGAAGATTCGAGGGACCAATATCTAAATAACCCTATATAAAAATACCCTCTAAAAATGCCAAATTGAAAATAACCCTTTAGAAAAATATTAGATCAGGGTATTTTCATCATTGAGGGACCAATTGCAATAACCTTCGGATTTGAGGGACTAATGAGCAATTATTGAGATTTGAGGGGCTAATATGAAATTATTGAAGATTAGATGTATTAATACTAAATAGAAACCCTATGTAAAATGATGGCCCAGCTGGGATTCAAACTTGGAACCTGTGAGCCAAATCTGTAGACTTTAACCAACTAAGCTATTTTTCTTTTCAGAATTTTTGACAAAAAATATATTAATTGAATTTCGGAAGAGAGTAAGTTTTGAAAAAAATAAGTGGAGGTAAAACTTTGGATTTATACGGCAGAAAATCCTTTTGGAAGCGCGAGTTTAAAAATAAATGGGGTAAATTTTCAGATTTATAAGCAAAAGATCATTTACAATTTCTGATGTCGTGAGATTAATGTAAAAAAAGAAAGTAAGATACAAAACCTTTAAATATTTTGTTTAAAAAATGCATTGCATGCGTAAGCACTTAGTTAGCAAATTGTAATAAAATCTGCACCTCACAATATAGAATAATTTGGCAGAATACAAACTATAAAAAAAATTAGTAATCATTTTGGCTCTAAGCTTGACTTTGGAAGTGAGTAGGTATAGGAATATTTTTTTTTAGGGGGTTTAAAACTTTGGGTTCTGAGGAAAAACCTTTTGGAAGTTGGTACTTAGTAGGTTCAAAAGAATGGAGTAAAGTGTGAGGTGAAACTATTTTGGATCTAAAAGTGACTTTGAAAGTGGCGGATCTAAAAATAAATGGGGATGAGACTTTGGGTTATATAAGAAAAAGGGTGAATTCTGAATAAATGGAGGTAAAACTTTTGGTTTATCGGCAAAAGTATTCTATTGTACATCAAATTTTTATTATATTATTTTACTAAAACTCATGAAGTATGTATTTTGATCTTTAAAATGTCATTTTGAATTTTGTGAGCTTAAAATAAATTATTTTATAAATTGGATTTATATGAAAAACAGCCTTCATTTAATTGTCTAAAAGGTATGGTACACAGGTCATAGGTATTTTATTATGTAAAATTGACTCGACAAGATTCAAACATGAAATCTATGATATAAAGGTGAAGACTATAACCAACTAAGCTAGTTAGCTTTTGGTATTCTTTGACAAAACCTTTACTAATAATATAAATTAGTGTGGCTTGAAAAGACATTCTACGGTGGTAACCCAATAGCTTATATGTGTATGTGTGTGTGTGTGTATATATATATATAAGATTAATGGGTATCATATGTCATGGAGGGATTTCCTCATACACAATGATGTGGCACAATCCCATGATGAAGCTTTCTCTCTCTACTTTATTCACATGATGGGGATTGTGCCACATACTGACATATGAGGAGAATCCTCTCCATGACATATGATACCCATTAATATATATATATATATATATATATATATATATGATATGATTTGTCGAGAAAATAACCCGAACCATTCACTAAGATAGTGAAGAAGGATATCGAATGGACCAAAAAGAATAAGACTGATATAGTCCTATATCTTGAAAAAGAAGATATACCTTCTATGAATGAACCAGAAAGGTTGAGATAAAAATATCTGGATTCTGTCTACTACCCTACACTCTCTTTAAAATCGAGAGCTTGGTTAAAAATAATAGTAATACAAAAGGAAATGGAAATAACTCATTTCTGGAGTAATGACAATCATTCTGTTCCTCCCAACTTCAACAAATGCATTATACAAGAGGTTATACTCCCTCAAAATTGGGCGATTACTCCTAATCAAGAACTACCATTGGTTAAAGCTAGCAATAGCAAAGAAGTATATTACTTCAACTATTGGGATTATAAAGAAGCTTTTTATAAAATCTTTTTATATCAAAATCCCAAGAATAAACATATCTGGCTCATAAAGCTTTGTCCCGAAGCCGTTTCTAAAGGTCTACCCACTTGGTTCTTCGAATGGTGGGCTTCTTATGGTGCAGACCTGGCCATCTTACCAAAGGTCATCTAAGAATTATATTCTCCATGGTTGGACAACCATCCAGTCATTTCAAAGCTCCCGGAGGAAGAGATTGAAGGAATCACTTTTGCACAACAAAACAACAGCCTTTTTGCTGGCAGAAAATTAGCGTCACATGTCGCTGTCACTTTTTAAAGTTCAGGGAATCTCAATAATAATTGAGTATCACTATGTACTAAAGTTTAGATAAGCGCTATTGTAAAATAAAATTTTTGTCATCTTCAAAGCATAGTAAGATATTTTTGTAACGCCATATAAGGAGAACGAGTCTGTAAGGAGGAGGAAGCTTGAAATATTGTAATAAAAGTTCCTTATAATCGTGGAAGAAAAACCTTTGCTAAAGTTTAGCCATCGTTCTCTGTAAGATATTCGTTCTTTTTCTGTTGCTTATTTTCTGTTGTGTTCTATTTCTGGTATCAGAGCCAGGTTAGGCACAAAAATGTCTGGCTAATCTGTTTTCTTACTATCTATTTTGCTTGCATATTATAAGTAGAATGTAAATTTTAGATAGATTCTTTCATTACTTTGATTAAGAATTTAAATTGTTTATCTGTGGGACGTCATCTAAGTCGCACAGTGTAAAGCCCGTGGTTGGTCGGGATGGCTGTTAGGGTAGTGTAAGCCGTTGACAGACGTGCAGATATTTACTTAAACTGTTAGTTAAAATAAGAGATTGAAACATCTAAATTTTATATCCTACTTATTTATATGTTAAACAAAATAGATAGTCAAGAACTTATGACAGACGAAGTTAGCTCTTCGGCCATTACCCGTAATACGGGAAAAAGGGTAAAAAATGCCCAATTGACAGAGTTCCCTATGGAACTTGAATCTTTGAATAAATGGTCTATACTAAAAATCCCTCATAGGGATATACATCAGATTGGGTTTTGGGATTATAAATCCATTATAGCTATAAAGACCCTAGAACGTACGGTTACTGTTGATAATACAAAACAGACAATAAAATTATTAAGCCTAAAGAACATTGAACAATATATGAAAAAATATAAATACATCCATATAGGCCTAATACAGATCGCTTTTAAACCTTTAACCTTACAAGGATTAAATGCTTCAATATTGACTTGCCTACGAGATGGCAGATGTCTAAATTGGTCTCAATCCCTAATAGGAATCATGGAGACCAGTTTATGTAATGGTCCAGTATATTTCAATGTTTATCCCAATCTAAGTCTGTCCTTAACAGACCCTAATATTTTAGAATTAGTAAATCTAAATATAAAAACTCATGGGTATGATTTCTTACCCGAGTCCCAGACAATTGCTATTATTTATCGGATTCATTATAAGGCTTTGACCACTTTGGCCCCGAAGGCCAAAAGTCATACTAAGCCAAGAAAAACAGTCTTAATAGAGACCAATTTATTATCTTTCAATATTGCCACTAATAGGCAAGTAAAATTGAATGAGGTCAATTTTCCTGAAAGTTGGGTTATACCCCAAGCGGTCCAACCGAGACCTATAATAAATAAAGAAATTTATCAAATTATAGAAACAAATGATGGAGAAGTTGAAGTAATCGAACAATTAAATTGTTCCCATCAGAAAATTCTTCTTCTAGGAGATCAATTTTAAGATCAGATTCTTATTGAACTTCGAAATCAAAGAAATTAACATATCAAATAATAATATTCCACATGCATTTTACAAGGAAGAAAAACTTTCTCCTACAAGATCGGGTTAGCTTTAGAATGTAAATAGATTTTTCCGAAGGAAGTGTTTTAGGAAATTCTTGAATTTAGAATTTCAAAAGGAAAAACATTTCGAATTCGTAAAATGGTTTTAAAACCTTTTCTAAAAAGACCGATTATCTTGGAAAAAGAATATTATAAAGACCTAATAAAAACAAGATTTAGAATATTTTATTCCTTGGTTCTTAAAGAATTATATTGACAACAAGGATTGCAAATAGAGTACTAGAAGAACATTTTAAACAATGGAAAACTAGTACGAATGCAATAATAAGATCGATTTATCCACCTACGGATCCTTTAAAATTATCGAATTTCTACTCATAATTTAGCTTTTATAAAGCTAAGCAATTCTCAAGAAGAAACTCTTAAAGAGTTAAGTAACATTGTGAAACAAAATAATTATACCAATGTGCATCTTCATGTAGTTGGACAACTTATTAGAATAGAAGATGTTATTGGTAAATTGATAGAAAAATTAAATGAAATAATTCATTCTTTAAAATTATTAAAAACAAAAATGCCCCATAATAATATTGAGAAGGCTACAATAAAACCACCGATTGAAATTTCGTGATTTAAGAGAGATCCCGAAATTACTACTGAAATTTATCAAATTATAGAAACAAATGATGGAGAAGTTGAAGTAATCGAACAATTAAATTGTTCCCATCGAGAAAATTCTTCTTCTAGGAGATCAATTTTAAGATCGATTCTTATTGAACTTGAAATCAAAGAAATTAACATATCAAATAATAATATTCCACATGCATTTTACAAGGAAGAAAAACTTTCTCCTACAAGATCGAAGTTAGCTTTAGAATGTAAATAGATTTTTAGAAGGAAGTGTTTTAGGAAATTCTTGAATTTAGAATTTCAAAAGGAAAAACATTTAATTGAGAAAATGGTTTTAAAACCTTTTCTAAAAAGACCGATTATCTTGGAAAAAGAATATTATAAAGACCGAATAAAAACAAGATTTAGAATATTTTATTCCTTGGTTCTTAAAGAATTATATTGACAACAAGGATTGCAAATAGAGTACTAGAAGAACATTTTAAACAATGGAAAACTAGTACGAATGCAATAATAAGATCGATTTATCCACCTCTGAGATCCTTTAAAATTATCGAATTTCTACTCATAATTTAGCTTTTATAAAGCTAAGCAATTCTCAAGAAGAAACTCTTAAAGAGTTAAGTAACATTGTGAAACAAAATAATTATACCAATGTGCATCTTCATGTAGTTGGACAACTTATTAGAATAGAAGATGTTATTGGTAAATTGATAGAAAAATTAAATGAAATAATTCATTCTTTAAAATTATTAAAAACAAAAATGCCCCATAATAATATTGAGAAGGCTACAATAAAACCACCGATTGAAATTTGAGTTTAAGAGATCACGAAATTACTCTGAAATTGTTGAAATAATTACAAAGAAAATGAATGAAGCTAAACTTCACACTTTAGAGTTATCATCGACTCCCCAAATTGAAAGTTCTTCCAATATAGAAGATGATACTACTTCATCTGAAGGAGAAATATCTCCTAAACAGCTACTAGCGATAGAAGACCAATTTATTATAAAATAAAAGGTCCCGCAAAAGATAGAGAGGTATTATTATAAAAGACCTAATAAAAAACAAGATTTAGAATATTTTATTCCTTGGTTCTTAAAGAATTATATTGACAACAAGGATTGCAAATAGAGTACTAGAAGAACATTTTAAACAATGGAAAACTAGTACGAATGCAATAATAAGATCGATTTATCCACCTACGGATCCTTTAAAATTATCGAATTTCTACTCATAATTTAGCTTTTATAAAGCTAAGCAATTCTCAAGAAGAAACTCTTAAAGAGTTAAGTAACATTGTGAAACAAAATAATTATACCAATGTGCATCTTCATGTAGTTGGACAACTTATTAGAATAGAAGATGTTATTGGTAAATTGATAGAAAAATTAAATGAAATAATTCATTCTTTAAAATTATTAAAAACAAAAATGCCCCATAATAATATTGAGAAGGCTACAATAAAACCACCGATTGAAATTTGAGTTTAAGAGAGATCCCGAAATTACTACGTAAATTGTTGAAATAATTACAAAGAAAATGAATGAAGCTAAACTTCACACTTTAGAGTTATCATCGACTCCCCAAATTGAAAGTTCTTCCAATATAGAAGATGATACTACTTCATCTGAAGGAGAAATATCTCCTAAACAGCTACTAGCAGTAGAAGACCAATTTATTATAAAATAAAAGGTCCTGCAAAAAGATAGAGAGGTATTATTATAAAAGACCTACTCCGGCCGATGTATTATTTGAAGAAAATGATATGTACTTACAAGCCGATTATAATGGTAGAAATATCTATGAATGGAACATAGATGGGTTATCAGATATCCAAATCAATTCAACTATACATCGTATGCTAATGTATGCTACTGTATGTAGACAAAATGGGAATATAGACAAAATGATAGCAAGTTATATTACTTGTGGATTTACTGGCATCCTTAAAGGATGATGGGATAACTATTATCCCTCGAAGCCAGAGGAGAAATCATAAATATATATATATATATATATATATATAGCATAGAAAAGCCCTTAAGTTAAATCTTAATTGGACATTATTATGCGCAAAACAACTTGACTAAACACAATTTTGGTTTCAATCAGAAAGGCATCCCCCACCTCCTTACCACCACTATGAATAGGGTGTCCAGCTAAATTTATAAATGCTTTGAAACAACAACCCTCTAACAATCTTTCAAAGCTTATTCTTAATGCTGGATATTACATCAGATGTGGTCAGATGGAGAGGCCCTTTGCCTTCTTTCAGTGCCAAAGCTAGTTATCAAGCCATGCAACATGCAGTTCCTAAAGTAAAATGGAGGAAACTAGTTTGGAGTGGATTGAATTTACCTCGACACTCCTTTATCATGTGGTTAGTCTGCCATCGAAAGATCTTAACTAGAATGCATTTGAGAAGGAGAGGTGTTAATATTGATGCTATTTGTCCTCTCTGTGAGAATCAGGAGGAAACTGCTGATCATCTATTTTTTGCTTGTAATATCAGTAAGAACCTTTGGCTATCAGTTCTTGGCTTTCTTCATGAAGGAGATGTCCCTGATATTTGGTCAAATATCCTTTCTTGGGCTCTTAAAAGATGGGGAGGTAAAGGGGTAATTTGCAAAATCAAAAGAGCTGCTCTAGCTGCTAGCATATACTTTGTGTGGCAAATGAGAAATGAAGTGATATTCAAAAGATTCAACCTGATACTCAATTATACACCCAACAGGTGGCGTTTTTTTTAAAAATCCAGCTTAGTCGTGTGGACAGAATGAGAGATACTGCTGAAAATAGGAGATGGTGTGAACAATTCAAAATCTATCCCCAATTTCTGTGAACTACCTGAAGACTTCTATTTTTTTCAATGGAGAGTGTTGCTAGATTGAACTTTACAGAGGATCATGTGCATGGCTTTTGTTTTTCACTTTTAGAGTGATATGTGATATGTTTATCACATACTTTGTACATAGATAGAGTTTGTATTTCAACTTTTACTTTGGTAATGAAAAGCTAACATTTTTTGCCAAAAAAAAGCTTATTCTTTATATTTTTAATAGTTTTGGTGTGAAACTCTTTCTCTCTTTTGTAAATTTTTAATTTTTTAAATCGTGTTCATTTATGCATTCTTGTATTGATATTCCTTTAGATACTTAAGCATTTTGTTATACATGTTGAATGTGTCCCTTATGATTTATGTGATAAACTAAAATATTAGATTTAAATCCATGCAACAAACTTTAACCACTAATTTCACTTGATTATCGAGATAAGGTAATAAGAAATTGTGAATTATAAAATAACACAAGGGTCACCGAGAACACCATACCGTCCCTTATTATCTCTATCAATAATAATTCGATTCTTTGAAAGTTGTTCTTGAATCAGAATAACCTAAAAGATAAATGATGTCATTAGCAATTGAACATATACTAAACAACAAAGAAAATGAAAAACATGTCAAAACCGTGGAGGAGTAAGCATCAAGGTATATGTGAATACACGATGCATCAAGTCCCATACTATATAAATACATAGGACAACTAAATCACATAACACAAAAGAAATTAACATATAAGATAAGATGAATACAGAAGTCATTATGTATTTATCTCGAAATATCATAAATATGCTCTTTTTAAAAGACATAACTGAATAAGACTCCAAAACTAACTATTACCCATAAGAATAGATATTTACTTCCAATAAGCACAGGAAAAAATTGAAAATAGTGCATCAACTTTCTCAAATAAATTTTGAAAAAATAAACCTTCAGTGACAATAATAATTAGGAAAGGATGTGGAAGGAATGTTTCCATATGAAAGGAATTAACATACATCCCAAGGAAATTCATAGGATTTTTATGTTTGTATAGCCATTTTCTAAATAAAACCGGAAGTATATTGAGATTTTAAATACAGAGAGAGAGAGAGAAAACAAAAGTAAGAAGTATATTGTCATTTTAAATACAGACACAAAGGAGAGAGAGACTTAAATGTTTACCGATGAACAAAAGTGTTAGGTAACAGAGCTCAGAACTAACCAAGTGGAAGATAAAACATTGAATTGAAGATTGTCAAATGAATGAGGAGAAAGAAGAGGGAACAAAGCACACATCAACTACACCTAAGAGTTTGATATCATGCAAACGTATCTATTTGATTTGCTTTAATCTTTTCGATCTTTTGGTTTTGGTTTAGTTTTATCATTTTGCTTTAGTAATATAACTAAATAACAAAAAAAATTATATGTTTTATATAATTAAAAATTGGAAAATATGCTTCCGCTCCTTGCAAATTTTGATTTGTATTGGAACTCAGTTTGACTAGTCAGGGGTTAAAACCACTCAACACCTTTAAACATGTTAAATCTACTCCTTACCCTTTATTAATTCCAAATCTACGACTTCCTTTTTTTTCTACTTCTTTTTCTATTCTCCTCCAAAACAGTAGAACCCTCCTTAATTCACAACCTAGTCAACCCCCGCACATTCCAAGTTCGCCGCCCGATGTTGCCTGTTTCCTTCCCTATATTTAGAAGTTCACAACACCATTCATGAAAATATATTATTCTCTATGGATTATTCTAAGCTTAGCTCTTCATCAAAATATCACAATTAATTCCAATATTTCAACTTCATTTCTTATTACTTTCCAATGATTCTAACAAAACTAGAGTTCAAATGCTAATAAATGTTCATTTAGACCAAGATGGTATGGAACTAGCAAGCGAGTTCTTGGGATCAGATGGAGCTTGGTTGCTTTGAATTGCCCTAAATATAATCTATGGTAGTTTACTTGATCCACCATGTGTTTGTGTTATATTGAAATATCTGACATATTTTTAAAATATTTAATTAATTCGCCAAGAGTATGGTCATAAGGTTGCAATCATCATGTTAGGATTCTCCCCAAATCTCATAAATGCGGAAGGAGTCCATCGTGTTGACTAGGAAGATTGGAAGATTAGTCAATATTGGAGAATGAAAAGAGTGAAAGTTTGAAGGGCAATAGTGCACAGGAAGACGAAATGATGCATTAATGGTTAGCTCCTTGAACTTCTAATTGGAGGCTATAAAAAGATGTGGATGTGTTGAAAGAAGGTCATCCTCCAGGGGCAAGGAAGGATCCTCTTATAACTCCTGATTGATCAGTGTTCTCGAATTCTGAGTAATATGATGTGATGATGGCCTCTTGGAGCTCTTAAATGATTGGTGTTCTCGGGTTTCTTGAGAGATGTGAGATGTGCGAGGATTTTCAAGTTTGTCCGTGCAAAACTTTTATCGGTTGTATCACTTGTAGTGGATTTAAAGAACCATGGATATAGGCATGTTTGGCCAAACTATGTAAAATCCTTGGTGTTGTCTCGGTGCCTACATTCCTTATTGTGTGTAGTTGGTTGTGTACTCCATAATCCCTAACACATCAAACAAAGGCAAAACTAGATAGCGAGGAGAGGATAGAGAGGAGAGGGATAGGGAGATTGTTGTTGAAGTGATGTCAAAGGAGGGGTATATGAAAGCCTTTGAGATGATATAGAATTTTTCACATTTGACTTGTCAGTCAAAGGAGAGGGTGCCACATGGTTGAAAATAGCTAGGGGGCGGAAGCAATTTCACCTTAAAAATTATTTATTAGTTGTACTTGTATCCACAAAGAATACAAATGAATGGTTTCTCCGATATTTTTAATTAGTGCATCCAAATACAATACACGTATCCATGTCGACTGACCTAGCGAATAGAAACACTTATAGAGAATAAGAGAGCTGAGCATTATGTATAGAAAATGATGTACCATCCTAATGGATGATCTATACTAATAAATTACATCCATTTAAACACATGTCCATGATTAAGTGTTATTTTGTTGTACTTGATCCAAAAAGGTCTTGGAATCCTTTTTCTATAATGAAGATAAAAATCATAGAATGAAGATATTAGGTACTAGTATACATCATCCATTTAAATGGTCCGAGATTGTTTTGATGGGGCCAATGTCGGAATTTCCTAAAAGTAACCTTAAAACATAATGGCTATCCAAATGGATGATCTGCATACATGGGACTGTTGCTCTACTAAATTTTAAATACTTGTGCATGAAAAAGTTAAGGATAGTTGTTATGCAACCGTCTAAAAATATAGTCATACATTATAAAATGCCTCAAAATATCATTAGTTGGTTGATAAGCTTGTTCCTTATGCACATGTAAAATACATTTTCTTTCTTCCTACATGACATTCTCCCATGCTCTTGAATATGGAGGCGGTGGTAAGATTCCACACTGAAGCAAAAGGTGATGAAGCTGATGAGGCCTTAGACGAGATCAAGAGCTCTAAGGTCAGCAAGAAGGAAGAGAATATGAAAAAAAGGAGGTAACGATAAACCATGTTAGGTACACACCTAAAAAAATAGATGTTTGACCATGCGTATTAATGATTCACACCGTTCATTGTGATCTATGAATTCAAAATTCATAGATAAGATATTTCTAATTTATACATCTAATGACCTAGAAATGAATGGCCTGTAACAATCCAAAATGTCGTTTATTGAGTGGCTTGAATTATAGGATATATAATTCCAAAGCACACGATTTTTTATCCTCATAATTTGATGTCACATAGAGAATAATGGGCGGTTTCAATTTACAATATAGATGGTCAAACATATATATCTACAGTGTGTGTAACTAACTTAGTTACACCAGTGTGTATTGAGAGAGAGAGAGAGACTTAAATGTTTACCGATGAACAAAAGTGTTAGGTATGAGCTCGAACTAACCAAGTGGAAGATAAAACATTGAATTGAAGATTGTCAAATGAATGAGGAGAAAGAAGAGGGAACAAAGCACACATCAACTACACCTAAGAGTTTGATATCATGCAAACGTATCTATTTGATTTGCTTTAATCTTTTCGATCTTTTGGTTTTGGTTTAGTTTTATCATTTTGCTTTAGTAATATAACTAAATAACAAAAAAATTATATGTTTTATATAATTAAAATTGGAAAATATGCTTCGCTCCTTGCAAATTTTGATTTGTATTGGAACTCAGTTTGACTAGTCGGGGTTAAAACCACTCAACACCTTTAAACATGTTAAATCTACTCCTTACCCTTTATTAATTCCAAATCTCGACTTCCTTTTTTCTACTTCTTTTCTATTCTCCTCCAACAGTAGAACCCTCCTTAATTCACAACCTAGTCAACCCCGCACATTCCAAGTTAAGCCCGATGTTGCTGTTTCCTTCCCTATATTTAGAAGTTCACAACACCATTCATGAAAATATATTATTCTCTATGGATTATTCTAAGCTTAGCTCTTCATCAAAATATCACAATTAATTCCAATATTTCAACTTCATTTCTTATTACTTTCCAATGATTCTAACAAAACTAGAGTTCAAATGCTAATAAATGTTCATTTAGACCAAGATGGTATGGAACTAGGCGAGTTCTTGGGATCGAGATGGAGCTTGGTTGCTTTGAATTGCCCTAAATATAATCTATGGTAGTTTACTTGATCCACCATGTGTTTGTGTTATATTGAAATATCGACATATTTTTAAAATATTTAATTAATTCGCCAAGAGTATGGTCATAAGGTTGCAATCATCATGTTAGGATTCTCCCAAATCTCATAAATGCGGAAGGAGTCCATCGTGTTGACTAGGAAGATTGGAAGATTAGTCAATATTGGAGAATGAAAAGAGTGAAAGTTTGAAGGGCAATAGTGCACGGGAAGGCGAAATGATGCATTAATGGTTAGCTCCTTGAACTTCTAATTGGAGGCTATAAAAGATGTGGATGTGTTGAAAGAAGGTCATCCTCCGGGGCAAGGAAGGATCCTCTTATAACTCTGATTGATCGGTGTTCTCGGGTTTCTTGAGAGATGTGAGATGTGCGAGGATTTTCAAGTTTGTCCGGTGCAAAACTTTTATCGGTTGTATCACTTGTAGTGGATTTAAAGAACCATGGATATAGGCATGTTTGGCCAAACTATGTAAAATCCTTGGTGTTGTCTCGGTGCCTACATTCCTTATTGTGTGTAGTTGGTTGTGTACTCCATAATCCCTAACACATCAAACAAAGGCAAAACTAGATAGCGAGGAGAGGATAGAGAGGAGAGGGATAGGGAGATTGTTGTTGAAGTGATGTCAAAGGAGGGGTATATGAAAGCCTTTGAGATGATATAGAATTTTTCACATTTGACTTGTCAGTCAAAGGAGAGGGTGCCACATGGTTGAAAATAGCTAGGGGGCGGAAGCAATTTCACCTTAAAAATTATTTATTAGTTGTACTTGTATCCACAAAGAATACAAATGAATGGTTTCTCCGATATTTTTAATTAGTGCATCCAAATACAATACACGTATCCATGTCGAGTGACCTAGCGAATAGAAACACTTATAGAGAATAAGAGAGAGCATTATGTATAGAAAATGATGTACCATCCTAATGGATGATCTATACTAATAAATTACATCCATTTAAACACATGTCCATGATTAAGTGTTATTTTGTTGTACTTGATCCAAAAGGTCTTGGAATCCTTTTTCTATAATGAAGATAAAAATCATAGAATGAAGATATTAGGTACTAGTATACATCATCCATTTAAATGGTCCGAGATTGTTTTGATGGGGCCAATGTCGAATTTCCTAAAAGTAACCTTAAAACATAATGGCTATCCAAATGGATGATCTGCATACATGGAATTTGTTGCTCTACTAAATTTTAAATACTTGTGCATGAAAAGTTAAGGATAGTTGTTATGCAACCGTCTAAAAATATAGTCATACATTATAAAATGCCTCAAAATATCATTAGTTGGTTGATAAGCTTGTTCCTTATGCACATGTAAAATACATTTTCTTTCTTCCTACATGACATTCTCCCATGCTCTTGAATATGGGCGGTGGTAAGATTCCACTTGAAGCAAAAGGTGATGAAGGCGATGAGGCCTTAGGCGAGATCAAGAGCTCTAAGGTCAACAAGAAGGAAGAGAATATGAAAAAAGGAGGTAACGATAAACCATGTTAGGTACACACCTAAAAAAATAGATGTTTGACCATGCGTATTAATGATTCACACCGTTCATTGTGATCTATGAATTCAAAATTCATAGATAAGATATTTCTAATTTATACATCTAATGACCTAGAAATGAATGGCCTGTAACAATCCAAAATGTCGTTTATTGAGTGGCTTGAATTATAGGATATATAATTCCAAAGCACACGATTTTTTATCCTCATAATTTGATGTCACATAGAGAATAATGGACGGTTTCAATTTACAATATAGATGGTCAAACATATATATCTACAGGTGTGTGTAACTAACTTAGTTACACCCAGTGTGTATTGAGAGAGAGAGAGAAGTATAGGCTAAAGAGTAAAGATTCTTGTCCACCCAAGTTCATGGCCGTTTAGATCCACTTGATGGATTCAAATCTCAATAGATGTGTGACACATATTTTTTAGGCAAGGGTAATTTGAGGAAAAAAAAATTAAATGCAAAAAAAGAAAAGAAAACATCAAGCTCCTCACTCCCTCTATCCAGCTCCGATCATGTTTCCCTCTCCGTCATTGCGAAAATTTATAAACTAGGGTCCAGATCTATTCCACTCCTCACCGAAACCGGGACCACAACATCAAACTCTCCTCAGCATCAAAAGGTTTATATCAGGCTATCCCCTATTTTGTGCTCTTTTATCTTGCTTCACGGCAAAAGAAAAAATGTGGCGCACAGCCTATCCCTTCGGTTATAAACAATGCCCATTGTCCCCATTAAAAATAGAAACTAAATAATGCGGCAAGGAAGTAACTAAAAAAATATGCCTAGGATGCTAGCTTAGAACACTGCTAAGGGCGCATTTGGAAATCATAGTGTTCTCCATGGTGTTTTTGTGGACAAAAGCACCCTCAAACAAACATCACACTTATTTCAAAATACATTTTAGACATTTTGAGTTTAGCATGGTGTTTTGAGTTTGGGTTGGGTGTAAACATAATAGCTAAAATATAATATAATACATTAAAAGGTCAAATACAATATAATGGATTATTTTATAATATAATATATTTTAATATATTACATTAATATGCTATGGTATATTAATAAAAAGATAATATAAATAATATAGCAAATAATATATAGTAAATATTATCAAATAAAATTATTAAAATATTATATCAATAATATATATTAATGTATAAAATTAATATAATGCAATTAAGTAAATAACTTATATTAAATATAATTAAATATTAACATATAGTAAATATTAATATAATAAAATATATCATTTGATATAATACATTATATTATTAAATATTATATTAAAATAATATAGTATAATATAATATAATTAGTATTATATTATATAATCGATAAATATAATATAAAATAAATATTGAAAATATAATATATTACATAATATATC
The DNA here is from genome assembly GCA_012295165.1 of Asparagus setaceus. Lineage (NCBI taxonomy): Eukaryota > Viridiplantae > Streptophyta > Magnoliopsida > Asparagales > Asparagaceae > Asparagus > Asparagus setaceus. Next base: position 29,088,771 of record CM022706.1, read on the forward strand.
TTGTATAGTATAATATAACATAATATAATAATCTAATATGATATAATTAATAAAGTATATTACTTAATATGATATATATTATATTATAATTTTTTAAAATAATATAAATGTTATAATATAATAAAATTAGTATAATGTTATATAATCAATAAATATAATATATAAAATATATATTATAAATATCATATATTAAGTAATATATTTTATATTATTAAAATAATAAAATAAAAATAATATAATCTGATGTATTAACTAAAATAATATAAAATATATTATAATATAATATGTTACCTTCTATGTATTATATTATTTTATAAAATATATAATATGCTATAATTTAATATGTGCATGGGAATGGTCAAACTAGCATTGACCAAAAAACTCACAATGGCGTTTTGAAAATACTTTGGAAGGAAAACGCCATAGCATAGTGTTTTTCTGGAACAACACCACAAAAATCACCATAGTATCCAAACATACCCTAAATAATGAGCTTGGATGTTCCATGGACCATGGTGAATTTAGCAAAAAAAAATAGTAATTGTCCCTTTGTTCGTGAACTCTAGCTCATAAAAAATTGAAAATAAGTATGACAAATGCCTCAGAAGAACATGATGATAGAAGATTATCTAATAGGTTAAGTGCAATCACACTCACAAAATATTTTTCTTCTGAGTAACCAAAATTTTATGCAAATCCTAATTGAAGATATGCCCAAAAAGAACGGTTGGATCTTCTTGTGCGTAGAAGGCATGATTTTCATTTTGATCATTTGATTCCAGGAAAACTTATGGACTTTGCCCCAAACTTACAGAATCCCTTGAACAATAAGAAAACTTTTTGATATCTTGAGAAAATGTCAAAACATCCAATGGACGTGACGATGCTCGAATCAAACCTAACTCTTTAGTTGATCAAATTGTTTATGACAAGAAAACAAGGAAACAGAAGAGTCACAACATGAACTCGAATATATATATATATATATATATATATATATATATATATATATATATATATATATATATATATATATATATATATATATATATATATATATATATATATATATAGTTGGACTATTCTCCTCCCAAAGGAGAGGGAATCTAGTCCTCCCACATTTATACCGTGCAATTAGAATTTTAATGGTCATGATTTAAGAAGGCAGCTTGTGGAAAAAGGAAGGGCAGTTAAATTTTATAGGGAAAACAAGAGATTTTAAATATTACTGATATAGAAAATTACGTATAATATTTATGTTGAAATTCTTTCCTTATGTCTTCAGCTTTCTCCATACAACATCACAAACAAACCCATCAAGCTTTTCAATTAGTTCCAGCAACAATCATAACAAGTGTTGAAGATATTGCATTAATAATGTTGAAAATATGACTATAGCTAGGTGATTTGTTTTAAGAAGTTTTCTTTTCGGAATGGCTATAGCCTGAGTATTACTATATTAGGACGAACAATGACCCCTTTGAAACCTACCTTGTACATGTGTCTACTTGTAATTTCATAGAAACGAAATGTTTATCTGCTTAAAATTCATCTTCGTTGCTTTTGGAGAGAAGGTAATGATTAGGAGAAGTAATCTCTAAAGCATTACACAAACTCTATGAAACCCAACATATTTAGAAAATACTTCTATGTTATTTGGCTTCATTGTTCAAAAAAAACAAGGTTACATGGGTTAAGGTGCCACTGGTTCAGCTGCTTCAGGTACTTGAGCCAGAGAAAAAAGAAAGAAAAAAAGCGGAAGAAAGAAGATGAGATTTTAATTCCATGATTAAATTCTAATACATTTATAGTTTTTCTTTAAATATCTAATTTTCCCCTCCACGAGCTAATTGTCATATCTTATCCGTAAAATGCCGTTGAGATATAAATCCCACAGTTAGATATGTAAGAGGAGGAGATTCCTTCTCCTCCTAACCTAAGAGCATAGTAGTCCAACTCGTGTGTGTGTGTGTGCATGATTATTATTATTATTATTCTATGCAAACAGACTTCATAAAAATAGATGACTAGCAATAAATCACCAACCTAACTTTGTTTAGTTACACTAATGAAAAATGCAAATGAATTTAATCATACAACACAAGATTCCTCCTATGCATATGATATGAGAAATGCAAAGAAATTAAGAAAATACTGAATACAGGATCCAAATCAAGAAATATATACCATTTTCCTGCATAATTACACAGAAAGGGCTTATCAAAATCTGATAAGCCTAGCCAAATCTACTTTGCATGATGGCTAAATGAGAGCATGACAGCATGTAGAAAGGGAACATATTAGAACCATCAATATAAGATTGATATTTATAGTAAGACAACACTGAAGCATGATAAGATAAGGAAACATAAAAATTCCAAATGAAAACAGCATACCTTTTCATTCCCTTTAGCAATAAAGTACCCACCAGGATCAAGAGGACATTCACCTAAAAATGTCAGGTTCATAGTGAGTCAATTGTAAGGAGGAGGTGCACACAAAAGGTAAGAATCAAAAGCATGAACAATAACAGAGATTTAGAAGTACCAAGCTTTGCAAGTTCAGCTTCATCCTTTCCTCTTAATACACAGTGGGAACTTCGGAGCATGATTGGCATTTGCCCTATTCGTATACCATGCTAAGACAATGATAATAAGAGAAGAAAATTAATTTAAGTGTTAAAAGAACAATCAGCTTCATGGACGATTAGGTTCATGGGTACCCTATGTTCAATTAGCTTATTTGGTTGATTTCCTTTGGTAAACTCAACATCAACGAAAATTGGAGCTGCATAACTGCATTAGAGGGCATGTGAACAGCATAAAACATGAGACCTAGTGTAATTATGAGTATGAATAGTCAAGTAATGAATTGGAAGATATGAGAACTAAGAGAATGTCTACGTTCGATCTGAAAGGCGACACATCTGAGGTGTGATCTTCTGCTCAACACAATCTATGTGGACGGTAGGATTGCCCACATAGATCCTTTTATACCTGTAAACCAAGAAACTCAATAAAATAATTCAAAAAAAATAACAACAAATACATAAGCTTAAAAATATGATAAGACAAATTAGTTTACTCAAGGAAAAGGGTTGGGTCATGAACGCAGACTAGCCGCTTGTTAGCCTCCACGATCTTGTGGATACCATGGTCGATGAAATAGTTAAAGGAATCAATGTGCTCCTTCACTAATCCCCTCACCTGCCAATTTCAAATGAACACAAACCAATAAATTAACCAAAAATAACTCAATTAACTCAATTGTTAAATTAAGAGGACGGGCTTGCCTTGAGAAAGGCAGGGAGGAGATCGAACTTATCGACAGCAGATTTCACTGGGGTGGTTAGGGTTTTGTAATCAACAACCGGACTTCACATCAACCAATAAACCAGAGTATTATAGATCAAAAAAATTAGAGAGAAAAAATGATTAAATTCTATAAAAAGATTAGAACAAGTAAAAGGCTTACTCTGATTCTTGAGCCACCATAGTTGAGGAGCTGTGCTGTAACACAAATCTGCAGAGTCTTAGTACTAAATCTAAATGAAAATCTATGTAATAAAAATTTGGGATTAGCAATTAAAAACGGTGAAAATAAGCAATAAAATAACAAATATAATAAATGCTACAGTAATTATAACAACAAGAGTAATATTTGAGTAAATCTAAGGAACATGAAAAACTCTAGCAAGTGATTTCTTTGATTGAATTCAGTCAGTTAAAATTTTGCAAAGAACTTGGAATTAAAATCTTACCAAACACAAAACGACTAAATTCTTAAACTGATTAATGAACTCAATTGATGTTAAGTTCGAACGATGTTCAGGACAAAGGATGAAGCCGGAGGCGAAATCAAGAGGAAAGAGGGAAAAGGGAGAAGGGTAAAGGACGACAATCGGGGTTTAAGGTTTAAACTCGGCTGATGTTTCAATGCAAATTCAATGTTTGGCTGAAAAACAATTTGCAAAAGGTACATAATTTTGTCATATAAGGAAACTCCGGATAGGTGGTTTATCTATTTGGATTTAAAAGATTTTTTTATGAGATAGAATTATATTTATTTTTAAATTTTCTTTTTTTTAAGCCTGCAGCTTTTCCTCCCACAAAGTTGATTGTAGCATTTGTTGCAAGTTATTTTCTACAAAATATAAGTTCATTTACCTTTCTAATTACAAAGTTGCAAACCAAACAATGCATTTACAAATTCAATTGCTCTAACTCTTGCAACTTCATTTCCATCCAACCAAACCCCCCAAGTTTGATTACTAATTTGTAAAGGACTAATTGAAATTTCTATTATGTTAGGGCCTTGAGATGAATAATATCATAAATCCTCACGTGAGCAGTAGTTTTGTGTAATTCAGAAGCATGGTCAAATTTCTAAATTGGCCCCTCCCGCGTGAATGGCACAGATTCATAGACTACTCACTAGCAATTCTAATGCAGTATTTTAGACTGTATGGACTTTGTATTCAAAAATTTCACTAAAGTCCACTTCTTTACATTTTCATGCTAATAACAAGATTAATAATAATCAAAAGAAGTCTATTATGTGTAAATTGAGAATTTTTCATGCTATTGAGCTATACAATTAAATAATTACTGTTGCAAGTCACATTTTGTAATTTACATTAATAAATTTATTGATCGATCAAATTTCATCAGCAATCTTGACCGCTCTCATTCGATATATATACTCGCTTTTATGGATTTAATTACCCATCCTTCAACAACATATACTCAATTTTTTGCACATTTTATAGTCAGAAGCTCCATGTGGGAGGACACATGAAAAATGTGAACAGAATTTCTAAATATGAAAATTATCATTGTATTATTAGTTTTGGATATTGAGTAGCATCCAAGAAAATCACTTTTGAGAACTTTTATTAATAACTTAAAAATTTTAGAAATTGTTGGAAGCCGTGTTCAAAAGTGGGATCAATCTCTTCTTATGGCAAAATTAATAAATATTTAAAATTTGAACTAAGTATATATCAAAACTTATTCCAACCTTTTGACACATGTAAATTTGAAGGTTTGTTAAGTTGGAATAAGTTTTGATATATACTTAATTCAAATTTTAAATATTTATTAATTTTGCCATAAGAAGAGATATTAGATTCGAAAATTCACAATTAATACTATTAGATTTTGTTGTTCCTATAACAAGAGTCGATTCAAAAGTTTACTTTAAAATATTAGTTCACTTAGATTTTGATTTGGATTAGATTAAAAATATTGTAATTTTATATTGCTAATTTATATTATTTTTCCTTCTTTAAAAGAAAGAATGCATCCCACTTTTAAACCTCGACTTCCTACAATTTCTAAAATTTTTAAGCGGTTAATAAAAAGTTCTCAAAAGTGATTTTACTGAATGCTACTCAATATCCAAAAACTAATAATACAATGATAATTTTCATATTTCAGAATTCTCTTCACGATTTTCATGTGCCCTCCCACATAGAGCTTCTGACTATAAAATGTACAAAAATTGAGTATGCATCTAAGTTATGTCGAATTTTGAGCTTTTGCCAGTACAGAAGCTGAAAAAATATACTAAATTTTGTCCATCCTCTTGGCAATTCCTCATCATGTGTCTCATCCATAATGGGCACTTGTCTCTTTCGTTTCGGTGCCCTCCTCATGATGGAAATGCGTCTTGGAGCTAGAATATCTTCTCTTGTATATTGGCTCTTTCCGAACTTGATTTTAGGATATCCCTCAAACAATTCTACAATCTCATCTCCGGTCATTACATGTGGCTCCACTCTTTTCTCTTCTTGGCCATCTAACTTATTCGCCCACTTTCTACCTCTGTATTTATGTCCTTTTTGTAACCATCTTCTATTAGATCAATAACACATCTTTCGACTGTGTTGTAAATGAAAGCCTTCAAAGTTTGGAATGCATACAGGACAAGTGAATGTTCCTTTCGTAGACCAACCGGAGAAATTAGCATAAGCTGGAAAATCATTAATCGTCCACATAAGAATAGCACGGAGATTAAACGATTTACGGGAAAATGCATCATATGTTTGGACCCCCTCATTCGAGAGAAGTTTTAACTCATCAATTAACGACTCCATGAACACATTTATGCCATTATCGGGTGAGTGCTTGCCTAGTATCAACAATGATACAAAGTCCAGGTGGCAAATTATAAGGTATTAACTCAATGGGCTAAGTAGACCAATCCGAACTCATAATGCCAAACGGGTTGAATCCGTCACTAGATAGACCGAGTCTGACATTCCTGCACTCTGTGGCAAACCAAGAAAAAGATTGATCTACATGCTCCCATGCGTCTGCATCTACCAGATGTCTGAGTTTACCATCAATAACGCGTCCTTCCTTATGCCACCACATATTTTTAGCTGTCTTTTGTCATATGCAACCTCTGTAACCTAGGCACTAAAGGAAAATATCGGAGCACCTTTGCTGAAATTTTCTTCTGCTGCTTCACCGACTCATCTGCCTTTCGTGTTGAAAAGCATGTATTCTTTCTCCAACGAGACACTCTACACTTTGGACATTTCTTGAGCTTCTCGTTATCCTTATAATACAAGATATAATTATTAGGACATGCATCGATTTTAGTGTAATCTAAACCGAGAGCGCCAACGATCTTATTTGCATCATAACACTTTTCTGGTATGCTATTCTCTCCGTCCGAAATTACCTTGCGTAGTAAATTAATAAGCATTTGAAAATATTTATCTACCATTTCGCTGAGGGTCTTAGCACGCCTCAGTTGAAGAATAAACGACAATATATTGTACTCCGAGCAGCCGGCGTACAAATCCTTCTCGTCATCTTTCAATAACTTCATTAACCTTTTAAAGCCATTGGTATCATGCACATATTCAGCATTTCCGACACCTACTGCATCTTCGGAAACTTCGAGAACCTCCAAAACTTCAGTAAGTTCTGCAACTGCCATAATATCATTGAACATTGCATGTGTATCGTCTATCCTCATGTTTATATTTCCGTCAGCCAGTTCATTATCTTCGTCTTCTCCGTGAAATCTCCAATATTTATACTTTTCATCAATTCTAAGTGTTTTCGTATAGCAACTCTATCCACCAAACCCCTATTTCTACAAATGCTACATGGACAAAACAGCAAATCGTTTTCTAACTTCCTCGGGTTAGCATACCCAAGGAAAGCTTCCCAAACTTCACGATATCAAGTGTCACCTCCCGCTCTTTTTTTCATAATAATAGGAATATCAATCCACGACTTGTCAGGAACTTCTTTCATCTATATGTTAAGTACAATTATTAATTATTTTAATATCTCATAAATCGTCTTAAGTTTGATAGTTTTTACTGTAGTTGATTAGAACAAATACTAAGTAGGTGAACTTTCTCTTTTATAATTGTAATTGTTGTACTAAATTGGGCTAAACACTATGTACGTAATAATCTTCATTGTCTACATTTCAACAAACACTAGGTTAGTCTAAAACTTTCCCGGCTGTCACAGGAAGGCTTCTATCCCATTAAGAATATAGTAGTGCTTACATCTAACTTTGCATTCTTTATGCATTTTCATTTCTAGAAAATTTCGGGAGCACCTACCCATTGTTCTCCGAGTACACTATGTGGATATCATTATGCGTATCGGTAATAGACCTAAATCGGTAAATAATAGACCGAAACACATAACAACATACGCTTATTGTACACGGAGAACAACGAGCACGCATGAATCAAATTTTTCTAGCGAATCGCCATAATATCATTGAACATTGCATGTGTATCGTCTATCCTCATGTTTATATTTCCGTCAGCCAGTTCATTATCTTCGTCTTCTCCGTGAAATCTCCAATATTTATACTTTTCATCAATTCTAAGTGTTTTCGTATAGCAACTCTATCCACCAAACCCCTATTTCTACAAATGCTACATGGACAAAACAGCAAATCGTTTTCTAACTTCCTCGGGTTAGCATACCCAAGGAAAGCTTCCCAAACTTCACGATATCAAGTGTCACCTCCCGCTCTTTTTTTCATAATAATAGGAATATCAATCCACGACTTGTCAGGAACTTCTTTCATCTATATGTTAAGTACAATTATTAATTATTTTAATATCTCATAAATCGCCTTAAGTTTGATAGTTTTCTTGTAGTTGATTAGAACAAATACTAAGTAGGTGAACTTTCTCTTTATAATTGTAATTGTTGTACTAAATTGGGCTAAACACTATGTACGTAATAATCTTCATTGTCTACATTTCAACAAACACTAGGTTAGTCTAAAACTTTCCTAATAATCGGTTTAGGGTTATATATAAACTCTAAACGAACCGGTTTAAAACCAAACCCGTATTCGAATCTGCCAGATTAGTCGACTACAATACGATTAGTCGACTAATGCATCAGATTAGTCGACTACAATACGATTAGTCGACTACAATACGATTAGTCGACTACAATACGATTAGTCGACTAATGCATCAGATTAGTCGACTACAATACGATTAGTCGACTAATGCATCAGATTAGTCGACTAATGCATCAGATTAGTCGACTACAATACGATTAGTCGACTACAATACGATTAGTCGACTACAATACGATTAGTCGACTAATGCATCAGATTAGTCGACTACAATACGATTAGTCGACTAATGCATCAGATTAGTCGACTAATGCATCAGATTAGTCGACTACAATACGATTAGTCGACTAATGCATCAGATTAGTCGACTAATGCATCAGATTAGTCGACTAATGCATCAGATTAGTCGACTACAATACGATTAGTCGACTAATGCATCAGATTAGTCGACTAATGCATCAGATTAGTCGACTACAATACGATTAGTCGACTACAATACGATTAGTCGACTAATGCATCAGATTAGTCGACTACAATACGATTAGTCGACTAATGCATCAGATTAGTCGACTAATGCATCAGATTAGTCGACTAATGCATCAGATTAGTCGACTAATGCATCAGATTAGTCGACTACAATACGATTAGTCGACTAATGCATCAGATTAGTCGACTACAATACGATTAGTCGACTAATGCATCAGATTAGTCGACTAATGCATCAGATTAGTCGACTAATGCATCAGATTAGTCGACTACAATACGATTAGTCGACTAATGCATCAGATTAGTCGACTACAATACGATTAGTCGACTAATGCATCAGATTAGTCGACTACAATACGATTAGTCGACTAATGCATCAGATTAGTCGACTACAATACGATTAGTCGACTAATGCATCAGATTAGTCGACTAATGCATCAGATTAGTCGACTAATGCATCAGATTAGTCGACTACAATACGATTAGTCGACTACAATACGATTAGTCGACTACAATACGATTAGTCGACTACAATACGATTAGTCGACTACAATACGATTAGTCGACTACAATACGATTAGTCGACTACAATACGATTAGTCGACTAATGCATCAGATTAGTCGACTAATGCATCAGATTAGTCGACTAATGCATCAGATTAGTCGACTACAATACGATTAGTCGACTACAATACGATTAGTCGACTAATGCATCAGATTAGTCGACTACAATACGATTAGTCGACTACAATACGATTAGTCGACTAATGCATCAGATTAGTCGACTACAATACGATTAGTCGACTACAATACGATTAGTCGACTACAATACGATTAGTCGACTACAATACGATTAGTCGACTAATGCATCAGATTAGTCGACTAATGCATCAGATTAGTCGACTAATGCATCAGATTAGTCGACTAATGCATCAGATTAGTCGACTAATGCATCAGATTAGTCGACTAATGCATCAGATTAGTCGACTAATGCATCAGATTAGTCGACTAATGCATCAGATTAGTCGACTAATGCATCAGATTAGTCGACTAATGCATCAGATTAGTCGACTAATGCATCAGATTAGTCGACTACAATACGATTAGTCGACTAATGCATCAGATTAGTCGACTAATGCATCAGATTAGTCGACTAATGCATCAGATTAGTCGACTAATGCATCAGATTAGTCGACTAATGCATCAGATTAGTCGACTAATGCATCAGATTAGTCGACTAATGCATCAGATTAGTCGACTACAATACGATTAGTCGACTAATGCATCAGATTAGTCGACTAATGCATCAGATTAGTCGACTACAATACGATTAGTCGACTAATGCATCAGATTAGTCGACTACAATACGATTAGTCGACTACAATACGATTAGTCGACTAATGCATCAGATTAGTCGACTACAATACGATTAGTCGACTAATGCATCAGATTAGTCGACTACAATACGATTAGTCGACTACAATACGATTAGTCGACTACAATACGATTAGTCGACTAATGCATCAGATTAGTCGACTAATGCATCAGATTAGTCGACTAATGCATCAGATTAGTCGACTAATGCATCAGATTAGTCGACTAATGCATCAGATTAGTCGACTAATGCATCAGATTAGTCGACTAATGCATCAGATTAGTCGACTAATGCATCAGATTAGTCGACTACAATACGATTAGTCGACTAATGCATCAGATTAGTCGACTAATGCATCAGATTAGTCGACTACAATACGATTAGTCGACTACAATACGATTAGTCGACTACAATACGATTAGTCGACTACAATACGATTAGTCGACTAATGCATCAGATTAGTCGACTAATGCATCAGATTAGTCGACTAATGCATCAGATTAGTCGACTACAATACGATTAGTCGACTAATGCATCAGATTAGTCGACTACAATACGATTAGTCGACTAATGCATCAGATTAGTCGACTAATGCATCAGATTAGTCGACTACAATACGATTAGTCGACTAATGCATCAGATTAGTCGACTAATGCATCAGATTAGTCGACTACAATACGATTAGTCGACTACAATACGATTAGTCGACTACAATACGATTAGTCGACTACAATACGATTAGTCGACTAATGCATCAGATTAGTCGACTAATGCATCAGATTAGTCGACTACAATACGATTAGTCGACTAATGCATCAGATTAGTCGACTAATGCATCAGATTAAATTGAGAGTAATAGAGCATTAATAGTGGGATATTTATAAGGAGCTCGACGGCTAAAATATGCAAAAATTTAATAATTATCACATAAAAATGAAGTGCATATCGTTAAAGGAAATACGGTGATTCACTATGATCAACCTTATTTCCCTTTTGACGTTGGCTCATGATGTTAATTAGATTCATACCCCTTTATTTTCATTAGAGGATTGAAGTCTGGTAATGGATTTATGGGTCCACAATTTTGTTGAATATTCATTGTTCTGAATAGCTAATCATTGATGCTACTGATCGCCGAACCCGAGAGAAACCACCACAAACGATAGCAAATACACAAAGAAAACAAGAAAGACACGAGATTTACGTGGTTCGCAAGTTGTCTACGCCCACGGGTAAGGAGGGGGATTTTCACTAATAGAAAGAGAGAATACAAATTAGGATTACAAGTTCTCACAAAGAAACCCTAAAACAAACCTCTCAATCTCTCAAAAGATCTCCTCTCCAAAGATGCACAAAACCCTCGAAGGTCGCTCCAAAACGTGCTTCAAAACTTTCCTAATAATCGGGTTTAGGGTTATATATAAACTCTAAACGAACCGGTTTAAAACCAAACCCGTATTCGAATCTGCCTGATTAGTCGACTACAATACGATTAGTCGACTAATGCATCAGATTAGTCGACTACAATACGATTAGTCGACTACAATGTCTAGTAGTCGACTACTACTTCAGATTAGTCGACTACAATACGATTAGTCGACTACAATGTCTAGTAGTCGACTACTCGTTCTGACCAAAACTCGCTTCGTCTGGCTGCAGATTAGTCGACTACAATGCCTAGTAGTCGACTCATCAACTCAAACCGCCTTGTGCATGTTTTTGTGCATGTTCTAGAATTCTCCACCTCGCACATCATTTGATTTACCTCAAATTTTGGACGAACACCGAAGAACACCAAGAACATCTAGAGATCTCCATCGCCCATCAATTTGGCAGCCACTGCGGTACGCTGCATTACCCTCCACCGGATCAAGCTCATCGTAGTTCACCTCAAATCATCTCCACCTTACCCATTACCGTCCCGAAGGGCCATGCCCTCTTAGGCGGATCAACACGAAGCCGATATGAAGCAAGTCTAAGCAATGCTTAAACTTACTACCGTGACCACCTTGGTTAACATGTCCGCGGGATTCTCATTCGTGTGCACCTTCATGAGAGAAATATCACCTTCCTCTATGACATCCCGCACAAAATGATACCGACATCGATATGCTTGAATGCGAGCATGATGAACTGATTCTTTGCCAAGTGAATTGCACTCGACCGTCACACCACAAGTTCACGTTTTCTGCTCAATCCCCAAATCATCTAGAAGACCCCACAACCACAATGCTTCCTTCACTCCCTCGCCATGGCCATGTACTCGGCCTCTGTAGTAGAAAGTGCCATCAGAGCTCGCAACATCGATCACCAACTAACCGAGCCCCATGTATCTTGAATACATAACCGGTAGTAGATCGTCGTCTATCTAGATCGCCCGCATAATCGAGTCCACAAACCCATCAATCGACATGTTTCTCCACCAAAACACAGACCGTATCAGCGGTACCCTTTAAGTACGAGGACCCACTTCACCGCTTCCGGTCGCCTTTCCGGATTCGCCATGAATCTCGACCACACTAACCGCCAGGAAATATCTCGGCGTGTACACACCATTGCATACATTAAACCGCCAACCGCACTAGCATAGGGAACACGCTCCATGTGCCTTCTTCCACAGAGGGAGATTGATTACCGAAAGCCTAAAGTGTGGAGCCAATGGAGTCACCACCGACTTAGCACTTTGCATCCCGAACCTCGCGATCACCCGCTCTATGTAGCCCTTCGACTCAAGAACAATCGTCGATTCGCGCTCTCTTCTAATCTCCATACCCAGATTTTCCTAGCAAAGACCCATGTCCTTCATCTCGAACTCTTCACCAAGTTGAGATTTCAACCTATCTATCTCCACCCCGCTCTTAGAAGCAATAAGCATGTCATCCACATACAAAGAAGATAGATAAAATTACCTCCGAAGCTTCAGAATGTAAACACAACAATCATGATCGCCGGAAAACCCATGCTTCAAAGATGAAGGAGTCAAATTGCTTGTACCACTGCCGGGAGATTGCTTTAATCCATACAAGGACTTCCTCAAACGACACACATGATGCTCCTTGTCCTCAACCTTGTAGCCCTCGGGTTGATGCATGTAGATCTCTTCATCCAAGTCTCCGTGCAAGAAGGCCGTTTTAACATCGAGTTGTTCGACTCAAGATCACCATGAGCAACAATACTCAATAGCACCGAATAGATGTGTGTTTCACCACCGAGAAAATATCTCATTGTAATCCACACCCTCTTTACGTGCAAAACCCTTAGCCACTAGCCTCGCCTTGTATCTTACACCACCGAAGCTCAAAGATCTTCCTTTCTTTTATACACCCACTTACAACCAATAGCTTTTCTTCCTATGGGCAATGGGACCACCTCCCATGTATGATTCTTTCGAAGAGATTCCATCTCTTCCTCCATCGCAGCCAACCAACTCTCACTATCCTTGTCCCGAATAGCTTCCTTGAAGGAGACCGGCTCGTCCTCCTCCACCGAGAGTGCGTATTCAACCAAATTAACCTGCCCATAGTGCTTCAGAGGTTGATCAGCCCCCAGCTTCTGAACCTGCTTGTATGCTCGCTTTGGCCTAGTGGAAGCCAAATTATCCTCGAGCTGCTGTTGTTGTAGTGCTCAGATATTTTCCTCGCTGAACCTCCTCCCGCCAAGCTCATCATCTACCCGACTTCCCACTTGAGCACGATTAGAACCTAGTTGGTCTTTAGGTTCTATTTCAATAACCCGAGACTTAGAAGTCTCACCAGTCATAACACCATCATCCTTGGACGCCCTAGCAATCATGGATTTCTCATCAAAGGTAACATCCCTGCTGTTGATGTATATAATCACAGTCACTAACCTCAGATGAGTTTAGCTTTAAAGAGAGCGAGTCCGCTTTCTTTCCTAAAGCCAATGACGCCGACTCGACCAAAGGATTCGCCACAACAGAAAGAAGAACACGCGAAGAGGCGGAGTTGGGATCTCCGATGGTTCCTCCGACGGTCAAGTTAGTAGAGTGGGAGATAGTTTGATGGAGCGTGCATTCACACCGAGAAGATTGCTTACCTTGTTAGTCGCTCACGCTGCTCTTTATAGTTAGGGTTGAGGGGCATTTCGCCTTTCCATCGGTTTGGGAACCATCGGTGAGTCACCCTCCCTCTCCACGTGTGAGCTCTTGATTGGTGAACACTTCTCGATCTACTAGGGTGGCTAGCCTTTACAGTGTCCAATCGCGGTGATTCGAGTTGGTGTGGTCTATTCGCTATTAATGGGATGGGATTGACGGCTACCAGAGTCGCATGGGTCCGAGGTGCCTTAAATACTGTGAGAGATGGGGGAATTAAGGGGCTGTCAGTGCTTTTAATGCGATGTTGATGGATGCGAGTACTGTGCGACCGTCGCTCGAGCGGAGGGAATCACGCAGGATGGGAGAAGGGAAGAGTCGAGGCCGGGTGGCCGACTCGCACGGCCTCTTGGGGCGTCCGTTGGAGTAATCGGTTGAAGGAGACGACTGGTGCCGCCCTCCACGCCGTCCCGGGGGACGGACGGCTAAGAAGAGGGGGGCTAGGTTTGCTTCGTGCTTTGTTGTCTGGAGGGGCAGACGACTGGTTGGAAGGGGTTATGGTGGATAACGGGTTGCGAGGACGACTAGTACCGCCTTTCGCCGCCCCGGACCGGGCGGTTGGAAGGTGATGGCTGGTCGTCCCCCATGTCGCCCGGGAGGGACAAGCGACTTGGAAGGATGGCCCTGAGACAGTCAATTGGTTGGGCGGACGACTGGTACCGCCTTTCGCGTCCTCCGCGGGAGAGAGTTATTGATGGGCCGACCCACACCGCCTTTCGTGTTGGTTATGGTGACAGTCGTTTAACGGACCATGGCGAGGTCGGCAAGCGTAGGCCCCCCCGTGGGTCGGGCGTGGAGGCCGCCCAGCGGGTCGGGCGTGGAGGTTCATGTTGCTCCAAGTTAACGAGCAGAAATGCTTATCCATATTAACACTTGGTTTTCCTCTTTAATCACTAATTAGTGGTTATGACCATAACACCTGCTGACCACGAACTTTGAATCTTCCGTACACCAAAGGCGATAGCCTTTTACGCCCTTTGCATATCCCAAGAATATTGCCTTCTTGGCCCTCGCGTCAAGCTTTCCCTCGTTGGCGTGATAGTAGGCGGTACATCAGAAAATTCGAGCCTATCATAATCGCATGCTCCCACGACCACACCCTATAGGTGTATCACCATCAATGTCGAATGTGGTGAGCGGTTCACAATGTAACAAGTCAGTAGCCACCGCCGCCCACCATTCGTTGCCCAATCACGCATAAGATCGCATACTCACCGCTTTCTCCGCGGTGTTGGTTCGATCTCTCCGCGACCCCATTCTGGCGTGGTGTAGACTTTGTCGGTGTCGAACAATTCCCTCGATCACGAACTCCTTGAAAGCACCATCAGTATACTGCATGCGTTATCGGATCTCGGCGTCTTTAATTTCTTTCTGTCTGTTCTCAACCATTGTTCTCCACTTCTTGAATGTCTCGAACACCTCATTCTTGTGCTTGAGAAAGTAAATCCAAGCATACCTAGAATAATCATCTATAAACGAGACATAATACACGGAACCACCCTTGAAGTTGTCTCGAGCGGACCCCAAACATCCGTGTGCACATAATCTAGTATCCCTCGCTCTTAGACTTCTTTGTTGAAACTTGACCTGTGTGACTTTCCATACACACAATCCTCGCAAAAATCCATGCTAGGTTCCTTGATTCTTGTGAGACCCTCTTTTCCAAGCGAACTAGACCCTTCTCGACATATGCCCAAGCCGCCTATGCCATAACCGTGTGTGCTCACATGGGTCTCCACCACTTCCCGGTTCAACCGTGCATCTCCTGTCACCGTCGTGCACGAGAGTATATAGATTACCGTGGCGAACACCCTTCATCACTACTAAGGAACCACGAACAACCTTCTTCACTCCGTTTTCGTCACAATCCGCAACCACCGGAGTCCAAAGCACCAACCGAGATAAGATTCTTCCGCAAGTCGGGAACATGCCTCACATCCGTCAAGGTTCGAACCACTCCATCATGCATCTTGATTTTGATATTACCTAGCCCCATTGTTTTACAAGCATGGTTATTCCCCATCAATACAGTTCCACCATCAATGCCTCTGTAGGTAGTAAACCACTTCCTATTTGGACACATATGGTAAGAGCAACCGAATCAAGTATCCACTTCCGGAGATATCCTCGCCACCGTGGCGACATAGCACTCCTTATCGCTCCCTTCCTCAAACGTAGCTCGCTTCTTCCTTGCCCTCTCTTCTCGGTCTTGTTGTTGTTCTTCTTTCCACCTACTCTCTTATTTGGACGATCGACTTTGAAATGCCCAAATTTCACCGCGACTTGAAACATCCTTTTCCCGCAAGAGGTCTTGATTTAGATCTAGACTTTCCTCCCTTGCCTTTTCCTCGCTCATTGCTCCTTCCTCTTGCAAACAATCCTCGCTTGTTCCTTGCTACCACCGATGGCCATGTCACTAGTTACAATCTAGAAGATCGTCCGCTAGAAGTGCCGTTCTAGTCTCATCCATCTTCAAATTTTCTCCCACAAGCATCGGTGTTTGCACCAGGTTCTCATAAGACTTGGCAGAGACAGTAGTAGAAGCGCTGATCCTCGTCTCCTACTTTAACATCTATGTCTTTCAAATCGATATGATCCTATCAAACTTGTTGATGTGTTCCGGATTGATGAGCCCTCCTCCATCTTGCAAGTATACAATTTGGATTTTAAGTAGATCCGTTAGTTAGACTCTTCGTCATGAAGGTATCCTCTAACTTCTTCCACACGCCTTGGCCGTTTCCTCTCCATCTACCAAGAAAGCTACATCCCTCTCAAGGCATAGGATAATCGACTGCTTCCAGATCCAACTCCTCCCAATCCTCACGGACATATCCTTGTTCTTCTTCTCCTTTCCATCCAAAGTCTTGTGCAATTTTTGCGAAATTAGAAAGTTTTTCATCTGCATCCTCCAATAGGAAAAGTCGTTCTTCCCATTGAACTTTTCAATCTCGAATTTTCCCACTTTGGTGATTCTTGGTTGGCGTCATCCTCTGTTTGTCTTCGTGAATCCGCTTCTCGGGAATCACCGAACACCCCCTCAAATTAGAGATTACACCACTTCCAATCTGAACAATAGCTCTGATACCAATTGTTGGGCGCGCGGACCGCGGAACCGTCGAGAGAAACCACCACAAACGATAGCAAATACACAGCAAAACAGTAAAGACACGAGATTTACGTGGTTCGGCAAGTTGTCTACGTCCACGGGGTAAGGAGGGGGGATTTTCACTAATAGAAAGAGAGAATACAAATTAGGATTACAAGTTCTCACAAAGAAACCCTAAAAACAAACCTCTCAATCTCTCAAAAGATCTCCTCTCCAAAGATGCACAAAACCCTCTGAAAGGCTGCTCCAAAATGTGCTTCAAAACTTTCCTAATAATCAGGTTTAGGGTTATATATAAACTCTAAACGAACCGGGTTTAAAACCAAACCCGTATTCGGAATCTGCCCAGATTAGTCGACTACTACTTCAGATTAGTCGACTAATGCACTGTAGATTAGTCGACTACAATACAGATTAGTCGACTACTACTTCAGATTAGTCGACTACAATACGATTAGTCGACTACAATACGATTAGTCGACTACAATGCCTAGTAGTCGACTACTGCTTCCCAAAACACGCTTTACGTCATTGCAGTTAGTCGACTACAATGCCTAGTAGTCGACTACTGAACCTGAAACTGTCTTGTGCATGTTTTTGTGCATGTTCTACACTAACTATGCAGCACATAATTAGGTATACCCATACTAGTTGAAAATACAAATCTTAAAGTACGTTCTGTGCTCGTGTGAGGGACATAAAGAGAACTATTACAAATTTCAAACCGTTCCTCAACTCTCTCTATAAATGATTTAGAACACTCTGTTTGCATGCTCAATACTCTTGTCTTGAGTATGAGGAATAGCCACCTGCTCATATTATTGGCATACTTGTGTAAATAATAAAGATGAAGGAGAAAAACTTCACTGTTTATTCGTCATATAAATAGTAAAATGGATGATTTTATTCGAAAATTGCATAAATTTTAATATATTCTTCTTTTCCGTGCAAATGTATTACATATGAAAAAAACAAACAATTTATATGGTCTGCGAACCAGCAAATTTGACTCAACTTTGTAACTGAAAAAATAAAGTTGAAACTTTCAAATCTTTCAAGAAATTAAGATACTTTCACTATTTATAAAGATGGCATGTTACAGTAGTAGGATTCCAAGCTACAGGAGATGAAGATCAATCAGTCACCCTTCTAAAAACAATCACATAAAATTACGGCAGAAATGACTACGGTAAAAATAGTTGACACCAGAATCATCTTCTATTCTCATTTGGTATTGGGTTCCTACCTAGCTTCTGCTGGCTTTGTAGTCAATCCGAAACCAAAGGGGAAGAGAGGGTCATAATGCTCGTCACCAACATTCATCGGCAACTGATCAACAGACTTGAACCAAGTTCTGGGGAGTTTTCCAGTGAATCCGTAGTCACCGAAGATAACATCAGTGACTCCTTTGCCCTCTGATCCAGGGAGCCAAGCAGCAACCAAAGCATCCATTGATGAGAGATATGGCTTGATCACAAGTGGTCGACCTGATATTAGTACCACAACACACTTGACATAGCTGCAGACTGCATTGATTGTTTTTGGACCGGGAGAAGGAAGTGTAAGGTTCTGGTTGTCTCCTTGAGTTTCAGCATATGGGACCTCTCCAACCACAACAATGGCATACGAAAAATCACCTTTTTTGACGAAGTTAGTGTTAGGGTTCTTAGAATAGGTGACTTTGGTTGCAGGGTCGACAGTGGATTTGATTGCATCAAGGATTGTAGTCCCTGCAATTGACAATATATACCGTATGTTTTGTTATGCTACACACATATGAAAAGATTAACTATGCTGAGTTCAGATGCTATGTAATGCATGAAGATCCATGAAACTAAGTAGATTTTTCTTTCACAAGATCCACCTTTTAAAATAGGGTAAGAATATGAAAACCATATATATTTAAAGTTCAATTAATATGAAAACCACCTTGACTTATTTTTCTCCTCATCCTCATATTTTAAAGAGCTTTTTGGAGATTTCAATAGAAAATTCACAGGAAAATATGTCAAGTTGGTTTATTGCTATCAAACCCCCTTAAAGATGTTTTCTATATTAATTGAACTTTAAAGAACCGCGTGATAATTTTAAAATAACATCGATAAATTACTATATGGACAAGATTTTTTTAAATATTAAATCTGTTAAAAAGAGGTGTAGTGCAACAAATCTCACCAGCTGTGATGTCTCCACTACCTCCTTTCCATTCAATGGTCCATCCACCACATTGATAACCTAAGTTATCAGCATGGCTTCCGGCAACCAGGATCTTTGGAGCCTTCTTTGAGAGAGGCAACAATGGCTGGTTCGGATATTTTCCATTTTTCAGGAGCACAAGTGATTTTCTTACAGCTTCTCTCGCCAACTCCCTGTGTTCCTGTTGAAATCAATGGCATAAGTTCTTCTATACTTTCAAAGTTATCGGAAAACTACTTATCATTAGAGCATATATAAAAGGAACAGAGAAAGAAACCTTCTTGCCCAATTGATCAGCAAAGCTAAGGTCAGCCATGGGGTTCTCAAATAGGCCCATGACAAATTTGACCCGCAGAATTCTCTTAACGGCATCGTTAATTCTGCTCATGGGGACAATCTTCTTCTTCACAAGGGAGGTCAGATCAGTAAAGAATTCTTTATAGTTGTTGGGAATCATCACCTATAATACATGACAACATTAAATGATTGTGTGAATATCTATATCAAGCAGCAAAGTATCTCCATAAGTACCAGATCAATGAAAGGACTCGAATATTGGAGATGAGGTTCGTATTGATGAATAATGCAATATTTTGGATTTTAATCAAGAGAAAACTACAATCCAAGTATATCAGAAATGAAGCTGAAGATACAAAAAAAGTAATCAGTTCAATGTTTTCTACACAGGTTAACATCAACTGATGGATAACTACTGACCATGTCAATACCGGCATTGACTCCAGCTTGGATGGAGTACGTGTAATTTACACCTGGTGGAGTGGTGATCCTATCAATGCCCTGCCAATCTGAGATAACAAAGCCCTGAAAAGCCATTAACCCGGATAGAAGTTAGTGACAATATCAGAATGGAGAACTAGACTTCTACATGCAAAAGTTTTTTGATAATGCGCATCGCATCATACTGCATACCCTAAACTTAAGAGTGTTTTTGAGGAAGCCAGTGATAAGATCACGATTGGCATGCATTTTCTCTCCATTCCAGCTTGAATAAGACGCCATAACAGTAGCAACACCCTTCATGATGGAGTTGTGGTACGCTGGCATGTGGATGCTAAAAAGTTCATGCTGACTGATAATCGTGTTGTTCTCATTGATTCCCTTATATGTTCCACCGTCACCAACGAAATGCTTAGCACAGCCTGCAACTTTGTCCCTGTTAAAAGTAAGAAGGAATAAATAAAACATGAAACTTACTCTTTCGAGTGGTAACTTGAAGTTGCATTTACACTAAGCTACTAATTATACACATGTCTACTAATCTCCTCTTTCTTTTTCGAAGGAAAATATGGGTTAGCTACTTCGTAAGCTTCATCGAAAATAGGTATCCACCACGGCCCACAGTACATGCCCATTGTTATAGACTTATAGTACACTAAACCTCGAGTTGTCTTAAATGTTTTAATGATCAAATAGAGGTGGTTCACTACATTTTTGTAACCACACAAACTAAAGGATTATTTGTACGTCGTCAAAATTTTAATTATTTTGCCCATAAACTTTGATTTGGTTTCTTTAGTAAAGGTAGGAAATATAAATCCTTAAGATAATTCTTGAGGATATGCTTTGGGAAAGTCATCGAGGGCTCTAGACGATTGGTTTTTAGAGTCTTCCCACCCCTTTTAATCACCTCTAGAGCCAGTCTTGAGCTAATTTCTTTCTGTATAAAATTCTTTCATCTGAGGTTTCCCTCTATAAATGATCTTCACTGCTGCAGCATAGAGTGGAACAACCAATTTAAAGAGGTAACTGTTGAACGAAAAATATAAGAGAGAAAAACCTTTCAGAAACCATTTGGCAAAAAATTGATGTTTACTACACAATGAGAAGCCATGTACCATTCCCTGATTTTTCCAACACTATTATCATTTGCTATCTAACTGAGGAAGTTAACATGATGCCTTGTTATTAGCTGGTGACTAAATTTAAATGTCATACTTTCCATTAACATATGGCACTCCTTTGGAAATATTAGCAGGAAGGTCTCCCTGTAGTCCAGGAATAATTTCCGTCATGGCTCGAACAATTCTGGGGTCTTCACTGTAGCTTTCATAGCAGCGACCCCACCTTGGATCTCTGCATACCTGAATTTCTCAATGGATTCAGAAACATGTGTTGCTTTAATTTCAAATCCATTGATGTTCAAGTTTAAAAATATTAAAGACGAATCTCAGCTATTTATTCGTGATATCTGCTTACCGCAATACATGGAGAAAAGGCATATGTGATTCCTGTTGCCCTGGTTTCAAGGGCAGTGGCAGCTCCAATCCTCTTCACGAGTCCAGGATCTCTAGTAATTGTTAAATTTTCGAGTTAGACAAGGATAAACTTTATCCATTTATAAATATAATTTTCATGCCACTCTCATAAATTATCAAATTTGAACTTCTACTTATTGACGATTGTATTTGAAATTCAACCAAGTAAGTGTCCTGACAGTTTGACTGATAATTCATAAACATAAAAGCTAGATTTTCAACTTCTGAAAATAACACAATAGTTAAACAACACTAACAATTTCCAGCCTCACAAGAAACACATCTGCCAATAAATAGTTAGAAGGGTATTGCAAAGAAGAAAATAATGATCATTGACATGAAAGAATCACAATATTTAAGAACTCGCCTTGTGGCTCCAAGCCCAATATTATGTGGGAAAATCGTTGCCTTGTAGACATTGTTGTTTCCATGAACTGCATCAATCCCGTATATCATTGGAATACCAAGACGTGTCGAAAGGCTGCCCTTCTGGAATTCATTTACCATATCCACCCAATCCTTTGGAGTTGCCTTAGCACGAGGCACACTCCCGCCGCCGCTCAATACACTTCCTGTTAACGTGTTAAACTTCAGTACGTAGAATTTTTCATTTTCCTCTTTTATCTAATGTAAATGTAAATGCATGAATAACAGAGAGTTGTATAAGGTAAATGAATAAATTACCTATGAAGTAATCTTTCATTACTTTAGCACTTGCAACATTTCGTTCAATCTGAGCCATCTGACCGATCTTTTCAGCAAGGGTCATCCGCTTCATCAAGTCATTGATCCTAACATTTAATGGTTGTTTCGGGTCTCTGTACTTCATATACTCGGCTTCTACAGATGATGCCAATAATAGCAAGAACAGAAGGCCTAGAAAATGCATTTCTGAGGTCGCCATGTTCCTAAATGAGCAAAAAATTTCCTCAGAATTACGTAAATCACAAAAGTTTTCAGAAGTTATTGTGAGTATGGAAAGAACCACGTTAGAAGAGAACCGTTATAAGAACTAGAAAATTAGAAAACTTCTCCTAATTAAATACAAAAAAATAGAAAAATATCTGCAGATTACATCAACAACACACATTGATCAGATCGATCACCAATATTCAGAAAACAAAAACTGAGAGAGAGAGAGAGAGAGAGAGAGAGAGAGAGAAGGCACCTAAATAATCCAATTCCTCTCTCTCTCTCCAATAAATTGAGAGCGATAAGAGTGAAGGGGGTTATTTATAAGGAACTCAGTGCAGCTGAAAAAGGGAAATAATAACATCGATCTTATCGTGAAAAAATGAAGTGCATACCATCTTGCATCTTATACTATTTTAAAAATATGTTCTTCTGAAAATGCCTTCCAAAACACATACATGCATCTGTGAAATACATACATACTTACACGAAACATATACATGCATGCATAAACAATACTCCTTCAGATCAAACATGCATAAATTATACCGCTTTAAATTCTTCTCATAACCCCAAATCTTATTAAATCCCATGATCTCCACTTTTCAATACCCCTTAATTCTATCAATTAATCTCCATCGCTAACCTATTAAATTCTCCACTAACCTATCAACCTCCTCTACTACCTATTAATGCTCCCATAAATAAATTGAGAAACCTTCTACAGATATAACCTTCAATAAAAACATCACACAGTACTCACGTCGATCCGAGACAGCTTCTCTGTGGTACGAGACCATTCATCATTGAATTTAGTTTATGATATTAATAAATTTAATTTTTCAGAATGAAGAGTTTTTTTTTAATGGTTATTCAAGACTATAAGAAGTTGGAGGGATGGCCAAGAGTAACACAATAACGCGATCAACTGTCTCCAGAACAGCAAACAACACAGTAGCAACGTTTACATAAGATTAGACTCAAGAGCAGCACCAAAGTTGATCATCAGCTTCATCACAGTTTTTTTTAGGTTTTATGAATGTTAGGTATAAGCATTCTATGAATTTCATTATTGAATGATATGTTCTCGCTATAACTGGTACTATAAGCACACTATAAGTTTATGAAACATTAGTTTTTTTAAGGGCGTTGCTTCGGTACACCAAAAATAAATTTTTTTTTGAAGTACACCGAAAATAAAATTTATTTGTTTATTAATTAAAAGGGCAAAATAGGTATTTATCACTTACCTCATCATCTCCACACTATCAGTTATTTTCATCTCCGGAAATCCAAAATCCATATTTCACTCTCCCATGTCAACACCGGAAACACATCTCTCATTTCTGGTCTTTTCAATCCGTTGCTTCTCAAATAATATACAAAGTAGTAAAGATAATTTAATCGCTATTTTCAATCTAATTCTTCTAATTTATTTTGTCTCTACTTTTCTTTTCCCCCATCAAGCATTGAGGCCACTGTTGAGATCATCAATCATCGACTTTGTTTTTTTTTTCTTTTCCCATTCCAGCGTCAATCAAGCGTTGAGGACATGGTAATTGAGTTAAAGGTGATGCTATTCATGATTTTAGATCCAAAATCAAAACCTAAAAAATAAAAAACTTAGCAGAAATTGGATACCAGCAACACAGTTGTGCAAATAAACACTCAAACAATTCTTGCAAATAAAGGGTAAGGGAAGAAACACAGAAGATAGAAAATTATTTCCCAAATGTCCTGCACAAAGATCGGAGGAAGAAAATGATGGCATTCGACATGTAGAAAACACCCGTAAAAGTTTAAGAATTTACGAATCTGACAGTGCGACTCAAAAAACACGTGGCTGTGATTTTAATGGGAATGGAGAGAGCGATTATTGTGGTTTTTATTTACAAATCTTTGCCATCGGAACTCCAGAATTGATTTTTTAGAGTACGGAAGTTGTTGGCTTTTTTTAAAGAATTTAATACAATCATACCTAAATCAGAGCATTTTGATGCGGTTCTTTATCTTTCAAGAAAAAGGAAGGATGGCCACCGCAATTTTCCAAAAAAAAAAAAAAGAAAGAAAGAAAGGAAAATAGACGATGGCTCAAAGAACACACACATAATTATTCTCATTGCTATTAGATCCCCAATTTTCATAATCAAGTTGATTCAAATTAAACCCTCTAACTGCCACTTCCGCTCTTGATTGAGGGTCTAACTTCAAAAATAATTTAAGAATTTTTGTGTGGCGTAATAGCAATTTCAATGATTTGAGGGACTAGTCCAAAATAACTCAATAATTAGTGGACCTAATAAGAATTTAAATGATTTGAGGGA
This sequence comes from Asparagus setaceus, assembly GCA_012295165.1. Classification (NCBI taxonomy): domain Eukaryota; kingdom Viridiplantae; phylum Streptophyta; class Magnoliopsida; order Asparagales; family Asparagaceae; genus Asparagus; species Asparagus setaceus. The sequence continues at coordinate 29,113,918 of CM022706.1, forward strand.
CTAATTCAAAATATGGATTCAAGTGATTAATAATTTAAAAAAACTCCTTTCAGAGATATCTTGGGTAAATTCACTTAACCCCAAAAACTACTTTATGATGTTTATATGATATTCTCTATTTGAAAATCAAATATATTTGAACTTTTCTAGTGAGAATCTTTTGTCACCCCTTAAAAACTATAGAAGCAATCAAATGCAGAAATAGCCTGATAGTTCATGAACTTTAAGTTATTTGGCATGTTTAGACCATATTTAGCACTTCTTACATAATAAATATTTTTTCTCATTACTTTGAAATGAATTAATTGACAAAACTCTTTTAATTAAGAGTTGCAATTTTTGAGTTTGATAAATTATTTTACTCATTTATCCTTCTTGAATAGTGAGGACTAAAATGAAATACTTATAGATAAAATAAAATTAGATGGAGAAAATGAAGAGTGATATGATATGATGTTTCTTTTATAAATATTAATTTAATAGTATAATAATTAAATATTATCAATTTTAAGTTATTGATTCTAATAAATTAGTAGTTTGTTAAATTATTAGTTAAATATAAATTTAGTACATAAAACGAGTATATCCACGTGCAACGCGTGTGCACTACACTAGTTAAAGGAAACGTGTAAAATTATTGTTGATTTAGCGCATTTTTTGTGACTCTAAGTTTGAAAATCGTGATTAAGGATTGTAATTTATTTATAACTTCGTCATTTTTCATGGACAATGTGATTGGTTATCATTAATCTCGTTTCCTTTTTTATTTAACGTTGGCTCATGATCTTATCTCATTCTTTTCGTTGGAGGATTAATGGAATAAAGGGGCCGTTATTTAGTTGACACCATCATGTGACTAGTTGACATGGCACCATTTGATTGGCTTTGACTGTGTGAGGCTGGTAGGAAGTTGCTAAAGCATTCACTATTGGGATAATGATAACTACACTATGCTTTTTTATATTATTTATAACAAGAGATAAAAGTACGAGCTCCCTTAATGAGTCATCAATTTTAAAAAAAGTGATCACACATTTTTTTTTTTCTTGTAGTGTAGACTTCACTATTTCTATATGATTGGATATCGAGGAAAATTTTCCAATTGATAACATACATTGCATATTTGGCTCCCAAAGAAAATGTGTCCTTCGTATAAGTACTATGCTTAATTTTGAGGATCTTCTATGCTATTTCCAATAGTAAAAGTTATTGGTGATACTTGTTTTGGGTGGAAAAAAAATTGAGAGGAGTTGTCGAGCTCAGGTTGTTGTAGAGACTCCTGTGATTCATCCATTAGCGGATTTGCAGGTGGAGCTCCTCCTGAAATCACTAGCAAATTGCTAGAAGACACCGAAGCTTGACATCCCGATGACCCTCCGATTCTTAAGTTAGTGACTTGGAAAAAAAGGTGAAAATCTAATCAAAATGATAATGAAACTAGACTTAGTTTTCTTACGAATGTTACCTCTTCTTATACTAACTCGAAAGGATATATCGGGGAGAGACGAAAGGCCATGTGGTGTCCTCTGGTCAGTCCAGGTGAGCAATAAGGAAGCTTCCTCTGTAACTGAATTGTCCATGTGTCCCTTTGTTATTGGTCAAGATCGTTATGATTGATCGAGAGGGCATAGAGAGAATTTTCTTGATGATTGCATTCGACGCTTCACTTGGGTTAGTTAGGATTTGTCAGCCCACTTAGAAGAGATGTGATCTCATCAGGTTCGTGATGGACAAGGTGTTGAGCATGGCTCGAATCCTGATACTCGGTATGGTTTTGGACGAACTGACAACGACGAACTCGAGTGAGGGATGAGCAGCCATGCTGCTCGAGGTAGTGTCTGGTTGTTCAGTTTGTCTTTGATCTTCTCGCTAGACAGGTGGCGTCTTTCTATTGGCTGCAACTTACAAGCCAGTTTATGACATAACAATACTAATAACAGTCTATTATTTAATTGGTAGTTGCATAAAACTATGATCCTCAACTCTCGCTATAACTTCGTTCTTTTGGTATAGTGGAAGACTCCTTTAATATTGTAACAAAAAGACCTAGGTTCAATCCTCCCAATCAAGAAGTTTAACTAGATTTAAAAAATTCCGATACTTCTTTCATTATTTCAAAAATAAAAAATAAACAACTGTAGGATCGCATTCTATTAAGAGATCAATTAGTCACCCATCTAAATATACAATTTGTACCATACAATTACAGTGACTTCTATAAATATGTGAAACCAAAATCATCTTCTATGCACTCTCATTACCATTCTACTTAGCTTCTGTTGGCTTCGTTGTCAATCCAAATCCAAAGGGGAACAGAGGGTTATAATAGTCATCGCCAACATTCATCGGCAATTGATCAACAGTCTTAAACCAAGTTCTTGGCAGTTTCCCAGTGAATCCATAGTCACCGAAGAGAACATCAGTGACTCCTTTGCCCTCTGATCCAGGGAGCCAAGCAGCAACCAAAGCATCCATTGATGAGAGATACGGCTTGATCACAAGTGGTCTACCCGATATTAGTACCACAACACACTTGACATGGCTGCAGACTGCGTTGATTGTTTTTGGACCGGGAGAAGGAAGTGTAAGGTTCAGGTTGTCTCCTTGAGTTTCAGCATATGGGACCTCTCCAACCACAACAATGGCGTACGAAAAATCACCTTTTTTGACTAAGTTAGTGTCAGGGTTCTTAGAATAGATGACTTTGGTTGCAGGGTCGACAGTGGATTTGATTGCATCAAGGATTGTAGTCCCTGCAATTGACAATATATACCGCGTGTTTTGTTATGCTACGCACATATGAAAAGATTAACTATGCTGAGTTCAGATGTTATGTAATGCATGAAGAGACATAAAATCCATGAAATTAGAAGATGCAAAACCTGGAAAGTAAACTATTATAGAAATTGTGGTATATCTAAAATTATTGTATGAATAAAGTAGTTTCTGAGTGCTACATCTGATGAGAAGTAAGTAAAACGAAGTAACGAAGAACTGGTGGTTTGTGTAACAATTCTCACCAGCTGTGATGTTTCCACTAGCTCCTTGCCATTTAATTGTCCATCCACCACACTGATAACCTAAGTTAGAAGCATGGCTTCCAGCAACCAGGATTTTTTGAGCCTTCTTAGGGAGAGGCAACAATGGCTGGTTCGGATATTTTCCATTTTTCAGGAGCACAAGTGATTTTCTTACAGCTTCTCTAGCCAATTCCCTGTGTTCCTGTTAAAATAAATGACTCATAAGGATCACATTCTCATAAAGTCTTTGCTCCTCAAGTTACAGAGTATATGTTAGTGAGAGTCAGAGAGAGGAAACAACCTTCTTGCCCAATTGATCAGCGAAGCTAAGATCAGCCATGGGGTTCTCAAACAGGCCCATGACAAATTTGACCCGCAGAATTCTTCTAACTGCGTCATTAATTCTGCTCATAGGGACAATCTTCTTCTTAACAAGAGAGGTCAGATCAGTAATGAATTCTGTATAGTTTTCGGGAACCATCACCTACAATTCATAGCAACATTAAAAAAAAAAGAGTTGTCAGTTTAATAACACGACGGTTTTTTTTTCTTTTCTTCCTAACACAAGGTTTACATTATTGCGGCAAGTAGAAATCTACTAACCATGTCAATACCGGCATTGACTCCAGCTTGGACTGAGTACGTGTAATTCTCACCTGGTGGATTGGTGATTCTATCAATGCCCTGCCAATCTGAGATAACAAAGCCCTGAAAAGTCATTAAACACAATAGTTAGTGATAGCATCAAGCAGAAATGAGAAAACTACATACAAAAGTTCTTTTATCTACATACCCTAAACTTGAGTTTATTTTTTAGGAAGCCAGTGATAAGACCACGATTGGCGTGCATTTTCTCCCCATTCCAACTGGAATAAGACACCATAACAGTAGCAACACCCTTGATGATGGAGTTGTAGTAAGCTGGCATGTGGATGCTAAGAAGTCCATGATGATTGATAATTGTGTTATTCTCATTGATTCCCAGATATGTCCCACCATCACCAACGAAATGCTTAGCACAGGCCGCAACTTTGTCCCTGTTAAAAGTAAAATAGAATGAGAAAAAAATATGAAATGCATGTCTTTTAATAATCAGTGTAATGTTCGCATGAAACTCACACCTGAACTACTTGGTTACAGGAATTCATTTCGAATAGTAACTTGAATTCCGAACTTGTATTTGCATTTACTCTGCGATACCAGTATATTCATGTCGATTAACTTCTTTTTTTTCTTCTTTTGGAGGAAAAGATGTGTTAGGTATTCCTTATGGCTTGATTAGAAATATCTTAATGAAAGAGAGAAGACCCCAAAATAAACTAAGTTCTGTCTTAACCTCTTTAATGATCGCAAAAGATATAGGTGGCTGACCAAGCAAATTTAAAGATCATTTGTAAAAGGCAATTGTTTAATTACTTTCCGCATAATTTTGGCTTGGTTTCTTTAGTAAAGATAGGTAATATAAATGCTTCATGAGGAGATAATCGTTAAGGTTACTTGGAAAAGTAATTGAGGGCTCTAGAGATTTTTAGAGTCTCCCCAATCATGTTTTGAACCTCTTAGAGCTAGTCTTGAACTTTCCTTTTGTATAAATTTATTCTTTCAAATAAGTTTTCCCTCTATATAATTCTCAGTGATGCAACAAAGATAGGAACAACTAAATTAAAGAGGTAACTCGTGAACAAAAAATATACGAGAAGAAAAGCTTTCAGAGACCATTTTAGCAAAAAATGATGTTTGCCATATAACTAGAAGGACACAAAGCACTCCCTGTTTTTTCCCGCGAGATGTTCATCTACTATCTAACTGACGAAGTTAACGTCAAGTTTAATGTAAACTTGAAAAAACAGCTGGCCAATAATTATAAAAACAAAAAGCCTTGTTATTAGCTACTGATTAACTTTAAATGCATACCTTCCAGCAACATATGGTGCTCCTTTGGAAAAATTAGCAGGAAGTTCTCCCTGTAGTCCAGAAATAATCTCCGTCATTGCTTGAACAATTCTGTGGTCTTCACTGTAGCTTTCGTAGCAGCGACCCCACCTTGGATCTCTGCATACCTGAATTGCTCGATTTAATCAGAAACATGTATATTGCTTTACTTTGAAATCAATAATGTTCACATTAAAAATTATGAGAAATCCCAACTATCTATTGGTGGACATCTCCTTACCGCAATACATGGAGCAAAGGCATATGGGATGCCTGTTGCCCTGGCTTCAAGGGCAGTTGCAGCTCCAATCTTCTTCACGAGTTCAGGATCTCTAGAGATTGAGAAAATTTCGAGTTAGACTAAACTTTATCCATTCAGAAATATAATTTTCATGCAACTGTCGTAATTATCAAATTTCAATGTTCTACGCATTCAAGATTATACCGACAATTCAATCTGGAAGTTTACTGACAGTTCCACTGATAATCCATAAACTTAAAACTAGAATGTCAATTTTTCAAAAAAATAATGTGAAAAGGAGAATCCCATCCTAAGTGATTATCAATATGAAAGAATCACAATGTTTAAGAACTTGCCTTGTGGCTCCAAGCCCAATATTATGTGGGAAAATCGTTGCCTTGTAGGCATTGTTGTTTCCATGAACTGCATCAATCCCGTATATCATTGGAATACCAAGACCTGTCGAAAGACTGCCCTTCTGGAATTCATTTACCATATTCACCCAATCCTTTGGAGTTGCCTTAGAACGTGGCACACTCCCCCCGCCGCTCAATACACTTCCTGTTAACATATTCAGTACATAGAATTTTTCATTTTCCTCTTTTATCTACTACAAATGCATGGATAACAGAGAGTTGTATATGGTAAATAAATAAATTACCTATGAAGTAATCTTTCATTACTTTAGAGCTGGCAACCTTTCGTTCAATCTGAGCCATCTGACCGATCTTTTCAGCAAGGGTCATCCGCTTCATCAAGTCATTGATCCGAACGTTCAATGGTTGTTTCGGGTCTTTGTACTTCATATGCTCAGCTTCTATAGATGATGCCAATAATAGCAAGAACAGAAGGCTTAAAAAATGCATTTGAGAGCTCGCCATGCTCCTAAACAAGCAAAAAATCTTCTCAGATCTTTGAGATCATAATAGTTCTCAGAAGTTATTGTGAAAGAGAAGGAAAAACTCACACTAGAAGAGAACCTTTTATAAGAGAAGATAAGTAATTGCTATGTGTAATGATGACATAATATCGGCTATTTTAATTGGACTACCCATGATAATCCAATGACATTCAGTAGTCCATATCTATGGTTTGATTATATTCTCCAAGTGGAACAAGCGATCTCCGTCCATTTTCTTTTTAGACATACTATGCGCCCCAAAAAAAACCTTATCCACAAAGGAAAAACGAACACTTTCTGAACTGTTGACTCAAAAAATATTGGAATAAGGAGAGAAGGTTTAAGAGCTTGCTTTCAACCAAGGAAAAAATATTTCCATTTCTTTTTCTTCTTATTTTTTTCAATGAGCATATAAACATTTTCAAGATTTTGACAGAATGGTCATTTTGAGCTTCTTGTTTCACTGTGAATATCTCTGCAGAAACAAATATTTCCATTTTTCCTCCAGCCTTCCATAAGCTATTCTAAAAATAGGACAGGAAATCAACCAAATTTTCTTTTCGAGGAATAGCAAAAAAAAAAAAAAAAGACTTTCTGCTGCGAAAATAGGGAATGTTCCTTTATTCTCGAATAACTCACTCACAGCTCCTGCCTTTTCTGGAACAATCTATCCAGTTCTACATCTCATCACTTTATTTCATTCTTTTTTCTTTTTCATTTTCTCATTTTTTTCAAGAGAATAACCTTATTCCAACAAGTTCATTATAATCTCTAAAGTTATGGCGTTTAGAAAAGCAGTAAATAGTGAATTGGATCAGAAGGCAAAACTTACCAATTAACCACATTTCAGAATAATGAAGCAGCTAAACAAATAAATCTTTACAAAAATACCAAAAAGAACAAAAAAACTTTTTTCAGGAATAACAACCAGAATAGCACTAGCAAACAAAGTACTAGATTCAATGAGGAGGACTAAGCTCAGAACTGCTAATATTTCGTAAAATTAATCGATCTAAAACTATAAACACCTACATTTAGATTCTCACCACAATAAGAACCAGAAAATAGACTAAAAACTTGATAATTTTCTCCCGAAAAAAAACTTAAAAGGAACAAAATTGATCAACTCCCGCAGAAATATTAATAACTTCTAAGTTACAAAGAAATCGAAAAATATTTAGAGATTACATCAAGAACACACATTGGTCAGATCCACCAAAATTTAGTAAACAAAAGTAAAAATTAAAGAAGAAGGAAGAGAGAGAGCGCGCACCTAAATAATCCAGTTCCCCTCTCTCTCTCTCTCAACTTGAATTTATTGAGAGCGATAAGAGCGAGGATGGGTATTTATAATGAACTCAGCAGCCGAAAGTGGGAAATAATAACAACGATATTATCATGAAAAAAATAAAGTACGTACCGTTAAAGGAAATACGTAGATTTTGATTTAATTAGCGCAAGTTTTCGTCGGCCCCCAAGTTTGAAATCGTGATTAAGGACTAAATTGACACCTCGGATTGTAATTTATTTACAATTTTATCATTATCAAGGATAATGTGATCAGTTATCATTAATCTCGTTTCCTTTTTAACGTTGGCTCAGGATCTTATCCCTTTCTTTTCGTTAGAGGATTAAGATTTTTTTGGGTAACGGGTTTAAAAGGACAGTAATTATTCCGACACATCATGTGACTGGTTGACGTGGCGCGATTTGATTGGGTGTGAGGCGTAGGAAGCGACAGTTGAGCATTCAGTGTTCTTGTGTGGTTGGATATGGAGGAAAATTATATTGTTGATCAGATACATTGCATATTTTGGAGGTCTTAATTAAGAATCGGATAAGTTACCATGCTTTTTTTTCGAGAAAAGGATAAATGCTAAGCTTTATATTCGAGGACCCTCTCTATTTTTTCTAATACTGATACTAAATTTTAATAATAATGATCTATTATTTAGTTGATAATTGTGTTGAAGAGTATAAAAATTTTAACCCCGGCTCTCACCGTAATTTCGGATTTTTGATGTAGTAGCGGAGTTATTTGATCCGAATTGCGATTTGTATTAAAGGAAAAATAAAAATGAGCGTGAAGTACATTAGGATATGATAAGTATTAAAAATATAAAACGAATTATGGCAATCTCCAATAGATCACCAAGAGTTTTGGATTATTTTTCAAAATCTAATACCCGGTTACGAAAATTATGATAGTTCAACAATAATGATAAATTAGTTTTTGAAAAGATGTATAATAAAAGTTCTAGATGGTTTCTTAAAAATCCTCTTGCTTGGAACTTAGCTCACGAGGTATGAGTCGTATGACGCTAGTTCTCCCACCAAATATGAGGTGTTCAAAATTTGAGTGTCCAATTTTGATTTGTTCGGCAATATTAAATTTAAAATGCTTGAGAAAATGGCCACACAAAGATCAAGAATTTGTAGTATGTATATTTCCAAAAAGAGGCAAATCAATACTATACTATATACTATACTTATACTAATAAAACAATAACCTCTATAATCTCTATTCATTTTCTACACTTTTATAACTATTTATTAACAGCTTTACATGCCACAGGACAATATTAATTACAACTAATTCTCTTTGCCACACTATTTATTTTGAGCTGCAATGTCAAACTCGAGAGGTGAAGAGCCCTTTCATCTCTTTGTCCAAGAACAACATAATAGTTACACACTAACCCCAAACTCATCGTCATTAACTCCTACCAACTACCCAGCCCAAGCCCAACTGGTCCCCTATGGTCTCGCTCCTGTTTGTTCTATTGTCCATCTCATCTCTTCCAATAAGATGTTAATTTTCAAATTTCAAATTGTGCACTAGTTACAAAGATTTCTTAGAAACCCTACAACCCTTTTATCTACGTAAATTGCAATCAGTAATTCCTCATAAATCTACACTACAAATTTAACCATTTCTTCTCAACACGGTAACACTGTTGATTTAACCATTTCTTCTCATCAATTGAGAGAAAGCATCAATGTTTGAATAACCAAACATCGTTTTCTTTGGACTTATTATGTCCACGCACACCAACAACTTTGCTTAGCTGGAAAAAGAGGAAAGAGCAGCAAAGAGATGGAGAAAGATTGGACAGTAGTACCAAGCTAGTCTGCGCATACTTCGTCGGATCCGAGTCGAAACCTCCGAAGTCAACTACAGGAAAACGCCATACTGTAATGTAACTATCCTGGTCCAAGCGCATGCGCTCCCTTTGATTATAACATGCAAAAAAATTCACATTAAAGTCACTTTAAGCACATAATGGCCTATATATCATAATAAGTTAGATCAGTCAACTAAACTAGAACTTTTATCAAAAGGGCTACTTGCATTTGTAATATTGCACTTCGGGACGAGGATTACAGTAGTTTGATATTGACAAATAGACTCGTTGGGTTTACCTAGAATGAAAGTTCCGCGCATATTACCATGGGTGAATTAGCGCATGTATTTGAGGATAAAAGAGTTTAAAAAAATATCCATGAGGTTTATCCACCAAAATCAAACTACATGGGTAATAAGCTGCAAAATGTGATACTATAGGGGTCTATGTGCAGTTAACCCTAGTTAAAATATGATTCTTTCCGTGTTTATACTCGTTTGTTTTTCACAATGATTTCAAAACTAGATAAACTCATAAGGCATTAAAACACTTTATTTATAGGGGAAACGTGTGTCCCGTGCCCGTGACAAGTAATGGACAAAATAACGATCTAATTAGTTTCTTTTGTGAATATGACTGAAATATGTTTCATATATTGGATGATAATGATGTCTTGTTCGCACCAAAATTTTATATTAAAATCTTTCTTAAAGAAATGTTGTTAACAGCAATAATAAATAAATTAATAATGTAATTTACTGTTTGTTATTGTTGAACAGTGCACTGGGGTGCTTTGGTTAAACAATTGAGTTTAGGTGAAGAAGAATAGGGATGATCAAATAAGAGTTCCAATGATCTTTCCAACTAACTTTCATAATTAAATAAAATTCAGAAGGTTCACATAAAAATAGACAAACACAAATCTGAATATTGTATATGAGAAAGTGAAACTGATTGAAGACTGCTACTTTGGCATTTTTTCATAAATATACTTTGCAACAGAAAATGTACGGCAACGGCAATATAGATGAATTAAAGAACAATACCCGTGAATGTTTATGGCAAAATAATTTGCAATAATTATAAGCTCAAAGTTTTTAAACAAATCAATAAACTGCCATTTGGGGTGTTGAAGAGTTTCCACCGTCCAGCATAGGAACTCGCAATTATTTGAATTTCTCATATTATTTGAATAAATGTACCATCACTCCCTAATTGACATTACATTTATTCCTCATTTATACGAATATTTCCGTGGAACAATTTTACACAAGTTTTTAGATTACAGTTTTATGCAAATAAGCCCAAAGAAACTAGAAAAGGTTAGGTAATCCTCTGATCTGATGAAGAAATCACTTTCTCAAGATATTTCTCGACATTGTCGAGTCCACAGAGCTCCTTGACTACTGGCATTGTTGCAGGTACATCCAGATAAAAGTCTTGAGGATTGTTTTCTGAACCAATCCAAGAGAATAACTCGCTTCTTGCTGCTTTGACCGCATCTCTAGTTGCACAGTGAACCGAGGATGCAAGCAGAAGAGGAGGCTCACCAGAAGCTACATTATATAATTGTTGTTAGAAAAAAATCTCAGGAACAGAAAAGTTCACAGAATATATCTCTCTCAGTGAAAAATATTCCATAATTTAGAAGACTTCAAGCCCAACAACTTTAGCCGGAAACAAGCAAAATTGACCCGCGCGATGCCGCGGCATTTGTGTGGAAAAAGTCAAAAATTTTAATAGTTTACGTATTTGGTTTAAAAATATACTATATGCCTAATCGCGTTAACAAAAATATTGCAAGTTAAAGCAAAATATAGCAATTTACATTTTATCAACTAATATATACAAAGCGTCCTTAAAAATGAATTTTTTTTTAGTATGTCAGATCTAAGGTAATTTAGAAAGAAGTAAAATGGTTTATAGGTAAAAATCCTTTTCGAAATATGTGTGGGTTTTAAAATAAGTTGTGTGTGTGCTTTGGTAGGGGGTTGGGGGGCAAACTCTAGGCATAGGCAAAAAGTACCTAGAGTTGGTGACGCCACGACATTAGCGTGAAAAAGGCAAAAAAATATAATGGCTAAAATATTTAGTTACATCATACACTAACCACTTATAATAAAATAACAAGTTACAAAAAGATACAGCACATTTCACCATATACAAAACTGCTGAAAATACAAAATGAGCTCAAGAATAATTCGGTGGAATATGCTCGTGTAAGAGCGATTGTCGAAGTGGGTGGATTCAAGAATAGATGTGGGTAAAACTTTGACTTATTTTGAAATTAGTCCCTCAAACCATTGAAATTGTTATTAGCTCCCATAATTCTCATGATTCTTTCAAATCAATCTAGATATGTGTTGCTTCTACCTTGATGGGCGGAACTAATTTCAAAAAAAAAGTTAAGCCAGGTGTTTTTTGGCACATGGCTTGTTTGCTATATTGACATTTGGCAATCTCTAAGCAGTATCTCTCCGCCAAAATATTTATTTATTTATTTTTCTCCTGTTTTTTTTTCGCTCTCTTAGAAACAAACATCTCTTAGATCAAGGCAGCCATATCTATACTAATCTATCTATTACTATCTAATAAAGAAGAAGCATGGTGCTTTTTGACACATGGCATGTTTGCTACTATCTAATAAAGAAGAAGCATGGTGCTTTTTGACACGTGACATGTTTGCTATATTGACACTTGGCAATCTCTAAGCAATATCTCTCCCCCAGAATATCTATTTATTTTTATCCTGCTTCTCTTTTCTCTCTTGGAAACAAACATCTCTTAGACCAAGGCAGCCATATCTATACTAATCTTGACTATGCAAACAAAAAGCTTTTTGACCCGCCAATATCATCCATTCATCTCCCAAAACAAAACACTTTGTTCTCTGTGCGCCTCTCCCCTCTCAGTTTCTCTCAACACCTTCTTGGCTCAGATCTATCAATCCCCTTCAAACCCTAAACCAACCTCATCTCAAAATCTAACCCTAAATTTCTCTCCCTAAACCCTTCTCCCTCACCTTACCTATCAAATCCCACTGAAACCCTCCCCTCTCCACAGTCCTCTCCTCGCTTCAGCTTTTTATAGTCCTCCGACGTCCAGATGGTGAAATAACAACAGTAATCTGAAGGGCGCAGCGACATCAAACGGTGGTGGAGGTGCCCACTTGATGAGGTAGAGTAGCTCCCTGCTGGATTCTTTTCGCAATTCATGGTCGAGTTCGATAATCTCTCCCTCTATCCTTTGTTATATAACTAATGATAATGGCTCTTGATTAGAATTAGAGCATGAATTGACTCATGTGATTGTTTGCATATGTGTTTTGGTTCAACCGTGATAAAATTGGAAAATGTGTATTTAAAAATTCCCAATTAGGATTTAACACGTTAAAAATAACCATACCGGCATGTCGTTAAAATTTCAGGTGCATACAAGTTCGTATATGAACATTATGCGATCAAACAATAACTCAATTATACAAAACTGGCTGTGTTTTAAAGTCGACTTTGGGTTTTGGGAAATTCAACTCTGGCATAAAGTCAATTTTATACAGTGAGAAAGTCAACTTTGAGTCCCTAGACAGAATATTGAATTTTCAGATTTTATAGGAAAGTCGACTTTTCACAAGAAAAAGTCAACTATTTTCTTTAAGTCGACTTTGTTATTATCTAAAGTCGGCTTTGAGTCAAATTTTCAGTGCTTCAGTTACCTCTCTGTCACATAACACATTTTTCAGATTCGAAAGCTAATGATGGGTATTCTGCCCCTTATGGTTCCAATACGATCACTAGTCTTACTGTTCCATTGTTAAGTTCACGAGTGTTGATTTATTATAATCCCATATATTAATACTGTTACGGCTGACACAGGAAACTCATTCAAATGTAATTATTTTACATGTACTGTTTCAATTTTCAAGATGTCCAAAATTGGATATTAAGGGAAACATGTCCCAAACTGAAAATGTTAATAGGAAAAGTTCCGGTTGTAGGTTTAACAGGGGATGCCAATATGAGAATCAAGGTACCATGTAAAAATGAACCAACATCTAAAGAGCAAACATTCAAAACAGGTTGAAACTGGAAGAAAAGCAACATACCTTTTGAGGAGAGAACCCTCTTTTGGTGATGCCCACTATTTAAAATCTCAACATTGAACACCTTCGGTATTGTATCAACGGTTGGAACCTTGTAAGACCAAGTCCCTTCTGAAAGCACCAGTCCATCTGAATTTGTCAAGTATTCCTCAGTCATGAAGAAACCAATTCCCTGAACAAAGGCACCTTCAATCTGTAGAAAGAAAAGATATTAATAAGACCAGTATTAACGGCACATCATGCAACCAAAATGAAAAATATGAGAAGCAAGTCAAGGAAACAACTTCAAGTTTAATAAACAGGGACAATCATAAATAGGATTAAAAAGAACATACGGAAGGTAGGTGTTACCTAAATCTAATTTGATCTTTATAAAAAAAATTAGGGTTTTTTCATTAAGAAACCCCTTTAAAATAAGGCAACAATTCGAAAACAGCCTTTAAAGTTTAATTAGTACAGAAACCACCTTCAAAGGGTGCTCTGTTAGTAATCAACCACTTTGGCCTTTTGTTTTTTTTGTGAAATTCAATTAAAATACCCAAAATACGCTTAAAAACACACGTGTCAGGCACATGACATGTCTTCTTAACCAAACTTGGTGCCAGACACGTGTTTCTTAAGGGCATTTTGGGGATTTTAATTGAAATTTCACATAAAAAAAATTAGTTCAAGGTGGTTGATTGTTGTCGGTCTTATTTTAAAGGTGGTTTCTATATTAATTAACTTTAAACATGGTTTTCGTATGTCACCCTATTTTAAAGGTTGTTTCTGTAGAAAACCCAGAAAAGTCAATACAGTGAAAGAATATTCAGATGAGAGCCCAAGGCAGATAAAGAAGTGGATTACTTTCAGTCAATACCCATTATTCTTTAAGAGATGCAGTATTCAACTTAAAGATCAATCTAACCTGTCCCAAATCCACAGCTGGGTTTAAGCTTTGACCGCAGTCATAGATAAGATCAGCCCGCAAGATTGTGGTGGCTCCTGTAAGAAGATCTATCTCCACCTGAAACACCAATTACTTGTGGATGAGATTAACAGAATGTATTCTTCTATAGATGCAGATATAAAAACTCAAACGCCAATAATTGCAAAAGATAAGATAGACATCTAACGCAATGGAAAAGAAAGAAAATGTTGAAATTACCTCACTGACAGCAGCACCATAATTCAGATAGCTCACAGAACTCTGGTCAGGGACAAAATAAGTACTTGCTGACAAATTCACTGCTTGGAGGTTTGCCTACAAAGGAGGTCAAGGAGAACCCAAATAATTAATTTTATAAAATATGATGTTTGATTTGGATGTTTTAGAAGCTCTACTGGATTACCTGAGACATTTAGTAAATGCCATCCTTTTTTTAATTTTTTTATTTTTATGAGATGGACAGTAGTTACCCAGTATATTAATAAATGTAATGATATATAATACAGGGGTTACAAGGAGAATATAAGAAACAGTCCACAATGTTAGGTTTGCGGTTATTGCAGTTAGTGACCATCTACTTTTCGACGAAATTATCAAATTAAATTTTGTGTATAAATTCCCATCAAACAGGAAATTTTTAAGTTGAATTGCACTGGGAAACTGGATCATGGCATTTCCAATGATCCTGTAACTGGAAATACCACTAGAAGGCATAACCTGCTAAATTAAACGATTATTTAGAAATCAAGACCTAAATAAAGCCCTTTCACAAATCATGTACTCTAGATGCATTTTATTTTTACTACAAGAGCACCTGTTTCCAATGTATTTAATAATTAAGGCAGGGATGTGTTTGAATGGAGATTTGCAATCCACATTCAGTGGTTCTAAGGGCATCCCGGACAACTGGGACAAAACCTATATGATCATGCAGTCAGGAAATACCAATTCTCATAATAATAATAAAGAAAGAATAGCACATATTTCGAAGGGCATAAATAATTCCTGATCAGGATACTGTACAAATCACAAAATATCCAGAAGAATCCAACAAAAACCCAGAAGAGGAACTGACCTACGCTCCAGAACATTTCACAAACACATTACTAGGCGAGTAAACTAAATTACTAGACATAGCAAAAGGCGACTTATGGAGGAAATAGGTAGTTGACAAGTATCAAAATAAATCCTTTGAGCCAAGCATGTTATGATTCATTTACTGTGTTTCTGTTGATATTAATTCCTTCTCGATTGCACAAATCCACATTCTAATGACCAAGATAGAAACAAAAATTCTACATAAGATAAAAATATGAAATATTTTGCCTGATGTAAGAATAAACACATTATAAAATATGAGGATGCACCTGTGATATTAAAATGTCCCATTCAACAGAACCCATTTGGTCTTGCAACCTATCCTTGAGCGCTTTGAGTCTCCCAATGAGAACATTACATGCAAGACGAACTGCTTCACAGCTTGATTCAGATGTAGTGCTGCCAGCAGTAAATCCTCCTTGAATCAAACTCAAAGTGTCAGCTTGAATAACCCTCACTCTCTCAAGAAGGGTTTGACTACCATCACTCCACAACTGTCCAAGAGCAAAAGCAACCATCTGCTTCACTTTTGTCCAAAGTCCCTGGCCTAACTCAATTCCTCCAACCTCAACAACAATTGAACCATCATTCAAGATCGAAACTTTCCCTGGTGTTGGTCTCAACATCACATGATGAACAATGGGTAAGCAAGAAATTCCCCTTTTCTTCCATCGGTTACAACTATTAAAATGCTTAATCTTTGCCACACGGAGATCAAAACATGAAGTTTTAATCAGTTTATCAAGAATAAAGGGCAAAGTGTACTCAAAAATTTCTCCTGCACTGCCTTTATAATATACACCAAGGCTCTCATAGGTGTGAAGATTCTTCTCCCTAATGGAATTTGGATCATGTTTGAGAGTGGAGGATATCTTCTCAATAATAGCTTCAGCGATGAACGATCCTTGTACATCTCCAGGGCCTCGCATTGAAGATTTAGATGAAAGATTCGTCCTGCAAACCTTCACATCGAAAGAAAAAGCACCCCAATTGTACTTCTTTAATGCCTGTATTATGTTATGCGGCATAATTGGGCTTATATCTTCAGAGATGCCTGCATTGATTAATAGATTTACATGTAAAGCTGTGATCTTTCCATTGGACTTGAAACCGACTGAGTAGTTTATTTTCATTGGATGTCTTCCTCCAACCGTCAACATATCAGTTTTGCGATCAAGGTACATCCTAACTGGACGTTGCAGCTTATATGCTGCTAAAGCACATGCGGTAGCAACCTACACAGGAAAGAGAAATTTTGAGAGTTAACAAGCCTTTGATTTAAGTTGATTCACTTAGCACTTAAAGTTAACAAATAAAGAGAGGTAAAATTTTAGAATTTAATGCCAAGCACTGAACATGGAGGTTATACTAATGCTCAGTGAGATTTTCGGTGTTCACTGCTTCCTTTATTCAAAGCATCAAGTAATCCTAGCTGGTCAAGGAAGTAATCAAGTAAACAAGCTGACATTATTAACAACTACGGAGAAAATTATATGCACAGTCACATGTTGCTTAATCTTATGCCATCCTCCTATGCTTATATACGGATTAACATAAAGTTATGGGTATGAGAAACACCGACTCTTTGCCCTGCGCAACTTCAACATTCTGGTGAAATGGAAGCCCCTATACCTCCAGATAGACGACGAAGACAATAAACCTATGTACGTACTGATCCGCTGACAGAAGAAGTAGTAGGTTAAAGAAAGGAGGATAAAGAGGATTGCCTAGTTCGTTTTTTGAATTGGATGAACAGAAGTACCTTAACCGGGAAGCTTTCGCCAAAGTAGTGCTATAGGTCTTAGCCAAATGAACGAAAGCGATGACGGCATTTGTAGCACGAATTGATCCCCGTAGAAGGTGCTTGTCCAGTGGGTTTGTCTGTCGGTACTCGCATGATCGGGTCGTTCTCCTCTCCGCGGTGACAATGGCAGGTTTTTGGGGCAGGCATTGGGATAGGAGTAGAGGTACCCTTTCCCAAACCCCATTACAAAAAGGAAGTGGAAGATCCACTCTTCTAGATTCATTTCAATATCTTGATCAGAGGGCGACGTCTTCTGTATTACTTTGTTTTGGAAAAACTCTACATCTGAGAAGCTAACAGTTGGTACTTATTTCACAAAAGAAAACATGGGTTTTCCAATTTAAAAATTATGAATAATTGTACGTGCTTTGCTTGCAAGAAGCAAATTCCTTTTCATGTAACTTTCTAAAATCAGTTAACATTAGAGCCAATATTATATAGATGAGGCTCAAGAAACCAAGTAGACAAACATTTCTTTCTCAAAACGTTTCAAAATTTTAGCTTAAACAATTCACACTACAGAACACCCATAACCATCAGCCTCACTCCATCCATTTGGTACTGGTTCCACAAGGTGACTGCAATACTTAAATGAAGGCTCATAATATGTTGAAATTGCTAAAATGATCTAAATTGAAAAGAAGGAAAATACCTTCTAGACTACTTTTAGGTAGAATGACTTGAGAAAGTGTTAAAAGATTGGACCCTCCTTCCACACGAGGAAATCCGGTTATAATAATTCAGATTTCAGGTGAATTTTATAGCCCTTTCCCCATCATATAACACTTGCGAAAATTGGACAACAGCTTTAGTAAAAAGATCAAGAGAAAAAAATCAATTGTAATGAAGTCAGAATGATAAACAGCTTAGATTTGATAGAGTGAAATTTGATGCTCACGGGCATTGCTCTAACAGCTTTTCCACCAAAACCTCCTCCAACTCTTCTTGTAATAACACGAACATTGTGGTAAGGGATTCCAAGACATTTTGCAATTACACCCTGTGAGAATTCAGGACATTGACTAGAACTGTACACCACAATGCAATTATCTTCGTCTGGAATAGCAAGAGCTGTTTGTGTCTCCATATAAAAGTAATGCTGAGAACCAAGTTTCACCTGGTAATAATCATTTCACATTAATCATTTTTTTTAAATAAAACTGAAAAAAGGAACTTCGTCACAATATTGAAGGGTAATGCTAATCCAAATATGTTTGGATTATACTTGTCAAGCAAAAGGTAATGCTAATCCAAATATTTTTGGAAGTTCCTCATATTTTTCTTCAAAACAAAAGACATGAATAGGAGTTAATAGGTATACATTCTAATTTCTGCATAAAGATCATGGACATTGATTGTACATTCTCCTAGTTCTCTTCTAAGCTTTTTCTTTTTTTAGATCATAGATGCTAGCCCATTGCCCAATCAAATCTCGATTGAGAAATGCGCATTCATTATTTAGAATATGAATAACAATTTTATCCTGACTAAAATGGAATGTTGTATTTAAAAGATGGATGCAAGTAATAGCAAACACAGAACTTCCACCATCAGAGAAGAATTTATTTTTATATTCACAAATTATGCAAACTTAGAGGTGCATATGTGCTGAGCATATGACTACACCACAACTTGACTATGAACCCTACAGTAACCACTGATAAACTAAGCAGATGACAATTATACTACAAAATGCCTTTGCTGAACATAGATTGCCTAAATTTTAAAATGAACTCTCAGTTTTCCCGAATAAGCTCAATAAAAAAGCAATCAGTCTCTGAGCAAGTAAATCTTACTGGGTCTGTCTTTCTAGGTTAGGCATAAGTATCAACATGAATCAGAAGCAATTGAACACAGAAATGCACCTCTGATATAATCTTGTGATCAGCTTCTTCCATTCCTTTGGAGAAATCGCCAACTTGTTCAGGGAAAACAAAAGCAGGAACCTCAAAGAAACTGGATTTTCTGACAGCCTCTTCCACAGATAATATAGGTGGCTCTAAATTTTCTGTGCTATAGCTGACATCCACTTGTTTAGCACCCATGTTAGCAAATCTCTGTGTTCCTGCAATCTAAATCATTCATTTCATCAAGAAAATGCTCAATGCCTACAACATCGATCAGCATAAGCAAGAATGAAAATGACCAATAGAATATAAGATATAAGGGCGTACCACAACACCAAGTGGCTGGCCAGCATACTCTGCAAGGGAATCTGCAAACAATGGTTCACTTCCAAACATACTGCCAGATCCAATATTTGTCCCTCCTTCTGGAATGTCATCGGTGGAGATAACTGAGATGATTTTTTGTGAAGCCAGAGTAGATCTAAAGTCAAGACTCTTTATACGAGCCAGGGGCTTTGTGCTGTAAATGAAAGCTCCATACAGACAGTCTTTTGGAGAAGGAATATCATCCACATATATTGCTTCACCTGAGATATTAATTCATCATCGAAGTCATTTCCCAGCTTATGGAAACATAATCTCCTCTAGTACCAAATTATTATGCTAGGAAAGAGCAAACAGTAATAAGCAGGTTTTATTTATAAGAAAAGAATAGGGTACAATTACATAGTTTCCCAAGGTAGGACTCAAACACACTTCTCTAGATTCTCTAATATGCTAACTACTGCAATACTTGCATTGGCTAACAATAAAATGAAATATAATTTAACAAAGTGTTTCCCAGATTTGTAGTATGCTTTTGTTAGGGGACACTATTCCTGATGGTATCATACAATAACAAAAGAAGATAACTTTAGGAGGAAAAGAATCAAAAGTCATATCCAATGTAAACAACAACCAAACAAACAAAACATATGCAAAGCAACAAAAAAAGAGGGGAAGCTCAAAGGTACAAGATACCCGCATAAAAGAAGTAACAGAAACAAAGTTCTCGCACTTAAAAGAAGTGTGAATATACCAGAAGCTTGAAGTTCTGCGCCAACTTTCTTAATTGGCTGACCAACAGGATGATACTCCGTGCTGTATCCGACCAACTGCTTTGAAGATAAAAGTAAATCACCTTTATCAGACCGATCAAGGTCTTCAAGTTCTGATGCCATCGAGGGCAAAGCATCACTTTTTGACAAGCCACTTGAAAGTGGTCGGAGAAACATAAACATAAAGGCAACAGACAAACTTGACCTATAATCAGCATGTGTAGTGCCATCCTTAGGTACAATTGTTTCTCTCAGTAAATGGATTGCGTCAAGTAGAACGGATGCAGTAATGGATTTACCCACTAATAAGTTCTCCACTTTCCTTGCTCTAATCGCATGCTCAGTACCATATGCACCAAAAGCCAGTCTTAAATCATCCAAAACACGATCCCCTGACATTTTGTGTAAGGATATTTGAGCTAAGAAAGCAGCATTTACATAAGCTACAGCGTTTCCACGAGGTCGTGGGGCTGCTCGGTATGTTTCAAAAAGCAAAACGGGCTCCCTTGTATTGCCATTAGGATTCAAAGGTAAGTTTTTAGATGAACTCCAATAAGGAATATATATGCTCAAAAGTAAAGTTTGTTGACTGCAAGGAGGTCTACTCAAGAATTCCTCCAATGTAATGATTGACCTTTCAGAGAGCAGCTGGGTACAAACACTTGATCCAACACCGAGCAGTAATGTAGCAATATCCGAGGGAAACTGGTCTCTTTGTGCCATGATCAAGTTTCCTCCCAAGCTTGCTGTATTCCTAACAAATTGAGAAGCAGCCTTGTTCATATGATCAGCAAGTTTAGTGAACACCGATTTCATATTTTGAGGAATGAAGTGTTCATTTTCTTCTTTCAGTAAATCAATGGTTTTTGAAATTGTCACAGCACCACCGATTTCAATACCTTTGTCATCCAATTTTATCACTGAAAGCTCAGGAATGCCCCTGAGATCAATGTACTTGTCATATAGGTCTTGCTCCTTGTAAACACCAGAGCGTGTATTGCCAACAACCATTTTTACACTGCTTTTAGTAAATTCAATTGAATTCAGAAGCTTATAAAAATCATCTACTGAATTAGGACTGTACCAATGGTTTTCTACCAAAGAAGTGCTCTCCGGATTATTTGAAATATCCAGTTTGGTAATTTCAAGATCAATTTGATCCTTCGGGACTGAGTTAGAGAAACCAGCCAAATTTTCAGATTTTAAGAAGTCGGGGAATGTACAGACCTCATCTCGTCTATAGAAAGGTAAGCATTTCACGTTGGCATCCTTGTTTTTCTTCCAAAATGCATTGAAACCTAAATCTTCTAAATCAACATCAGCTGCAAAACTCTTGCAGGTATCAACAATGGGACGGTAGCCAGTACATCGACAAAGATTTCCAACAATAGCCTTTTCTGCTTCAGAAATTGTGAGCTTTGAAAACCCATCAGGAGGTTTTGACCTCTCAGATTTATCTGCATTGACGAGAGCAGAAAAAAGGGACATACACATGCCAGGAGTACAAAACCCACATTGTGAAGCGTAAAAGCCTGAGATTCTTTCATGAATTGAATGGAAGCCATCCTTAATATTACCAAGCCCTTCAGTGGTAGTGACAGAACATAGATTTATGCTGCACAGAAGAGTGAGGCATGAACTAATTTTGAAATCTTTGACTTTATCGTGTTTGGGATCATATGTTGACAGAAGGACTACACAAGCTCCACAGCCACCTGCAGGGCAGTAAAAATAACAATCACAATCAATAATCCATCGAAGATTATTTCATTTCAAAAATTGACCAGTATCCATTTAAGGAGCACCGGGCGATATACGCATATTCTATGAAAAGAAGATCGTTCAATTGTGTGTTTCTGTCTTTGCAGGTGCATGTTTTCACTAACAGGGATCTCTTTCAAGTCTTCACTGATGGTAATCAAACCATCATGAACCAAAATAGAATGGTTAAAGCCTCACCCAAGAATAAATATTTCAAAGCAGCCTGATAAGACTATAATTGGTAATCAAACCATCATGAACATAATAGAATAGCTAAGCCCCCACTACGAGTAAATACTTCGTACTCACCTCATTAAATTGTACTTGATGCATGTATTTTTCATGAAAAGAGGAGAGTTTTCAAGTCAGGATAAATTTCCGGATGGAGCATGAAAGTGCCCCAATTTCTCACAAATAAAAAATAGAAAAAATGAAAGTCTAATAAACAAATAGTTTTACCTCCAAACAAAATAGCTCAGGTTACCTCATTAACTGCTACCAAAGTCAACTTTTATCTTAAGTAGAGCTTATGTATACTAAGAAATTACTTTGTTATCAAATTCTTTCTACAAAATCGTGAACAAAATTATTCCACTGATACACTTTCCTTTTTTCAAGGGAAAAAATTGCACTTTCAACTTCGAAACCACCACTAAGTATGCATAAACAATCTCATAAACAAACCCATATACCAACCTACAAATAATAACGAAACGTCATCAATACCCAAACCGACGCCTTTCATAAATCTACCCTAAACAACATTCATCAACCTAAAAAATTCAAAAATATAAACAATAAATAAAATAAAAAGGAGGAATCACCTTCACCACAACCGAGCTTGGCACCAGTGTAACGGGTTCGGGTCCGCAAGAACTCCAACAAGGTCATCGCCGGATCCACCTTCGCAAGCTCGAATCTTTCTCCGTTGACAGCAAACACGAGGTTTTTTCTTCTCCTCTCCGCCATTTTTTGGGTTGCCAGCGTCTGAGATTGAGTGGGGTTTTTCTAAGATGACTGCAGAGTGAAAGAGATCCATCGAATTGGGATCTCGGACGACGACAAAACAATAATGAAGGTTTAAAAAATGTGGCAAAATATCTCGATTTTGCTTTGGGAATTTTTTTCTATTCTCTAGTACTTTTCTTTGGGTGGTTTGGCGCCCACTGTTGATGGGTTTGGGTGGAGAATTACGACACGACACGGCGTTTTCCGTTTTCGTAAACTGTTACGTGCCGGATGATAACATGCCGTTTTTGGAATCTACTAGAAGTCCATTGAGGGAGAAAACAAAAAATTCCCCCCGCCCCCTAAAAGTGCTTGATTGTGAACCTTCCTCTGGGATTTGTAGGATTACGCAAGTAAGTTGAATTTTTTTTAATTAGAAACTATTTTTAAGATAGGTTAATTATAGGGAAATCATCTTTAAATTTCAATATATAACTGTGTTTATGTTGCAATCAATCACAATTCAGTTAAATTTTTACAAAGTTTAAAAAATTCGCATTTAATGTACATGATTTGTATCGTAACATGATCTAAACATTAACAATGCCTTGAATGTGAGTTTTAGGCTTATTTTTAATTTTTATGAAAATTTTGATTGAGAGGTGACTCTTTAAAAGGTGGTTTATGAATAAATTGCAATTTAAATATGGTTTCTTTATAATTGCCTTATTTTAAAGGTGGTTTCTAAGAACAAAAGCCTCTCTATTTATCTCACAAACACCCCCAATTTTTTGGGTGTCTCATAAAACCCCGTGAATTTTAACATTTTCTCATCGAATATAACTGTAATTGGCAAATAACTAAAACGTATTAGAGAGAGAAAAAAAACTCTCAATTCAGTCGTTTTGTCTTTCACATACAACAAAACCCCTTTACCTTAATTCAGAATTTTTTCTCTCTCAAGAATATTTTAGTTATTTGCTAATTACAAATAAGGGTGTGATGAATTAAGGGGAGGGGTTGTGAGATACCCCGAAGTTCAGGGGGTTTTATGAAATTAAAAATTCAGGGAGTTTAGCAAGATTAAACAGTTCAAGGGGTTAGGTGCAAAACCTCTCAAAATTTAGGGATTTTTGTGAAATTAAGCCCTTAATTTGAAATTTGCTCAGAAACTAATTGTTTCTAATTCTTTCTTTGTTTTTTTAGGATTCGGATCCTCCCCACTTAGGTGGTAATTTGAGAGGATCCAATTCCTCTAATCCTGACTCTTTATCTCTAATTCAAAAGACAAGATAACGTCACATTGGATAACTTTAATTAAACTAGTGGTTTTTAAAAACTATCATGGTAGATTTGGTAAATATTATTTAATTTTGATAAAATCAAATATTTCTAAAAACTAAAAAGAAATCTTCCCTTATCCCTCCAATTAGGTTGTAATCTCTCCAATTAGGCAGTAAACATACGCGCCCAATTTATTTTCTGTGACGTTTCCTTCAACCTCTTGTCTACTTGTTTTTTCGCTGCAACTCTTCTTCTCTTTTCTTCAATTCGTCTTTGGCATCGACGTTTCCTTCAACCCTCGACCTACTCATTTCTTCTCTCTGATTTTTTTCGACATCGACCTCCATTGCTTCGAGGTGCTGCAAACCGCAAAAATCCTTCTCCGGAGTCGACATTTGACATTCGAGGTGTTGCGGACCGCAAAGCCAACCGCACGTACTGGTGCGAAGGTATATGATTGATAGTTATGAAGTCACATATTTTCAAGTTTTGTAATTTTAACGATATAGTGTTGCCATTATTTTTAGCCTTTGAATATAATACGCAGTAATTAGTAACCAATTGCAATTACTTAGTACTTACTTATTTTATGTATTAGAGTAACCAATTGCAGCTCTTGAAAGATTGTTGTTCTCTCTGGTTGTTCTATTCCTGACGAGTTTAAAACTTGGATATATACTTTTTTTTTAGCCAGTTGTATAGTTTGCTTTCTCAGATCTTTCATCTTTATTTTGTAGGATGGAGAGACAAACACTTCCAATGGCACGTCATTTGGTACCCAAAATAGGCATGACATTTGATACCTGGGAGGATGCATAAAAATTCTACAATAATTATGGAGGAGACATGGGTTTTAGTATACGAAAGCAGTATGCTAATAAAAGCAACATAGATGGCAAAGTCACCTCAGTAGGATTTCTTTGCTCTAAAGAAGGCTTCCAAAGAAAGGATAAAAGAGACAAAGAAACCCGAAATCCTAGAGCTCATACAAGGTGCAATTGTAAGGCGCAAATGGGAGTAAGAATTGATCGAAAATCTGGAAAAAAAAATTTATTCATGATTTTATTGAGGAGCACAGTCATGATCTTCATCTTTCAAAAACATGTCATATGATGCGGTCACAATGAAGGATATCATGTGCTCAAGGACATGAAATTGATTTGGCCGATGACTCATGAATAAATCCCAAAACAACTTCTGAATACATGACTAGGCAAACTAGTGGGAAAGAAAGTCTTGGTCATACTCATTTGGATTTGAAGAACTATCTTCGAAGTAAAAGAAAGCGTAATTTGATGGATGGTGAGGCAACAAGCTTATTGAGATACTTCTAACAACAAAGAACACATGATCCATCATTTTATTATGATATCCAGTTAGATGAAGCAGAGCAATAACAAATATATTTTGGGCCGATTCTAAAATGCTCATAGACTATTCTTATTTTGGTGACGTAATTACGTTTGATACGTCATACAACACCAATAAAGAGTATAGGCCTTTTGGGATATTTGTAGGATTCAACCACTATAGGGGCACAATTATTTTTGGCGCAATATTTTTATATGATGAGAGTGCTGAGTCTTTCAAGTGGTTTTTTGAGAAATTTCTAGAGGCTCACAAGGAAAAAATGCCTCAAGCATTCTTCGCTGACCAAGATCACGCCATGGTAAAAGCAGGCTGCATACCTATTAGGTATATATTTGCATCAAACACTATTAGGTATATATTAGCATCAAACACTAATTAGGTAATTAGGTATATATTAGTATCAAACACTATTAGGTACATATTAGCATCAAATTTGATGCTAATATGTACCTAATAGCCTTTATCTCTAATTCAAAGGACAAGATAAATGTTACTAGTGTTTGATGCTAATATATACCTAATAGCCTTTATCTCTAATTCAAATGTTACTAGTGTTTGATGCTAATATATACCTAACAGCCTTTATGTTTGATGCTAATATATACCTAATAGCCTTTATCTCTAATTCAAAGGACAAAATAAATGCTAATATATACCTAATAGCCTTTATTTCTAATTCAAATTTGATGTTGATATATACCTAATAGCATTTATCTCTAATTTAAAGGACAAGATAAATGCTAATATTGTTTGATGCTAATATATACCTAACAGCCTTTATGTTTGATGCTAATATATACCTAATAGCCTTTATCTCTAATTCAAAGGACAAGATAAATGCTAATATATACCTATGACCTTTATCTCTAATTCAAAGGACAAGATAAATGCTAATATATACCTATGACCTTTATCTCTAATTCAAAGGACAAAATAAATGCTAATATTGTTTGATGCTAATATATACCTATGACCTTTATCTCTAATTTAAAGGACAAGATAAATGCTAATATTGTTTGATGCTAATATATACCTAATAGCATTTATCTCTAATTCAAAGGACAAAATAAATGCTAATATATACCTATGACCTTTATCTCTAATTCAAATGTTACTAGTGTTTGATGCTAATATATACCTAATAGCATTTATCTCTAATTTAAAGGACAAGATAAATGCTAATATATACCTAACAGCCTTTATGTTTGATGCTAATATGTACCTAATAGCCTTTATCTCTAATTCAAAGGACAAGATAAATGCTAATATATACCTATGACCTTTATCTCTAATTCAAAGGACAAAATAAATGCTAATATTGTTTGATGCTAATATGTACCTAATAGCCTTTATCTCTAATTCAAAGGACAAGATAAATGCTAATATATACCTATGACCTTTATCTCTAATTCAAAGGACAAAATAAATGCTAATATATACCTATGACCTTTATCTCTAATTCAAAGGACAAAATAAATGCTAATATATACCTAACAGCCTTTATGTTTGATGCTAATATGTACCTAATAGCCTTTATCTCTAATTCAAAGGACAAAATAAATGCTAATATATACCTATGACCTTTATCTCTAATTCAAAGGACAAGATAAATGCTAATATTGTTTGATGCTAATATATACCTAACAGCCTTTATGTTTGATGCTAATATATACCTAACAGCCTTTATGTTTGATGCTAATATATACCTAATAGCCTTTATCTCTAATTCAAAGGACAAGATAAATGTTACTAGTGTTTGATGCTAATATATACCTATGACCTTTATCTCTAATTCAAATGTTACTAGTGTTTGATGCTAATATATACCTAATAGCCTTTATCTCTAATTTAAAGGACAAGATAAATGCTAATATTGTTTGATGCTAATATGTACCTAATAGCCTTTATCTCTAATTCAAAGGACAAGATAAATGTTACTAGTGTTTGATGCTAATATATACCTAATAGCATTTATCTCTAATTCAAATGTTACTAGTGTTTGATGCTAATATATACCTAACAGCCTTTATGTTTGATGCTAATATGTACCTAATAGCCTTTATCTCTAATTCAAAGGACAAAATAAATGCTAATATATACCTAATAGCCTTTATTTCTAATTCAAATTTGATGTTGATATATACCTAATAGCCTTTATTTCTAATTCAAATTTGATGTTGATATATACCTAATAGCATTTATCTCTAATTCAAATGTTACTAGTGTTTGATGCTAATATATACCTATGACCTTTATCTCTAATTCAAAGGACAAGATAAATGCTAATATATACCTATGACCTTTATCTCTAATTTAAAGGACAAGATAAATGCTAATATATACCTATGACCTTTATCTCTAATTTAAAGGACAAGATAAATGCTAATATATACCTAATAGCCTTTATTTCTAATTCAAATTTGATGTTGATATATACCTAATAGCCTTTATTTCTAATTCAAATTTGATGTTGATATATACCTAATAGCCTTTATCTCTAATTCAAATGTTACTAGTGTTTGATGCTAATATATACCTAACAGCCTTTATGTTTGATGCTAATATATACCTAACAGCCTTTATGTTTGATGCTAATATATACCTATGACCTTTATCTCTAATTTAAAGGACAAGATAAATGCTAATATATACCTATGACCTTTATCTCTAATTTAAAGGACAAGATAAATGCTAATATATACCTAATAGCCTTTATTTCTAATTCAAATTTGATGTTGATATATACCTAATAGCCTTTATCTCTAATTTAAAGGACAAGATAAATGCTAATATATACCTATGACCTTTATCTCTAATTTAAAGGACAAGATAAATGCTAATATATACCTAATAGCCTTTATTTCTAATTCAAATTTGATGTTGATATATACCTAATAGCATTTCAAAGCCCAAAATGCGGAGCTCATGACCGCGTCAAGCTCCAAAGCGGAGCTCACTCTGCGTTCAAAGCTCAAAAGCGAGGGTCGTGCGGCGTTTCCGCTCAAAATCAGAGATCCACTCCGCGTTTACGCTCTAAAATGCGATGCGGAGGTCGTTCATAAAGCGGAATTGGCGTTTTGACTCGTTCGAACCGCGAGTTGAGCGGTTTCTAAACCGTTTGAGAGATTTAAGAGGCGGTTACACCCACTAAACCCTCATCAAGGAGAATTTTAAGGAGTTGGTTACACCTTTAATCCCTATAAATGGGGATTTTCACCGCCAAAGAGGGGCTGGTTGAAAAAGGTTGGTCGGAGAACTAAAAAAGGAGAGAAAGAGGGAGAAAAGAAAAGTCACTTTTGCGCAGCTGTGATCGGCGTGACGATCGGACCTTCATCCGTGGTCTGATCGGCGTGAAACTTGGAGAAAAGCATCAACACTCGTCGTTCCTAATTCTGAATGGTGGATATTGATTTTTACTGGTTAGATTTGGAGATATTAAGGTTTTACCGAAGCCGGTTGTTCCAGGAGTGCAGAGAACGGTTTCTTTAGCGCTATTACGATCGGCATGACGATCGGACCTTCATCCGTGGTCCGATCGGCATGAAACTTAGAGGACAGCTTCAACACCCGTCGTTCCTAATTCGAATGGTGGATATTGATTTTACTGGTTAGATTTGGAGATATTAAGGTTTTACCGAAGCCGGTTGTTCCAGGAGTGCAGAGAACGGTTTCTTTAGCGCTATTCTGATCGGCATGACGATCGGACCTTCATCCGTGGTCTGATCGGCATGAAACTTAGAGGACAGCTTCAACACCCGTCGTTCCTAATTCTGAACTGTGAAGATTGATTTTTACCAGTTAGATTTGGATATATTGAGATTTGACCCAAGATCTGCGTCTCTTTTTAAAGAAAGGATCAAACCTCCTTTGCTGGCATCAACTCTCCTAGAGAGTTCAACTCGATTACAGTTTTCAAACTTGCACGGCAAGTTCTTCTCGGCCATTCTTGGCTAAAAAGATTACTAATTCTTTTCTAAAATTAACTCTTCCAAAGAGTTATTATAACTCGATAGAGTTTGAAACTTGTTTAGCAAGTTCTGTTCAACTCTATTAAAGAGTTCTTAACTCGGCCAGAGTTCTAAACTTGCTCGGCAAGTTCACATTAAACTCGTTAGAGTTATAAACTTGCTCTTATGAATTATTTTTCAACCTCATCCCACGAGTCAAGATGGTCGGATCGTCCACGGGATACAAGATTCAAGCTCCCACCGCTACCGCGAAGAACCCGGCATTAAACAAAGGGAAGAATCTCCGTCAATCTTTCTCTCTCTTTTGTAAATCGGGTAACCGATCAAGAAATTTATAATTTCTTTTTATCTAAGTCAGTTAGAGAGAGAGATTGCATTTGAGAGATTGTACTCATTCTTTCTTTAAAGTAAATAAAAAGGAATAGCATCAATTTTATATTTTCTCAATTTTTCCTCGCGAACAAAAGATGGCGACTCCGCTGGGAAAGATCTCTTTCACCGATGAAGAGGTGGTGGCGCAATCCGACGTCAAGCTCATTGGGATGACTGTTGAAACTCTGACCGTAGAGTTCGATCAAGCCAAGTTCGAGGAGGCACTCTCCTCCGGATCCCTTAGCCCCAAGGCTATGCGCAAATCCACAAAGCCTCTAAGGAGACCAAAGTCCCTTCGGTTGTCGTGGCTAACCTGATCAGTAAAGATGATGATGTCACTGCAAAAGCCTCAAATCAGGCAAAAAGGAGCGCTGCTCACCGAAGAACACAGCCTCGAGATGGCCAATCGACCAACCAACGCGAACTTCGCGTTTGTGAGCCAAACGCTATCCCGAGCTTCGTGTTCCTTTTACAGAATGCAAGCCTCGCATTTATGTGCCCGAACACGAGCCTCGCAAAAGCCAGGCTGAACGCAACCCTCAATGGCGCATTTCACAATCAAAGCGGGTCTCAACCTCGCGTTCAAGTGCTCAAACACGATCCTCGCGTTCCAAATGTCAAATCGTCGGCATGTCGATATTGCTCACATGTGGCCAAGCCGTCGGTGTTTGGCCGATTGACGAATGTCACTTGGTCCACCGAACGACGGCATTCTCACAGGAAGAAGACTTCAGAGGTCGAATACCTTAGAGTCACTTGCAACATGATCAGAATAGGCAGACCGTCAATCTCTAGCTCCGATGGGCCAGAGGCAAATCAGTCCCCCGGCTTGAAAGAGGCTTTGAACGACTCCGACGGAGTTTACCGACATACTCGGACTCGAACAGGGGTCATATCCCCCATCAACTATCAAAGGTTGGCTAAGGGAATTGAGTCTGATGATGAGCATTCAGCCATCGCCGAATCTCAATCCTCTAGTTCCTTCGTAGAGCATCAGAACTCCGTTCATATGACTGGAAACCATGAAGATCTCATGAAGAGACTTGATGAGCAGCAAGCCATGCTCAAATCGCAGCAAGAAGCCATCGATCAACTCCGAGACATGGTACCCCAGCTTGTTACGGATAGAGCTCAACTTCAGATAGCTAACTCAACACCTCAGCCAAAATCATCACGGAGGAGGGGTCAATCTTCAAAGCAGAAAGAAAAAGTGAATGAAGCTTCCTATCAAGAAGCTCATCACGCAAAATCTTCATTTGAAGAAGAGAAGAGGGCCAAAAATGAGCAGAGTCCTCAATTGGTAAAAATGCGAAAACTGGAAGCCCGCCTCAACGCCATGGCTAATAGGTGCGAGCTTCAAGATTAGGGGATTGTCAAACCGTATCCTGCAGAATGATATACGGTTCCTTATCCTCTAAAATTTAAAATCTCGACGCTACAAGCTTTCGACGGCACGGGATCATCGAACTAACACATCTACCATTTTAAGTCACAGACTGGGAATGGGATGTCAAACGATGCCATAACAGCTCCTTTGTTCATTGGCACCCTCAAGGGGGTTGCCTTTGAATGGTTCATGAAACTGCCTGCAGGATGTATCCAGAAATAGGCATATTTAGAGAGATTCTTCCTGTCACGATTCTTTAAAGATGACACGAAAATCTCTATCACTTCTCTCCTTGCCATTACGCAAAAGGAGGGAGAGCCTATCAAAGCCTTCGTCGAACGATTTCGAAGCATGGCTCTTTGATGCTCGACATGTATGACACAGTCTGCTCTGATTGACACCTATCGGCACAATTTACAAACTAATCTCCTAGCTCAAATGGGGGTTGCAAAATGTCATTCCTGAAAGCAGCTAGTCTCCCAAGGCGAACAGGCTGAAGCAATTGTTGCTAGAGTTAAAACTGAAAAAGAGGAGACTGACTCCGAAGACCTGGCTATTGATGACCCGGTTCTAAATCGCGAGGCCGACGCCAAAGACTCGGATAGTATCAACTTAGAATAATTATAGACGTCGTCAATTTTGTCCAAAGACGTCATGTATCCCAAAGACTGGGGGTTGATTATTTATTATTTTCCGAGTAGAATAATAAATTCCAAACATTGTCAAGTTAACAAAACACTTTTCACAATGTAAGCACTTCAACGTGCAGCAGCACCACCAAAATCAACCTATCAATCCTCTCCAATAGGATGATAAGTCCATAAAGTTGTTCAAATCACAACACAATCCTATCAAAATCGTACACATCCCAGTGAGTTTGATAACCAACTTATCAATCCTCTCCAATAGGATGATAAGTCCATAAAGTTGTTCAAATCACAACACAATCCTATCAAAATCGTACACATCCCAGTGAGTTTGATAACCAACTTATCAATCCTCTCCAATAGGATGATAAGTCCATAAAGTTGTTCAAATCACAACACAATCCTATCAAAATCGTACACATCCCAGTGAGTTTGATAACCAACTTATCAATCCTCTCCATAGGATGATAAGTCCATAAAGTTGTTCAAATCACAACACAATCCTATCAAAATCGTACACATCCCAGTGAGTTTGATAACCAACTTATCAATCCTCTCCAATAGGATGATAAGTCCATAAAGTTGTTCAAATCACAACACAATCCTATCAAAATCGTACACATCCCAGTGAGTTTGATAACCAACTTATCAATCCTCTCCAATAGGATGATAAGTCCATAAAGTTGTTCAAATCACAACACAATCCTATCAAAATCGTACACATCCCAGTGAGTTTGATAACCAACTTATCAATCCTCTCCATAGGATGATAAGTCCTCAAAGTTGCTCCGATCGCAATATATCCTTGTCATGTTAACCTCACACCTCGACAATCAACTTATCAATCCTCGCCAATAGGATGGTAGGTCCTTAAATTTACTTAAATCGCAATCAACTTATCGACTCTTCAATAGAGCGATAAGTCCTCAAAGTTGCTCGATCGCAATATATCCTTATCATGTTAACCTCATACCTCGACAATCAACTTATCGACTCTCTTCAATAGAACGATAAGTCCTCAAAGTTGCTCGATGCAACATATGCTTATCATGTTAACCTCACACCTCGATAATCAACTTATCGACTCTTCAATAGAGCGATAAGTCCTCAAAGTTGCTCGATGCAACATATGCTTATCATGTTAACCTCATACCTCGACAATCAACTTATCGACTCTCTTCAATAGGCGATAAGTCCTCAAAGTTGCTCCGATCGCAATATATCCTTATCATGTTAACCTCATACCTCGACAATCAACTTATCGACTCTCTTCAATAGGCGATAAGTCCTCAAAGTTGTTCGATCGCAATATATCCTTATCATGTTAACCTCACACCTCGACAATCAACTTATCAATCCTCTCCAATAGGATGATAAGTCCTCAAAGTTGCTCGATGCAACATATGCTTATCATGTTAACCTCACACCTCGATAATCAACTTATCAATCCTCGTCAATAGGATGGTAGGTCCTTAAATTTACTTAAATCGCAATCAACTTATCAATCCTCCTCAATAGGATGATAAGTCCTTAAATTTACTTAAATCGCAATCAACTTATCGACTCTCTTCAATGAGCGATAAGTCCTCAAAGTTGCTCGATCGCAATATATCCTTATCATGTTAACCTCATACCTCGACAATCAACTTATCAATCCTCGCCAATAGGATGGTAGGTCCTTAAATTTACTTAAATCGCAATCAACTTATCGACTCTTCAATAGAGCGATAAGTCCTCAAAGTTGCTCGATCGCAATATATCCTTGTCATGTTAACCTCATACCTCGACAATCAACTTATCAATCCTCTCCATAGGATGATAAGTCCTCAAAGTTGCTCCGATCGCAATATATCCTTATCATGTTAACCTCACACCTCGACAATCAACTTATCAATCCTCTCCATAGGATGATAAGTCCTCAAAGTTGCTCGATCGCAATATATCCTTGTCATGTTAACCTCACACCTCGACAATCAACTTATCGACTCTCTTCAATGAGCGATAAGTCCTCAAAAATCATCATTAAGTTAAAAATTCCACCTCGATGATAAAACCAACTTATCAATCCTCCTCAATAGGATGATAAATTCCAAGACTTGTTCACACCACAAGCCATATAAGCCTTATTCACATCACGGGCCTTAAACCTTATTCAAATCACGGGTTTCATATTTTGTCCCCGATAAAATCTAAACTTATCGACTCTCTTCAATAGAGCGATAAGTCCTCAAAGTTGTTCGATCGCAATATATCCTTGTCATGTTAACCTCACACCTCGATAATCAACTTATCGACTCTCTTCAATAGAACGATAAGTCCTCAAAAATCATCATTAAGTTAAAAATTCCACCTCGATGATAAAACCAACTTATCAATCCTCTCCATAGGATGATAAGTCCTCAAAAATCATCATTAAGTTAAAAATTCCACCTCGATGATAAAACCAACTTATCAATCCTCTCCAATAGGATGATAAGTCCATAAAGTTGTTCAAATCACAACACAATCCTATCAAAATCTGTACACATCCCCAGCAGAGTTTGATAACCAACTTATCAATCCTCTCCAATAGGATGATAAGTCCTCAAAGTTGCTCCGATCGCAATATATCCTTATCATGTTAACCTCATACCTCTGACAATCAACTTATCGACTCTCTTCAATAGAGCGATAAGTCCTCAAAGTTGCTCCGATCGCAATATATCCTTGTCATGTTAACCTCACACCTCTGATAATCAACTTATCGACTCTCTTCAATAGAGCGATAAGTCCTCAAAGTTGCTCCGATCGCAATATATCCTTATCATGTTAACCTCACACCTCTGACAATCAACTTATCGACTCTCTTCAATAGAGCGATAAGTCCTCAAAGTTGCTCGATCGCAATATATCCTTGTCATGTTAACCTCACACCTCTGATAATCAACTTATCGACTCTCTTCAATAGAGCGATAAGTCCTCAAAGTTGCTCCGATCGCAACATATGCTTATCATGTTAACCTCACACCTCTGACAATCAACTTATCGACTCTCTTCAATAGAGCGATAAGTCCTCAAAGTTGCTCCGATCGCAATATATCCTTGTCATGTTAACCTCACACCTCTGACAATCAACTTATCGACTCTCTTCAATAGAGCGATAAGTCCTCAAAGTTGAAGGTTTAGTCTTTTACCGATTGAAGAAGACACCAGAATTTAAGTCTGGGGAATTTTAGCCCGAAGCCTAAGTAGGAATAAGCCTGCATCTAATACATGCAGCTGGTTAGTCTCTTGCCCGTAAAAAACGACAAAGTCTATGTATTCGGCATCGTAATATTAAGCCTAAAAGAGTTTCATTCTTTTAGCACAACGTCACATGCAGAACGGATTTAATCCGTATGCTAGCCCGATTCAAACGGTAATCGGTAAAGGCTCGTCAAATCAGTTGATGGCTGAGGGTTTGCTAAATATCATGTGAGTATTGTGGTTGATTATTTCAAACGAAATGAGAAATCAACACAATGGTCAACCCTGCGTTCCAACTACAGAAACGTAACGGCCACCTCCGCGTTCTAATTCTCAAACGCAGGGATCACCCTAGCATTTCAAAACTCCAAATGCGAGGCTCACCTCCGCGTTCTAATTCTCAAACGCAGGGATCATCCTAGTGTTTTGAGTCCATCAACTTATCAATCCTCCTCAATAGGATGATAAGTCCTTAAATTTACTTACATCGCAGCCAACTTATCAATCCTCGTCAATAGGATGGTAGGTCCTTAAATTTACTTAAATCGCAATCAACTTATCAATCCTCCTCAATAGGATGATAAATTCCAAGACTTGTTCACACCACAAGTCCAAAAGCCTTGTTCAAACCACAAGCCCAAAAGCCTTGTTAAGACCACAAGCCCAAAGCATTGTTTACATAACAAGCCCCAAAAGCCTTGTTCACATCACAAGCCCCAAAAGCCTTGTTCAAACCATAAGCCCAAAAGCATTGTTCAAACCACAAGCCTAAAACCTTGTTCAAAACGCAAGTCCAAAGCTTTGTTCACACCACAAGCCATATAAGCCTTATTCACATCACAGGCCTTAAACCTTATTCAAATCACAGGTTTCATATTTTGTCCCCCGATAAAATCTAAACTTATCGACTCTCTTCAATAGAACGATAAGTCCTCAAAAATCATCATTAAGTTAAAAATTCCACCTCTGATGATAAAACCAACTTATCAACCCTTTGCAACAGAGTGATAAGTCCCCAAAAGCTTGTTCAAACCACAAGTATGAAAGGCATGCCAAATTAACCCTATACTTTTGGCACCTTAAAGAAAAGTCTAAAAGACTTAGTTGAAAATGTGGGGTTCATCCCCGTATTTTACTCATAAAACGCGAAGGCCCACACCCGCGTTTCAACACAAAACGCGAGGGTCGTGCCCGCGTTCTAATTTCAGAATGCGATGGCCACCCCCGCGTTTCAAACACAAAACGCGATGGCTAGCTCCGCGTTTCAATCTCAAAACGCGAGGATCAGTCCCGCGTAGCAAAGTTCAAGATGCTACGGTCACTCCTGCATTTCAAAAAAGTAAAAAATATCGAAGTTCACCCATGCAAGACGAACGACTAGCGCGGACAAAAACAGAACGCAACTTCTTTGAAGATAGAATGAGGAGCAATACCTTCTCAGAATTAAATAAAAGAAGATATCCAAAGTATTCCGAAAGCTCGTCCCAGTCAACCACGAACTTTCGAAAACTTTGGAGGGTTCGTAAGTACGTAAAAATTGCGAAGGCGACCAATAGCCACGAAACACTGTCGACAAAGGTTACAAGCTGACGATTTTCACGACAACAAAGGAGAATCAGAAGCTAATGTCTCCAGAGTACAAGGATTACAAGTTGACAATCCTTGTGAAAAGAGATTACAAGTATTGATCTCTTTAAAGTAAATAAGAAGGAATAACATCAATTTTATATTTTCTCAATTTTTCCTCATGAACAATACATATTCTCTATAATATGTTCGGTCCATTTAGCAGGCTGCATACCTAATTACCCTAGCATTTAAATGATAATTATAATGTATTTGGTCATGAATAAATTTTCCCAGAGTCTAGTATGTACAAAGTGGATTTATCATACACTTGTTTGTGTTTGATGCTAATCTATACAAAGGAACATAAAATATAAAATATATTTTACTAAAGAATAACATACCCGTTCGATTTCATGGTGATACTTCACAAATGCTGCGAGCGACAAATTATATTCCTTTTGAAATTCTTCAAATATGAATGGAGTGTAGACGCGAGACGCCTGATTTAAAATTAGTGATTTAAAGTGCTTAAAAATCGTACTACATCAAAATTAACTCTCAAATAATCTTTTAAGTATGAGTTCAAGCTTTCACTAAGTTGTACACTTCTCATCCCTATGCTAAAATGCATCTTTATATATGCTTTTGCCATGGCGTGATCTTGGTAAGCGAAGATTGTTTGAGGCATTTTTTCTTGTGAGCCTCTAGAAATGTCTCAAAAGCCACTTGAAAGACTCAGCAATCTCATCATATAACAATGTTGCGCCAAAATAATTGTGCTCCTATAGTGGTTGAATCCTACAAATACCCCAAAAGGCCTATACTCTTTATTGGTGATGTATGTCATATCAAACATAATCCGTCACCAAAATAAGAATAGTCAATGAGCATTTTAGAATCATTTGAAAATATATTTGTTATTTGCTCTGCTTCATCTAACTGGATATCATAATAAAATGTCGGATCATGTGTTCTTTGTTGTCGAAGTATCTCAATAAGCTTGTTCGTCACCATCCATCAAATTACGCTTTCTTTTACTTTGAAGATAGTTCTTCAAATCCAAATGAGTATAACCAAGACTTTCTTTCCCACCGGTTTGCCTAGTCATGTATTGATGAGTTGCTTTGAGATTTATTCCTGAATCATCGGCCAAATCAATTTCATGTCCTTGAGCACATGATATCCTTCGCTATGACCGCATCATATGACATGTTTCTGAAAGATGAAGATCATGACTGCACTCCTCAATAAAATCATGAATAAATAATTTTCAGATTTTTGATCAAGTCTTACTCCCATTATAATTGTACCTTGTATGAGCTCCTAGGATTTTGGGTTTTGGTCTCTTTTATCCTTTTTTGGAAGCTTTCTTTAGAGCAAACAAATCCTACTAAGGTGACTTTGCTATCCATGTTGCTTTTATTAGCATATTGCTTTCGTATACTAAAATCCATGTCTCTCCCATAATTATTGTAGAATTTTTGTGCATCCTCCCAGGTATCAAATGTCATACCTATTTTGGGTACCAAATGAGGTGCCATTGGAAGTGTTTGTCTCTCCACCCTACAAAATAAAGATGAAAGATCTGAGAAAGCAAACTATACAACTAGCTCAAAAAAAAAGAAAAATAGAGTACATATCCAAGTTTTAGAAATAGAACCACTAGAGAGAACATCAATCTTTCAAGAGTTGCAATTGGTTACTAATTACTGTGTATTATATTCAAAGGCTAAAAATAATGGCAACACTACATTGTTAAAAATTACAAAGCTTGAAAATATGTGACTTCACAACTATCAATCATATACTTTCCCACCAGTATGTGCGGTTGCCTTTGTGGTCCGCAACATCTTGAATGTCAGAAGTTGACTCTGGAGATATTGAGGTTTTACCGAAGCCAGTTGTTCTAGGAGTGCAGAGAACGGTTTCTTCTGCGCTATTCTGATCGGCATGACGATCGGACCTTCATCCGTGGTCTGATCAGTGTAAAACTTGGAGGACAGCTTCAACACTCGTCATTCCTAATTCTGAATGGTGGAGATTGATTTTTACCGGTTGGATTTGGATATATTGAGGTTTGACCGAAGATCTGCGTCTCTTTTTAAAGTAAGGATCAAACCTCCTTTGCTGGCATCAACTCTCCTAGAGAGTTCAACTCGATTACAGTTTTCAAACTTACACGGTAAGTTCTTCTTGGCCATTCTTGGCTAAAATGATTACTAATTCTTTTCTAAAATTAACTCTTCCAAAGAGTTATTATAACTCGACAGAGTTTGAAACTTGTTTAGCAAGTTTTGTTCAACTCTATCAAAGAGTTCTTAACTCGGCCATAGTTCTAAACTTGCTCGGCAAGTTCACATTAAACTCGTTAGAGTTATAAACTTGCTCTTGCGAGTTATTTTTTAACCTCGTCCCACGAGTCAAGATGGTCGGATCGTCCACGGGATATAAGATTCAAGCTCCCACCACTACCGCGAAGAACCCGGCATTAAACAAAGGGAAGGATCTCCGTCGATCTTTCTCTCTTTTGTAAATCGGGCAATCGATCGAGGAATTTATAATTTCTTTTTATCTAAGTCAGTTAGAGAGAGAGAGAGATTGTATTTGAGAGATTGTACTCATTCTTTCTTTAAAGTAAATAAGAAGGAATAACATCAATTTTATATTTTCTCAATTTTTCCTCGCGAACAATACATATTCTCTATAATATGTTCGGTCCATTTAGCAGGCTGCATACCTAATTACCCTAGCATTTAAATGATAATTATAATGTATTTGGTCATGAATAAATTTTCCCAGAGTCTAGTATGTACAAAGTGGATTTATCATACACTTGTTTGTGTTTGATGCTAATCTATACAAAGGAACATAAAATATAAAATATATTTTACTAAAGAATAACATACCCGTTCGATTTCATGGTGATACTTCACAAATGCTGCGAGCGACAAATTATATTCCTTTTGAAATTCTTCAAATATGAATGGAGTGTAGACGCGAGACGCCTGATTTAAAATTAGTGAGCTTTTGTTATTTAAAATTAGTGATTTAAAGTGCTTAAAAAATCGTACTACATCAAAATTAACTCTCAAATAATCTTTTAAGTATGAGTTCAAGCTTTCACTAAGTTGTACACTTCTCATCCCTATGCTAAAATGCATCTTTATATATGCTTTTGCCATTCTCCTTCAGCTCATATATGCCATTTAGCCAACTATTATCCCCAACATTGTATTCGTCAAGCATGGTCCTCCAAGCATCTTCAAATTGCTCTTTTTCCTCTTACTTATGCATGCATGTGTTGAAATCTTTAAGAAAGCTTGAGCCAGTTTGCATTAAATTTCTCAAATGCTTCAAACTATTTTGCATTATATACCAACTACGCAAAGCATGATGAGTTTCTGGCATTACCTCGGACAATGCTTTTGCCATGGCGTGATCTTGGTAAGCGAAGATTGTTTGAGGCATTTTTTTCTTGTGAGCCTCTAGAAATGTCTCAAAAAGCCACTTGAAAGACTCAGCAATCTCATCATATAACAATGTTGCGCCAAAAATAATTGTGCTCCTATAGTGGTTGAATCCTACAAATACCCCAAAAGGCCTATACTCTTTATTGGTGATGTATGTCATATCAAACATAATCACGTCACCAAAATAAGAATAGTCAATGAGCATTTTAGAATCAGCTGAAAATATATTTGTTATTTGCTCTGCTTCATCTAACTGGATATCATAATAAAATGTCGGATCATGTGTTCTTTGTTGTCAGAAGTATCTCAATAAGCTTGTTGCGTCACCATCCATCAAATTACGCTTTCTTTTACTTTGAAGATAGTTCTTCAAATCCAAATGAGTATAACCAAGACTTTCTTTCCCACCAGTTTGCCTAGTCATGTATTGATGAGTTGCTTTGAGATTTATTCCTGAATCATCGGCCAAATCAATTTCATGTCCTTGAGCACATGATATCCTTCGCTATGACCGCATCATATGACATGTTTCTGAAAGATGAAGATCATGACTGCACTCCTCAATAAAATCATGAATAAATAATTTTCAGATTTTTGATCAAGTCTTACTCCCATTCGCGCCTTATAATTGTACCTTGTATGAGCTCCTAGGATTTTGGGTTTTTTGGTCTCTTTTATCCTTTTTTTGGAAGCTTTCTTTAGAGCAAACAAATCCTACTAAGGTGACTTTGCTATCCATGTTGCTTTTATTAGCATATTGCTTTCGTATACTAAAATCCATGTCTCTCCCATAATTATTGTAGAATTTTTGTGCATCCTCCCAGGTATCAAATGTCATACCTATTTTGGGTACCAAATGAGGTGCCATTGGAAGTGTTTGTCTCTCCACCCTACAAAATAAAGATGAAAGATCTGAGAAAGCAAACTATACAACTAGCTCAAAAAAAGAAAGAAAAAGAAAAATAGAGTACATATCCAAGTTTTAGAAATAGAACCACTAGAGAGAACATCAATCTTTCAAGAGTTGCAATTGGTTACTCTAATAAATAAAATAATTAAGTATTAAGTAATTGCAATTGGTTACTAATTACTGTGTATTATATTCAAAGGCTAAAAATAATGGCAACACTACATTGTTAAAAATTACAAAGCTTGAAAATATGTGACTTCACAACTATCAATCATATACTTTCCCACCAGTATGTGCGGTTGCCTTTGTGGTCCGCAACATCTTGAATGTCAGAAGTTGACTCTGGAGAAGGATTTTTGCGGTCTGCAGCACCTCGAAGCACCAGAGGTCGATGTCGGAGAAAAATCAGAGAGAAGAAACGAGTAAGCCGAGGGTTGAAGGAAACATTGATACCAAAGAAGATTTGAAGAAAAGAGAAGAAGAGTTGCGGTGAAGAAACAAGTAGACAAGAGGTTGAAGGAAACGTCGCTAAAAATAAATTGGGCGCGTACGTTTACCGCCTAATTGGAGAGATTACTGCCTAATTGGAGGGATAAGGGAAGATTTCTTTTTTAGTTTTTAGAAATATTTGATTTTATCAAAATTAAATAATATTTACCAAATCTACCATGGTAGATTTCACAAACCGCTAGTTTAATTAAAGTTATCCAATGTGGCGTTATCTTGTCTTTTGAATTAGAGATAAAGGGTTGGGATTAGAGGAATTGGATCCTCTCCAATTACCACCTAATTAGAGAGGATCCGAATCCATTTTTTTAAGTCTTAGGGGATGTTTGGCAATTCGAAAGTGAATTGAAATAGTGTAAGTTATTTTCTTTTGCAAATAACTTTTACATCCACATCAACATGCAAGTGGAATACAATGTTTGTTTAAAAAATAAATTTATTGTTGAACGTGTAATGTAAAGATGACGTGGAAAAATTAGATTAATTAGTAAATATAGTTAAAATTATTTAATTAAAAGTTGTTATTATTTTTATCACTTTCATGTGACTTCACCACTTTTGTAGGAGAAGTCAAAATTGTATTAAATCCTACATGGTAACTTTTAGCATTTTACTTTCGTAAATACTTGCATTCAAACAAACACATAAAATGTTAAAAGAAAATCACCTTTTCACTTTCATCTCTCACTTGCATACAAACAAACACCCCCTTAATATCAGGAAAACCTCTCTTAACTTTGGACAGTTATCAGATAACCTCTCATATCTTACAAAATATCAGAGAACCCCCTTTAACCTTAAGATTTTATCACAAAAAAAAACCCCTTAACAACATTAACTGCAATTTTCACATTGGTGGTGGTGGGTACAATTACATTGGGGGTGTTTTTCCAATAAAAATTATGGTTCACACTTTTTGGGGTTTTAATAAAATCTTAAAGTTAAAGGGGTGTTATAACACTTCAAATTATCTAAATATTAATCTATGCTTAGTAGCAGACAAGTATCCCACATTAGAGACGTGATATAGTTAATCTACTCCGAGAGGAACCGAACCAGCCCTTTGGACGACTCAAGTTTCCGACATCTTGCGAGATCGACTCAAAAGGCGGTACTTGCCGTCATCTCGGCATTCTCGCTAGGCTGACTCGATAAACAGCCCACTCGGCCGCTCCTTTGCCGGCATCTTACGAGGCCAACTCAAAAGGCGGTACGAGTTGACCTATTCGAATACAACGACTCCATGGGCGACCTGCTTGACTGGCTGATCGACATCTTGAGAATCCGACTCAAAAGGCGGGACTTCTCGACATGCCACCTAGGATAGGAAGACGACGACATGCCTCGAACCTCCCACTAGCGATGAGTCGTCATCGCATTGAATACGAGATTAGAGTCATCAATTCTCTATGCTCATAGATCTTTAAGACACGTCGTACCACGTGCCCCCTGTCACTTCGCATTAAATGCCGACACGACCTCGTCCACTCAGCTGGCGACACTTGTAAAGGCAACTCTGCCTCAGCCGCCGACCCATGCCTGATCGAAGTGACCCCTATCCACTCGCTAGCCGACACCTATAAAGCAAGAGCTGACTCAGCCGCCAGCTATCAGCCGCCCGAAGTTACCAAACTACCCCCCCTGTTACTGCAATAAATAGGGGAGCTGTTTACAAATACAGGTAAGCAATTTCTATGCAATCTGAACCTACATTTTAGAACTCTCAGTTCAATTTCTATTTTCCCACTCAAGATTATCCACTAACTTGATCGTCGGAGGAACCACCGGAGATCCAACCCCAACCTCTCACGATTTGTGACTTGTGCAGGACACATCAAGGAACATCAGGACCAGACATCTAGAGGAGTTAGAGGACCCTAATCATCAGACACCATAATTAATTGACTATGTGATCCATAGCATCAACAAGGGGGTTTTCTGATAAACTCCTATCTAGGGTGTCTCGTGATATAAATTTTTTTTGGGTTGGGCGGGGGTTCTGATATTAAGCTATTTTGTAACTCAAACCTCGTATCATATGCTTTGTAGCCAATAACCTTAGTCGACAATTTTATCATGGAAAAAAAAAGAGGCAGATGCAGTCGCACTTACATGAATATTACATAAGTAATTCTTATTTGGTGCAAACTTATGTAGGAGAATAAATCGGTTGCAATCTAAAATTAGATCATTATATTTTGGTTGGCTAGGGAGAGGAGTAATGTACAATAAAAGGGGAAATTGATTTATTAAACAAATACAAACGAGTTATAATTCGACAAGTAAGATTTTACATCCATTTGCAAATTTAAGTCTATATCCACGAGAAACACATTTTATTATTTGTGAATTACGCCTGTAAATATTTTTCTCCGAAAAATTTTTCTTGTTCATTCTGTGCATAAAAGATCATCGGAACCGAAAATGTCATAAGAAGGAAATAATAATAATAACCTAACTATTGCTACACTCACTTACTACCAATCTCGGTTAAATACCTATTTACTTTAAATATATCTTTGCTCAATTTCGCTGTGAT
Organism: Asparagus setaceus; assembly: GCA_012295165.1. Lineage (NCBI taxonomy): Eukaryota > Viridiplantae > Streptophyta > Magnoliopsida > Asparagales > Asparagaceae > Asparagus > Asparagus setaceus. The sequence continues at coordinate 29,157,968 of CM022706.1, forward strand.
AAGCTAATAATTCCTTTTCTTAATAAGCCTATTAATCATGAGTTTAATTCGGAATAATGAAAGTGGTAGAGTCGTACAAAGAGTTGAATCGGAACTATTCTTTTACAATGACAAATTCATTAAAAACATAGGAAATAATAAAATATTTAGATTTCAAGGACTGTGAATACATATAAGTCCCAAAATAACTCCTGCAGTCCTGCGTAAAAATAAAGCTACAAAAATTAACCCAGCATCAAAATAAAGCTAACAAAATAGCATCGCAGCGTCAAAATAAAGCTACAAAAATTAACCCAGCATCAAAATAAAGCTACAAAAATTAACCCAGCATCAAAATAAAGCTACCAAAATAACCTCGGCAAATATTTATATTTCAAGGGCTGTGAATGCAAATAAGTCCTAAAATAACTCATCCAATCCTGCATAAAAATAAGGGTGCTTCTGGGATGACCCAAATATGGGACAGAAATAGGGGACAGGCGGGGGTGACATGTGGCCATTATCTAATCTATATGGCCAATTATAGTTGGCTTCTACTATTGTCATTTAATAGGAAGTAATGGCAGTTTTGACAAAGGGCATGTTTGTTTGGGTAAAGAAATGCAGAAAATGACGGAAAATGAAGGAAAATGTCAAATTATTTTGACATTTTCATAAAATGTGTGTTTGGTTTGTCAAAACAACCGGAAAGTGAAGGAAAATTTTCCTACCAAACCTCGATTTTGGGGAAAATGACGGAAAATGAAGGAAAATGTCAAATTATTTTGACATTTTCCTCAAAACCTCGATTTTGGGGAAAATGACGGAAAATGAAGGAAAATGTCAAATTATTTTGACATTTTCCTCAAAACCTCGATTTTGGGGAAAATGACGGAAAATGAAGGAAAATGTCAAATTATTTTGACATTTTCCTCAAAACCTCGATTTTGGGGAAAATGACGGAAAATGAAGGAAAATGTCAAATTATTTTGACATTTTCCTCAAAACCTCGATTTTGGGGAAAATGACGGAAAATGAAGGAAAATGTCAAATTATTTTGACATTTTCCTCAAAACCTCGATTTTGGGGAAAATGACGGAAAATGAAGGAAAATGTCAAATTATTTTGACATTTTCCTCAAAACCTCGATTTTGGGGAAAATGACGGAAAATGAAGGAAAATGTCAAATTATTTTGACATTTTCCTCAAAACCTCGATTTTGGGGAAAATGACGGAAAATGAAGGAAAATGTCAAATTATTTTGACATTTTCCTCAAAACCTCGATTTTGGGGAAAATGACGGAAAATGAAGGAAAATGTCAAATTATTTTGATTTCAAGGACTGTGAATACATATAAGTCCCAAAATAACTCCTGCAGTCCTGCGTAAAAATAAAGCTACAAAAATTAACCCAGCATCAAAATAAAGCTAACAAAATAGCATCGCAGCGTCAAAATAAAGCTACCAAAATAACCTCGGCAAATATTTATATTTCAAGGGCTGTGAATGCAAATAAGTCCTAAAATAACTCATCCAATCCTGCATAAAAATAAGGGTGCTTCTGGGATGACCCAAATATGGGACAGAAATAGGGGACAGGCGGGGGTGACATGTGGCCATTATCTAATCTATATGGCCAATTATAGTTGGCTTCTACTATTGTCATTTAATAGGAAGTAATGGCAGTTTTGACAAAGGGCATGTTTGTTTGGGTAAAGAAATGCAGAAAATGACGGAAAATGAAGGAAAATGTCAAATTATTTTGACATTTTCCCTCAAAAGTGTGTGTTTGGTTTGTCAAAACAACCCGGAAAGTGAAGGAAAATGCTAACACCATGTAGGATTTGAGGCCGGAAAGTGAAGGAAAATTTTCCGGCCTCAAAACCTCGATTTTGGGGGAAAATGACGGAAAGCAACCAAACACCCCCAAAAAGGAAAAAAAAATGTCTTCTTTCATCTTCAAAGGCTCCATGGATCCCAGATCGAGCTCTCTCACCAGAATCACTTGCTAGTTCCTCCATATTTTTTTATTAACTTTTTCCATTAAGAATAGTCATCGGCTATCATATTTTGTCACTTTCTCCTAGCGCGGATCCAACTTTGCCTTTTTCTCATGTTTGATGCTATCCTCACTACCATTGATTGCCAAAGCAAACATCATCTCTCGCTACCATGAATAAAGACCTCATTTCCTCCATTTCAATTGTTAGGGATATTCCTACCATCGTATTGAGCATCTTACCTTTCGAAACAATCAATTTAGTGACTATTTAGTTGCAGGTATAGTTCAAATCTATATCTATCTATACTACATATAAAAAAGGACTGGCTTGTCAAAACTTAATTTTTATTTTTGCTCTTTTAAGTTTGATAATTATCAAATATTTCATTAGTTGTATTACTCATTCACTAATTATGTATATTTCAAAACCTTTGGTCACACTATTATTTTATTATTTAATTATGTTATTTAATAGAAAACTTGAAATTTATCCTAATTTATCTTCACATAATATTTAAAATTCGGAAAATAAAGATTAATAAAAATTCATTAGCTTTATGCCTTATGACTTTGGGTTTCACCTTTTATGGAGGACTACCTGTTAACCTTTCATCTTATTAGCTTTTAAAAATATGATAATAGTATGAAAAATAATTTGTGTTTGCTGTAATTGTAATAGTATTAATAGTATAATGATTTTAATAGAATTTTTAAATTAATAAATTACACTATAATTTAATAATTATACAATTTAGTAAATTATTACTAATAGTGTAATAAACTAATTATGAAATTAATATGTAGTTACTAATAGTATTATAATTATGCTATGTATAATATTATTATATTTAAAAGAGAAGAAAACGTTTAATATATTATAGTTATTTTAATAAATTATGAATAAATTATAATAATTAACTAAACTATAATAATTAATTATGCAGTTCTTTATACAGTTTTATCATTACAATTTATCGATTTAAATAAAATTATAATTGTTCGAATTTATATTGCTATACAAGTCATTCAATATTTTGCGACCAACAAAAAATTAAAAACATAAAACAAAATAAGTATACTCACGCGCAAAGCACATGCACTATACTATTACAAGGAAACAAAGATTTTGTGTCTCCCCTTCCTTGTGTGTAGTCCAAATTACAAGCAAAAATAATGGCAATTGAAATTCATATTTCTATCATCAACAACAACGAATCAACCAAGATAAAATATTAGATGAACCGTATGAAAATAAGGGAGGGAGGAGGAAGAACAAAAAAGAATGGCTTAATACTGAAACTTCCTTTACTTAATTTGTTGATCAATCCAGATTGGAATACAATCATAATCTATATTATTATATAAAAAAAACTTTCTTCATGCCATAGTGATTTTGTCCTTCAACTCTCTTTTGCCCTGTTCCTCTATTCTCATCCCTCCTTTTTGTCATTTCTCTATTCTCTGTTACTGACATGGTTAAATTAATATAAATTATATCTTTTGCAAAGAAACCCTCATCTAAAATGGTAGTCTTATGTTAGGACTAATATGTTGACTTTTGGCAATATCACTACTTTCAGCTTTAAAAGGCTATAAAGATGGATAGAGAATTGAGAAATTTTTCATAAGATTCTTGATTTGTTTAATTTTATATTTAAATCCCCAAAATTTGATATCTTGAATTTATAACATAAATTTTAAAAGTTATTTACAAACTAGACATTTTTGTTTGAATTCAGATCCTCAAATCAATCAAATTAATTTTTTCGGTAAATGGAAACTTGAGATAAAAACAAAGACATGCGAGAAAAACGTGATAGCTTTTAGATATCTGCTGGCGTAGTCGTGCATATTCCTTTAATTTTTATATAAACCTTATTTAGATAGCGAAAATAGAAAATTTTGAATTGGATCTTTTATGAAACTTATTATTTACATTGCTATTCATTTTCTCTTGCACGTGCAAAGCTGCTACTTAATATGAAAATTACATTTTCACGCCACCTGTCCCCCAAACTCCCATTGTTTGGATGCAAAAAACAATTTCTCTAAAAAATAAAGCTACGAAAATTAACCCAGCGTCAAAATAAAGCTACCAAAACAACCTCGGCGTTAAAATAAAGCTATCTGATTCAATAAAAACCCCGCTTAACTCCCATATTATATCCTCTCCTCATCTCAAAATCCCAAATGGGAGCTCTTCGTCTCTCATCGCTCGCTCTCCTCTTCTCCCCCTCCAAAACCCTAAAAGCCCCTTCATCCTACGACCTCCGCCCCTCATTTCGCAAGTTATCTGCCTCGATCTCCGGCAACGGCCGGCGGCGGTTCTCAACTCAGAGCGTAGCGAAGGAGGAGGAGGCTGCGGCGCCTGCTCCTCCGCCGCCTCAGGCGGTGGCGGATCGGAAGGCGTCGTCGAACCAAGAGGGAGCAGTGACCCCGAGATCGATGGACTTCAATGCTTGGCATCTTGATGTCATCGCCAGTGCAGAGCTCGCTGATTATGGTCCTGTTAGGGGTACGATGGTCATTCGCCCCTATGGTTATGCTATTTGGGAAGCAATTCTGGTATCATTGTTATCATTAAAGTTTTATCTTTCACTGGTTCGGAAGTGTTTTTTTTTTAAATTTAAAAATGTGCGCATTTTAGTTGGAAATTGATACCGTGTTATTAAGGTTTATGGCGGATTATTCTTCTAATTGTTCCAAGCATGAGAAAGGCATTTGGGTTGGGATTGGACATATATAATTTAAAAATGTTATAATTATTGGAAAAGTAGATTTTCCCATTTCAATTTGCATTTGGGTTTTTATTGCAGGAATATTTGAATGTGAAGTTTAAGGAAACAGGCCACAGCAATATGTACTTTCCTCAGGTGTGTAACTTCTTCTTTGTGCTGAATCTTTATTTATTTATTTATTATTTTTAAAGGATTTGTTGTGTGCGGTTATTTTTGACACAGATCAGAATTTGTGAGTAAGTTTGACATGGAGAAGACAGTCATGGTATTTTAAGGTAATACAAGTGTGGTCACAAAATGATATATTCAAGTGAAGGATGTTGACTATGAGTCTATGACAGAACGTTTTCAACTGATGTGAGCCTGTAGGATTCTGTTAATGATTACTGTTGCATTGTCACATGTAAATGAGGGGTTTCCCAACACGTGTGAAAGCAAAAGCTAGACAACCTGAATCACAAATACAGCTATTAGAGCAGTTAGAATATTGGAGAAGTTTGTTCACCTGGGATAACTATATAGTAATCTCTTGTTTGTTCTCCTACAAATAAAACCTGCTACGCTCTTTGAAATTGTTGATGTTCAATACATAGATGCAAAGTGCGTAGTCAACAGGTAGTTGTGTTCATTGCTCAATGCACTAAAAACTTTTAAATAGACACGGGAAGGCGCACACACACATGCCATGGTCCAATTGATGTAGTTGGTCACGAGTGACACATGCGCCTGCTACATCCCAATGCCCTAAAAACTGTGGGTTTTAGAAGGCCAACAGACACAGTACTTTTCTTTTAGCGCAATTTAACTCAACATTAATAAATGAAGGAAGTAGATCATAGTCTTTTTATCATCATCATTATTATTGCACATGCTTTCTCATTGATACAGTTCATGACGATAATTAAGCTTTTCTTTCTGCATTTTCTTTGGTGCAGTTCATACCTTACTCATTTATCGAGAAGGAAGCCAGTCATGTCGAAGGTTTCAGTCCAGAGCTGGCACTAGATACCATTGGAGGAGGAAAGGAACTCGAGGAAAAACTTGTGGTATGCTTTTTAAAACTATATTTCAACACTACTTTTTTCTATTTAAAGTGTATATTCAATTTCCAGAGGTAAATCAGAAGTAACGTATTCAAGTAAAGACTGCAGCTTTGGTGCCATGATTTTTAATGGTTCACTTCCATTTCCGAGGTTCTGGCAGGTACGACCAACAAGTGAAACCATTGTGAATCACATGTTTACACAATGGATTCAGAGCTATCGTGAACTTCCTCTCATGATTAATCAGGTGCAAATCCATTCTGATATCTAAAGTCTTATCATGAGCTTCCTTCTCTCGTGTTAACATTGTTTTCTTTTGTTGGTCTCATCATACACCACTGTGTAATATTCTCTAGTAGGCAAATGTGACAAGATGGGAAATGAGGACAAAGCCATTTATAAGGACTCTTGAGTTTCTATGGCTGGAGGGTCATACAGCTCATGCAACACCTGAAGAGGCAGAAAAAGAGGTCTGTGCTGTAGTGTTAGCCTACTTGTTGTGCTGAGTGTTTGGTGCTTATTGATTTAGCGTTATATCTTTCTGAGTTTCGGGCACTACAAATGATTGATGTCTACACAAAATTTGCTTATGAGCAAGCTGCAGTACCTGTAATTGCAGGTAGGAAATCAAAGGGTGAAACATTTGCTGGTGCTGTTTGTACATATACAATTGAAGCTATGATGGGTGACAGGAAGGCGTTACAAGCTGGAACCAGCCACAACCTTGGCCAAAACTTTTCTCATGCTTTTGGAACACAGGTTAGATGTCCAAACAAGTCCCATTTCTAATATATTGAACTCCCTTTTCTGTCTCAGGATTTAGGCTCAATCAATGCTATTGCCTGGCATAAGAAATGATCGATTTTTGTAATAACGATTTCCCAACATCTTAATATTCTCTCAGTTAGTAGTTTAAGTTGGCAATTCAATGTCAAATATTCATGTTTCATACTGCAACTTATAATTAAAGTAAGTTAATTATTCTTTATTTTTTTAGCATCATATCATTTAACTCTTTATATTTGAGATTTCTCTTCTGGCACTCTTTCCTTATACAAACTCTTGCATTCGATGCATTTTGTTCTTTTTGTATAGTAAAAAAACGATTTTAATAATGATAAGAATCAGTTATACTAGGAAATGATAATTGATATACAGTTGAAATACTGGTCAAAGGAATAAAGGCTACTGATGTTGTAGGACTAGGTCTATGTTAGATGAGGAATCTCCTTGGCTCCGTGCTTTTATCAAGTTGGTGATAATTAGCTGAGGCTTTCTCCTAACATATAAATTTATTAAAGATGCCAATAAAATGAATCCCATTTGAGATCATTTCTATTGGTGGAAAGTACTTCACAGTAGTTGAACAACTTAAACTTGAGTAGGCTTCCTATCAGAACCTCCCGCATGGTGCGGGAGGTTCTGAGCCACATACTATGCAAAACAGGGGGGCATTGAGGTAACTTCACTGCCCCCATGTGTGGCTATCAGAACCCCGCACCGTGCGGGGTTCTGATAGGAAGCCTACTCCTTAAACTTCTGGTCACTGCACACATTTTTGAGGAGGCTTTTTGTTGTTGCTCGCTAGAACGAAGTTCCATTATGTGCAGATTTTACAAGTTTAGTCTATTAAGTTATCTAAAATCCATTGAAGAGATAAAATTAGTTGAAATGTGAACGTAGGAGCTTGCAAGTTTTCTAAGGATTATATATAACAGCAAGAATATAGGAGTTGAATTGATGTCACTGACATCTTTGGGCAATTTGTTTCAGTCCTTTCCCTTTGACAGTCGACTACACACATCTTCATTATTACATGGAAAATTGAGATTAGAAAGTCCTTATATGGGAGGTGATGGCATAACAGTCCTCCTTGAGAGCAATACTGGAAGTAGGCTGTAGAACTAAAGTAAACATCATTTCTTGAAAGAAAATTTGAATTTGTGAAAGGCAGTGAGATAAAGTCTAAGAGGTCATATGAACATAAAACTGTCTTGCATTTTTCATGCACGTACAGTTCTTGATTATTGGTAAGAAATAACATCCATAATTTTGTTTGTAATGAAAAATATCCTATGGCAACATTTAAGGACTGCAGTGATACATTGCAATATCTTCTTTGAATATCTGACTTACTAGTTCAGTACATGATGGAGGTGAAGATTTCTTCTGACAACTTTGCTCTCCGGGTTCCAATTATCATCTTTTCTTTGGTGTTGGTTTGTCCAAAAAGGAAAGAAGCGAGGAAAAGAACAGAAAACCTTTTGGGGCTGGTGATATATCCTTTATACAGATTGCAAACGCTTGCAAATTGTTGTCTTCTCCAATGGTACCTACCTGTCGAGTTCCTCTTCTTTCTGCATTGCCTGGGATCTCCGTTCATGCACTGCCGTGGCATTCTTTCGTCTGGCATTTGTCTTGTTTATGATCAAATATCCAACTCTGTCACTGACACCTTAATAATATTGGCTAGTCAGAAACGGCGTTTAGGTGACTAGCATGAAATATGTGTTTGGTGTAAAAATCTCCTCTCGGATTTGAATTAGTTGTTTACAAATCAAGAATAGGTCTTTTTACAACAGAAGCGAAGGGAAGGCCCTTCTTGTTTAACGTGGGTTCGTCGGTAGCGGTAGGACGCCTCCCTCGATGCTCGAATCGAGTTTGCTTCCCTTAGACGATCCGTCGGCGTCGCGGTCGGGCTTCGATTACGGTAGAAGCTCCGGCGTGGTTGAGTTCGGTTCTACCCGAGCTTGCTTGGATAGGGCTACTATGCAAGAGTTTGCAAAGAGCTCAAGAGTCTCTAGATCTGAGAATTCAGATTAAGACCTCCCCCCAGCAGATGCTGCCTCTTTTCATGTGGAGATGGTGGCTTATAAATAGGCAAAGAGAGGCATGGCCACTTCCTTGATTTGTGGGATATTGCCATGCCCAATTGAGGAGAGCCATACCTCAAGTGGGATGTGACCACCGTGAGGAACCATGCCCTCGTGGGATGTGACCACTATGGGATGTGACATCTCCCATGCTTCAAGTGGGCGATCTTGGGAAGCGCAAGGCGGTGGCGACTTCTAGGCGGTGGCGTAGGCGAGCTTGTTCTTTGGCGGGCTCGGCATGCGGGCAAACCAAGGTGCGAGGCGAGCCGAGCCTTCTTCCAGCGGCGAGTTGGCGACTCATGAGCGAGCTTGGTCTTTGGCGGGCTCGACATGCGAGGCGAACCTCGTCGAATGTCGAGCCATTGCTTGGCGAACCTCGTCGAATGTCGAGCCATTGCTTGGCGAACCTCGTCGAATGTCGAGCCATTGCTTGGCGAACCTCGGTCAGTGAAGAGCCATTTGCTTGGCGAACCTCGGTTGAATGTCGAGCCATTGCTTGGCGAACCTCGTCAAACCAGCTGTTGTGGGCGAACCTCGTCAAACCATTGTTGTGGGCGAGCCTCGTCAAACCAGCTGTTGTGGGCGAGCCTCGTCAAACCATTTGTTGTGGGCGAGCCTCGTCAAACCAGCTGTTGTGGGCGAACCTCGTCGAATGAAGAGCTTATTTGCTTGGCGAACCTCGGTTGAATGTCGAGCCATTGCTTGGCGAACCTCGTCACGAATGAAGAGCTTATTTGCTTGGCGAACCTCGTCACGAATGTCGAGCCATTTGCTTGGCGAACCTCGGTCAGTGAAGAGCCATTTGCTTGGCGAACCTCGGTCAGTGAAGAGCTTATTTGCTTGGCGAACCTCGGTTGAATGTCGAGCCATTTGCTTGGCGAACCTCGGTCAGTGAAGAGCCATTTGCTTGGCGAACCTCGTCACGAATGTCGAGCCATTTGCTTGGCGAACCTCGGTTGAATGTCGAGCCATTTGCTTGGCGAACCTCGTCTGAAGGAAGGGCTTCGCTAGATTTGCGACCTTCCTCATATGCTACGAAGAACGGTCGTAACTTTCAAACCGTATGTCGAATTGGGCCGAATTATATATGAAAATCGACTATCTCGGCGAGGCGGAGCCAACCAAACCGACCGAAGGGTTCGGTTTCTCCGATCATTTTGCCCAATTCCTTACGGTTTGAGAGATATCGGCACTTTTATTTTGTAAAGTCAAGCATTTAGGTGAACTTAACCTTTTGGCGGATCGACTTCACTCGGATGGACCCTTAAGCTCTTTTGCTCATTCAGGAGTTCTTTGTGTAGGGATTTAAGGCAATTTTATTGCTACAAAACCCTCAAAGTTTTCGGACTTGAATGTGGTTGAATGGAGTCCGGAACACTTTGGATATGAAGACTTGTAAAATGGTGGCCGTCTGACGGGCGAGGAACCTTCTAACGAACACGGTAAATTTGAATTCTTCACTTGCGACTAATGATCGCCCTCTAGGATTTTTAGCAAACCCCGACTATCAGCAGTTTGATGTGCCTTTCTGGATTACCGTTTGAGCAGGGCTAGCATGCGGATTGTCTAAGTCAGTCCATGTAACGTTGTGCTAAGAGAGTTAACTCTCTTAGTGCTACGATGTTGAATCGTGAAGCCGTCTTTTTCACGGGAATAGACTACGACCCGTGTTAGGCGTAGACTAATCTCGAATGGGGGCCGAGATAAAATCCCCATGCGAGAGAGGCATAGATTGATTGTTTAATAACAACCGGCTACATGTGGATTGGTAGCGTGTAGACTTTGTCTTCTCTTGGGGCAAAGCGAACCCGAATAGTGGCACATCGCATGGTAGACCACTACTCACCCATTGTTCTAAATATATTAGAATGCTCGGAAAGGATCGGCCGTTCGGGGACATTTGAGTATGGCGACTTGATCGGACAACGTCATTTGCGAGGAATAGCGGTGCGGACTATCGGTGGTGATTGTTAACATGATAACCTAGTGGGAGTTTGAAAGAAGACTACGGGTAGTACTTCTTCAAGAATTCTGCGTCGGATCTTTGGTCCTCTGGCGATTGATGCATACAAGCATCAGCGATCATCTTTGGTAGATGGTAGCCAAGTCTTAGCGGTCAGTCCATAGCTTGGTTAGAGTTGGCGAACTCGCGGGCGCCATCGAGGGCTTACTTGAAAAGAGGTTTGATGAGGCGGTCGCCACCACCAGGTATCTTGGTGCGTCACCTTCTCGAAACTCAAATAGCTCTTCAACCTCCATGCAGCGAGCACGCTCGACTTGTTCTCCTTGGCGGGTTAAGTCTTTCCACGGCGAGCTACGGCGGCGCCATATTAGACAAAATGTTGATGGAGAGATTATTAGGCACATCTCGATGAGAGTGGCCTCGGAAATCGATCCGCAGACGCAGCGGCGATCGGTTCTGAATCTCTTGACAAAGTTACTACGATTCTTTCTTCCTCTGTTTCTGACTAGCGGGGTTGCCGTAGATACTCTGTGTCATCGTCGAAGAATCGGCCATGAAGAGCCTTTCCATGTCCTTCCGGCAAGTGATGGACCCGAGGTTCCAATCTGCGAAACCATTCAAAAGCAACCCCTTGAGGGTGCGATGAATAACCGAGTCATAATGGGCTCGTTTCCCATTATGTGTCGGTTGCTTTGGAAGTAGTAAATGTGTTGGGTAGGAGAACCCTTGCCATCGAGCTGCGGGGAGGTCGGTGGCTCGAACTTTCTTGGGGTAGGAGGCGTATCCCATTCAATTGGATATGGTGCGGCCACTGACTTGTTCATGCTCTTACGGAGCTTCAAGGCGTTGAGTTGACTTTGGAGCTCGTCAAGCCTTTCGTCTCTTGGATTATGACCCGAAGATGACGTTCCTCCGGATGACTTCGGATGAGGAATCGGAAGATGTGTGAGGAGGAGTAGGCATCCGCTCTTTGCGCTTTGAGGATTTCCGCAAAGTCGCGAAGTCCTCCTTTTCTTCTTCTCCTTCTTCGCTCGGTGCTCCGACATCTCTTTCATAGAGTTGATGGTTGCTTGTTGCTCGTCGAGTCTCTGGATGTTTCATCAGGATGTCGGTCATGTGCACTTCCAGCTTACGCCTGAATAGAGCTTGAAGCACGAGATGTTGCCCTATGAGCAATAGCCGTCATCGTCGTGAGGCAGCGAGGAACCTTCTAACGAACACGGTAAATTTGAATTCTTCACTTGCGGCTAATGATAAGCCCTCTAGGATTTTTAGCAAACCCCGACTATCAGCAGTTTGATGTGCCTTTCTGGATTACCGTTTGAGCAGGGCTAGCATGCGGATTGTCTAAGTCAGTCCATGTAACGTTGTGCTAAGAGTTAACTCTCTTAGTGCTACGATGTTGAATCGTGAAGCCGTCTTTTTCACGGGAATAGACTACCCTACCACGCAGTTAGACGAGACTAATCTCGAATGGGGACCGAGATAAAATCCCCTATGCCGAGAGGCATAGATTCGCTTGTTTAATAACAACCGGCTACATGGATCGCCGCTGTAGACTTTGTCTTCGGGCAAAGACGAACCCGAATAGTGGCACATCGCATGGTAGACCACTACTCACCCATTGTTCTAAATATATTAGAATGCTCTAAAGGATCAGCCGCTCGTGGACATTTGAGTATGACGACTTGATCGGACAACGCCATTTGCGTGAATGACTCTGCGGACTATCGAGGTGACCGCTAACATGACAGCATGTGGGCCCACCATCCTATTGGAGAGGAGTGGTAAGTTGAGTTGAGGACCTACCATCCCATTGAAGAGGATTGGTAAGTTGATTTGTCAGAGGTGTAATATTAACATGACAGATCGCCGCGACGGAGCGACTTTGAGGGCCTACCATCCCATTGAAGAGGATTGGTAAGTTGATTTGTCGAGGTGTAATGTTAACATGGCAGATCGCCGCGACGGAGCGACTTTGAGGACCTACCATCCCATTGAAGAGGATTGGTAAGTTGATTTGTCGAGGTGTAATGTTAACGCGACATGGAGTGGTCCCGCCATCCTATCGGAGAGGATCGACGAAGGAAACTGAGGGGACTATCGCGGTGATTGTTAACATGATAGTTTAGACCCGCCATCCCGCTGAGGAGGATTGGCGAGGGAATTTGGAGGAAATTAGTTATCGGATGTGACTGTTAACATGATAACCTAGTGGGAGTTTGAAAGAAGACTACGGGTAGTACTTCTTCAAGAATTTACCGTCGGGTTCCTTCCGGCGCATTGATGCATACAAGCATCAACGATCATCTTTGGTCATGGTAGCCAAGTCTTAGCAAATACCCCATAGCTTGGTTCCGAAGTGGCGAACTCCACGGACGCCATCGGGCTTACTTGAAAAGAGGTTTGATGAGGAAGCCGCCACCACCAAGGTATCTTGGTCGCCACCTTCTCGAAACTCAAATAGCTCTTCAACCTCCATACGCTTGAGCACGCCTCGACTTGTTCTCCTTGGCGGGTTAAGTCTTTCCACGAAGCGAAGCACATGCCATATTAGACAAAATGTTGATGGAGAGATTATTCCAAGACATCTCGATGAGAGTGGCTCTAAATCGATCACGGCACGCAATGATCGGTTCCCGAATCTCTTGACAAAGTTACTTACGATTCTTTCTTCCTCTGCTTTACGCCTAGCGTGGTTGCCATAGATACTCGTGTCATCGTCGAAGAATCGGCCATGAAGAGCCTTTCCATGTCCTTCCGGCAAGTGATGGACCCGAGGTTCCAATCTGAAACCATTCAAAAGCAACCCCTTGAGGGTGCCAATGAATAACCGAAGTCATAATGGGCTCGTTTCCCATTATGTGTCCAGCGCCGAAGTAGTAAATGTGTTGGGTAGGAGAACCCTTGCCATCGAGCTGCGGGGAGGTCGATGGCTCGAACTTTCTTGGGGTAGGAGGCGTATCCCATTCAATTGGATATGGTGCGGCCACTGACTTGTTCATGCTCTTACGGAGCTTCAAGGCGTTGAGTTGACTTTGGAGCTCGTCAAGCCTTTCGTCTCTTGGATTATGACCGAAGATGGCGTTCCTCGGATGACTTCGGATGAGGAATCGAAGATGTGAGGAGGAGTAGGCATCCGCTCTTTGCGCTTTGAGGATTTCGCAAAGTCGCGAAGTCCTCCTTTTCTTCTTCTCCTTCTTCTCGCTGCTCCAACATCTCTTTCATAGAGTTGATGGTTGCTTGTTGCTCGTCGAGTCTCTGGATGTTTCATCCGAGATGTCGGTCATGTGCACTTCCACGCCGCCTCAATAGAGCTTGAAGCTCGAGATGTTGCCACGCCGAGCAATAGCCGCCATCGCCGCCGAGATCGCACCGAACGGTGTAACAGACGGAAAAGCACCCCCGTCGAAAGTGCGAGTGTGTCGGGCGGGTTCACTGGTGAGGCTCGCCTGTTGGCGAAGCCGTGCCTTCTTCCAAGCGGCGAGTTGGCGACTCATGAGCGAGCTTGGTCTTTGGCGGGCTCGACATGTAGGCGAACCAAGGTGCGAGGCGAGCTTGAGCCTTCTTCAAGCGGCGAGTTGGCGACTCCATGAGCGAGCTTGGTCTTTGGCGGGCTCGACATGTAGCGAACCAAGGTGCGAGGCGAGCTTGAGCCTTCTTCAGCGGCGAGTTGGCGACTCATGAGCGAGCTTGGTCTTTGGCGGGCTCGACATGTAGGCGAACCAAGGTGCGAGGCGAGCTTGAGCCTTCTTCAAGCGGCGAGTTGGCGACTCATGAGCGAGCTTGGTCTTTGGCGGGCTCGACATGTAGCGAACCAAGGTGCGAGGCGAGCTTGAGCCTTCTTCAAGCGGCGAGTTGGCGACTCATGAGCGAGCTTGGTCTTTGGCGGGCTCGACATGTAGCGAACCAAGGTGCGAGGCGAGCTTGAGCCTTCTTCAGCGGCGAGTTGGCGACTCCATGAGCGAGCTTGGTCTTTGGCGGGCTCGACATGTAGCGAACCAAGGTGCGAGGCGAGCTTGAGCCTTCTTCAAGCGGCGAGTTGGCGACTCATGAGCGAGCTTGGTCTTTGGCGGGCTCGACATGTAGGCGAACCAAGGTGCGAGGCGAGCTTGAGCCTTCTTCAAGCGGCGAGTTGGCGACTCATGAGCGAGCTTGGTCTTTGGCGGGCTCGACATGTAGGCGAACCAAGGTGCGAGGCGAGCTTGAGCCTTCTTCAAGCGGCGAGTTGGCGACTCCATGAGCGAGCTTGGTCTTTGGCGGGCTCGACATGTAGCGAACCAAGGTGCGAGGCGAGCTTGAGCCTTCTTCAAGCGGCGAGTTGGCGACTCATGAGCGAGCTTGGTCTTTGGCGGGCTCGACATGTAGGCGAACCAAGGTGCGAGGCGAGCTTGAGCCTTCTTCAAGCGGCGAGTTGGCGACTCATGAGCGAGCTTGGTCTTTGGCGGGCTCGACATGTAGCGAACCAAGGTGCGAGGCGAGCTTGAGCCTTCTTCAGCGGCGAGTTGGCGACTCCATGAGCGAGCTTGGTCTTTGGCGGGCTCGACATGTAGCGAACCAAGGTGCGAGGCGAGCTTGAGCCTTCTTCAGCGGCGAGTTGGCGACTCCATGAGCGAGCTTGGTCTTTGGCGGGCTCGACATGTAGGCGAACCAAGGTGCGAGGCGAGCTTGAGCCTTCTTCCAAGCGGCGAGTTGGCGACTCCATGAGCGAGCTTGGTCTTTGGCGGGCTCGACATGTAGGCGAACCAAGGTGCGAGGCGAGCTTGAGCCTTCTTCCAAGCGGCGAGTTGGCGACTCATGAGCGAGCTTGGTCTTTGGCGGGCTCGACATGTAGCGAACCAAGGTGCGAGGCGAGCTTGAGCCTTCTTCAAGCGGCGAGTTGGCGACTCCATGAGCGAGCTTGGTCTTTGGCGGGCTCGACATGTAGGCGAACCAAGGTGCGAGGCGAGCTTGAGCCTTCTTCCAAGCGGCGAGTTGGCGACTCCATGAGCGAGCTTGGTCTTTGGCGGGCTCGACATGTAGCGAACCAAGGTGCGAGGCGAGCTTGAGCCTTCTTCAAGCGGCGAGTTGGCGACTCATGAGCGAGCTTGGTCTTTGGCGGGCTCGACATGCGAGGCAAGGTTGGTGAGCTTAGCCCGTGGCGAACCTCGTCACGAATGTCGAGCCATTGCTTGGCGAACCTCGTCACGAATGTCGAGCCATTGCTTGGCGAACCTCGGTCAGTGAAGAGCCATTTGCTTGGCGAACCTCGTCGAATGTCGAGCCATTGCTTGGCGAACCTCGGTTGAATGTCGAGCCATTGCTTGGCGAACCTCGTCACGAATGTCGAGCCATTGCTTGGCGAACCTCGTCAAACCATTTGTTGTGGGCGAGCCTCGTCAAATCACTATTGTGGGCGAACCTCGTCAAACCATTTGTTGTGGGCGAGCCTCGTCAAACCATTTGTTGTGGGCGAGCCTCGTCAAACCATTTGTTGTGGGCGAGCCTCGTCAAATCACTATTGTGGGCGAACCTCGTCGAATGTCGAGCCATTTGCTTGGCGAACCTCGGTTGAATGTCGAAGCCACGCTTGGCGAACCTCGGTCGAGTGAAGAGCTTCGCTTCTTGGCGAACCTCGGTTGAATGTCGAGCCATTGCTTGGCGAACCTCGGTCAGTGAAGAGCTTATTGCTTGGCGAACCTCGTCGAATGTCGAGCCATTGCTTGGCGAACCTCGGTCGAGTGAAGAGCTTCGCTGCTTGGCGAACCTCGGTCGAGTGAAGAGCTTCGCTGCTTGGCGAACCTCGTCTGAATGTCGAGCCTCGCTGCCAGGGCGGACCTCGGTTGAGTGTCGAGTCTCGCTGCTTGGCGAACCTCGGTTGAATGTCGAGCTTCGCTGCTTGGCGAACCTCGGTCGAGTGAAGAGCTTCGCTGCTTGGCGAACCTCGTCTGAAGGAAGGGCTTCGCTAGATTTGCGACCTTCCTCATATGCTACGAAGAACGGGTCGTAACTTTCAAACCGTATGTCGGAATTGGACCAATTATATATGAAAATCGACTATCTCGACGAGACGGAGCCAACCAAACCGACCCAAAGGGTTCGGTTTGCTCCGGTCATTTTGCCCAATTCCTTCTGGTTTGAGAGATATCAGCACTTTTGTTTTGTAAAGTCAAGCATTTAGGTGAACTTAACCTTTTGGCGGATCTGACTTCACTCAGATGGACCCTTAAGCTCTTTTGCTCATTCCGAGTTGCTGTGTAGGGATTTAAGGCAATTTTTATTGCCTACAATATGATGCCTGCAATTGCTAGTCAGAAACGGCGTTTAGGTGACTAGCATGAAATATGATGCCTGCAATTGCTTGATGTATATGGACTCCACTCAGAGTGATCAATAGATGTAGTATAGTAGCGGACTAATGTATGATTGACAATGTTTACCTTAGCAATCCTGTTGTGCAACTTATTTTGAGTTCCTTTTTTTCTTTTTATTTTTTGGTTACAAAACTGAGGACACTCACCAGTGGCAGCGGAATGCCGTGAAAGTGTCTTGCATTGTAAAGACTGGGGCCTGATCTTGTCAGCTTCATTATTGAACATTTTAAGTCATCATTTGCAATAAATCTTAATTTAGATGCCTTTTCCCTACAAAATTGAGGCCTTTGTTTTTTCACTTATGTAAGTCTGTTAGCGTTAAAGAAAATGCACTAATACATTACCCAGCCATATTGCTTGCACGTTTGTTTTTAGGAAACTTATGCTGTGAATCATGGAGTTAGCATTACCAATAAAACCTTGTCACGCCGCGGTTCCAAAGTGTAATAATTTGGAACGTGACTCGGCCGGCAATGCAACCATTCGGTCACATTCACGCCTCTAGATCATCCTGTATACAGATATATATATATATATAGCCAAAACTACATCACAAAGCATGTAACTAAAATAGCAAAAGAAATATATATAGATACAGAAATCTTCGGAAATGATAGAGTTTAAGTACAAGTCCACAATGGGAAAGAGTAAGAAATAAAATACATAATAGTCTAGATAACTACCTAAACAACTAAAACTGAGAACTGATGGGATAGAAGGTGATCACTGTTGTTGGGCCTGCTCCTCAAAATACTCTTGATCCTGCAAAGGAATAACAGCCCCGAAACTGCACGAACCCGGGAGTCGAAACCCCAACAAGCATGTAAAATGAAAGAATTGTGCCAGGGTAAGTGTATGTGGCCGGTATAAGTAAAAGATATAATCTCAATTACAAGCAGTACAAGAAAAAATGTTAATTGTAGATATCAAGATCATGTCTATCACAAGACACTCCAGCACATTATTATTGTCTTAGATGTTATTTGAATTAGAGACTTTCATGTATATAAGTCGGTCTTCCCGTAACACGTCCCGGGAACAAGGCTTCAAGTCAGATATTGGCCCTTGGCCTCATAAATCAAGATATCCGGTATGCGCATAAAACCGTTTATATCCATTTTGTATTCACTGTCCAATTCCCCTTTATTAAACCCCATTTTTATCCAATTAATCTTAAGTAACTGTGCATGAAATATTATGCACTAACCACAGAGTTACTGTGGAACGTTTCTCGTAAAAGTATGAAGAATAACCGTGATCAAAACCATATTAAAACAAGTAGGTGCATCGTCTATTCGATGCTATATTAATAATAGCCAAAGAAAATCCTCATATCGGGTTATCAATATCGAGGTCATAGCCATGCTATAAAAGCACGCTTATAAATCACATTTTTAACGGGAGCCGTCTTCATGCATAGTCTCTCCTAACTAGTGTCACTAGGTGAATCAACGCATCATATTACACATAAACTCCATTGAAAAATAAATAAATCTCATAATTGATTTGTATGGGTCAACCGGGTTTGGGTTGATAACTTCAAGATCCACACATTGAGTTTTGTGAGGAAAAGGCCTAAACTGGTCTGAAATTTTAGTTATAAATCAAACGGGTCTGGTTGCTGATATCAGACTTTAACCAAATATTTCTTTAGTGACACGATTGAACTTTACTCGGTCAGTTAGCCAGCTAAAGACAGCACTAGAGGTTGGTTCAAGACCGATTAAGTACCCCGTTCCTTGCGCAGTGCCGTAAGCAACCCCTAAACCTTACCCTAGACACCAACGGATTCGAGTAAATTTAAACCGGTTTACTGAAAAACTATTTTATGTGAACAGTAATCGTATTTGTGAACAGTAACCGTACTCATGAATAGTATCGTACGTGTGAATAGTGCTATTCGTGAATAGTACTGCCCTCGTGAATAGTGTTCAGTACCTTTTTTAGGGCAAATGATAATCTAGCTTATTTTCTGATGTGGAGGATCCACTTTTGGTGGCAGTCACCGAGCATACGATAAGCAGATACACGCACCCGAAATCAGGCTTTGATACCACTTGTTGGGACAAACCTGGGGCCGGATAGAGCAGGGTCGCAGCGAAAGTATAAATAGTATAAATATATGTAGGAATTTGGGCCTAATTTATACTATTTATTCTAATATTCAAGATATAAATTCACATTAAAATGGAAAGCTTATACATAGTTCTAGTAAACATAAACTAAATAGCTAAGCTTACTAATATAAAATTTAGCTAAGAAAATTTAAATACTTGCATAAAGGTACAAAAATAAATATTGAAAAAAATATGCTTGCCGAGTTTTCTGAGAAGAGCATCCGAACCCCAATACCAAGCAATTCCTCCTCTCTCTCCCTTTCTCTTGTTTTCTTTTTTTTTGTGTGATGAATCGTGAGAGAGAGGGGGTATTTATAGGATGGGAGATGGAGTGGTTGAGGGGGTTAGGGTGGGGGAATAGAGGGTTAGGAGGACAAACTAGGCTAGGGTGGGGGGAAAAACTTAGGTTAGGGTAGGGGATTAGGTTTAGGCTTTACATACGACCTACAAAAAAAAAATATTTCGTCCTCAAAATTTAATCCAAGCATAATAAAATTTAGATGTTACCTATTGTAAAGAGATGTGGATAGCGTTGACGAATATCGTCCTCTCGCTCCCATGTTGCTTCACCTGGTCCAAAATGCTTCCAAGACACCAAGACTAGAGAGATAGTCCTAGAATTATGCTGACGTCTTAGAGGCAGCTCGAAAAGCCGAACACTTGATCGGGATCATGAACTCTGTGAAGAGAGGGGCCAACAAACGCCCAGCAGGACAAACATCAGGGGGTAATTAGCAGAAGCCTTAGACGGGAGGAGCACTAGCCAAGCGCTGCAGACAGGGACTCCGAGACCAGCACCACAGCCAACCAACATGATTTGTCATTTTTGCCACAAGCCGGGGCATTTGATGAACTGTTGGAGAGCTAACGGGTTGTGCCTAGCATGTGGTGCGGCAGATCATCAGCTTACCAATTGCCCTAACCGAGGAGTTTCGGGAGGAGCTTCGAGTGGAGCGATTGTACCAGCAGGTCAAGCTAGACCGGATGGACAACAGTGGAGGCCCCCACTTCCTACTCAACAACAAGTGTTAGAGGGCGTCAAAGGGGCGATGGTCGCCAGGATCGCCATCGAGACGTGGTCGCTCGACCCTTACAGCTAAGCAGGCAGACGCATCCGGTGACATGGTCACAAGTACCATTTTGGTTTGTTTAGTCACTGCATTTACCTTATTTGATTCTGGGGCATCACATCGCTTTATATCCGCCGCTTTATAGCACGACATACTATATCCGCCAAGAGAAGTGGAGGCCCCACTTCCTACTCAACAACAAGTGTTCCGAGGACGTCAAAGGGGCGATGGTCGCCAGGATCGCATCGAGACGTGGTCGCTCGACCCTTACAGCCTAAGCAGCAGACGATCCGTGACATGGTCACAAGTACCATTTTGGTTTGTTTAGTCAATGATTTACCTTATTTGATTCGGGCATCACATCGCTTTATATCCGCCGCTTTATAGCACGACATACTATATCCGCCAAGAAGTGGAGGCCCCACTTCCTACTCAACAACAAGTGTTCCGAGGACGCCAAAGGGGCGATGGTCGCCAGGATCGCCATCGAGACGTGGTCGCTCGACCCTTACAGCTAAGCAGGCAGACGCATCCGGTGACATGGTCACAAGTACCATTTTGGTTTGTTTAGTCACTGCATTTACCTTATTTGATTCTGGGGCATCACACTGTTTTATATCCGCTCAGTTTATAGCACGACATACTATATCCGCTCAGTAGGAAGTGGAGGCCCCCACTTCCTACTCAACAACAAGTGTTAGAGGGCGTCAAAGGCGGTATGGTCGGCGGGATCGATGCAGAGACAGGTCGCTCGACCCTTACAGCTAAGCAGGCAGACGCATCCGGTGACATGGTCACAAGTACCATTTTGGTTTGTTTAGTCACTGCATTTACCTTATTTGATTCTGGGGCATCACACTGTTTTATATCCGCTCAGTTTATAGCACGATATACTATACCATACGATACTTTAGGTGTAGGATGGAATATCCATACAGGTAGCGGGGTGTGAATTTCTAGTAGGGAGTGTAAGAGATGCCATGTTATAGTCTGTTGCAGGGAGCTATATGCAAACTTGTTAGTGATTGACACTAACGATTTGGATGTCATTTTGGGGATGGATTGGTTTTATAGTTGCCATGCTGTTATTGATTGAAGACGCAGGAGCGTGATGTTCAATATACCAGATCACCCAGAATTTGAGTTTATGAGCGGTAGCAAAGTAATGGAGCAGCCAGAATATCGATCAGGTGTGGACGGAGTATTAACCTGGATAGAGGCAGAGGAGAAGCCTGTACCATTAATAATTAAGGAGTTTCTCGATATTTTTCCTGATGAGTTGCCAAGTCTGCCACCAGACAGAGATATATAATTCGTTATCGATTTAATTCCAGGAGTTGCACCTATCTCTAAACCGCTTTATCGCATGCCGATAGCAGATTTAGAGGAGTTGCGAAAGCAGGTTCAGAAGTATCTTGATAAGAAATTTATCAGGCTTAGTACTTCACCTTGGGGAGCACCGGTGGTGTTAGTACCTAAGCCGGACGATAGTCGAAGGATGTGTATTGACTATAGGGAGTTGAATCGGGTTACAATAAAAAATAAGTACCCAATTCCCAGAATTGATGACCTTTTCGATCAACTCGGAGAAGCTAGGGTGTTTTCTAAGTTAGACCTTAGGTCAGATTATCATTAGCTGAAGGTAAGGAAAGAAGACATACCTTAGACTGCATTCCGCACGCGGTACGGGCACTATGAGTTTCTGGTGATGCCGTTCGGAGTGACAAATGCTCCGTCTACATTTATGAGTTTGATGAACAAGGTGTTTTCTCAGTATCTCGACTAATTTGTGGTGGTGTTCATTGATAACATTCTTGTATACTCCAAAACCAAGAAAGATCATGCAGAGCATTTACGGACTGTGCTGGACATCCTACGAAAGGAGAAGTTCTATGAAAAATTAAGCAAGTGTGAGTTTTGGTTGGAGCAAGTATCCTTCTTAGGACATGTTGCGGGCATGCAAGCTAGATTTTAAGGGCTCTTGGGAAAATCACTTACACTTGGTGGAGTTCTCTTATAATAACAGTTATCAGGCCAGCATCCAGATGGCTCCTTACGAGGCTTTATATGGGAGGAAATGTAGATCTCCTACCTGTTGGGGTGACTTAGGAGAGCGACGTCTGCTAGGTCCAGAGATGATAGTGCAAACAAGAGAGAAGATAAAGACGATATGGAATCGCCTTAAGTTGGCTCAGGATAGGTAGAAAAGCTGGGCTGATGCTAAAAGAAGACCTCTACAATTTCAGATTGGAGAGCATGTCTTCTTGAGGATATCCCCAACCAGAGGAGTTATCTGATTTGGAAATCGTGGGAAGCTTAGTCCACATTTTATCGGTCCATTCGAGATATTGGAGAAAGTAGGAGAGGTGGCATACAGGCTAGCTTTGCCTCTATCGTTGAAGGGAGTGCATAATGTATTTCATGTGTCACAGCTTCGACGATATGTACGAGATGAGACCTACGTCCTAGACATCATAGAGCTTCAGGTTGCAACAAACATGTCGTATGAAGAACAACCGATACCTATTTTAGATAGGCAGGAGAAGGTCCTCAAAAATAGGACCATCTCTCTAGTCTTGGTGTCTTAGAAGTATTTTGGACCAGGTGAAGTAACGCTTCACCATGTGAGCGAGAGGACGATATTCGTCAACGCTATCCACATCTCTTTACAATAGGTAACATCTAAATTTTATTATGCTTGGATTAAATTTCGAGGACGAAATTTTTTTGGTGGGTCGTATGTAAAGCCTAAATCTAATCCTCTACCCTAGCCTAAGTTTTCCCCCCACCCTAGCCTAGTTTGTCCCCCTAACCCTCTATTCCCCCACCCTAACCCCCTCAACCACTCCCTCTCCCATCCTATAAATACCCCCTCTCTCTCTCACGATTCATCACACAAAAAAAAGAAAACAAGAGAGGGAGAGAGAGGAGGAATTGCTTGGTATTGAGGTTCGGATGCTCTTCTCAGAAAACTCGGCAAACATATTTTTTTCAATATTTATTTTTATACCGTTATGCAAGTATTTAAATTTTCTTAGCTAAATTTTATATTAGTAAGCTTAGCTATTTAGTTTATGTTTACTAGAACTATGTATAAGCTTTCCATTTTAATGTGAATTTATATCTTGAATATTAGAATAAATAGTATAAATTAGGCCCAAGTTCCTGCATATATTTATACTATTTATACTTTCGCTGCGACCCTGCTCTATCCGGCCCCAGGTTTGTCCCAACAAGTGGTATCAAAGCCTGATTTCGGGTGCGTGTATCTGCTTATCGTATGCTCGGTGACTGCCACCAAAAGTGGATCCTCCACATCAGAAAATAAGCTAGATTATCATTTGCCCTAAAAAAGGTACTGAACACTATTCACGAGGGCAGTACTATTCACGGATAGCACTATTCACACGTACGATACTATTCATGAGTACGGTTACTGTTCATAAATACGATTACTGTTCACATAAAATAGTTTTTCAGTGAACCGGTTTAAGTTTACTTGAATCCGTTGGTGTTTAGGGCAAGATTTAGGGGTTGCTTACGGCACTCCGCAAGGAACGGGGTACTTAATCAGTCTTGGACTAACCTCTAGTACTCTCCTTACCTGGCTAACTGACCGAGTAAAGTTCAATCGTGTCATTAAAGAAATGTTTGGTTAAAGTCCGATATCAGCAACCAGACCCGTTTGATTTATAACTAAAATTTCAGTCCAGTTTGGGTCTTTTCCTCACAAAACTCAATGTGTGGATCTTGAAGTTATCAACCCAAACCCGGTTGACCCATACTAATAAATTATGAGATTTATTTATTTTCCAATGGAGTTTGTGTGTAATGTGATGCGTTGATTCATCTAGTGACACTAGTTAGGAGAGACTGTCCATGAAGACGGCTCCCGTTAAAAATGTGATTTATAAGCGTGCTTTTATAGCATGGCTATGACCTCGATATCGATAACCCGATATGAGGATTTTCTTTGGCTATTATTAATATAGCATCGAATAGACGATGCACCTACTTGTTTTAACATGGTTTTGATCACGGTTATTCTTCATACTTTTACGAGAAACGTTCCACAGTAACTCTGTGGTTAGTGCACAATATTTCATGTACAGTTACTTAAGATTAATTGGATAAAAATGGGGTTTAATAAAGGGGAATTGGACAGTGAATACAAAATGGATATAAACGGTTTTATGCGCATACCGGATATCTTGATTTATGAGGCCAAGGGCCAATATCTGACTTGAAGCCGTGTTCCCGGGACGTGTTACGGGAAGACCGACTTATATACATGAAAATATTTGTCTCTAATTCAAATAACATCTAAGACAATAATAATGTGCTGGAGTGTCTTGTGATAGACATGATCTTGATATCTACAATTAACATATTTTCTTGTACTGCTTGTAATTGAGATTATATCTTTTACTTATACTGGCCACATACACTTACCCTGGCACAATTCTTTCATTTTACATGCTTGTTGGGAGTTTTCTGACTCCCCTGGGGTTTGCGTACCCCAGACTCGGGGACTGTTATTCCTTTGCAGGATCAAGAGTATTTTGAGGAGCAGGCCCAACAACAGTGATCACCTTCTATCCCATCAGTTCTCAGTTTTAGTTTTTTAGATAGTTATCTAGACTGATGTATTTTATTTCTTACTCTTTCCCATTGTGACTATCCTTTCCGAAGATTTCTGTATCTATATATATTTCTTTTGCTATCTTAGTTACATGCTCTGTGATGTAGTTTTGACTATATATATATATATATATATACACACACACACACACACACACACGCACACACACACAAGATGATGATCTAGAGGCGTGAATGTGACCGAATGGTTGCATTGCCGGCCGAGTCACGTTCCAAATTATTACACTTTGGAACCGGGGTGAGACAAGGTTTTATTAAGGACAAATAGTGTAAAAATCTCACAATATCTTGTACCTGCAGTGTCCTGTTCCTGATGATGACGATGCATTGCATGATATTTTCAGTTGATGCCCTCCATTTCTGCAATGGACCAAGAAAATATGTTTTATTTTTGTTCTTTTCTCAATACAACAGTAGCAACACTTGCATCATATACTCAATATATTGTTGGTTTTCTCTCTTTCACCTACTTGAATTGTTACTGTTACTGCTGGGTTCATATTATTATTCCATTCCAAGAGTTACAGTTTTCTGCCAGTAGTTTATTGTAGTTGGCATCTGAGCATGTGTAGTTTCTGCATAGATTTAATGCTTTTCTTGGGTATAATGTTTTATATTTTTTCTTGACGTAACTGACAGTTCACTGATGAAAATGGACAAAGACAATATGTGTGGCAGACCTCCTGGGCTGTCAGCACTCGTTTCGTTGGTGGTATTATTATGACCCATGGAGATGATACGGTAATGCTTCCTCTCAGATTAGCACCAATACAGGTGTGAATGCTTTTGTTCTCTTTACTTTAAGCTAAGCACTGAGCTGATACTGGACAATATTTCATGTACGCTACTTAAGATTAATTGGATAAAAATGGGGTTTAATAAAGGGGAATTGGACAGTGAATACAAAATGGATATAAACGGTTTTATGCGCATACCGGATATCTTGATTTATGAGGCCAAGGGCCAATATCTGACTTGAAGCCGTGTTCCCGGGACGTGTTACGGGAAGACCGACTTATATACATGAAAATATTTGTCTCTAATTCAAATAACATCTAAGACAATAATAATGTGCTGGAGTGTCTTGTGATAGACATGATCTTGATATCTACAATTAACATATTTTCTTGTACTGCTTGTAATTGAGATTATATCTTTTACTTATACTGGCCACATACACTTACCCTCGCACAATTCTTTCATTTTACATGCTTGTTGGGAGTTTTCTGACTCCCCTGGGGTTTGCGTAGCCCAGACTCGGGGACTGTTATTCCTTTGCAGGATCAAGAGTATTTTGAGGAGCAGGCCCAACAACAGTGATCACCTTCTATCCCATCAGTTCTCAGTTTTAGTTTTTTAGATAGTTATCTAGGCGATGTATTTTATTTCTTACTCTTTCCCATTGTGACTATCCTTTCCGAAGATTTACGTATCTATATATATTTCTTTTGCTATCTTAGTTACATGCTCGTGATGTAGTTTTGACTATATATATATATATATATATACACACACACACACACACACACACACACACACACACACGATGATGATCTAGAGGTGAATGTGACCGAATGGTTGCATTGCCGGCGAGTCCGCGTTCAAATTATTACACTTTGGAACCGGGTGAGACAAGGTTTTATTAAGGACAAATAGTGTAAAAATCTCACAATATCTTGTACCTGCAGTGTCCTGTTCCTGATGATGACGATGCATTGCATGATATTTTCAGTTGATGCCCTCCATTTCTGCAATGGACCAAGAAAATATGTTTTATTTTTGTTCTTTTCTCAATACAACAGTAGCAACACTTGCATCATATACTCAATATATTGTTGGTTTTCTCTCTTTCACCTACTTGAATTGTTACTGTTACTGCTGGGTTCATATTATTATTCCATTCCAAGAGTTACAGTTTTTCTGCCAGTAGTTTATTGTAGTTGGCATCTGAGCATGTGTAGTTTCTGCATAGATTTAATGCTTTTCTTGGGTATAATGTTTTTATATTTTTTTCTTGACGTAACTGACAGTTCACTGATGAAAATGGACAAAGACAATATGTGTGGCAGACCTCCTGGGCTGTCAGCACTCGTTTCGTTGGTGGTATTATTATGACCCATGGAGATGATACCGGCGTAATGCTTCCTCTCAGATTAGCACCAATACAGGTGTGAATGCTTTTGTTCTCTTTACTTTAAGCTAAGCACTGAGCTGATACTGGACAAGGATTTTGTGAATCTAATTAGTGTTTTTTGGGCTAAATATTATGTCATTTTGTTTGCAAAAGCAATGGATTTTGATATAGTAAATACTGATGCAAACCTTGTTTAAGCTAACCAGAGTGGGGATTATAAACTTTCTGAGATCTTAATCATTTTGTAATATATTATTTGGAACTGTTGGGCTCATGAAATCTTACATGCATGGATGTTTTGCCCCTAGGTTTACTCCTTCGGCTTTACTCTTCACATCTTCAACCTTGTGTTATCAATGCTCTTCTGTTCCAGAAACTTTGGTCACAGGGGCCACAAGTCTACAAGCATAATTAGTATGTTACATTTTTACCTAAATATTAATAACACCAAAACCAAATATGCATTTATGTATGTACAAAAAAAATATAGTCAATAGAGAAGTACCTTATTAAAATTCTTTACAATTGTTCGCTCCCTGTTTTCATATTTTTGACAGTGTTATCAATGCATTTGTGTATGATTTTCTGCTGATAATTAGGTTATTGGATGCTAATTCTTTTGCTCCTAATTGAATATATTCAGGTGGTAATTGTTCCCATTTGGAAGAAAGCTGATGAGAAAACAGGAGTCCTTAATGCTGCTATTTCTGTTGAGAAATTACTGAAAACTGCATTAAGAAACAATTTTCTTTTCCTTCTATAAAGATAATAACTTATCTCTGTTTTTCTACAGGGTGTCCCACTAAGGATAGAAATCGGACCTCGTGATGTTGCCACTGGAAGTGTAGTTGTGTCCAGACGAGAAATCCCAGGAAAGCCTGGGAAAGATTTTGGGGTATCCATGGAGCCTTCGATTCTGGAAGGCCATGTGAGAAGCAGGTTAGAGGATGTCCAGGCATCGCTATTGCAGAGGGCTACATCATTCCGTGATAGGTAGGCCTTAAATATCTTTTTGATGAAAAAAACTTTTTAAGTCTATATTTGCTACAGTACATCAATCACATATAATTTTTCTTATTATATGAGTGAGCGCAACATTATTTTTAACTTGTAGTTCCCCTGGAGTTTCATGATGAGAGTAATGTTAAGCATGCATAAAAAATAGTCTGAAAAGGATGTGTTCCTTCACCAATCACTTGTATACTCGGAAGAGGAAAAAGAAAACGCTCTTCCTATGCCTCACTTATGATCACGTATGCCCTTATTTTTATGTCAGCCCGTAGACACTTATTTGTGGGAGCTGAATATCGGATTCTTCACTGTCTTTATTTTGTTTTTGCGAAGGAACTTTGACCTCTTGAATGAAGGCTGCTCTTTTTCATGCTTTTATTACTTTCTCTCTTCTCTTCATTTTCTCTGTTGAAAGTTTAACGGTTTTCTGCTGCAGTAACATTGTGGATGTTAGCTCCTATGAGGAGTTGAAGAAAGCAATTTCTCAAGGAAAATGGGCTAGAGGTCCATGGTCAGCGAGGTAAGGGCTTTATCCTGACAAATTTTTTTTATAACTTTTTATTTTCCCGAATCAGATTGCAGAAATTGATGTCATAATGCTAACGCCTTCGTTTCTTATGCTTGATTATTAGTGATGCCAAGGAGTTGAAGGTGAAAGAGGAGACAGGGGCAACAATACGTTGCTTCCCATTTGACCAGCCTCAAGGGCGGAAGACTTGTTTCATGACCGGTAACCCAGCTGATGAAGTTGCAATTTTTGTGAAATCTTATTAAATTTTGTTTGCTTTCTTTTCAATCTGGAAGTTACATAAATACAATTGTAGCTTCTCCTTGCTGATGTAGAGTTGTGTTATATTATTTATTCATAGTTTTGAGCGATTCTAATAAGCATTTACGGAGAATTTACTTGTACAATAGGATATTAAGATTGAACTTTTGGTCATGAAGATCATCATTAATTTCGTCAATTTTGTGGGCTACAATACATTTGTCCTGCCATTTCAATGGAATCAGTTAAATACGAGCATGTCACTATTTCTAAGGCCCAAATGTGTCCTCTGTTCCATTTACTTGTGCATTCTAAAGCCCTTTATGCTTGTTCCTTTATACTTAAAACAAAGAACCTGATAGGCATGAGAACATCAAGTATATTGCATATCTAATCCTTCTACTCATTAGATGCTTACTATTGAAATCAGTGAGAACATTCATAAACCATGGAGCTTCTTCTACTCATTAGATGCTTACTGTTGAAATTATTGGGAGCATTCATAAACCATGGAGCTAAGTTTCAGAGAATTTACGAAATTCATTACAGCACAGACTTCTAGCATGCTACTATTACATAAATGTTTTCATTCCTCCACATTAAACCTTCGGCTACCATTTTACAGGGTTGATCTAAATAACCCGATCGGAGAGCGCAGGAAGCCTTCGGAAAAAGTTCAATGCCGGTGCCGGCATCCGATCCCTAAACACTGGGTGCCTCAACCAATACAACCCTGCAACAATCGCCACAATCTTGCTTGGCACAATATACAGAACAACTGCCATCATCAAACACAACCCCACAAACATCCCCGTCGCCCTCGGATCCCTCCAGGTTACCAACGCCTGCACTCTCTCCGTCTGTGCTGCTATATCTCCGAGCAACGCCTGCACTCTTGCCCCCATCGTCCTCGCCCGATCATACCTCCCCCTCACGACCTCCGCCCCTCTCACACTCGGTATCGGATCAAACTCTTCATCCAACTCATCCCTATCCACTGCCTCTGCAGCTGAAATCCGAACACTTGGATCTGCTGCCGGTACCCGAATCCGATACCGGTACCTCCACAACCCCATTCCAAACACGTGCAATGCCAATGTCGGAATGATCAGCTCAGGAAAGCAGACTAGAAGTATCATCACGACGTGTGCGATCATTGTTGCTGTCGGGTGCCGCCAAGTTCTCATGTCCGCTGTCCATCTCGCCATGTCAGCGACCCAGGCCAGCGAGTTCAGGATCCTTTGGTAATTGGCGCGAACTTTTCGCATACTGAACCCGCGGGGATCTGCTGCGTCAAGCATCCACATTACGACCTCTCGTTTTAATGATGGCTCCGATCGCGACAGGTGTCCTGCTACGATCCTTGCTGCAGCGAGACGCAGCGGATCCCGCTGTGCTGCGGTGATTGGTCGGACGTGGTGCATCGGTGGGAGCATTGGTTGGCCGTAGACGTGTAAAAGGTCAAGAGAGGAAACAGCACGTGAGAAGCGGACGGCTATTTCGATCTCGCCCATTTTCTTTGCTCCTGAGGGGAGGAGGAGGACTAGCGGGTATGAACAGCGGTAGCTCCGATTGGTTTCCAGAGTTGAGATCCGGATCCGAATCTTACCCATCGGATGTGATGTGGAGGACTCTTTTGATCCGTCCGATTCGTCAAATACACCTATGGTTAGGACCGTGCATGGATCGTAGACCGGCCACGTGTACTGCTCGTTCCAGGTTGGGTCGAAGCTATCGGGTATGGTTCGGGTCCGCGCCCATTTGGGTCCATATTTAGCTACGGCATACGAATCCGTTGAGCCTTTTCCGTCGATTGCCTTCATTGGTAAAAGATTCTTGCAACCGATAATGCCTAGCTCTACAGCGCCAATTGGTGATTTCCATAATTGCCTTGCTGAAGGTCTGAAGTCGCTGGCAGAATGAGGCGGTTCGTCTGCCACATGGTAACCGCCATCGAGGCAGACTCGCACGTGCAGCCTCCCGCCAATAGGTGTGCGAGCACTCCCCTTCTTCCCCCTCTTTATCTCGTCACTCGGACTGAGATTGAGCCATTGGGAGGTGACCTTGCGGTCGTCAACACGGCGTTCGATGGAGGAGAGATCGATGCCAGCGGATCCAACTACAACTGTATCTTTACCGTGTCGGATTTCAAGAGAGAAGATTCATAAACCATGGAGCTTCTTCTACTCATTAGATGCTTACTGTTGAAATTATTGGGAGCATTCATAAACCATGGAGCTAAGTTTCAGAGAATTTACGAAATTCATTACAGCACAGACTTCTAGCATGCTACTATTACATAAATGTTTTCATTCCTCCACATTAAACCTTCGGCTACCATTTTACAGGGTTGATCTAAATAACCCGATCGGAGAGCGCAGGAAGCCTTCGGAAAAAGTTCAATGCCGGTGCCGGCATCCGATCCCTAAACACTGGGTGCCTCAACCAATACAACCCTGCAACAATCGCCACAATCTTGCTTGGCACAATATACAGAACAACTGCCATCATCAAACACAACCCCACAAACATCCCCGTCGCCCTCGGATCCCTCCAGGTTACCAACGCCTGCACTCTCTCCGTCTGTGCTGCTATATCTCCGAGCAACGCCTGCACTCTTGCCCCCATCGTCCTCGCCCGATCATACCTCCCCCTCACGACCTCCGCCCCTCTCACACTCGGTATCGGATCAAACTCTTCATCCAACTCATCCCTATCCACTGCCTCTGCAGCTGAAATCCGAACACTTGGATCTGCTGCCGGTACCCGAATCCGATACCGGTACCTCCACAACCCCATTCCAAACACGTGCAATGCCAATGTCGGAATGATCAGCTCAGGAAAGCAGACTAGAAGTATCATCACGACGTGTGCGATCATTGTTGCTGTCGGGTGCCGCCAAGTTCTCATGTCCGCTGTCCATCTCGCCATGTCAGCGACCCAGGCCAGCGAGTTCAGGATCCTTTGGTAATTGGCGAACTTTTCGCATACTGAACCCGCGGGGATCTGCTGCGTCAAGCATCCACATTACGACCTCTCGTTTTAATGATGGCTCCGATCGCGACAGGTGTCCTGCTACGATCCTTGCTGCAGCGAGACGCAGCGGATCCCGCTGTGCTGCGGTGATTGGTCGGACGTGGTGCATCGGTGGGAGCATTGGTTGGCCGTAGACGTGTAAAAGGTCAAGAGAGGAAACAGCACGTGAGAAGCGGACGGCTATTTCGATCTCGCCCATTTTCTTTGCTCCTGAGGGGAGGAGGAGGACTAGCGGGTATGAACAGCGGTAGCTCCGATTGGTTTCAGAGTTGAGATCCGGATCCGAATCTTACCCATCGGATGTGATGTGGAGGACTCTTTTGATCCGTCCGATTCGCCAAATACACCTATGGTTAGGACCGTGCATGGATCGTAGACCGCCACGGTACTGCTCGTTCCAGGTTGGGTCGAAGCTATCGGGTATGGTTCGGTCCGCCCATTTGGGTCCATATTTAGCTACGGCATACGAATCCGTTGAGCCTTTTCCGTCGATTGCCTTCATTGGTAAAAGATTCTTGCAACCGATAATGCCTAGCTCTACAGCGCCAATTGGTGATTTCCATAATTGCCTTGCTGAAGGTCTGAAGTCGCTGGCAGAATGAGGCGGTTCGTCTGCCACATGGTAACCGCCATCGAGGCAGACTCGCACGTGCAGCCTCCCGCCAATAGGTGTGCGAGCACTCCCCTTCTTCCCCCTCTTTATCTCGTCACTCGGACTGAGATTGAGCCATTGGGAGGTGACCTTGCGGTCGTCAACACGGCGCTCGATGGAGGAGAGATCGATGCCAGCGGATCCAACTACAACTGTATCTTTACCGTGTCGGATTTCAAGAGAGAAGATTAGTTTCTCGTCTCGGAAGGGCTCTGCTGCTACAAAGGTGAGGTCTTCATTCCATGACGGGGCACCATTACGGCTGGACGTTGAGCGAGTTCTCAGTGTTTGAAATCCTAAGGACGCTTTGATGGAGATCACAGTCTCTCTCGATGTCATTAAGGTATCGTTCGCTTCAATGACAACGGCACGGAGGTACCAGAGCTTGGGGGAGACATAGACCTTGGAGTGGGAGCTACTGTGGCAGTCTTTGATATTTTTGTCGACCTTTGAAGCGTTGGCGAAAGACTCGTCAGCTTGGGTCCCGATCCATGTAGCAAGCATGAGGTCGCCACTGCGCAACCCTCCGCCCTCCAGCCTGTACCACTGTAGGGCCATTGGGCTGTCGGGTGGGTCCCTCGTTGGGACTTCGGAAACGTCGAAGCAAACCCCGCCGAGGAAGTGCTTATCACCAGCATCTGCGGTGGTGACGTCAGATCCTGGCGGTAGATCCCACACTGAGATCTCCAGAGTGGAGGAGTCCGCTGCGGCTGATGACGAGTCTCGGGAGAAGGCGAAGGTCTGGTCCCACTCAAAGAACACACCTCTTCGGGCAGTCTTTGTGCTGATGTGGCGCCCGAGGGCCTCGATTCTGACATGGGGCTTGACATCTCCTGGGAGTGATCGAGCTCGGACTACTCGGACGAATAAGTAATGCATTTTGTCAACGAGGTCGTAGGATGATCTCTCAATCGGTTCGGGGACTCTCTCGGCAGCCACTGGTGGCCTCGGCTGTGGGATCCACTTTGGAGCAGTTTCCTTTTCAGGTTCTGCCGGCGGCACTGGTGTTGGTGCTTCCTCTGCTGCCTCTGGCAGAGGTTGTGTTTCGGGCTCTGCAGTCTCTTGAGGAGTATCAACAACATTTGAATCCTTTTCTGGCGGTAAATCCTGTTCTGGTGGTTTCTGCTCTGCTTCTGCTGGTGGTTGCTCTGCCTGTGGTGCAGCTTCTTCTGCTGGCGCCTCTGCCGCTGCCGGTTGCTCTGGTGGAGCTGCATCACTTTCTGCCGGAGGAGCTTCTGGCGGTGCTTCAGGTGGTGGCACGGGCTCCGGCTCTGGAACAACCTCTGGCTCATCAACATAATAAATCCTCAACCCAATATCACCTCTCACCCAACTAAACCAACTCTTCTTCTCCAACGGAAAATACTGGAGCGCCTCCTCGCCTTTTCTAACAAAATGGCGAGAATCAATCCTGACTCGACCAAGAAAATGGTGCCTCCGGGTTGGAGCAGCCTTTCGATCGTGTAACACATCAACTTCTAGTAGCTCTCCAGTCATGTTTAAGTTTTATCGTTCACTTTGAATTGAGGATTTCATTCCAGGTTGGGTTGAGATCACGGAGAGTAGTTTGGAGTGCGTTTTAGTTGCCCGTCGAAGTCTATGGCGACGTAGGGGCTTGAGGTACCGATGCCATCTTTTGGGAGGAGGTCTCGGCTTCACCACTTCGACGATGAGCTTGCGGATCATAGCAGCCATTGCTAGTAGAGGTTAATTTTGAGGAGGATGGGGGTGTATTGATCTCTGTTGTGTGAGGTGAGCTCACTCACATTGTCTGGAGAAGGGAAAGAAGTAAGAAGTATGAAGGTATGTTTGCTTTATATACAACCAGAGTCTTTCAGGTATTACCCTCAAACTCTCTTTTTGCATGCGTTTTATCTTTCTGAAGTTCCAATTTTGAATCTATTAATGTGAATGGTTACGGCAAAGGATAGGATTTCTGATTGGGTGCTCAGAGCTTAGGATTGTGTGCCAATCTGTGCGTTTGATTATTATTATTATTATTATTATTATTATTATATATTTTGGGTTTCTGTCAGAATTCGTCTAAAGGGAAAATTATGGATTATGGCAAAGTTTTAAGCCAAAGTATAATAAATAAATAATTATCATTACTTTGATGCAATTTAGTTTCTAGGGTATGTTTCGTTGAATTTCGATCCTTTTTGACCATTTTAGATCACAATTATTCATTTATATATAGAATATATATAATCAACCGAAGACTAATTTCAGTAAATTACGCTTATTTCTCTCTTTAATTCAAGACAAATTGTAATAGACAATCACTAAGTCACAAATAAGCCATGAAAGAAACGGATTCTTTATGCCAATCCCTAATGTTGAGGATCCTATCATGCTTTGTTGTATGGATTTACAATGCTATGAAGTGCCCTTTCATGTAAATTTGTAATCAGTGGTAAAGAGCACCTTTTGTATACAATATGTAACTAAAATGCTAAAAAGTCAAAAAGCAAGAATAATTAAGAGAACAAATGAAGAGAACGCAATTGGCAAAGGTCCTAAACTTCATGTGCAAGCAGAGCTTTAACAAATGGCCCCCATCTCCATCTCCTTTTCCCCTCAAAAACTTTTGCTTTTCTTCAAATGGTTTACTTTATGGGTAAGGATTCCCTTATAGCTACCCAATCTGATCTCTTGTTTGTTTATATTGAGCCACCCCCTTCCTATTCTCTATAGCAGCAGGCAGAAAATAATGGGTCCTCTCTCCTTATCTCCTTTATACAAAAGGCATGGGATATTGCTGTTTGGATCTTGATTGAATCTTTACATTGCCGACCATTTCTCTCTTTTTGTTGGCAATACTTGCTCGGCCCCCCTCTGCAGTTCACGTGCCTCTCACGTGTCACCTGCTCATCAAAAGGTTGAGGGTCTTTTGACTCTTAAAGAGGAGTTCACACTGGCATATGATATGCTAGTCCAGTTCATTCTTAGATGTTTGGCACGGGCTCCGCTCTGGAACAACCTCTGGCTCATCAACATAATAAATCCTCAACCCAATATCACCTCTCACCCAACTAAACCAACTCTTCTTCTCCAACGGAAAATACTGGAGCGCCTCCTCGCCTTTTCTAACAAAATGGCGAGAATCAATCCTGACTCGACCAAGAAAATGGTGCCTCCGGGTTGGAGCAGCCTTTCGATCGTGTAACACATCAACTTCTAGTAGCTCTCCAGTCATGTTTAAGTTTTTATCGTTCACTTTGAATTCGAGGATTTCATTCCAGGTTGGGTTGAGATCACGGAGAGTAGTTTGGGTGCGTTTTCGTTGCCCGTCGAAGTCTATGACGACGTAGGGGCTTGAGGTACCCGTGCCATCTTTTGGGAGGAGGTCTCGGGCTTCGACCACTTCGACGATGAGCTTGCGGATCATAGCAGCCATTGCTAGTAGAGGTTAATTTTGAGGAGGATGGGGGTGTATTGATCTCTGTTGTGTGAGGTGAGCTCACTCACATTGTCTGGAGAAGGGGAAAGAAGTAAGAAGTATGAAGGTATGTTTGCTTTATATACAACCAGAGTCTTTCAGGTATTACCCTCAAACTCTCTTTTTTGCATGCGTTTTATCTTTCTGAAGTTCCAATTTTGAATCTATTAATGTGAATGGTTACGGCAAAGGATAGGATTTCTGATTGGGTGCTCAGAGCTTAGGATTGT
This sequence comes from Asparagus setaceus, assembly GCA_012295165.1. Lineage (NCBI taxonomy): Eukaryota > Viridiplantae > Streptophyta > Magnoliopsida > Asparagales > Asparagaceae > Asparagus > Asparagus setaceus. The sequence continues at coordinate 29,194,042 of CM022706.1, forward strand.
GTGCCAATCTGTGCGTTTGATTATTATTATTATTATTATTATTATTATTATATATTTTGGGTTTCTGTCAGAATTCGTCTAAAGGGAAAATTATGGATTATGGCAAAGTTTTAAGCCAAAGTATAATAAATAAATAATTATCATTACTTTGATGCAATTTAGTTTCTAGGGTATGTTTCGTTGAATTTCGATCCTTTTTGACCATTTTAGATCACAATTATTCATTTATATATAGAATATATATAATCAACCCAAGACTAATTTCAGTAAATTACGCTTATTTCTCTCTTTAATTCAAGACAAATTGTAATAGACAATCACTAAGTCACAAATAAGCCATGAAAGAAACGGATTCTTTATGCCAATCCCTAATGTTGAGGATCCTATCATGCTTTGTTGTATGGATTTACAATGCTATGAAGTGCCCTTTCATGTAAATTTGTAATCAGTGGTAAAGAGCACCTTTTGTATACAATATGTAACTAAAATGCTAAAAAGTCAAAAAGCAAGAATAATTAAGAGAACAAATGAAGAGAACGCAATTGGCAAAGGTCCTAAACTTCATGTGCAAGCAGAGCTTTAACAAATGGCCCCCATCTCCATCTCCTTTTCCCCTCAAAAACTTTTGCTTTTCTTCAAATGGTTTACTTTATGGGTAAGGATTCCCTTATAGCTACCCAATCTGATCTCTTGTTTGTTTATATTGAGCCACCCCCTTCCTATTCTCTATAGCAGCAGGCAGAAAATAATGGGTCCTCTCTCCTTATCTCCTTTATACAAAAGGCATGGGATATTGCTGTTTGGATCTTGATTGAATCTTTACATTGCCGACCATTTCTCTCTTTTTGTTGGCAATACTTGCTCGGCCCCCCTCTGCAGTTCACGTGCCTCTCACGTGTCACCTGCTCATCAAAAGGTTGAGGGTCTTTTTGACTCTTAAAGAGGAGTTCACACTGGCATATGATATGCTAGTCCAGTTCATTCTTAGATGTTTGGCACCAACTTGGACGCTTTTTAAAGTCTTTGCTCGCTCATCAGTTAGTCATGTCCGTAGGTCGGGAAATATTTGCGCTCATAAGTTAGCTCATACTGCTTGCAGATATAAATGTACCTCTTTCTATGACTCATGGATTGGTCCAGACTATATCTATACTTAACTTCTTATTGATGCAATGTAATTGAATCTTTTGATTTCTTTATGAAGTTTTGGAGTTTTTAACTTTTAAGAGCTTCAAGCAATGGAGTAATTCTCCACATAATAAATAGGCCTACAAAGACTCTCAAGCCTTGCCTATTTATGATGATGGTTTCTACTCCTTTTGCTTTCTCTTTAGTTTGGAAAGAAGCCTAAACAAGCTGAACGCTGACTATGTGTCGTTCCATCATTGTTAGAAACTCACTTTATTCAAACGTTTACATTATCATATTGCCTCTACCTTGAGTATAACTTGCTGGAGAAACATACTTTAATTCAAAACAAATGCATCTTTAATCATAATAATATCTTGTCAGATAACCATCTGAATCCAAAGATTAGGGTTATGGGTATATGAAGTAAAGATGTGTAACAAGGAAAGAAAAGGAAATCGACTATAACAAAGTTTTCTCGCAAGGGGTTGCGTAGTATGAACGCTATCTGAGTGTGAACATTTACATATTTGAACTTGTTTCTGCTTGCAGGAGGCCGTTCCTGAGCTTTTAAAATGCAGAATGTGCAACTTGACACATAAAGGATAGAGTAGAAGAAAATGGAAAGAAATAGAGCAACAAGCATAAGGGTACTTCAGAAAATTGATAATGATGCTTGATTTAATTTTCTTTGTTCTCTTTCCTCAGCTGATCAGGTACGCACTTACTTATATTGCTTCAATTTTTGCTAGATAGTCATAATTAAAAGGGTTAGTTGCACAGGGACCCAATGTAGTATCGCTCTCTTGAACTTACTAGCCCAGTAGTTTCATTGTTATGATAGAACCCTTGGGTTAATTTTTTGACTTCTTCACCGTTTAGTGAAATTTTAGTAGATACTATCCCAGAGTAAAATTAGTGAGTCTACCTGAGGTAAAAGAATTGAGTCTAACAGTAAGTTCAAATAGCAATACTGTAGGGGTGTATGTGCAATTAACCCGAATTAAAAGCAGTGAGAGCTGAACTGCAGCATATGCAGCTTGTAAATTCAAGAACTTGCTACGTCTAATGCCAGCACAAGATATTAGCTCTTGCGAATTCATTTCCTTTATTATTCATTGATCACCATAATTCATTTATATATAGAATATATATAATCAACCGAAGACTAATTTCAGTAAATTACGCTTATTTCTCTCTTTAATTCAAGACAAATTGTAATAGACAATCACTAAGTCACAAATAAGCCATGAAAGAAACGGATTCTTTATGCCAATCCCTAATGTTGAGGATCCTATCATGCTTTGTTGTATGGATTTACAATGCTATGAAGTGCCCTTTCATGTAAATTTGTAATCAGTGGTAAAGAGCACCTTTTGTATACAATATGTAACTAAAATGCTAAAAAGTCAAAAAGCAAGAATAATTAAGAGAACAAATGAAGAGAACGCAATTGGCAAAGGTCCTAAACTTCATGTGCAAGCAGAGCTTTAACAAATGGCCCCCATCTCCATCTCCTTTTCCCCTCAAAAACTTTTGCTTTTCTTCAAATGGTTTACTTTATGGGTAAGGATTCCCTTATAGCTACCCAATCTGATCTCTTGTTTGTTTATATTGAGCCACCCCCTTCCTATTCTCTATAGCAGCAGGCAGAAAATAATGGGTCCTCTCTCCTTATCTCCTTTATACAAAAGGCATGGGATATTGCTGTTTGGATCTTGATTGAATCTTTACATTGCCGACCATTTCTCTCTTTTTGTTGGCAATACTTGCTCGGCCCCCCTCTGCAGTTCACGTGCCTCTCACGTGTCACCTGCTCATCAAAAGGTTGAGGGTCTTTTTGACTCTTAAAGAGGAGTTCACACTGGCATATGATATGCTAGTCCAGTTCATTCTTAGATGTTTGGCACCAACTTGGACGCTTTTTAAAGTCTTTGCTCGCTCATCAGTTAGTCATGTCCGTAGGTCGGGAAATATTTGCGCTCATAAGTTAGCTCATACTGCTTGCAGATATAAATGTACCTCTTTCTATGACTCATGGATTGGTCCAGACTATATCTATACTTAACTTCTTATTGATGCAATGTAATTGAATCTTTTGATTTCTTTATGAAGTTTTGGAGTTTTAACTTTTAAGAGCTTCAAGCAATGGAGTAATTCTCCACATAATAAATAGGCCTACAAAGACTCTCAAGCCTTGCCTATTTATGATGATGGTTTCTACTCCTTTTGCTTTCTCTTTAGTTTGGAAAGAAGCCTAAACAAGCTGAACGCTGACTATGTGTCGTTCCATCATTGTTAGAAACTCACTTTATTCAAACGTTTACATTATCATATTGCCTCTACCTTGAGTATAACTTGCTGGAGAAACATACTTTAATTCAAAACAAATGCATCTTTAATCATAATAATATCTTGTCAGATAACCATCTGAATCCAAAGATTAGGGTTATGGGTATATGAAGTAAAGATGTGTAACAAGGAAAGAAAAGGAAATCGACTATAACAAAGTTTTCTCGCAAGGGGTTGCGTAGTATGAACGCTATCTGAGTGTGAACATTTACATATTTGAACTTGTTTCTGCTTGCAGGAGGCCGTTCCTGAGCTTTTAAAATGCAGAATGTGCAACTTGACACATAAAGGATAGAGTAGAAGAAAATGGAAAGAAATAGAGCAACAAGCATAAGGGTACTTCAGAAAATTGATAATGATGCTTGATTTAATTTTCTTTGTTCTCTTTCCTCAGCTGATCAGGTACGCACTTACTTATATTGCTTCAATTTTTGCTAGATAGTCATAATTAAAAGGGTTAGTTGCACAGGGACCCAATGTAGTATCGCTCTCTTGAACTTACTAGCCCAGTAGTTTCATTGTTGCGGATAGAACCCTTGGGTTAATTTTTTTGACTTCTTCACCGTTTAGTGAAATTTTAGTAGATACTATCCCAGAGTAAAATTAGTGAGTCTACCTGAGGTAAAAGAATTGAGTCTAACAGTAAGTTCAAATAGCAATACTGTAGGGGGTGTATGTGCAATTAACCCGAATTAAAAAGCAGTGAGAGCTGAACTGCAGCATATGCAGCTTGTAAATTCAAGAACTTGCTACGTCTAATGCCAGCACAAGATATTAGCTCTTGCGAATTCATTTCCTTTATTATTCATTGATCACCATAACATCAAAAGCAAATAATTCAAACTCACAATAAAACTCTCATTAAACCCTATCCTTACAACAAAATAAACTCAATCACCAAACTTGCTTCAAACCTTCAACAATCCCATCAAGTCATCTGAACAGCCTTGCCAGCTGAAGCGAACTCCTCAGCATCATAAACAGAGTTATGCTTTGAGTTCTCGAACTTCTCTCCGTCACCCCACAATGCATACGCCTCCTCTCCATGGATCGCATCATCTCCGACCGCCATGTCTTCGTCGCTCAGCCGGAGCGGCACAATCAGTCTGACAACAAGGCAGATGATGGACGTAATTGTGACGTTGATGGCGATGATGAATGCGATGCCAGCAATCTGCATGCCTAACTGCCGAAATCCTTCACTGGCTCGCCCGTCCCTGATTCGTACGTTATAAGGATAGAGTACGTATTTAGAAGGTGCACACGAGTACAGATTCACAGATATATTCATATTCATATTCGATCGAATATAGATTTTTCCATAGGCATCAATTTTTGTTTGTTGAATGTGACCCAATTTTGGGTTAACCCTGAGTTTAAGTTATGACCAACACGTGGATGGATTCTGATTTGAAAAATTCGGATTTATTTAGACATTCCTTGAGTCGTACTTGTTTTAAGTCTACATGTTTACCTCGTATCCTATGTGTCCGTAATTGTTTTCCTCTCATCCGGACCATATCTATGTCCGATTTTAACGAATATAGATTATATGTATGCTAGTGATAGTAGACAAATACAAATATGATAAATGTCATATCTGATCCTGTGATTAAACACTTTGTATTCCTATACATCTAGGTTTGCACGGGTACGGGTGCGGGTACGGGATACGGCAAATTTGTAAAAGGTAAGGTACGGGGACATGGCTATATATATGCATGTTACGTATAGTTATATGTATTGAAATTAATAATTTACGTAAAATGTATATTATTTTTTCATTTACATAAGATCAATATATAAGAAATAGATGTGAAGTATAGAATATACATCCAAGAAGTGTATGGGGAGTGTTTTAAATTTAAACATGTCTTATATAATTGAGTATAGGCCCGAATAAACATATGCATGTATTCAAGAAGTGTCCAAGAGGTTTGGGTACGGGTACAGGTACGTGTCGGGTATGGGTACGGCTTCCTAATAGAAGTACCCAGGTAACATAGCTATACATGTAATAATAAAAAAAGGAAACGTACTTGAGGGCGTAGATGAGACCAATGTGTTTGTCGTCGCCGAAGAAGAGGCGGTTGAGCTTGGGCTCGGCCAAGAATCCTGTGAGGATGCCACCAAGGCTGCCGGCGATGGCGTGGGTGTGGAAAATGGCTAAGGTGTCGTCAATTTTGTTGAGGAAGGAGATCTTCTTATGGAGGACCATCATTGTGTACCAAGGGATGCTGCCTGATAGAATGCCCATTATGATTGCTGCCCATCCTTGAACCAGACCTGGACCCAATGTGCATGAAAGTAGTACTCAAGCTCTATTAAGACATTTTATAGAAATTAAAATGTGTTGTTAATTCATTCAATCTATGTTTATAATTAAGAATTAAGAAATATAATTACATAGTCTTCCTAGCATGTTTCTGCACGTTGAGCATTCTATTTGCATGCTAGAGCTTCAGCTTTTGTGAATTATTAATTTTAATCCGCTTTTTAGATTCAACTTTGTATTGCTTTAAAGTCGAGTTAAAATACATTTCACTACAATATAAGTTTGAAATTATTCGTACTCTAAAACAAACCGCATCATCAAATATCATGATTAGTTATCCGAGGATGAAAGAGAGGTCTCTTTCATCCTCTGTCATTTGACATTAATGTAAAACTAATAAATATAATAAGCATTATCAATTTCTAAATCCTAAAAGAGAATTAGGTTCGGTTGGGCATACCCAGAAAATTGGGCCAGATTAATCCTGACCTAGTTTTGAATTGTTTGTGTTTGATATAATTGGGTTAAGATAAGCTCAGTTTTTTTTTAAAGTCTAATCTTTGTCCTAATACTGGTTTTCTTTTGGTTCATCGCCACGGAACAAAGCTAGTCCGGAAACTGGATCCAGATCATCCTGACTTTGGTTTTTTTCGGATTTGTCACACAGAAGCTAAAGTCCGTAACTTCATATATTAGTCTAAAGTGGGCTGGGCCGGACTAGAACAGGCCAGCCCAACCCAATTAATCCATTGCTCACCGGCAGCCGGAGTGATGCATACAAGGCCGGTGATCATCCCCTGAACTGCACCGATGACAGAGGGCTTATCGAAGAACATGACGTCGAGGCCGAGCCAGACAAGGAGGCTGGTGGCGGTGCACACGTGTGTGTTCAAGATTGCTAGAGAAGCGTCGACATTGGCTGAGTAAGGCCCACCACCGTTGAATCCGGTCCAGCCCATCCATAGCAGGCCAGCGCCGGCGAGCATCAAGAGTATGTTGTTTGGCGGGAACCTCTCCCTGTCCTTAGTCGATCTTGGGCCCACCTGTTAATATTTTTAGATGTGTTTTTAGTAAAGGTTAAAACATATCAACTCGTTTAAACAAACAATACTTTTGTACGCATCGCTAACTATAATCACTACTTGTGCACAACAAAATTGAAAATAGAACTATTTATTAAGTCTGCCCTTTTAATTGGATATTCTTTCAAACCATTAAGAAATTGTAGTTGTTTCTACTGAGTAGAACATTTAAGCATTACATTTCATACACAAGATGTTCTTATTTTGAGCTATCATATATATTTTTCAAGAATTGTATTATTTTACTTTGTCTCTTTCCTTTTCTCCTTCTGAATAAACAAAAAGCCTCATTTTCTCTCATTGCAATTATTAAGGGCCTAATCTAATATATTCTCAAAAATAGAGGGGCTAGTATAATAGAGTTAAAGTGATTTAGGACATTTTAAGTTAGAAATTGCTCATATATAGAACATATACTAGTTTATTCAAAATTATATTTCGGAGTTTTCTTTTCATTTTTCCTCGTGTTTTATTATATGTCATCTTCTAAAATGATATATATTCCTAAACTACGTAAATTAAAACATTTATCACGCAATAAATCAAACAAAATTACCCAGAAAGCAGCAGTGAATCCAGCAACCCCAGAGGCCAAGTGAATAACATAACCCCCACAAAAATCCATCAACCCTTTCTTAAACAAAAACCCACTCGGCGACCAAATACTAAACGCCCCAATACTGTACGAAAACGTCAACCAAAGCGGCACAAAAAGCATCCATGCATGGAAATTCATCCGGCCCAATAAAGAGCCCGCTACCAAAATCAACGTAATTGCCGCGAACACAAACTGGAAATAGACAATTGTAGCCCTCGGATACATCCCCACGAAATCCTCATCCAATGAAATCAAGTGCCTTTGGCTAAGGGCAAATCCGGGTTTCCCCCAAAATGGCAACATTTGGTCGCCAAATGACATTTCAAAGCCCCACAAAACCCAACAGAGGAGAACCGCGGCAAACGCGTAGAGGGCCATAAAGGCCGAGTTTACGGCCCATTTCTTTTGACGATGCTGCCGTAGAGAATAACAAGGCCCGGGACTGATTGGAGGCCCACTAACGTGGCTGCGGTAAGTTGCCACGCGTTGTCACCTTTGTTAAGCCATTCCGGGCTTGCTTCGGAGATGTCGAGGTTTGACGGGAGGGTCGCCATGCTTTGATTTTCGTGCTCTTTCATACCCAGAAAATTGGGCCAGATTAATCCTGACCTAGTTTTGAATTGTTTGTGTTTGATATAATTGGGTTAAGATAAGCTCAGTTTTTTAAAGTCTAATCTTTGTCCTAATACTGGTTTTCTTTTGGTTCATCGCCACGGAACAAAGCTAGTCCGGAAACTGGATCCAGATCATCCTGACTTTGGTTTTTCGGATTTGTCACACAGAAGCTAAAGTCCGTAACTTCATATATTAGTCTAAAGTGGGCTGGGCCGGACTAGAACAGGCCAGCCCAACCCATTAATCCATTGCTCACCGCAGCCGGAGTGATGCATACAAGGCCGGTGATCATCCCTGAACTGCACCGATGACAGAGGGCTTATCGAAGAACATGACGTCGAGGCCGAGCCAGACAAGGAGGCTGGTGGCGGTGCACACGTGTGTGTTCAAGATTGCTAGAGAAGCGTCGACATTGGCTGAGTAAGGCCCACCACCGTTGAATCCGGTCCAGCCCATCCATAGCAGGCCAGCGCCGGCGAGCATCAAGAGTATGTTGTTTGGCGGGAACCTCTCCCTGTCCTTAGTCGATCTTGGGCCCACCTGTTAATATTTTTAGATGTGTTTTTAGTAAAGGTTAAAACATATCAACTCGTTTAAACAAACAATACTTTTGTACGCATCGCTAACTATAATCACTACTTGTGCACAACAAAAATTGAAAATAGAACTATTTATTAAGTCTGCCCTTTTAATTGGATATTCTTTCAAACCATTAAGAAATTGTAGTTGTTTCTACTGAGTAGAACATTTAAGCATTACATTTCATACACAAGATGTTCTTATTTTGAGCTATCATATATATTTTTCAAGAATTGTATTATTTTACTTTGTCTCTTTCCTTTTCTCCTTCTGAATAAACAAAAAGCCTCATTTTCTCTCATTGCAATTATTAAGGGCCTAATCTAATATATTCTCAAAAATAGAGGGGCTAGTATAATAGAGTTAAAGTGATTTAGGACATTTTAAGTTAGAAATTGCTCATATATAGAACATATACTAGTTTATTCAAAATTATATTTCGGAGTTTTTCATTTTTCCTCGTGTTTTATTATATGTCATCTTCTAAAATGATATATATTCCTAAACTACGTAAATTAAAACATTTATCACGCAATAAATCAAACAAAATTACCCAGAAAGCAGCAGTGAATCCAGCAACCCCAGAGGCCAAGTGAATAACATAACCCCCACAAAAATCCATCAACCCTTTCTTAAACAAAAACCCACTCGGCGACCAAATACTAAACGCCCCAATACTGTACGAAAACGTCAACCAAAGCGGCACAAAAAGCATCCATGCATGGAAATTCATCCGGCCCAATAAAGAGCCCGCTACCAAAATCAACGTAATTGCCGCGAACACAAACTGGAAATAGACAATTGTAGCCCTCGGATACATCCCCACGAAATCCTCATCCAATGAAATCAAGTGCCTTTGGCTAAGGGCAAATCCGGTTTCCCCAAAATGGCAACATTTGGTCGCCAAATGACATTTCAAAGCCCCACAAAACCCAACAGAGGAGAACCGCGGCAAACGCGTAGAGGGCCATAAAGGCCGAGTTTACGGCCCATTTCTTTTGACGATGCTGCCGTAGAGAATAACAAGGCCCGGACTGATTGAGGCCCACTAACGTGGCTGCGGTAAGTTGCCACGCGTTGTCACCTTTGTTAAGCCATTCCGGGCTTGCTTCGGAGATGTCGAGGTTTGACGGGAGGGTCGCCATGCTTTGATTTTCGTGCTCTTTGGGTTTTAATTGGTGTTTTGAGTTTTTGAGGGAAGTTTTGGGGGGTATTTATATGTGCACAAGTGCAGGCCTATTTTCTCGTAGAGACGTTGTTTATTAGGAGGTTGATATGAACTAGGGAGGTTTTGGCGTTGAATGGTACAAGGAGAAAAGAGATTAGTTTTTAATTATTATGGTTGTTAATTTTAAACATTTGGATGATATAGAAAGGGTTTGTGATAACTTGAGGGGCAACTAAATAAAAATATTTCGATCCGAATGTGATTATATATTTGTTTTGTTTAAAATATGGATATGTTTGGAAGAATGGATGGATGTGTATGGTGTCAAGTACTAGATGATAAATATCTTCATTAGGTATGGGATGTAAGCTACTTGAGAGTATATATATTAAATTGGATCCGACATGTGGTAATTGGAGAGGTTTTTGTGAAGGTGAAAATCCTACGTGACATCATTTCATCCATTGAAATTGTAATGGACATTAATGATTAGGATAGTTGGACTCTCTTTAATTACCACCTAATTGAAAATGATCTGAATCCATATTGACAAACTCGTTTTCAAAATAAATTTTTAATTCAATAATTAAGTGTAAGAAATTATTTCTTTGGTTAAGGACTTATTTGTTAATATTCACTACGAATGTCATGAATGAAGGATTTAGTTTTGAAATTTACTCCCTTTTGTTATTTAACAAAAGACGTAGACAGGACATGCAAAAGAGCTGTTATGCGACCACGAAAAGAAACTTTTTTTTCACTCTTCCTTTTCTCGTTATTTAACTAAAGAATAAAGGGAAAATTTGTGTCACGCCTAAAAGAAAACTTCATGTGACCACCCAATCTTTATGACGCCTGATTTTGAGAAATCTCCATTTTGATCTGGGGATAACCGACATTTCGATTGAATCCATCCTCTCCTCATCTTATCATCTCTTCTTTTTTCCGATCACCGACCGATCCTTGCCACCATCCATTCTTTATGACGATTCTTCTGCCGAGTTTATTTTCTTCTTCCATCATCATCACCCTCAAAAATAGAGGGGCTAGTATAATAGAGTTAAAGTGATTTAGGACATTTTAAGTTAGAAATTGCTCATATATAGAACATATACTAGTTTATTCAAAATTATATTTCGGAGTTTTCTTTTTCATTTTTTCCTCGTGTTTTATTATATGTCATCTTCTAAAATGATATATATTCCTAAACTACGTAAATTAAAACATTTATCACGCAATAAATCAAACAAAATTACCCAGAAAGCAGCAGTGAATCCAGCAACCCCAGAGGCCAAGTGAATAACATAACCCCCACAAAAATCCATCAACCCTTTCTTAAACAAAAACCCACTCGGCGACCAAATACTAAACGCCCCAATACTGTACGAAAACGTCAACCAAAGCGGCACAAAAAGCATCCATGCATGGAAATTCATCCGGCCCAATAAAGAGCCCGCTACCAAAATCAACGTAATTGCCGCGAACACAAACTGGAAATAGACAATTGTAGCCCTCGGATACATCCCCACGAAATCCTCATCCAATGAAATCAAGTGCCTTTGGCTAAGGGCAAATCCGGGTTTCCCCCAAAATGGCAACATTTGGTCGCCAAATGACATTTCAAAGCCCCACAAAACCCAACAGAGGAGAACCGCGGCAAACGCGTAGAGGGCCATAAAGGCCGAGTTTACGGCCCATTTCTTTTTGACGATGCTGCCGTAGAGAATAACAAGGCCCGGGACTGATTGGAGGCCCACTAACGTGGCTGCGGTAAGTTGCCACGCGTTGTCACCTTTGTTAAGCCATTCCGGGCTTGCTTCGGAGATGTCGAGGTTTGACGGGAGGGTCGCCATGCTTTGATTTTCGTGCTCTTTGGGTTTTAATTGGTGTTTTGAGTTTTTGAGGGAAGTTTTGGGGGGTATTTATATGTGCACAAGTGCAGGCCTATTTTCTCGTAGAGACGTTGTTTATTAGGAGGTTGATATGAACTAGGGAGGTTTTGGCGTTGAATGGTACAAGGAGAAAAGAGATTAGTTTTTAATTATTATGGTTGTTAATTTTAAACATTTGGATGATATAGAAAGGGTTTGTGATAACTTGAGGGGCAACTAAATAAAAATATTTCGATCCGAATGTGATTATATATTTGTTTTGTTTAAAATATGGATATGTTTGGAAGAATGGATGGATGTGTATGGTGTCAAGTACTAGATGATAAATATCTTCATTAGGTATGGGATGTAAGCTACTTGAGAGTATATATATTAAATTGGATCCGGACATGTGGTAATTGGAGAGGTTTTTGTGAAGGTGAAAATCCTACGTGACATCATTTCATCCATTGAAATTGTAATGGACATTAATGATTAGGATAGTTGGACTCTCTTTAATTACCACCTAATTGAAAATGATCTGAATCCATATTGACAAACTCGTTTTCAAAATAAATTTTTTAATTCAATAATTAAGTGTAAGAAATTATTTCTTTGGTTAAGGACTTATTTGTTAATATTCACTACGAATGTCATGAATGAAGGATTTAGTTTTTGAAATTTACTCCCTTTTGTTATTTAACAAAAAGACGTAGACGGGACATGCAAAAGAGCGCGCCAAGTTGCGTGACCACGAAAAGAAACTTTTTTTTTCACTCTTCCTTTTCTGTTATTTAACTAAAGAATAAAGGGAAAATTGTGTCAAGGCCCCAAAAGCAAAAACTTCATGTGACCTCCAACTTTCCCCATGTGTTTCAAATTCTCAACAAGTGTCTCCCATTTGTGTCCCACCCTTTTTAGTCATATCAGACGCCAGCCGAGAGAGAAAGATACAAAACCCAAAATAATTCTTTTATCTCCCCTTCTTCCTCCTCTCATCTCCTCTCCTCTCCTCTCCTCTCCTCTCCTCTCCTCTCCTCTCCTCTCCTCTCCTCTCCTCTCCTCTCCTCTCCTCTCCTCTCCTCTCCTCTCCTCTCCTCTCCTCTCCTCTCCTCTCCTCTCCTCTCCTCTCCTCTCCTCTCCTCTCCTCTCCTCTCCTCTCCTCTCCTCTCCTCTCCTCTCCTCTCCTCTCCTCTCCTCTCCTCTCCTCTCCTCTCCTCTCCTCTCCTCTCCTCTCCTCTCCTCTCCTCTCCTCTCCTCTCCTCTCCTCTCCTCTCCTCTCCTCTCCTCTCCTCTCCTCTCCTCTCCTCTCCTCTCCTCTCCTCTCCTCTCCTCTCCTCTCCTCTCCTCTCCTCTCCTCTCCTCTCCTCTCCTCTCCTCTCCTCTCCTCTCCTCTCCTCTCCTCTCCTCTCCTCTCCTCTCCTCTCCTCTCCTCTCCTCTCCTCTCCTCTCCTCTCCTCTCCTCTCCTCTCCTCTCCTCTCCTCTCCTCTCCTCTCCTCTCCTCTCCTCTCCTCTCCTCTCCTCTCCTCTCCTCTCCTCTCCTCTCCTCTCCTCTCCTCTCCTCTCCTCTCCTCTCCTCTCCTCTCCTCTCCTCTCCTCTCCTCTCCTCTCCTCTCCTCTCCTCTCCTCTCCTCTCCTCTCCTCTCCTCTCCTCTCCTCTCCTCTCCTCTCCTCTCCTCTCCTCTCCTCTCCTCTCCTCTCCTCTCCTCTCCTCTCCTCTCCTCTCCTCTCCTCTCCTCTCCTCTCCTCTCCTCTCCTCTCATAACCTATCTCCTCCATATTCTTGCATGTTAAGTCTAAAATAAGTCGAATTAGACTAAACATGAACCATGTTAAGTCTATTCCAACTTATTTTAAGTCTAATTTCATGTTAAATTTAATTTAATTTATGTTAAGTCTAATTTAATTCAATTAAAATGAAAACAAAAAATAAGTTGAAAATAGACTTAACATGAAACATGTTAAGTCTATTTCAACTTATTTTAAGTCTAATTTCATGTTAAATTTAATTTAATTTATGTTAAGTCTAATTTAATTCAATTAAAAACAAAAATAAAAAATAAGTTGAAAATAGATTCATGTTAAGTCTCATTCGACTTGTTTTAGACTTAACATGCAAGAATATGGAGGAGATAAGGGCATTTTAGCGTTTTAATTGAATTAAATTAGACTTAACATGAATCAAATTGAATTTAACAAGAATCTTGAGGTTCATGTTAGTTTCATCGCATGTTAATTCTATTCCACTTCATGTTAATTCTATTCCACTTCATGTTAATTCAATCTCACTTCATGTTAATTCTATTAGGTTGCATGTTAATTCTATTTTCAACCCGAAAATAGAATTAACATGCGATGAAATAGAATTAACATGCAACCGAATAGAATTAACATGAAGTGAGATTGAATTAACATAAAGTGGAATAGAATTAACATGCAATGAATAGAATTAACATGCGATTGAAACTAACATGAACCTCATTATTCTTGTTAAATTCAATTTGATTCATGTTAAGTCTAATTTAATTCAATTAAAATGCCAAAATGCCCTTATCTCCTCCATATTCTTGCATGTTAAGTCTAAAACAAGTCGAATGAGACTTAACATGAATCTATTTTCAACTTATTTTTTGTTTTTATTTTAATTGAATTAAATTAGACTTAACATGAATTAAATTGAATTAACATGAAATTAGACTTAAAAATAAGTTGAAAATAGACTTAACATGTTTCATGTTAAGTCTATTTCAACTTATTTTTTATTTTTATTTTAATTGAATTAAATTAGACTTAACATGAAATAAATTGAATTAACATGAAATTAGACTTAAAAATAAGTTGAAAATAGACTTAACATGGTTCATGTTAAGTCTCATTCGACTTGTTTTAGACTTAACATGCAAGAATATGGAGGAGATAAGGGCATTTTAGCGTTTTAATTGAATTAAATTAGACTTAACATGAATCAAATTGAATTTAACAAGAATACCGAGGTTCATGTTAGTTTCATCGCATGTTAATTCTATTCAACTTCATGTTAATTCTATTCCACTTCATGTTAATTCTATTCAACTTCATGTTAATTCTATTCAACTTCATGTTAATTCTATTTTCAACCCGAAAATAGAATTAACATGCAAAGGAAATAGAATTAACATGTTCTAATAGAATTAACATGAAGTGGAATAGAATTAACATGCATTAAAATAGAATTAACATGCGGTGAAACTAACATGAACCTCAAGATTCTTGTTAAATTCAATTTGATTCATGTTAAGTCTAATTTAATTCAATTAAAATGCCAAAATGCCCTTATCTCCTCCATATTCTTGCATGTTAAGTCTAAAACAAGTCGAATGAGACTTAACATGAATCTATTTTCAACTTATTTTTTGTTTTTATTTTAATTGAATTAAATTAGACTTAACATGAATTAAATTGAATTTAACATGAATTAGACTTAAAAATAAGTTGAAATAGACTTAACATGTTTCATGTTAAGTCTATTTCAACTTATTTTTTATTTTTATTTTAATTGAATTAAATTAGACTTAACATGAAATAAATTGAATTTAACATGAAATTAGACTTAAAAATAAGTTGAAATAGACTTAACATGGTTCATGTTAAGTCTCATTAGACTTGTTTTAGACTTAACATGCAAGAATATGGAGGAGATAAGGGCATTTTAGCGTTTTAATTGAATTAAATTAGACTTAACATGAATCAAATTGAATTTAACAAGAATATCGAGGTTCATGTTAGTTTCATCGCATGTTAATTCTATTTCATCGCATGTTAATTCTATTCCACTTCATGTTAATTCAATCTCACTTCATGTTAATTCTATTCAACTTCATGTTAATTCTATTCTATTGCATGTTAATTCTATTCAACTTCATGTTAATTCTATTAGGTTGCATGTTAATTCTATTTTCAACCCGAAAATAGAATTAACATGCGATGAAATAGAATTAACATGTTCTAATAGAATTAACATGAAGTGAGATTGAATTAACATAAAGTGGAATAGAATTAACATGCAATGAATAGAATTAACATGCGATTGAAACTAACATGAACCTCAAGATTCTTGTTAATTTCAATTTGATTCATGTTAAGTCTAATTTAATTCAATTAAAATGCCAAAATGCCCTTATCTCCTCCATATTCTTGCATGTTAAGTCTAAAACAAGTCGAATGAGACTTAACATGAATCTATTTTCAACTTATTTTTTGTTTTTATTTTAATTGAATTAAATTAGACTTAACATGAATTAAATTGAATTTAACATGAAATTAGACTTAAAAATAAGTTGAAATAGACTTAACATGTTTCATGTTAAGTCTATTTCAACTTATTTTATTTTTATTTTAATTGAATTAAATTAGACTTAACATGAAATAAATTGAATTTAACATGAAATTAGACTTAAAAATAAGTTGAAATAGACTTAACATGGTTCATGTTAAGTCTCATTCGACTTGTTTTAGACTTAACATGCAAGAATATGGAGGAGATAAGGGCATTTTAGCGTTTTAATTGAATTAAATTAGACTTAACATGAATCAAATTGAATTTAACAAGAATACCGAGGTTCATGTTAGTTTCATCGCATGTTAATTCTATTTCATCGCATGTTAATTCTATTCCACTTCATGTTAATTCAATCTCACTTCATGTTAATTCTATTCTGTTGCATGTTAATTCTATTCTATTGCATGTTAATTCTATTCAACTTCATGTTAATTCTATTCTCGCTTCATGTTAGTTCTATTTCATCGCTGTTAAGTCTATTCTCGCTCATGTTAGTTCTATTTCACCGCTGTTAAGTCTAATTTGTTCGAGTTCTTCTACTCTCCAAAGACTGTCCTGACTTTCCTGGTGCTAGAACTCATGGAGGCGAGGAGGAAGAGGAGTAGGAGGGAATCTGAGGGGAGATGGAGTGCTTTTCGACCTGTAATAATATTCCATATGTACTTGAAGGAGTAGTGGTTATTTACTACCGTGGAGGGAGGAGCATGTGGTGGAGGCGGGAGAAGACACGAGAGTAGGGTGCCGGGTGACGGGTGATAAAGGAGGAGGACTTAGCGCGGCCGGGCTAAGATGGAGAAGGCCAGGCTCTCGACTCCATTTAGAGTGAGATGATGAAAGGTGATGGAGGAGGATGTAGAGGTTTTACAGAGTACTTGTGAATGGAAGGAGAAGGTGGACAGGGGTTACAAAGATTTTGAAGGGATGGAGAGGAGAGGAGAAGAAGGAGATGAGTTATGAGAGGAGGAGAGGAGAGGAGGAAGAAGGAGATGGATTATGAGAGGAGAAGGAGATGGGTTATGAGAGGAGGAGAGGAGAGGAGAGGAGGAAGAAGGAGATGAGTTATGAGAGGAGGAGAGGAGAGGAGAGGAGAGGAGAGGAGAGGAGAGGAGAGGAGGAAGAAGGAGATGAGTTATGAGAGGAGGAGAGGAGAGGAGAGGAGAGGAGAGGAGAGGAGAGGAGAGGAGGAAGAAGGAGATGAGTTATGAGAGGAGGAGAGGAGAGGAGAGGAGAGGAGAGGAGAGGAGGAAGAAAGATTTTTAATTGAATTAATTAGACTTAACATGAATTAAATTGAATTTAACAAGAATACCGAGGTTCATGTTAGTTCTATTTCACCGCTGTTAAGTCTAATTTAATTCAATTAAAACAAAAAATAAAAATAAGTTGAAAATAGATTCATGTTAAGTCTCATTCGACTTGTTTTAGACTTAACATGCAAGAATATGGAGGAGATAAGGGCATTTTGGCTTTTAATTGAATTAAATTAGACTTAACATGAATCAAATTGAATTTAACAAGAATCTTGAGGTTCATGTTAGTTTCATCGCATGTTAATTCTATTTCCTTTGCATGTTAATTCTATTCCACTTCATGTTAATTCAATCTCACTTCATGTTAATTCTATTAGGTTGCATGTTAATTCTATTTTCAACACGAAAATAGAATTAACATCTTGATAATAAATTAACATGCGATGAAATAAATTAACATGAAGTGAGATTGAATTAACATAAAGTGGAATAGAATTAACATGCGATGAAATAAATTAACTGTGATGAAACTAACATGAACCTCATTATTCTTGTTAATTTCAATTTGATTCATGTTAAGTCTAATTTAATTCAATTAAAATGCCAAAATGCCCTTATCTCCTCCATATTCTTGCATGTTAAGTCTAAAACAAGTCGAATGAGACTTAACATGAATCTATTTTCAACTTATTTTTTATTTTTATTTTAATTGAATTAAATTAGACTTAACATGAATTAAATTGAATTTAACATGAAATTAGACTTAAAAATAAGTTGAAATAGACTTAACATGTTTCATGTTAAGTCTATTTTCAACTTATTTTTTATTTTTATTTTAATTGAATTAATTAGACTTAACATGAAATAAATTGAATTTAACATGAAATTAGACTTAAAAATAAGTTGAAATAGACTTAACATGGTTCATGTTAAGTCTCATTCGACTTGTTTTAGACTTAACATGCAAGAATATGGAGGAGATAAGGGCATTTTGGTTTTAATTGAATTAAATTAGACTTAACATGAATCAAATTGAATTTAACAAGAATCTTGAGGTTCATGTTAGTTTCACTGCATGTTAATTCTATTTCCTTTGCATGTTAATTCTATTCCACTTCATGTTAATTCAATCTCACTTCATGTTAATTCTATTGGTTGCATGTTAATTCTATTTTCAACACGAAAATAGAATTAACATCGATAATAGAATTAACATGCGGCCGAATAAATTAACATGAAGTGAGATTGAATTAACATAAAGTGGAATAGAATTAACATCGTGAAATAAATTAACTCAGATGAAACTAACATGAACCTCGATTCTTGTTAATTTCAATTTGATTCATGTTAAGTCTAATTTAATTCAATTAAAATGCCAAAATGCTTATCTCCTCCATATTCTTGCATGTTAAGTCTAAAACAAGTCGAATGAGACTTAACATGAATCTATTTTCAACTTATTTTTGTTTTATTTTTAATTGAATTAAATTAGACTTAACATGAATTAAATTGAATTTAACATGAAATTAGACTTAAAAATAAGTTGAAAATAGACTTAACATGTTTCATGTTAAGTCTATTTCAACTTATTTTTGTTTTATTTTTAATTGAATTAAATTAGACTTAACATGAAATAAATTGAATTTAACATGAAATTAGACTTAAAAATAAGTTGAAAATAGACTTAACATGGTTCATGTTAAGTCTCATTCGACTTGTTTTAGACTTAACATGCAAGAATATGGAGGAGATAAGGGCATTTTAGCGTTTTTAATTGAATTAAATTAGACTTAACATGAATCAAATTGAATTTAACAAAATCTTGAGGTTCATGTTAGTTTCACTGCATGTTAATTCTATTTTCTTGCATGTTAATTCTATTCCACTTCATGTTAATTCAATCTCACTTCATGTTAATTCTATTAGGTTGCATGTTAATTCTATTCTTGCATGTTAATTCTATTCAACTTCATGTTAATTCTATTCCACTTCATGTTAATTCTATTCAACTTCATGTTAATTCTATTCCACTTCATGTTAATTCTATTTTCTTGCATGTTAAGTCTAATTTGTTCGAGTTCTTCTACTCCTCCAAAGACTGTCCTGACTTTCCTGGTGCTAGAACTCATGCTGAGGCTGAGGAGGAAGAGGAGTAGGGGAGGGAATCGGAGGGGGAGATGGAGTGCTTTTCGACGGTGTAATAATATTCCATATGTACTTGAAGGAGTAGTGGTTATTTACTACCGTGGAGGGAGGAGCATGTGGTGGAGGCGGTGGAGAAGACATGAGAGTAGTGCCGCAGGATGGTGATAAAGGAGGAGGACTTAGCGCGGCCGGGCTAAGATGGAGAAGGCCAGGCTCTCGACTCCATTTAGAGTGAGATGATGAAAGGTGATGGAGGAGGATGTAG
Source organism: Asparagus setaceus (assembly GCA_012295165.1). Lineage (NCBI taxonomy): Eukaryota > Viridiplantae > Streptophyta > Magnoliopsida > Asparagales > Asparagaceae > Asparagus > Asparagus setaceus. The sequence goes on from CM022706.1 coordinate 29,213,689, forward strand.
AGGTTTTACAGAGTACTTGTGAATGGAAGGAGAAGGTGGACAGGGGTTACAAAGATTTTGAAGGGATGGAGAGGAGAGGAGAAGAAGGAGATGAGTTATGAGAGGAGGAGAGGAGAGGAGGAAGAAGGAGATGGATTATGAGAGGAGAAGGAGATGGGTTATGAGAGGAGGAGAGGAGAGGAGAGGAGGAAGAAGGAGATGAGTTATGAGAGGAGGAGAGGAGAGGAGAGGAGAGGAGAGGAGAGGAGAGGAGGAAGAAGGAGATGAGTTATGAGAGGAGGAGAGGAGGAAGAAGGAGATGAGTTATGAGAGGAGGAGAGGAGGAAGAAGGAGATGAGTTATGAGAGGAGGAGAGGAGGAAGAAGGAGATGAGTTATGAGAGGAGGAGAGGAGGAAGAAGGAGATGAGTTATGAGAGGAGGAGAGGAGGAAGAAGGAGATGAGTTATGAGAGGAGGAGAGGAGGAAGAAGGAGATGAGTTATGAGAGGAGGAGAGGAGGAAGAAGGAGATGAGTTATGAGAGGAGGAGAGGAGGAAGAGGAGTAGGGGAGGGAATCGGAGGGGGAGATGGAGTGCTTTTCGACGGTGTAATAATATTCCATATGTACTTGAAGGAGTAGTGGTTATTTACTACCGTGGAGGGAGGAGCATGTGGTGGAGGCGGTGGAGAAGACATGAGAGTAGTGCCGTGTGATGGTGATGAAGGAGGAGGACGTAGCGTTGGTCGGGACGAAGATGGAGAAGGGCTAGGCTTGGACGACGGAGAGGGAGATGGCGCGAGTGATGGAGGAGGATGTAGAGGCTTCAATAGAGTACTTCTGTGTAATGGTGAAGGAGAAGGGGATGGGGGCTACAGTACTTTTGAGGGGGCCGGTGATGGAGAGGAGAGGAGGAAGAAGGAGATGAGAGAGGAGGAAGAAGGAGATGGATTATGAGGAGAAGGAGACAGATGAGGAGAGGAGAGGAGAGGAGGAAGAAAGAGATGCAGGAGTGGGAGAGAGAGCAGATGAGAGGAGAAAGGAGGAGATGGGGTTTTGGGATCTCTCTCTCATAAGTGGCATGAATGATGACTAAACATGGGGACAAATTGAGGAATCAAGGAGGAACACATGGGAAAGTTGAGGGGGCGGTCACATGAAGTTTTGCTTTTGGGGCCTTGACACAATTTTCCCAAGAATAAAACACAAAATGAAAAGAAAGAAAAAGCAATTCTACTGTCAGTAATCTTTCTTTTCTGTAGAGAATATTGGTTTGTTGTAATAAGTATAAAAATAATAATTTATTCATTATAATTGTGCCCTGATATTTATCAATTTCAATTTATCCTGAATATAATCGAGATTTCCCTAATGAATTGCAATAATGTTCACCTTTTAACTTGATAATCAATTTTCCAGAATTTTTAAAACTATTTTGTAAATTTAATTATACCAAATTTAGGCCATGTCAGTATTACTGGCTGAAAGTTGGTTGTTTTTAATTAACTGAATTGAAATCTTAGTGTAATTAGCAAAGTAATTATTATAAGAATATATCTGAGTTTTCGGGATATGTCCCATTTTTGTTATGTACATATAACATGTTTTAAGACTTTGTATCTGCTATCATAATATGCCAAGGATTTTTGTGGAAGTATAATGGTTTTCATCAAACATCTATGATTCTAGCAATAGGTGACGACAATGTCCGCTCCCTATTCGTGAATATGAATTGTTTGATGTTCACTTTTTTATACTTCTTCAATATCCAGACCATAGTATGTTTTTTTAATGGAATGAGCAGAGCATCTCGCCCTATTTTTATCGTAAAAAAAATAAGAATATACCTGAGGCTTCAAACACCATCCAGATAAAACTAGCAATTTGAGAGCTCTCACTATATAAATTTTAAGATACCAAAATTTGCAAATCTCTACATCTTTTTAATCTCAAGTTTTGGGGTTTAGACAGGGTTACTTAAAAAAGAAAAAGAGAGAGAGAGAGAGAGAGAGAGAGAGAAGAAGAAGCTGGAAACGATGAACATGGATTTATTTAATTAATTACCCGTGGCTAGCAAACCCGGGTAATTGAAAACTAAAATTTTAAACCAACCAACTTTCCATCTGCAGCTGCCATGACCAAAGGTTAATTTGTCTGCTTTTACAAACCAATGTTAAATCTATATATTTCATAATCAAAATAAAAACATTTTTAAAAACATTAATGTTGTTTATAAAATATTATAAATATAAGCGGCTGTTATTAAAATGTGATATACAATGCTCTCGCCTAACCACAGTTGGGAGCATTTGCATTCATACATCGTTTGCATAGGAACAGAGAGAAGGGGAAAAAAAGCTGTTACATGGCTTGCTCTCATTGGTTTGATCACCAAGCTTCTGGGTTTTCTTACTGTTGAGAGGAATTGCATCCATTACTAACAAAGAGAATCTTGAGAGAACTAAATCCAGCTTGGCATTGGTATATACTATGAATCTTGGATGACATGGAATCAAAAGGATCGGCGCTGCCTTACATATTGAAATTAATTTCTATTAAAAAAAAATTAGTAAGAACCTTACATGTGTTAAATACCTGGGGTTTTCGGATTTAGTCCCCCATATCTTTCATATTTTGAAATTAGTCCCTCATATCTTAGTCTCCCAAATTTTCATATTTCGAGATAAGTCCTTCAAATCTTTTAATTTTTTCAAATAAGTCCCCCAAATCTTTTAACCAGTTGTCAGCTAGAAGGACTAATTTCAAAAATTAAAGGATTTGGAGGACTAATTCAATATATAAAGATTTGGGGCACTAATTTAAAACGCTTAAAGATTTAGGAGTCTGATTTAAAAACACTTAAAATTTTGGGGATTAATTTCAAAATAGAAAGATTTGAAGAACTAATATTGAAACAAAACCCTAAATATACAAAAGCTAATTAGTCCCTTTGTATATAAAGAATTGTGATTTTGTTATATACATTTAGTAGATTCATGAAAAGCCATTTTGTTCTAGGGTTTTTAGATATTAGCCCTTAAATTGAAGGTAATTTGATATTAGCCCTTAAATCTCCACTTTTTATACTTCTTCAATATCAGACCATAGTATGTTTTTAATGGAATGAGCAGAGCATCTCGCCCTATTTTTATCGTAAAAAAAATAAGAATATACCTGAGGCTTCAAACACCATCCAGATAAAACTAGCAATTTGAGAGCTCTCACTATATAAATTTTAAGATACCAAAAATTTGCAAATCTCTACATCTTTTTTAATCTCAAGTTTTGGGGTTTAGACAGGGTTACTTAAAAAAAAAGAAAAAAGAGAGAGAGAGAGAGAGAGAGAGAGAGAGAAGAAGAAGAAGCTGGAAACGATGAACATGGATTTATTTAATTAATTACCCGTGGCTAGCAAACCCGGGGTAATTGAAAACTAAAATTTTAAACCAACCAACTTTCCATCTGCAGCTGCCATGACCAAAGGTTAATTTGTCTGCTTTTACAAACCAATGTTAAATCTATATATTTCATAATCAAAATAAAAACATTTTTAAAAACATTAATGTTGTTTATAAAATATTATAAATATAAGCGGCTGTTATTAAAAATGTGATATACAATGCTCTCGCCTAACCACAGTTGGGAGCATTTGCATTCATACATCGTTTGCATAGGAACAGAGAGAAGGGGGAAAAAAAAAAAGCTGTTACATGGCTTGCTCTCATTGGTTTGATCACCAAGCTTCTGGGTTTTTCTTACTGTTGAGAGGAATTGCATCCATTACTAACAAAGAGAATCTTGAGAGAACTAAATCCAGCTTGGCATTGGTATATACTATGAATCTTGGATGACATGGAATCAAAAGGATCGGCGCTGCCTTACATATTGAAATTAATTTCTATTAAAAAAAAATTAGTAAGAACCTTACATGTGTTAAATACCTGGGGTTTTTTCGGATTTAGTCCCCCATATCTTTCATATTTTGAAATTAGTCCCTCATATCTTAGTCTCCCAAATTTTCATATTTCGAGATAAGTCCTTCAAATCTTTTAATTTTTCAAATAAGTCCCCAAATCTTTTAACCAGTTGTCAGCTAGAAGGACTAATTTCAAAAATTAAAGGATTTGGAGGACTAATTCAATATATAAAGATTTGGGGCACTAATTAAAACGCTTAAAGATTTAGGAGTCTGATTTAAAAACACTTAAAATTTTGGGGATTAATTTCAAAATAGAAAGATTTGAAGAACTAATATTGAAACAAAACCCTAAATATACAAAAGCTAATTAGTCCCTTTGTATATAAAGAATTGTGATTTTGTTATATACATTTAGTAGATTCATGAAAAGCCATTTTGTTCTAGGGTTTTAGATATTAGCCCTTAAATTGAAGGTAATTTGATATTAGCCCTTAAATCTCCATATTTTGATATTAGCCCTTCAAGTTGCTACGATGTGTTAATATGAGGGGCTCATATCAACACATCATGGCTATTTGAGGGGCTAATATCAAAATATGAACCTAACCATAGGGGCTCATATCAACATACCATCGCTATTTGAGGGGCTGATGTCAAAATATGAATATTTAAGGGGCTAATATCAAATAACTTATAATATAAGGGGCTAATATCTAAAAACCCTTTATTCTATAGTAAGCTTTGTTGTGAAGAAGGAAGGACAGTAAACTTCTCATGTGCACGTGCCAAGGCTGAAATATTCCCAAGTTCCATTATCTAGCGACATTTTGATGAGACCAACTGGCAACGGGCCCAAGCCCATAACTTCCTTTCTTTCCCCTCTCTTTTTTGTGATTTTATATCCTCCAGCCCTTCCACATCATATTTTGGTGCAATATATCCTCCAACCCCATAACATTCATATTTTGGGGCAACATATATTTCCAGTCATTTATATTTCATATAACCACTTGAAGATTTTAAGTTATTCCGGTCATCCTCAAAACAATTGAATAACATATATACCCTCACTTATATAATCATTTCCATTCACCTTATTTTGGCATTAAGGGTAAGAGTATTTAGATATGTTGATTACCTGAAAAGGAAAAAAAGAAAAGAAAAGATCCGAAAGAGTTCTATAGAACTTAAAGATTTGACGATGTAACAAGATAAAAAGATTTAGAAAAGATATATCTAGGCGTTCTTTTTGTTTATATTGAATCATGTTAACTCATAATGTTGATCATGAAAATCCTAGGAGAGTGCAACCTCATTTTAACGCACTCTGAGAAATTTTTGCTTTCTTTAGCCGTTCTCTCTTCACTCCTCTGATAAAATGATGGATAACAAATTTTAGCTGACATGTCTGAATTTTTAGTTGGCGTATAAGATTATAGAAAATGAAAGGACAAAAGTCAAACTACTCGCATTCATATCATGTGCCAATTTACGCTAACATATGTCAGTTATAACAGTTTAATGTAAAGTTTTCAAGATGTTTTTCTATAAAAAGCAGTCATTAAGGACAAAAGTCAAACTACTCGCATTCATATCACATGCCAATTTACGCTAACATTCACATCACGTACCAATTTACGCTAACATATTTTAGTTATAACAGTTTAATGTAAACTTTTCAAGGCACTTTTCTCTAAAAAGTAGTCATTGACATGTTTGAATTTTGAGTTGGCGTATAAGATTATAGATGGGCACATTTTGTTTTTTTTTTAATTTTTAATTTTTTAGAGGTTTAAACCTTGAACAACTATTAATTTAGGACCATATATATACCACAGTATAGTTCTTCTTTTGGCCTTCTCCTGTCATCTCTCTTTTTTTATGCTTGTTTTATTTGCATCCTGTGTTCATTTTTCTATTGACTGCTTGATTTTGCTTGTTTGAATATCTCATTGTATTTTGTTTTATTGTTTTCTCTTTGCTGTGATAGCCCCTACATGCATATGCTCGACTTTAAACCACCCTTTAATCATCAAATTTGCAACAAAATATATTATAATCGTTATTGGATATGATGGCTAAAAGTTGACTCATTTGTTGATATTTTTATATTGTTACAAATTAGCCTATCAAAATTGATATGATTTCTTGATTCATGATTTTTTTCTTAATTGATAATTTGAGGGGTAGTTATGCAAATATTGAGACTGGTGAGGTAGTTTTAAGAAGACACATGATTTAAGGGGTATATATACAAAACCCTTCAAACTAATGTTTTATGAAAAATAATTTAATATCATTATCTTCAGGAAGTAAACTGTAGTAATTATTGAGCCTGATTTGCAATTGCTGTCCACTTGTTTGTCTATTTATTCCCAATTAAATAAGAACCCTATGAATTGTCTCTTTTATTTGGAATCAAGCGATTTTATTACATTGCATTAAGAAAAACTTAAGAATAGATATAGTCTGGGCTTATCGTTCGTGTCTGAGAAAGAGGTATATTTATATCTATAGGGAAATTGAGCTGAGCTATGCACACAAATGTTGCCCGATGGATGAACATGACCGACATTAGAAGTTTTGAATGACCAAAAGATGATGCGGGTAAGCAATAACCTCATGTAACATGAGAATCAAATCGAGACAATCCGATTCGATATGGTGATATATCCATCCAACCCAAGGAAGTAGCCAGTCTAAAACACGATAAAAGTGCAAGAGCTTCAGCGACCAAAACAGATGAAGGAGGGCCAAAATCACAAAAGGAGCAAATATGTACCCTGTGACTTGATCTACACAATGTGTAGAATTGTGTAGAGAACTGCGTCGGAAATTTAAACCCTAGGCGTAAGTTTCGAGAGAGAGAGAGAGAGATCCAATGACAAAATGCCAATTCATGCAATCCAATAGACAGAAAGAGAAATCTCAAAGAGCAAAATGAACAAATGAAACAGCTAAACAACTAGATTACAAAGGCCTCTCTCTGAACTGCACTTCTGCTTGAATTGATACATACTGAAGAGTTCATGTATCTGTAAGCTATGAATATTTCCATAATTAACTAATAAGGCACATTGAACCCTGCATCTCATATTGTAGTATGTGAAGCTTACTACGGCAAAGAGAAATAAGATAAAGCATTTACAGCAAAAATTTGTATAATCTGTCGAGAGAGTATTTAAATTAAACTAATTAACTTTTAATCATATATACTCCTATGAACAAAAGTCCAAGCAAAATTCACAGAGCTCACGTGAAAATATCTGAAATCTTACATAAAAGACTCTTGATAAATTCTCACAAAGCCACACATGCAAAACTCTCAGGAAACAATTTATATATATATAACACTAACTAAATAAACCGTGATAAAATCATCCAAATATAAAGACAAGAACATATAAACACATTTTAAATAACTAATTCGGACTTGACATAAATTGAATTTTCAGTCAAGCTCAACACAAAATTATCCATTCATTCATAAAAGTTGATTAATATATATTTTTATCTTATTGCTCTCGTTATATTATAGCATTGCTTTGCCAATAATATCAAATAAATCAGTTCTCATGTATGAATCAATAATATAAATACAATGGGAGTCACAGATATGGTAATACTCACTCAAAGAGCAAGAAATAATCAGAACTTCATATTGATTATGCAATGAATTAACTGAATATTAAAGTGCAGATGTAAAATCCCTAGTTTCCTGTCCAATTTAATATATAGCAGTTGGTAATGAGTTAAGTACTGAAAATTAAAGTGCACATATAAAATAAGCAAAATAAGCATCAAGACTGTTGAACTAAGAATTAATTACAGGAAACCACACGAATTAATTAACTAATAATGTGCACATTTTGATGGCTACTACTATACATATACATTCCACTGAAATATTGCAACTATCAAATATTCTTTTTGCACCAGCATTCGTTTATCATAACAAAAGTATAAAAACTAACTATATGACACTCATTAGGAGATGAGAGAGAGAGAGAGAGAGAGAGAGAGAATTAAGGAGAGAAATTAGTGCAAATCATGGGAAGCTCGTTTGCTATTCAGTTCTCTCTATCTCTCTCATCTCTTATTAACATGTAGAAAAACAGAAACTATATTATCACCGTTATTAAAGGAAACGATCATTAAAATCACAAGCTTCCTTGGGCTAGCAAAATATTACCCTGGTAGGATATCTATCTAATTTATGAAAATATATCTCAGGTATCATTATTACTTGCATACAAGAATATTCATGATTAAGAACATATGAAATCAATAGACTAATTGAAAGCATACAATCCAATCATTTTTTACAAAAAGGTATAATATATCAATCATTTTTCCATGATGATTCAAGACAAATACTGACACAAATCATTATTGCTTCAATGATTTGGAAATAATTTTTCCTAAAATAATTTGGTAAAATTGCATAAAAAGAACACAATTTGATGATGAAGAGCTCACCTGCGGTAATCTTGATTGTTCTTAAATTTGTAATGAAAAGCAAGGTGTGAGGAATGAAGCCTGGTCCGAGATCTCTTAGCCACTCATGGGAATAACTCATTAACCATTTTTTTTTTCCATGAGTAAACTAAGATCAATATTAAAAGATCTTGGATCAAACTTCATTCCAAACACTCAACTTTCCTTTCTCTTCTCTTATCTCTCATGATTCCTCAATCAAATCCGTGCTAATAGGCCTCACCTTCTCCAAGGAATAATATATGGGTTAGTTAGGACTAAGGTATGGGAACATGGTTAATATATTCAAAGAAAAGCACATGATGAACAGGTCATATAAGGATTAAAATAATGGGAAAAATTGAAAAGGAAATATGGGTTTTGGGGAAGATGTTGTCTTCTTCTACTCTTTTTTCTTTGATGGTGGGAGAGTGAGGTGGTTGATGAGCTTTTTACAGGTTATCTTTGAGGAAAAGAGAGCACTCAAAGTAAGTAACATTGGGAATTGAACCGAAGGAGACAATGAGAAGAAAATAATCAGTGTATACTGTTCACTGAACAGTGGACAAGAGGTTCTCTATTTATTTATTTATTTATTTATTTTTGACAAGAGAACCTTAGCTAGCTGGAGTTGCAACTGGGATGACAATCCGAATTCTTCGAATCTTCTTAGGATATGTTATTAGACACTGCACTCCCACAGGACCTCCAGCCAGACAAGTAAATCCTGAGGGTTGAGAACCATCTTTAATCCCCCACAACACCAAGTAAGTTCGGGCATGGAATCGAATCCAGATACTTGCGAAACAAATTCGCAAAACCTAACCATCTGAACCACCCGTTGGTGGTAGAGGTTCTCTTTCAATAGGATATAAAGGTTTGTAATTTGGATAAATTTCACAAAACTTTCATATATTATTATGTATTTTTGTACAAAACTAAGATAAACTATTTTTTTCAGAAAAATATAATAAACTCTCAAATATGTAGAAAACTTTACATGTTATTAGAAAATTGTCCTAACAATATGAATGACGTATCAATGGCACTAAAAATTCTAAAATATACCTAATAGTTAAAAGAATAAGGAAGAGTGAGATGATATTTATATAAAATAAACAAGGGCAAAAATATCTAAATATGTCACATGCATATACAATTAACGTGTCAACTTACACTAGTATCTCGCCTAATATGGTAATTTAGTAAAAAATCTATAATTTAGTCTAATACAAAATTATGATATTTTTATTTTAAAAATAATAGTTCACGATAGTTTTATGACGTTTATTTATTTATTTATTTATTTATTGTAGACTACCATGTGTTAAGAGGATAGGATCCACAATATTAGGTTTCAGACAACAAGCTAGTCAGAGAGAGTATTGCTTTGATGATGGGCTTTAATGTAGAAAAAGTGGTAGGTGAGGAAAAAGCCATAGGCAAGGAGGTGGTCTAGTCCTTAGATAGTAACAGGGAAAGAAAACAAAGCCGAGCAAATGCCAGCAAAGACCAACCGACCAAAATCCAAGCATGATCTCAGCATGAAAAGGAATTTATGGGCTAAATGGTACCAAAGGCCACAAAGTTGAACATCATTTAGTGTTTACATGTGTGCTTATATTTTTCTTTACAATAAGAACAGTCGAATGAGCAGACTCCCATATCGAGTAATCTGGACGGTTGAGAGGTTCTAATATGATTCCCACAGTCTTAGATTCGATTCTAGACTTGGTTATCAAAAACAAATAAAATAAAATAACAATAATAAAAAAAGAAGCAGACTAGTGGTATACAAGAAGACACTCATCCTATGCCTAATTCAAACTACTGAGTTTATAAAGTTAATCTAAAATGATTGAGATAATATTGTTGAACAGGTATAACTTTAAGATACGATGAAGCACGTGAGCACATGAATACTGAATGATATTTTCAGTAGTTTACGGCTTTTAAATCTTATAGCTAGTGAAGCATGAAGCACATCACATGAGCACATCAATACTGAATGATTGCTCCCATAACACTCAAGTGCTCTTCACATCCATTGAGAAAGATTTCCACCCTTTTTTCCCCCATCCTTTTCTTTTTGGTCTCCGTTGGAGTTGGAATTTAGAAGAATGGGGCCATGATGAGCCCACGGTGGGCACTATTTCCTTTTTCCCTCCTTTCTACTTTCATTTTGAGATGAAATGTGACATACAAATTAGGACTTCTCGTTAAATCTTTTTGACCAATGAATTTGACTAGTCTTTGGCTCATCATTCATTGAGTAGCAATACCTGACCAGATTTGATGTGGGCTAATTATTAGTTGCAAGTTAAGAGAGACAGAAATTTCTACTACTTATGTTATCATTATCATTACAATAACAATAACATCAACAAATCTATCCCAAAGTTCTCAGTACTTGGTTATCCCCTAGCCTATAATACTAGTTCTGTGTTCAAATGAATGATCACGAAAGTCAACAGAAAATATCACTGTATTTTTGTCCTAATGTATATAGAAGAAGCATGTAGTAGGCTAATTAAACATGCATTGGATCCACACTTTTTTAACATGGGTGTGTTTGGTTCAATCTGATCCTATCAATCATTTGCTTTGCTGAGCTTGATCCAGTTTTCGTCATGCCGCCTCGATTACACTTACTTACATAACAACCTGCTCATCCCAAACGTTGAACTCATTTGAGAACAAGAGACATTAAGTACAGATGATAAGTAACATAAAAACTACTGTATGAAATAGAAATTTTATAGTATGCTATGAGCAAATTTATTTATCAGTAAATTACACATCCTGCCTGTACACAGGGAACTAAGCCAGATACTGTCGAGGGTCGAAGGCATGAAAACTGTTAAAATTATGCAGTTAAAGAATGAACTATACTTGGCTGCAAACAAGTTACAAACTGGAATTGAAATAGAATAAGGTAACAAGCCTTCCCCCCGTTATTTCCTCCTAAATAAACAACAGAAGCTTCAGATGAAATATGAAGCAAAAACTAAAACTACAGTCAGATCTGTACAATGAAATGTACACTTTACAAGTCTAGTCTCACTAAAAAGAGGGCGAAGAAAGTCCTAAAATGATTCTCATGTAAACTTCAAGGCTTGGCTTTCACCAGCTTTACGTTGGTATAGAAGCGTTTGAGGTCTTTCATCGCTGCTTCCTCGATCTGTATTGATCGGATGGAGGATGGTGCATCTATCTCAGGCTTGAACCAGCGGCTAGGGGGTGTACTACTAGATTCTGAAGGTGAGCTGTGAGATGATGCAACGGAGAAGCCTGAGGTCCTAGTTTTGGGACTCTGAGAGATGCTCAGCTGTTTCTTGCCCTGATAAAAGTGGTGAAACAGAAATAAGCCAAGTTGAGATGACAAAAATTGATTATACGTTTTCTATGATGACAAAATGTATCGTGTAGATTAGCAATTTATATAAGCTGAATAAATGGAGGCAAGTAAACATAGTTTACATGGCAAATCAATGATGTATAATGCAAGCTGAATAAAGTGGAGGCAAGTGAACATAATTACATTGTAAATTGATGAGGTATAATAACCAGGACCTCTCGAACATGATTCTCTAGTTCCTATAGCAAGACTTAATTGAAAAAGCTTAAGCTTATGAATTGTAAGTGAACAATGTGCATCAAGCAAATTTTAATGCTGAACACAAGAAATATCTGAAACAATCAAACATTGGAACTTTTTCATATTGTCCAAGCTCATTGATAAGGCAGAGATCAAGATGACTTGAAACTGCTACCTCAATGAAATATATGATCACATCATCTTGTCCCAAACTCAGAAGTGGGAAATGACAACCATACACCCATACTGTTTCCCTAAAAATTACTGTCTGAAGAGATTCGTCGGAAAACAACCATTTGCATGTTTTTCCAACTTTCTTACAAATAGCACCATATGTAAAAGCAAGAATAGTTTTAAAGGACAACAAACAAAGCAGAAAAGGGTGAGGTTTGGTTTATGGAGACCCATGTTCAAGTTCAGCCTATGACAAATTCTCTAGAAAGAGGGAAAAAAGAAAAAGATATAAAAGAAAAAAGAAAGTATAAATGAAGTATTTCATCCATGATTCATAGCTGAAGATAACAAGTTAACAACAGCTTCACAGTCCTCCTTGATTACCAAGGATGCCACAAAACGACTGTTAAACAATTATATAGCAGATAAATTTGTAAATGAGTATGCTTTTACTTATAATTCCAACCTGTTTTAAGCTTCAGGTGCTGCTATTATATGGTATTTATAAAAGACATTATAGAGAGACACTAGAATATATTATAGAGAAATCTGAAGATGAGTTTAACCAGTTAAGACCTACTTCATACCTGCTGGATCTGAATATCCCTTAACGATGGTCGATGCTGAACAGGAGAAGAACCAGCTGAAGACCACGGAGGTGTGCTCTTTTCTCCTTCAGATGAAGGCAGAGCTCTAGGAGGAACTACAGCGATCGGGCTCGAAGGTGGTCCAGGCATAAATGAACTCAACTTAACATGTCCAGCACCAACAAGCTCTACTTGATCTTCTAGCCTTTCCTTTGTCCTAGTTCCACTCACCTCATTTATTTTGCTCTGCTCATTCTGAATGTCTCGAAGAGACACAGGCCCTTTTGTTATTTTTGCCCCGTGCCATGCGGGTCCCTCATTTTTGGGTGTTGGCGGTGGAGCTGGTTTAGGGGTGGGGGTGTCATCAAGAGCACCACTCAGAAATAATGATAACCCACCTTTCTTATTATTCTTTTTCTTAGTTGGAAACGAATGGGAGGCCTTATTTTTTTGAGAGTTAGAATTGCCCCTTGGACTATGAGAACGGGGAGAACAGTCATCGATGATTTTGCTTGCAATGCTTAGCCTGGTATCGACATCTTTCTGTTACAATATAAGATTACCCACATAAAGAAATTGTCTGCACATTACAATCTACATGAAAATGAATTTAGAAACTTGAAGATACAAGAAGCCTAGTTAAGCTCAAGGTACTAGCATGTTGAGAAGTCATGAAAACTGACCTTTGCTTCAGAAATTTGAAGATTTTTATCATCTGGGAATCCCTTCAATGTGTCCAGCTTGACAAATAGATCATTGTTTTTGGAAAGGGTTTCAGGTTGTGCTGAGTCCTTTTGTTTGCTCCTTCTCCTTAGTTTTTTAGAAACCTCGACTTTCTTATTCCCCTTTGAATCAGGCAATGCAAGCGAGGCCAGCGTAGTATGCCTCTCAAGGGGAAAACCAAGCTCTGCAAGTGCAGTCTCAAGAGAGGATCTGGTTCGAAGTTTAGCAATTTGTTGGTCATCGAGAGCATGACCATTAAGTTGCTTAGCTTCAAGCATCTCTATTTGCTGTAACTTCTTCCTAAGAGCTCTAACTTGTTTAGAGATGGCTTGGTCAGCACCATTCTCTCCTTGCAGAAATAAGTCTGCTCTTGGATCTCCAAAGTTTTTTGATGCAGGTTTCTTATTATTACGAGGAATGAGACCCCCAGTTTCGTCTTCTCCCTCTTCTTCACTGTAAATAACAGCAGGAAAAGTAGCTGTTGATGTAGGGAGACGGCGGTAACTCCAAGGCTCAGATGACCTTGCATCCAATAGTTTTTCAAGGCTTGCTAGAATTTCTTGGGAAGCACTCATGATAGCAGGTGCTGATACCGTGAAAATAAAATCCAGGTTGCGTAAAACAATATCCTGGGCGGAACTAAAATATTTAGATTCAGATTAAGTAAAAACTGAAATATGATGACAAGAAAAGACCAACAAGTACCTCACAGTGTTTTCTAAGTTCATCAGCTCCAAGAGAATCAGCAATTTCAAGAAGTTGAATGGCATTCCTTGGCTCTACAAGAAATTCTGCAGCAACCTTTTCACACAGACTTTTCAAACTTGGCGCAGACTGACCGGTTAAATCACTTTGTCTGATCGGTGAACTTCTATCTTCTTGTACATCATTGAATGGAAGCTCTTCATCCAATTGTTCTGATTCCCTATTGTCTTCTGCAATTGGTTTCCTCTTGCTCATAGACAATCTTGGAAGATATGTAGGGTGATAAAGAGCAGAGACGACTAGCATATGAGTTTCACCAACACATACTGAAGTAGCTCGCTTAACACCGTGTAACCTCGTGGCAACAGGAGCCTCATCCTTATTTTTCTTCCCGTCCCACATATAAACATCACCGGTTGTTGTAACGGCAGCTGTCCAGTATTTGCCTGCAGAAATGCTCACAATATTTCTCCCACACATGGAGTGCACCTAAAAATCAAAGGAAGTTGAATGAAAGTTTATGCCAAGACTGAATAGTGAAATGTATTTCTTTACTTCAGTTAATACATCTACAAATAAAGATAAACAAGGTCAGGTGTGGTTAGTGATCAAAACCTGCTGACATCTTAAATCAGGATCCGCGGAAACCCAATAAAATAGTGCACCATCGTCAGTGAGAGCTGTGCTATGAGTCATCCCAGCAGCAACTGAGATGACACGAAGCCTTTCCATGCGATGGAATTTTAACGGTGCATTGCCACTTTTCTTTAGACTCCTAGCAATAACCACACGTCTTGGGGTAACAAGTCTGTGACCCCAGGTGTATATCTATAAAAAGAAAAGACGTTACATAAACAAGAATTAACATTACACAAACACGCACACACACAAAAATCTAGAATATACTATCCATTACTTGACATATAGTTACCTCGCTGTCGGCTCCTAAAACTACTGTGTGATACTTTGCTGCAGAAACTCCTCTAAAGACTTTTCCTTTCAAGTATTCAACCATACGTGGGGTGTAATTTGAGGCAGAGTTGGAGGTACCATAACCAAGCTGACCTTCTTTGTTGCAGCCCCAAGTGAAAACTTCACCAGATTCAGTGACTGCAGCAGTGTGCTTATTTGCAGCAGAAATTGCAATTACTCTTGACCGGAGTGAACTAACACGTCTTGGTGTAGCTTGTGAGTCGACAGAAGTATAACCTAGCTGTCCTTCTGCGTGCATTAAAAGAAGTAGATGAATGCAAGCATATGAAAAACATAGTAATGTTAAGACTGTTAGCCAATTGTTTAGATTATATCATCATAGAAATCATGATTGTGGCCAAACTACGAGTACACACGTTTTGACACCACATAAAATAGGATATTTGAACAGGCCATTTATGAGCATATGAAACACATGTTATAATTCATGGAGGCAGAGTGCCATGTTAAGTAATCATAAAAGACTACCATGAACAATAGAAGGTGGCATAAGAATGTTGTATTACCTCTATTTGATCCCCAAGTGAAAACTTCACCACTCTCTGTTGCAATGACAGTGTGATGTTTTGCTGCTGCAATAGCCTTAACTCGCCGGGAACCTAATCCCACTGTCACCTGGCGAGGAGTAATGACAGCAGCTTGGCCGCTAGAAGCAAACACAAGTTAGCATACTTGCCAACATATATAACTCCAAAAACTTTGAAGCTAAAAAGATCACAGAGAGCTCATAGCATCTATGAAGATTTACCACTTTCATATCCTAAATTATAAATAAAATTATACCCAGCCAGCATTATTAGCCTACTGAATTTAGTATTTCTATGCACATCAAGAAATAGATACAAGAGGGACAGTTACGTCATCTATCATCCCATTACCTGTGGATGTCAAAATCAGGGTGTCCAAGACGACCTCCCCTTCCAAACCCCCAGGTATAAAGTTCTCCTCTGGAACTAACTGCTGCACTATGAAATTTTGAAGCAGCAATTATCTTAATATAAGAATCCTGAAGTGAATCAAGTTTACATGGCAATTTTTGTATGTGGGCGTTGCCCGTTCCCAGTTGATAGTTTGTGCCACTCCCCCAACTGAAGACCTCTGTCGCAACTACAAGGACACAACAAATAACCACATCATTAGAAAAGTTTAGCCAAAAATAAAGTAATATTAAAGTATGGAAGATAAGTTCTGGAAATCAAGGATTGGAAGTATAAAAATAACCAAGAAGTAGAAAAGTAAAAACACAAACAACCCATAATGGTAAAAGATGAGGTTGAGATAATCGCCAATTTATGCTGAAGTATAATTTACACAAAATTCTCTTATATATAATAAACAATATTGTCAGTGAAGAGTTAAACATTTGTTTGCAAAAACTGTTATGTCTTAAATGGAACAAAAGGAAGAAGAAATTACCTAAATCAAGCTCATGTCCTACAACCTGAGATACAGGCCCCGATAAAAGATCAACAGGGGTGCGACATTTAGAGTCCTCTATTATAAGGGATGCACCAGATTCTATAAGTACACTAGCCACAGCAAGATGGCCAAAGTGGAGAGCCCTATGCAAACTGCTCCATCCTGACTCTCCATCCTGAAAAAATTTACGAGTTACACAGAGAAACCAGATTTAAAATATAAAACTATACGTAGTATATTAAATCAAGAGACTGTGACTTTGGAGGATCTTCATACACAAAAGAAAATCTCATATCCAGCCAGAACTTGAAAAGTCTACTAAATTCGATCAATTCATAGGTGTAGCAGAACTTAAGTATGACACCTAAGTCGCTTGAGAGCCAATCTCCATATGTTGATCAGAGAACATGCCCACTGGAAACAGTTCTTAATGATTGCAGAAAGTTCTGAATTTATGTTCTAATTTCATTCACAACAGTTCTTGTAATGAGTATATTCTGTATGATTGCAAAAATTCTAGACCATAGTAACAGATAATTTTAATAACATTACAGCTCCAAATTTCACTTTGAAAATGTCAAAGCATCCCTCCCCCGTAAAATGTGTTCAACCTCTCTGAATGATAACATGACCTTAGCTAGTGACCCAGCAATGTATGCACCACAAACTTGACTAGACATTTTCTGGTTATCGATCCTCTAATGCAGGTCATGCATCTCCCTAGAAAAACTCTCCAGGATGTAATCACATGACTTGCAAACTCTCAAATCAATAAGTCAATCTACATGACTTCATCAGTTAGCCATAGCTAGTCAAAAGCTTCTTTCACACGCTCTATCTACGACCGTCCCTGAACCTTGTGTTTGCAATTCTGGTTGTAACATGCACTCAAAACATTTTTACAAAGCTTGAGTATTTGTAACACATGATGTCAAATTGGCTATAAAGTGTACTTGGTGCTCCTTCCTTTAAAGAGGGATTTAACAACAAAGTACATAGCGTAATTGTTTACTATGATACGTATACTGAAAAGAAGTGCAAAGGCGAGTCCAAGTAAACCTCTTGGTAAAATATGTACTGGACGTATAAAAATTCAAGAAATAAACATATATACGAATGTCAGGAAAACAAAATAAAGATGGAATTCTAACAGGAAGGGTATATTTGACTAACCCTAACATCAGGATCAGCACCAGCAGCCAGCAGCCTCTTCACAATAGGCACATGATTCCTCCATGTTGCAATATGAAGAGGAGTAAGACCAAACGCATTCCTTGAATCAATATTTCCACCACTCTTCTTTAGCAATACCAAAGCTGACTCCACATCAGCGATAGAACCTTGTTGTGAAACAAACCATAAATCTTTTGTGGAACTGCTTGGCGAGGATTTGCGAGAGGAGGCTGGCTTCCCAGAGCCCGAAGGTGATATTAAAACCTCCATAAATGTTATTTTGGCTATATAACACCGAAAGTACAAGTCTGCCTGAAGTCTATCAAACTAAAGCCCCTTTATATTTAAACTGTTTTAATCCAATACTCGCAACTGCTACTCCTTAACAACCAAATTCTTAAGATTCATGGATAATGCACAGAGCCAAATCTTAAGAAGTCTCAACACTTAATCTAAACAACAACTAATTATCCTATTAAACATCCATTTATCCAAGGAAGTTGATCGTCATTTTATGGTTCATATAAAATT
This sequence comes from Asparagus setaceus, assembly GCA_012295165.1. Taxonomy (NCBI): domain Eukaryota; kingdom Viridiplantae; phylum Streptophyta; class Magnoliopsida; order Asparagales; family Asparagaceae; genus Asparagus; species Asparagus setaceus. The sequence continues at coordinate 29,231,964 of CM022706.1, forward strand.
GACAAAAAACAGTTCTGTTTCATCCCCTCAAAACCATTGGCAGAAGGAAGTCACGATCTTCCATCTAAAGAGTACAACTGCAGTAATACATCAAGGATACCACAACCCACAGCACATCCTTTTTAAATAACTCCTGTAAGAAAATGACCACGTGTCAGATATCGTAAGAAAACCAATATAATAGATAACAAAGTTCATCAAACATGTAGTATATATATAAAGAATGTAGCTAACTAGTGTAGTATGACAGAAAGCAGCCTATTGCAAAAGAAGAATTGACGATAAGGATGTATCATGGTCTTAGATACTAGAGTTACAAAAGCTATTACTGAACTGAAACTTCTCCTACGATAAGATTTGCTATTTATTATAAACTAACTAAGATCATATACAAATTTGGGATTTTAAAAATGCCAAATAATAAACTAACCTATAAATAAAAGAGAACTGGAACAATTACAATGATCAACCATCCAGGGGATTCTATACTGTAAAAATTTGACAATAAAAATTAAGATTTGGAAGCAAACCTACATTTCAAGTTATTTCTCATCTAAAACATACTTCTGTATCCACATTATCAACATCAAAGATCTACTGATACTTAAAACCTAATTATATATCAACCATGAAAAATTAAAATATTAACCCATGAATCTCCTAGTCACATCGAAGAGCTACCTTAATCCAACAAACAAATCCTCTTGTTCGAGATTTTGCACTCCATATAGATAGTACGGAGACATTAATCACCATTTTACTGACTGAATTAGTCCGGTCAAGCGCTTTGAGGACCAAAGTAACAATTAAATTAACTCAGATTGATAACATTCAATATCGAGCAATTTATGTGCATTCCAAAAGGCACATTATACGGACATCAACTCAAATGGGTTTAATTATGTTTCTCTTTAAATAAAATTGAATATACATGAGAAACTTAAAAAAATTCCTTTCACAAACCAAATAGCTAAAATATCACAGAAAATAATTCTCAACACAAATACACGATCGTGATAAGGATAATCAAGGGTCATTCCCAAAAAGGGACAAATAAAGAACCGACATAAGAAATGAATAGTTAAAATTACCTCGCAGAACAAAGAATGCCCTAGATTAGTACCCACAAGAACAACAAAAAAAAAATGCAATTCAAGAAACCGATAATGGAAATCAATGACAGAATTAGGCTCCGAAAAGACCAATTACCATCAAAGACCGAACTTTTACAAAGAAACAGATCAATTATAACGCATGCAGATCAAATCGAGACCAAGATTAGATTTTGACCGGTGAAATCAAATCCCCCGATCCAAAAACGAATCCAGAACGCAAGATAAACAAAAATTGCAGAAAGTTTTGCAGCAAAAGATGAGGAAAATAAATCACCTGAGATCTCTGGAGAAAGGGGAAGGAATTAATGTCGATTATTTTTTTTGTAAGATTTCTCCCATTTATTCGATTAAGGAGGGGAATCAACGCACGGAATATACTTTCATTGAGTTTCTGAACCCCCAAGGTTCCAAAATCCGCTCTCTCTCTCTCCTCTTGTTTGTTTCTCTCTCTCTCTCTCTAGAGCTCTATTTTGTAGGCGTCACGGCATTTTCTAGTTTCGAGGGGTATTTTCGGAATAAAACATGCCACGTGCTAGTCATCACTGGTCTGCCCAAAATCCTCGCCGTTTCTTTTTCTCCCTTTTTCTTTTCCCATTTTTTATTATTTTATTTTTTGTTAACTGTTTCAGACTTGGAGGATTAACAAACTCAAATTTATCTCAAAATAGAAACTAAAAATATATATCGATTTTTTACATTTAAACAATGTACGGTAAATATTTTTGATGGTAATCACATTGAAGAATACTAGTTATTAAAATGTCGTCTGCCTATTTCACTTATCAAAATTTCTGAAACAAGTTATATCTGATTATGACTTGAGATGTATACGTAGAATCTATTTACATACCTAAATAAATAAACAAGATAAATATAAATTTAGATATGATCAATTTACTATAAAACAACTAACTTGTGGTTAGTATTGTACTATTAGGCTAACATGGGATGAAATTGAAGGGAGTGACCTTATATTATTGTAGTATGGCAACGAATCCAATGAGAATCAATGAATCATATATTGAGATTTTTTTTTTTTTGGACAAATGATTCTTTCCGATTTATTATTATTTTTCCATCAATTTGGGATTAAAATTGCATATGGGGTCGATCATAACCGTCCACACAAATATACTCTCTACTCTGCATCCACACAAATTAAAATCATAGCATCATCAATGCATCTAGGACACTAAAAATGCTACCAAAGACAAAAGTTCCCTAGCAAACTCCTCACGTGGAGTACACGCGTCAATTTCCCTTTAAATAGAGGTTGCTAAATCTCATGTCACGCGAACTTTTTCTTGATCGAAGGGTAGTTTCCTCAACCGCCCGTCACTGAATTTCTTTCACAACCTCCCCAAAACACCCCTCTAATTAAGGAGCAATCCCGAAATAACTAAGGGTTTTTTTGCATATATGACCCTCATATTTTCTATCTTTGCAAAATCACCCCTCAAATCTCGATATTTGCAAAATTACCCCTAATTCTCTCATATTGATTTTTTCTACCCATCCCACTTAACAATTTTAGTTTTAAAAAAGAAAAATATTATAAACTTATTAAAAATTATTGGAAATTTTGACGTTGCTCTGCTTAGAGATCAACATTGTTAAGTTAGAGGGGTAGAAAGACCCAATATGAGAGTTTTGGGGAGTAATCTTGCAAATGTTGATATTTTAAGGGTACATTTACAAATATGGAATAGTTAGGGATACATATGCAAAAACCCCAACAACAAAAGCTTTCAACTTCTCAACCGCTCCCTAGAGACTGACTCGCATGTATCAACGTCACATGTATAACGCTAAATTTAGAAGCGATTGGGGGCATTAATATAATATATAATCACTTACCATCGAATTGTCAGCTCATCAATCACTTATTTTATGGGCTTTTAGCGGTTTAAAATTTAAGAGGAGTTCAACCATCAATTTGAGATTGTCAATCTTAAAAAAAAAAAAAAAAAATTTGCACAGAAGAACAAAAAGGGATTAGTGCGGCAAGAGGTAAATACATAGTAGATTATTCATTTAAAGTCAGGATATTTGTTACCAATAGTTGAGTGCTAGTTTTCTCTTTAAAAAAAAAAAAATTCTAAACTCCCATCTATTTTCATCTTATTATGTGTATCAATTTTTGTGTTTTATTACTTATAGCTAAATACTGATTAGTTCAAAACAAATCCGAAAGAAAAATAAAGCCGATCAGTTTATTAATAAACAATAAAATCCAAAAGTATTTAACTAAAATTACGATCATATAGTGTGTTAACATGTTGCAATCGTCAGAAAGTCTCTTCTGTGATTATTCTATAACACATTCACGAGGCGTGGTTTTTTTTCCTTTCTCCCTTCTTGAATTTAAATATCAATGCGTGCCTATTAATGTAATTTGATAGTCAAGTTCCAAATTTGATGAAGCAATGTGGACCATTAGAGTATAGAAAATTGAGGCTTTTAGGCTGGATCCATCACATCCTAAGATCTAAGATCTAATAACAGATTTCTACCAAACCTTGCAAAGCATAGAACAAGACAACCGCAAAACTTTAGAATATAGAAAAGAATAAAACCAAGAAAGAGTATATGCTTTTATATTTTTTGGTAGAAGGAAGAGAATATGCTCCTCCCCCAAAGTTTGTCCAACTACTGTAATTAAATCATCCGCTACTACAGTTATGTTCTGCACTATTATTATATCATCTGTTTTAATAATTTGAGAAAGTATCCAATAAAATTTGAAAGAAAAACCTCTTGAGATCTGGAAAGTGTCTCTCTTGTACGAATGCATATTTAGTCCATAATTTCTGCATTTTTAATAACTTATAAACTTGTAGCTACGGAAAATTGAGCCCTCTTCTATACGTGATAACCTAATGGTTTACAACTTAATTGAACACAACTAGAGAATAATAGGTTCTTAAAAGAAGAGAATAATGAATCCGAATTCAGCTGAAAATAATACCAAGTTACATCAAGTTGAAGCATAAAAATATCAGTAGTTGCTTACGTAATTTAGCTGTCAAGATAAAATATCATTATACGATAGATAGCATCTCCACAATACTAGAACTTTAAATTACATTGAACAAGCAGATGTCTTCTTTCTTTATCACCAATCAGCACCCAAATACAGTCCGTAGTTGATTAAAAAAAAAGTTTACATGTATGGTTTCTCCATCCTCTCTGTTAACGAAATCAGTTTTGCACAAGTGAATTCAACCAACTAATAACTTATGCCTACATGCATTACAATATTTTACAATATGAAATGCACACACATAATCCATCTCCCTTCCACTCGAAAATCGCTCAATTTAGAAACCTCCAATGAAATTACTTTACGTGACGAGGCATATGTAGTTCTGAAGAGGTAGAGCTCTATCTGTACCATCAAAATTGATCTACTTCAGAAAATGAGAAACATTCAAACAAATCTGTTCCTAGTAGCGCTGCAGTTGTCACTGCAGAATCACGATGCACATGAAATGATCACTGATCCAGCACCTGCCCAAAATGAACTCAACATGGACTCAAAATGTATCAGTGGGCTCAAAGTGTCCACATCCAAATTGGTACCAGTGGGAAGAAAGGGTTAATCGTTGCATCAAACTCCAACCAGCATGCTCTTGATTTTACACTCTTTTGCCTTATCACTGCATCAAAGACCAGAAACTGCATGTTCTTTTAGTAATGGTTTGTGGAACTTTCCCAACTATAGGTGAAGCCTCCATAACAACTCCTTTCCAAAAATGACTTAATGATATAAGAAACCCATTTCTTTAGCAATCGTGGCAGAGTAGAAGTCATTGTAATTGAGGTAGCTCCAGAAACGACAAAGACTAAATTCATCGTGCTTTGGAGACTTCAAATACAAGACGTACAAATCTTTGATGTTTCTCTCAAATGTAGTTTTTATTGCAAAAACCTGCAACATCCAACATAAACGAGGCATGAGAAACATGAATGCTTGACCAAAGTGAGGAAAACATAAAGAAATAAGAGGAAATATAGATGGCTTGCAATTAACAAAAGATTTAGCTTACAAAATGACCATTGTTCTTCATTCACAATTGAAAGAACCTAGAGTACTATAGGTTCAGTATCCTAGGTCCCAGATAATACGGCAATTAGACTTGACTGTTGTTATTTAGGTCCCTTCCTTGGAATGACCGCCCCCACCCAAAATAGAAAACATTATTTAGGTGCATTCCTTTTCAAGCCATAAAAATTACTGGGAACATTTTCAAGTTAAACATACCAATAGAAGATTCTCAAACATAAAATACAACACTGAAAAGTTGAACTGGATAGTTTACTTGGTATGTTAAGCTCAATACTAGTAAAATTAAAGGAACATTGCAACTTATGCGATCGAATTACGAGGAGGTACGTTGCTAACTCAAAACACTTAAAGGCTCAATAGGCTGTCCTAATGCACAACTACATGCCCTCTTTTCATGACACCCAGCCACAACTTGCAACCATCAGCTCTATGTGACCATGACACATGCAAGTTTGGGCGTAACCTTAGAGGGATATAGTTGTTATTTGTTCCAATAGCTATGATATATTACAAAATAGAAGGCAGATTGTTAACTTACATGTTCTAGTAGACATGACGTATTACCAAGTACAGACACAACAGAAATTGCAAATCACCTGAGCAAAGTTTATCTGACGACACAAGTCCAAAGGACCTTTGCTGTCAGATTCAGCATCCTTGGAAGAGCTGCCAGGGAAGCACATCCGGAAATCCAATGCAGATTGCAGGATGTTCTTGATTATGATACTTATTGGTTTTGTCTCAGCAGATAAGAAACATCTGAAAGGGGAGAAGAAGAAGGGGGGAAAAAACAAACACTGATTAGAACACACAAGCTACCACTAATTACATGTGATGCAGTCTTACAGTTCGAGTAATTAGAGTTGACGTAGCAAACTTAAATAGCAAGTCAAATATAACATCAGGATAATTAAATGCTTGTATCATGATTAGGTAGAAACAAATTAGTCATGAAACCTAGATATAAAGAGAAAGTACCATGTCATCATTCATTCTGTCAAGAATATAACAAAGGTCGCACAGTTTGAGAGCAATATTATTTTATAAGATAATACACATCTATTGACAGAGCAACACCTCTCCTGTTGTCTCCCACTGGGGCTGTTTGGCTGGGGTTCAAAAAAAAACAACAAGGAAAAGTATAAGAAATCTGTTTCCTATAATATTTTCCTTTTTTGGTTTGGCTCTCACCTTGAAATCAAGGACAAGAATGACGTGGTACATTCTTATTGGGCGATGTGACCAAAAGGTTAGGAAACCCATTTCATGGTTTTTTTTTTTTTTTTTTTGAAGAAACGGGAGGAAATCATCAAAAGTGGTTTCCTCCTCCCATTTTCATGTTCTTGCAAAATTATCATCTATGACAATTTATACTCCTTCGATAGACTAGGTACCTCATTGACTACCCATATTGTTACTGGCGCTACCACCACCATCATAAGCATTGTTATTGATACCACCATCTTCACCGTCAGTACCTCTAGTGTTTTTTTTTTAGGAAAATACCTCTAGTGTTGTTGTCATGTTTCTACCATCATTATTGTTGTTGTTACTACTACGGCTTTTGCTGCTATTGCACCAGCACCATTACCTCTATCATCACCAATATCACCATTAAGATCGACACCATACATCAACTTTGGCCGGTGACCATGTAATGATTGTTATTTTCGTCTCCAATGCCATTATCTACTTAGTCAGTACTACTACAAAGAGTTTACATAGTTTACTTTCACAAAACCATTTCTTAATTTTAACAAATATTTTATTTAGATTTTTCTTTATTTGCCTGGTTTCAGAAAGTATATGATAATATATTTAAAGATGCTGACATGCAAAAATTTAGTGAAGAGATTTAATATTTGAACTTTTGATCAACAGAAGCAATATTTCTGGATATTTATAACACAATAATTAAGTCTATATTGCATAAAATTTTCCCACTTTAAGGTTTAACTAACTGAAAGGATGTTATATTTTAGGTTGTTCCTTTTAGTTATTTTTAAAATTTCTGTTAGAACAAATTAATTCTATTTAGATAGGCTATTGGCCTAATCATAAAAACTTTGTTGTATTGCTCAAAAAAAATTTAAAGTTCAGAAGGAGCATACTTGCTTAAGGTTTTCTGTGTAACGCATTAAATGCTAATGCAGCAGGTTTGGAATTACATATATACCCTTGACTCTTTAATGATTAATGAGACTGCATGAAGGTTCCCCTTCCTTCAACAATTTACCTATCCCACTATTTCCTTTATAAATTAGTGTAAAATTTTAACTGGCAAAAATCACAAATGATATAGCAGGTAGCCATTACAAAATGGGAGAATATAATATAAATGAAATAAACGTATTGTTACTTGCTGGAAACTGAGATATTACTATAATCAGATATAAGTTGACGGAATGATTGTCACAAAGAAAAGTATCAAGAAGTAAATCAGAGTTAAATGACAGATCTCGTAACTTTAGACTCACATATGTAAGGCATCAACAAGATATGACTTGTGTACTGTTTCCAAGTCCAACATGTCTTTGACCTATGCAAACATCAAAATTGAATCAATCAAAATCAGGAAGCTACATTTTTAACCTAAGTTATCGAGAACAATATCGCAATGAGAAAGTTTTTGCTGACACAGACATCAAATATAAAGAAAATCTTTCTTAAATACTAAATGATTAAAAGTTATTGTCGTTGGTTGACTGAAAGGATGTAAATGCATCCCAGTTATGTGGATAAAAAACAATATTGAAGCATCTAAAGTGGCTACCAAGTATTTGCTATGCTGTTGATGTTGTGGTAAGACAACGAGAAATGCCTTGACAGATCTAACAAATGATGTTGTGGTAAGACAACGAGAAATGCCTTGACAGATCTAACAAATGCACACTCAAATCCTTTTGCACGAATATGATAATAGGACTACTTTCTGCTTCTGTAGGAACCTACTCACAAGAGTATCGATAAAACCATTATTTGTTAGTTGTTGCACTTCAATTTGGAAGACATGATGAACAGTTTTGGGAGGGGCCAGCGATCATTTGTTAACTGCTGAAAGCTTGTTGCATATATTTTGTTCTCTCCTCCAGATAGAAGCTCCATCCAGCCTGAGTTTATTGTTCAAAATGTTTTAAGCAACAACAGCACATCTTAACAACACGACACGCTGATCATGTGAGATTCACTTCTAGCAGACAACCACTTTAAGCTTAAGCTGGTGGGTTGTGGTCTGACAATTCAAGTGAACTTAATAAACCCCAAAAAAAAACAAATATTTTGAGCAACATGGAAAAGTCTCCAGCTGAACATGACTTGCTTCAATGGAAGAATAAACTGATAATAACTAAGCATACTATTAGGACCACATGGAACCTTGTCTAGATGATGAAATGCATCAGGGACTAAATAAGCACACTATTAGGACCCAATGAAATGTATCGTGGACTAACACTTCAAAAGCTTAAGCTAATGGATCATGGACCAACAATGTGAACCAAGAAAAAACGATTTCTATGTTTTCCTGTTAACCACATCCTGCATTGTTTATTCCTAAAGCTTGCATATGACCATGGTAATTGTGAAACAGGACTCAGTCATTTGATACTTAATAAAAAACGGTCTTCTTAAAGAGCATCTCTTAACCAAAGTACTGAAAAAGGAGATTCTCCTAAATATTGTTATATTCATCAAATTCATAGCCTCTTAAACTTTTTATATAAGAGCTTTGATCACATCACTTGCGGTACGGATTTCCAACCCCTTGGGACCCCTCTAATTATAAGACCACACTAGTCACCAGGTTGAACATTTGGTTATCCTACTGAGAAGCATGCAAAAATAAAATAAAATAAAATAATAATAACAACAATAATAATAATAATAATAATAATAATAATAATGCCTGATGAAAATCAGGAACTTTACGAAGTACCAGGAGTGAGGTTATGCAATAAATATCTATTTATCATAACAAGCACATAAATGCATAAATACATAAATTGAAGATGAGTAAAGTGCAATTGCATTTGCTTATTTTCAGTGGACAATTCTCTGGTACTTTCTAAAGAGAGGTATACAACCTTCCATATCCCACAACAAGAATGCAATAAATCCTTCTCATATAATTAGTCTATGACTCTATATAATGATACAACAACAACAACAACAACAACAACAAAAACCCAACCATAAGCAGTGTTGCAATAAATGCAGAAAGTGATTTGATTTCATACCTGATGCTGAAGGGAATACTGGAGTTTACACCATGATACATCTGACAGATGAGAATGCACATACTCTTCCAATGTACGCACGAAGTGATTTATTTGTTGCCTAAAATGATATATGAGAAAATGTAAGGTAGATATTTTCTATATCTAAACTTCATTTTAATGAATGAGAAAACAATAAAGATCCAGCAACATATCAATATAAGATGTTCCCAGACATGGACTCAGTTCAAGCTCATAGTGATTAAAATAAAATATAGTTTTTCTAGCGTATGAAAACCAGAAATTATGCAAACAACTTCCAAGCAATTCTATTCCCAATTTTGGAATCCTGAAGTACCAAAAATTGTTGATAATGTTATATTGGGAAAAAGAAAAAGGTTCAATGTAGAAAGCCTGTAAATGACACAAACTCTCAACACCTACATCCAGTACTTCGGAGTGAAAAAATCTTAAAATTTCTGAAACCAATACCTTAAATTGTCATCCAACATGACTAATAATGATATTGATACCGAGATATCAAACATTGGAATGAAAAGTAGCAAAGTGACTAGGAGTAATGGACTTATAAAGTGGTCTGAGCAGTAGAAATTTTAAATCCATCTATGAACAGAAAAATAACCCAAATGGTTCAACAACAGGAAAGCTTCGTTACTGCCAAAAAAAATAAAGAATGTCATTTTTGTGGAAACTCGAAGATCTCCAAGGAGATTACATTCATCATGCTTAATCATAGGGAGCACTCAGTGATGCAAGGGAGAAAAATGCTCAAGCAAAGGAAAAGAAAAGCACTCACGGAACTTAAAGTTAAAAGCAAGGAGAACTATTGAACAAACCTCATTTTCATTATCATCGTCAAGTCCATTTTGCGGTATCCCGTACTTTGACTATGTTTAGTTGAATAACTATCAGCCTGCAGATATTCATTACAAGTAATAGAGTTAACATAAAAATCAAAGATGAAACATCGTATACATTTTCAAGAATAGGAAGCCTGATCTTATTTGCTTAATAAGTTAAACAGTTATGCTTAAGGTCCTTTGCAATTGCACACATAATGCATCGTAAAGGAAGTGAATGTATAATGTGTAACAATATGCTAAAACCTTAGAAGCCTATTTAACAACAAGAAGTGAAGGTGTTACAAGCTGTGGCAACTGATTATTCTGATCATATAAAGTGACTATTGCCTAGAGGTAAAAAAGAAAAGGAATAAGGTAAAGCAGTGAAACAATAGTCAATTTGTAGTGCCCAATGAATCTAACAAGACTAACATAGACATCAATCAGAATTATAAGGTTAGCAGTCCACATCAAACTAATATAAAACCAGAACTTAGAATGGGGGAGTTTGGACTTGAAAAAGTTTATATTCTTACTGAAGGTGATCCTATAGACTACAAGAAGCTATATCTACACCTGAAACTTAACTGTGAAATAAGTATATGAACAACAGGAAAGTTTATAAAAGCTAATGATTATGGGGACACCAACAGATCTGCCGGTTAATAATATTCATTTCCTGGAAGTTGCTATTCATTTTATAAAAAAAGTTCAGGCCTAAAAAATGCAGGCCTTCTCTAGAAGAGAATATAAAAAATGCAAATTAGCATGCCAATTTATAGCCATAAATCATATCTTTTCACCAGTCAAAACTGCACATGTTTCATAAAGTGAATAATTGCAACTTCTAGTGAGAATGAAAGTGAAGGATCTACCTATGAATCCAGATAGTAATAAAGGACATGGTGAAAATGATTAGTTTGACAAACTAATGAATGGCTGAAAGACTTAAGCAAACTCCAAGAAAATGGTGAAAGAAATTTAAACAAGAAGCTAGAAGTTATGATTTTAAGAGCGGGAATGATAAGAATGTAGTTTGATCTGAAGTTATTGAAATCATAACATATTGATTTCACTTGTCTTGATGGTTCACTGAGCATGTGAGAAGCATTGTATTACATTTGAGACCAAAAATTTTCCTCAAATTAGCTCTAGTTTTGAGAATGGAAGTGATTAAAATAAGTGATGCACTTTTTAAACTCGATCTCATGTAAAGATGTTAACAAATAATAGATTCTCAAAGGATCTAGCGCATAACATGCTAAATCTTGCTATAGCACACTTCATCAAGCTGAAAAAAATGAGCAAGAATCATATTCTATGATGTAGGAAGTCTAATGCATACCGTTGAAACAACTAATGAAGAACAATTAAGCAGAAAATTAGGCAAGCAATATTCACAAGATCTTCTCTATATTCAAATTTTGGCAATTGGCATGCTGATCATGCTCAGTAATAGGAAGATGGAGGCATTCAATCTAAGTTGCATGGCTGTTTTGCGTATAATTTCGCACAGTAGATTAGGTTAGACATTTTGTTAGCACCAAAGAAGAAGTGCATGAATTCCTTCCAAAGAATTCTCCTGTGCACATATTGATATAGAATCACATCCAGGTAATATTGGAAAGCTCTAGCATACATATCTAAATTGAGCTCAGCACATAGTATAGTATTAATCAAATGATTTATAAAAGCATGACTGATATCCTACCATAAGCAAAAAGTACATACATTCCAGAAATTGATGTTGGCAGAGGATATCAGTCATAAAAACTTGTTCACAGAGACTGCAAGTACTACAAGTCCAAGAAGAATACCTTTAGCCAGTGCCACACATCGGTCAAGGAAATAAAAGCAAGCCTGACTTGCACAAGGTAACTGAAAATTTCAGCATATGTTTTCAATGCATCCTGAGTTATAATGATATTAACAGGCCAATCCACTCTGAAACCCAACACCATAAAATCGAAGGCATGGAGACCTATTAAATAATAATTAAAAAAACAACATAAATGGTTACAAACTTCAATAGATATTAGATATATCTAATTGGAAATTTATATTGAAATAAGATATTGTATCGGAAGAATATCAGTACCAATTGCAGAAATTTGCTGAGAAATCATGTGTTGTCCATTTGCTTTTACAAATAATCTTTCTTTATATGGATCATTCCCACAAGAAGACCTCTGCAGTGCTAAATCAAGGAGTCCTTGAATTTTGGCTATCTTCTCTCCAGGTTCAATAATAGACCATTTCTAGGGGGGGAAAGAGACAAGTAAACAAAAAAGTCGACCGCATGCCTACCTATCAAATGTCATAGTAAGAAAAGGGTTTGCAGTAATCATGGAAATTAGGGGATTACTTGACTACGAAGAGACAAAATGAATGAATCTGCCCAGTCTGCTTGTTCCATCAAATGGTAGCGCCTCAATGCCACTAGATGATTGTGCAGATCAAAACCTTCTTTCAATAACTTGATGGCAAAGTGGCTGACATATTTATATCTGGTGGAGTTAAGGAAATTTCATACAGTGATGGCCAACTAAAAAAAATTAAAAGTTTCTTAAACTTGGTCACACCCATATACCTTAGACTTTTATCCCAGAAATAACAGCATATAGGCAACAATAGAAAACAAACTGATATAGGTGTCAGCATTCAATTTCGGAACAAATACAAAAACATGCAGTTTAAGATTTGGTTCATTTGATAAACATGATGCTTGAACAAGAAAACGTATTCTCTGCAAAGTCATGAAAATTATTTGATAGGCTAAAATTTTTAGTACATAATCATTACACATTATATTTGAAAGTTATATCTGAACTCAGGATGCATGAAAAATGTTTATGTATCTATATATGCACTCTATTATTGATATATCATATTCTCATGTAATCATGCCCATGTGTTCTGCTCGTTAAGAAATTCTAGTGTAGTGAAGTGAACCATATTCATGTTTCTTAGGATAAAACCCGCATGGAAAAGATGCTGAATAACTATGTTCTCACAAATAACAAAGCAATTGAAGGATACTGAATCAATACTTCTTGTAGTATGCATTTGTCAATTATGACATCAAGTGGGGTCTCAAAAGTTTCCGCCGAATCAGACAATTCATCTTCATTGCAAAATGAGCTTGCTTCGCCACGGTAGTTCAATAATCCCTCCCAACTTGATCCACCAGAAGCACTTGGTGGAACGACATGTAATAGTTCATTTGTCTGTCTCAATGAACAGCCAGGACTCTGAACTGGTGGACCTGTTACGGTATCTCGGGCACTATCATCAGGATTTCCATTTATTTCTACAGCAGGAGAAGCAGAAGACACAAGTTTAGGAGTTTTGACTTGAGATCCATGGCCTTGACTGGCAATCAGACTTTCCGAATAACCCTTACAAGGATCTGAAACTGATGAGAAATCAAAGTATGGAAAGCAAGATCCATTACTGATTACACCTTTGTCTCTTACGTTACGCACTGTACGAAGCCAAGCAGTTTTAGCTAATGTAGGGTTAACGCTAAGATCATAGCTATCACAAGAATTCCATGATTGCTGAATGTGCAAAGAAAGAGTTTCAACTTTCTCTTTAATCATTTCGATCTTTCCAGTTGCATCTAACTCAGAACTGAATAACATTTGATTTCTATCTGTTTTTCCCTCTTCCAAGGCTTCCATCCTCCCATTAGCCTTTTGCTGATAAGATCCAGGGAACCGATGCTGCTTAAAAACCTGGTGCTTCATATCGTCATGGAAAGACTTTCTTGATAATGCTCCTAGTGGCCAGCATGTACCAGAGAGATTCCCATCATCAATCGCCTCTGATAATTTAACACATCTAGTTGCATCAGATTTAAAAGTAATATTTATCTCGCTTAGCTTTTCTCTCACTTGATCTTGATTCCCATTCTCCTGAGCGTGGTCAAAAAGTGGAGTGATGCTATCCGTAGTTTCACATTTTTTACAGAAATAGTGCTCAAAAGTATGTGGATTTTCAGTTTCAGCTTTCTGCAACGTATGTCCTCTAGCATTACATTTATCTAAATTATAAAACAGGAACTGTGGTGGTTGGTGCAAAATATAAGGCAGCTCAGAAAATGCTCCAGGAGCAACTTCGTCTTCACAACTACAAGGAGAGGAGCCTTCCGAAGATTGTGATTGTTCTGAGTCAAAAAAAGACTCATAAGATGCACTCGCATCAGTATCTTCAAGACCTGCAACACTGGAGCCAGAGAACAACTGAAACTTCACAGAAAATATTATCTAAGTTTCAACAGTTATCTACATAGCAAATATAAAGTGAAAAAAAAGGACATCTGACTGTATTAATTAAGTGGGGATGTTGGGTGCAGAGGAGGAGGGATGGAGAAGGAGGAGGGGTGCACCTTTACTTTCCATGAGAAAAAAATTGCAAGAAAACAATGTGCTTGGAAGAATGAGGTAGATGTTGAGAATTGCGCTGGAAAACTTACACGTGTATATCTCCTTGTTCATCAGTAACATTCATGTCTGCATCAGAGATCAACGGGAAGGGAGAATTCACACCAAGTTTTCTGTTTATCATGCTACCGAAAGGAATTACCTAAAAGAAAACACCTGCAGTTGATCACCTTAAATATTGAAAAAAAAAGTGTTGACTACTTGATTAGCAAGAAGCAGTAAAACAGTCACAGTCGAAAATAGAACGAGGAGTAGAAATGAGTATCAGATAAATATAGGCTTCACAATATAAAGTCAGGTACTTCTAAATAGCTTTTGCAATCATGACAGTTAAGCCATAAAGGTAAGCCAGTTATTGCAGTCATCCCTAAAAGTTTTATCAACTATATAGATGTCAAAAACAACAAAAAGCAAACCTTTATTCCAAACATTTGGGGTCGGCTACATGACTCTTTTTTCTTCATTCAACTATGTTAAGGCCATCTCTGTTTATTAAACAGATACAATATCCTTTTTACTGCTTCCATTCATGTACTTTTAGTTCTACCGCTGCTCCTTCTCACCATCCTCTTAACAGGTCCACTTGTCCCATCCATTACACATGTTTAAACCATCTCAAATGATTTATCTGTCATCTAATCCTCAACTGAAATAACCTGTAACTACTCATAGACATATTCATTTCCATTCTTTAGTTTTGCTGCTACTCGTCGCTCTCTCTATTGTCATTTCTGCTACACCTATTTTCTTAATATGTTGTTTGTTCATTTCCCAATAGTGTAACTTAAAACAGAACTGGATTGTAGGCATCAAAAATTGCTGAAGAATCCCAAATGTGACTTAATCATGAGAAGATCGAAGGACGGCCTCGTCAAAGTCTCAGGAAGTCGATCACAGGGTGAAACCAATGCCCGAGACACCTATAGTGTCTCGCCATTGGCGCGACACCTTGTTGTGTCTCGCCATTGGCGAGACACTTTCTTGTGTCGCGCTATTGGCGCGACACTTTGTTGTGTCTCGCCATTGGCGAGACACTTACTTGTGTCGCGCCAAAGGCGAGACACCAAAAATGTCTGGTATGTGCTCTTGAAGTGTTCAAATTAATGCTTGTGGGGTCCACTTGACTTTTTCAAAGCAAAGAGACGTTCAGCCTCGTTAGTGGGCGGTTACACACTGAAAATGCGCCCACTAATCATGAAATTAGGGCATTTAATCGTGCCTAAAATGGAGGAAAGCCGTTACAACAGCGAGAGACATCTCCTCTCGACGCCAGCAGTCAACACCGTCAAAGGCCATGCTGAAGTTCAATGCGCGGCGATCAATCTTGTCAGCCCACTCTGATTTTGGACACTTGACGACTTGTGTTCTTTTCAGATGTGACGCCTCCCAAAAGCTATAAATACCCTCCTACGTCCACTTGGAGGAGGGATCAGACTTTTTGAGATTGAGAGAGCATCAGAAACGGGAGGATAAAGCTTTTGCATATCCCAGATCTTGAGTTAGAGATTGGAGGAGGAGTTTTCAAGCTTCAAAAGTTCAAGAACATCATCCACGTGGAGATCCCTCGAGTTTAAGCTTAGACTTATTCTTGGGAAGAGTAGATATCTTACATTGCTAAGATATTTGCTTAAGTTCTTGTTTCCTTTGCGAAGCATCAACTCAACCCCGTCAATTTGACGATCGTTGCTCGGTAGTCCACGGACGACGCGTCCCCGGCACAGGCAAAGAATCCACGCAAGCAGGAGATCTACACTTGTAGTGTCTTCTGTTCGTGTTTGTGAGAAAGCGATTCAAATTACTTTGTAATAGAGAGTTACACGTGTAATTTTCTCTTATTTTCATTGTCGAAACGTTTTGTGATGGAAATAACAAAGAAACCAGCTTTCGACCGAAACATGGATGTGTAGCCATCTTAAAAAATTTCCTTTCAACTTCAAGGGTGTGATATGATCTAATAGTACTTCAAATGCACCTCCACTTTGACCATCCTATTTGGTTCAATGAGAAGCATTAGTCCACAATCACACAATCAGATTGACCCAAAGAAACAGAAGTCCTTATCATTAAGTATTTTTTGGATGAGGGAGACAGATGCAACGTTGTAAAACTTTTTTAAGATTAAAAAATCAAGGGAAAACGGGAAAGTTGTCTCCATCCCATTAGGTTTTCTAAAAACATGCTCTCTCACCCAAGAACTTTTGTCATGTTTCCACCCCCTCGGACACGAAACCCCATATGCTTTTTTTGGAAATTCCTACCCTTCTCTTCTCCCTCTTCATTCTCTCTCTTTCCTCTCATATCTTTCATGAACCCACCAATCACCATGAACCCATTCCACCCACTTAATCTCAGCCTCCCGTCGCTTCCCTTCGCCGTCGTCTCTTTCCAGGCCCAACCAGAGTGTGGCGGTGGTGAGGCCCAAAGGGAGGTGGTGGAGAGGAGGTTGACGGTGAGACAAAATGCAACGAATGAGGGTTTGTGGCGAGTGAGAGAGGAGGTGGTTGAGGAGGGAGAATAGAAAAACGAAAATAAAAAAAAACAAGAAATGGACAAAGGTAAGGGGAAAAAACAAATAAAATGTAGTAAGAATGGAATAAAGGTATCAAGAAGACAAGAAACAAAGAAAAGTAATAAAGAGGCTAAAAAAGGTTACGAAAAATAAATAAAGGTATCAATAAATAAAGAAAGGTAACAAGAATTGAACAAACAATGACAAAAAAATAAACGCCTAAATAAATAAAGAAATTTAAAATTGTAAAAATGTAAAGAATAACGAAAGGATATCATTAAATAAAAGCAACGGAAAAATAAAAGTATTAACAAATAAAGAAATGTACAAGAATTGAACAATTGTAACAAGAATCATAAAAATGTATCATTAGTTAATAAAAGGTAATGAGAAAAAACAAAGGTAACAATAACAAATAAAGTCAATAACATAAAGGTAACAAAACTCTCCCTCTCTTTCTCCACCTTTCCCAACCAACACATTGAACTCTCCATCATTGCCACCCGTTGGCACACCGCCAAGCTTTCCTCCACCAATACTCACCACCTCTGTTCATCTCCGCCTCCCTTCGAGTATCACAACCACCGCACTCCGGCCAGGGCCCAAGAAGAAATCTACGAGATGAAAAGTTTGTTGTTCAAATAACAAATACAGTTTGACTAAAATTATAAAAATTATATATGTTATATTCTAGAAACTAACTAGGGGTACGCAATCAAGGAATGAGTCATATTCTAACAATTTCAATACATTATACATGGTATAAAACAAAGGTTTGAGGGTAGTTTCGGCAACCAAATCTGAGAGCTAACATGTCTTGACTTTGCATATATAATCTAGAAGAAAAATCTTATCTACGAAATTTCGTGTCACTTAATATCAAAATCCTCCCTTACAAAAATTTTTATCTCTAGGGTACATGCAACTCTTTAACTTCAAGAATTCAACAACCGAAAGATTCAAAAAAATTTAGCATTACTTGATATCAAAATCCTCAACTCTTTGATCACCAAACAGAAAAACCACAAATTTAAACTACAACTCATGATTTTAAAACCTTAGGAAAGAACTAATACTGGTAATAATTAAGCATAGCCTCACAATAATCACATATTTTTAGAAGGCTATGGTTGGAGGAACTCAAATATGGCTAGGCTTCAACCAAATTCAGTAACCAATTGTACTATCTTTAAATTCTTTAAGCCTAATAAAACTTTGCTATAGATAAATTTGGATACTTATAAAACTATTAACTCATTGAATCTAGAGTCCTCAAGCCTTAGTTGCTACCTTTTGAGGATTCCATTGCATCCATCAAAACTTCACTCTTTTCTTTTAAATTGTCTCTCCATACTCTCTTTTGAAACTCCAGAGTTGAATGATACTTATCGTAACAATGAAGATGTTTTTAGTGAAGCCCTTTGTGTCCCCGATGATCCTCTGGAGACCATCCAAATCTATCTGATGAAAGAACTTTAAATTTTTCTCCAGCTTTTAGAAGCAAAGAAAGGAGGAAAAAGAGAGAATAGCGTGGAGTCGATATATTCAAGTCAATATGAAGATACAGAGAGAATAACTTGTCCTCGTGGTAGGCCTAGAAAAAATTTAAAAATTCCTACCCTTGTATTTTCTCTTTTTGTTCTCTCTTTTTCCTCTCATATCTCTCATGAACCCATCATGAACCCATTCCACCCCTTTATCTCCATCTCCCATTGCTTCCCTTCGCTGTCGTCTCTTTCCAGGCCCGTTTTGGCTTTTTTTCGCTGCTTTTATTTGATGATACCCTTTTGTTATTCTTTATATTTTTTTACAAATTTTAAATTTCTTTATTTATTTAGACCTTTATTTATTTTTCGTCATTGTTTGTTCAATTCTTGTTACCTTTCTTTATTTATTAATATCTTTATTTATTTTTCAGAACCTTTTAAATTTTATTATTTCTTTATTTCTTGATACCTTTGTTCCATTCTTGCTATATTTTATTTTATTTTTCTCCTACCTTTGTCCATTTCTTGTTACCTTTTACTTTCATTTTTCTATTCTCCTCCTTCCTCAACCACCTCCTCTCTCACTCACCATAAACCCTCATTCGTTACATGTTATCTTGTCGATATCCTCTTCTCCATAACCTCCCTTTGGGCCTAACCACCGCCACACTCTTGCTAGGCCTGGAAAGAGACGGCGGCAAAAGGAAGCAACGGGGGGCGGAGATTAAAGGGGTGGAATGGGTTCATGGTGGGTTCATGAGAGATATGAGAGGAAAAAGAGAGAACGAAGAGAGAAAATACATGGGTAGGAATTTTTAAACTTTTTACAGGCCTACCATAAGAACGAGTTATTCTCTCTGTATCTTCACGTTGACTTTAATACGTCAACTTCACGCTATTCTCTCTTTTTCCTCCTTTCTTTGCTTCCAAAAGCTCGACGAAAATTTTAAGTTCTTCCATCAGATAGATTTGGATGGTCTCCAGATGATCACCGGGAACACAAAGGAGTTCACTAAAAGCATCTTCATTGTTGCTATAAGTATCATTCAACTATGGAGTTTCAAAAGAGAGTATGGAGAGAAAATTTAAAAGAAAAGAATAAAGTTTTGATAGATGCAATGGAATCCTCAAAAGGTAGCAACTAAGGCTTGAGAACTCTAAATTCAAGGAGTTAATAGCTTTGTAAGTATCCAAATTTATCTAAAGCAATGTTTTATTAGGTTCAAAGAATTTAGAGATAGTACCATTGGTTACCGAATTTGGTTGAAGTCTAGCTATATCTGAGTTCCTTCAACCTTAGCCTTCTAAAAATATGTGATAATTGTGAGATTGCTTAATTGCTATCAATATTAGTTCTTTGCTAAAGTTTTGAAATCATGAGTTGTAGTTCAAATTTGTGGTCCCTCCATTTAGTGATCAAAGTGTTGAGGATTTAGATATCAATTAACGCTAAAATTTTTGAATCTTTCAGTTGAAGCGTTGCATGTTCCTTAGAGCTAAAGACTTTGTAAGCAAGGATTTTGAAATCAAACGACGTGAAAATTTTTATATTTTTTAGTTATCGAAGTCTTGAAGTTGAAGAGTCTTGAAGCTCTAGATTATGTACGATGTATTTGTATGTATGTATGTATGTGTGTGTGTAGAGAGAGAGATAGAGAGTCAATACATTTTAGCTCTCAAATCTGTTTCTAAAACTACCCACACGTTTGTTTTATACCATGTAAAATGTATTGGAATTGCTTGAATATAACTCATTCCTTGATGCGTGCGTACCCCTAGTTAGTTTTTAGAATATAGTAGATACAATGTTTATAATTTTAGTCAAACTTTATTTATTTTTGGACGATAAAACTTTCATCGCATAGATTTCTTCTTGGGCCTGGCCAGTCTGGATGTCGTGACACTCGAAGGGAGGCTGAGGTGAATGGAGGCGTGAGTAGCGATGGAGGAAAGGTCAAGAAAGGAGGAGACAAGAAAGATGTGTTGGTTGGGAAAGGAGGAGAAAGAGAGGAGGGTTTTGTTATGTTTATGTTATTGACTTTATTTGGTATTATTACCTTTGTTCTTTCTCGTTACTTTTGATTGACTAATGATACATTTTGTGATTCTTGTTCTGATTGTTCAATTCTTGTACCTTTCTTTATTTGTTGATACTTTTATTTTTTCTATTGCTTTTGTTTAATGATACTCTTTCGTTATTCTTTACATTTTTTTACAATTTTTAAATTTCTTTATTTATTTAGACCTTTATTTATTTTTCATCATCGTTTGTTCAATTCTTGTTACCTTTCTTTATCTATTGACACCTTTATTTATTTTTGTAACATTTTTAAATTCTTTACTTTTCTTTGTTTCTTGATACCTTCGTTCCTTTCTTGCTACATTTTATTTGTTTTTTCCCCTTACCTTTGTCCATTATTTGTTACCTTTTACCTTCATTTTCCAGTTCTCCTCCTTCCTCAACTGTCTCCTCTCTCACTCGACAAAACCCTCCTCCATTGCATGTTGTCTCGCCACCAACCTCTTCTCCATCACCTCCTTTGGGCCTAACCACCGCCACACTCTTGCTAGGCACGGAGAGGTGACCAAAGGAGCATGAGTGGGATTAAAGGGTGGAATGGGTTCATGGTGGGTTCATGAGATATGAGAGGAAAAGAGAGAACGAAGAGAGAAAATACATGGGTAGGAATTTTAAACTTTTACGTGCCTACCATAAGAGCGAGTTATTCTCTCAGATCTTCACGCTGACTTTAATACGTCAACTTCACGCTTATTCTCTTTTTCCTCCTTTCTTTGCTTCCAAAAGCTCGACGAAAATTTTAAGTTCTTCCATCGGATAGATTTGGATGGTCTCCGGATGATCACCGAACACAAAGGAGTTCACTAAAAGCATCTTCATTGTTGCTATAAGTATCATTCAACTATGGAGTTTCAAAAGAGAGTATGGAGAGAAAATTTAAAAGAAAAGAATAAAGTTTTGATAGATGCAATGGAATCCTCAAAAGGTAGCAACTAAGGCTTGAGAACTCTAAATTCAAGGAGTTAATAGCTTTGTAAGTATCCAAATTTATCTAAAGCAATGTTTTATTAGGTTCAAAGAATTTAGAGATAGTACCATTGGTTACCGAATTTGGTTGAAGTCTAGCTATATCGAGTTCCTTCAACCTTAGCCTTCTAAAAATATGTGATAATTGTGAGATTGCTTAATTGCTATCAATATTAGTTCTTTGCTAAAGTTTTGAAATCATGAGTTGTAGTTCAAATTTGTGGTCCCTCCATTTAGTGATCAAAGTGTTGAGGATTTAGATATCAATTAACGCTAAAATTTTTGAATCTTTCAGTTGAAGCGTTGCATGTTCCTTAGAGCTAAAGACTTTGTAAGCAAGGATTTTGAAATCAAGCGGCGTGAAAATTTTTATATTTTTAGTTATCGAAGTCTTGAAGTTGAAGAGTCTTGAAGCTCTAGATTATGTACGATGTATTTGTATGTATGTATGTATGTGTGTGTGTAGAGAGAGAGATAGAGAGTCAATACATTTTAGCTCTCAAATCTGTTTCTAAAACTACCCACACGTTTGTTTTATACCATGTAAAATGTATTGGAATTGCTTGAATATAACTCATTCCTTGATGCGTGCGTACCCCTAGTTAGTTTTTAGAATATAGTAGATACAATGTTTATAATTTTAGTCAAACTTTATTTATTTTTTGGACGATAAAACTTTCATCGCATAGATTTCTTCTTGGGCCCTGGCCGGAGTGCGGATGTCGTGACACTCGAAGGGAGGCGGAGGTGAATGGAGGCAGCGAGTAGCGATGGAGGAAAGGTCAAGAAAGGAGGAGACAAGAAAGATGTGTTGGTTGGGAAAGGAGGAGAAAGAGAGGGAGGGTTTTGTTATGTTTATGTTATTGACTTTATTTGGTATTATTACCTTTGTTCTTTCTCGTTACTTTTGATTGACTAATGATACATTTTTGTGATTCTTGTTACAGTTGTTCAATTCTTGTACCTTTCTTTATTTGTTGATACTTTTATTTTTTCTATTGCTTTTGTTTAATGATACTCTTCGTTATTCTTTACATTTTTTACAATTTTAAATTTCTTTATTTATTTAGACCTTTATTTATTTTTCATCATCGTTTGTTCAATTCTTGTTACCTTTCTTTATCTATTGACACCTTTATTTATTTTTTGTAACATTTTTAAATTCTTTACTTTTCTTTGTTTCTTGATACCTTCGTTCCTTTCTTGCTACATTTTATTTGTTTTTTCCCCTTACCTTTGTCCATTATTTGTTACCTTTTACCTTCATTTTCCAGTTCTCCTCCTTCCTCAACTGTCTCCTCTCTCACTCGACAAAAACCCTCCTCCATTGCATGTTGTCTCGCCACCAACCTCTTCTCCATCACCTCCCTTTGGGCCTAACCACCGCCACACTTCGACTGGGTGGTAATTGTGGTCTGTTTTGGCTTTTTTTTACTAATAATGTTGAATGTTGAAGCCTTTAACCTATAAATCACCCCTAATTTAAGCTAGCTATATATTAAGGGCCGGAAACCCAAATTCCTTATAAAACTGTAATTAACCCTAATGTATCACTATGCTTTCACAGACCTAGGCCCACACTAGTCTAATCCCGGTCGAACATAGCAATTCTGTCACCTGTTTGGCTTTGCACTAGAGAAATCTCGAGTGAACGATGGTGTTAATACCCACTGTTCAATTGTAACTGGGAAGATAAGGTTGACTCTGATACCATGATCTAGTAGAACTCGTCTCTAAAAGCTAGTTGTTAGAGGGAACCCAAATATCTTATTAAAAATAAAGAAAGGTACAAGTATTGAACAATTGTAACAAGAATCACAAAAAAGTATCATTAGTCAATAAAAGGTAACCAGAAAGAACAAAGGTAACAATAACAAATAAAGTCAATAACATAAAGATAACAAAAAAAACCCTCCCTCTATTTCTTCTCTTTTCCCAACCAACACATCTTCTTTGCTCTCTCGCATTGGACTGTCCTTCATTGCGACACCCACTGCCACGCTGCCAAGCTTTCCTCCACCGCTAGTCTCCGCCTCCTTTCGAGTGTCACGACCACCGCACTTCGGCTAGGGCCCAAGGAAGGTGTCAACGTGAGAGGCACGATTATGGAAAGAGTTCATAAATTCAGGGGACAAGTGAGAGGAAAAAAGAGAGAATGAAGAGGGAGAAGACATGGGTAATTTAAGGATTTCATGTGGAACAAGGGGGCTGAAGCAAGATTCTTTAGGTCCAAAGGGGTAAGGGCTTGACTTATTTCTTGGGTGGAGGAAGCACATTTTTCAAAATCAAAGGGGATGGAATAAATTTTCCAAATGTCAAAACACTAATTCCTCCATAGGAGAAATCCTTGTATTTCAATCGGAGCAAACTAAGGAAGAAGAGTAGTATAGACATGAACATACAGACATGTAGAAATACATCTCAACTTAGTGCCTAATGCGGTGTGGTATATGCTCCAGAAAAAAAAAGGCCCAAAGGAAGTGAAGCGCGTGCAACTCGCTCAACAAGGGCTCATTCCATGAGATTAAGGACATTGTTAGTTGCTTTTCTTGAGGTTAAAACAAAATGGTCTTAATAAGAAGATATATAAAGGGCAATACATCACAAAAAGGTGAGAAAAAACAAATTAAGCATATATAAGAATGATAAATTTCTGGTAAAGCTTCATATGTTCATCAACATTATGAATTTTTGATATGTGGCATCCCAACATAAAGCTGTATTTTCTCAAAACCTCATTAAGCAACAATAGTGCCAGAAAAAGAGCTTTAGTTCTATGATTCAACTATCATATATCATAGAATTGTTCTGGTCAATATGATATTCTCAAAAGCCTATGTATGATAACCAAAAAAAGAAAGAAACATATGATTTTTGCCAACATAACTGAGTAAGTTCACAACCATCAGCATGGTAAAGTAATATAAAATCATCAATCATTAACCAAAAGAAGAGGAAAAGTAGAAACTCACAGAGTGATGCCTGCTTTGATAACTAAGGTTCAAATTTGTGAAAAAAATTTTAAGCTTCTTCACAGCTGCTTCATACATAATTTCCCTTTTAAGCAACAAGGCTTGTATGCCTTTTCTGCCAAATGTCAATTGATTCAGAAAAGGTGCTGTATTGCTCAGTATGCCAACCCGACCAGGAAGTACATCCTCAAGATCTGCCAGATGACAATATTCATAATCCTCAAGCACAGAAAAATTGCACACGTTCAGCAGTTTCTCAAGAACTTCCAGTTGCTGTCCTGCCCGAATAAGTGGACGACAAACATCTTTCAGGAAACAAGGAATTGAAGAGCTTTCTCGCTCCTGAGCGTCAAATTCCACATGATTAGGAATACAGAAAGGATATACTTTTTATAACGTGAATGCATCATATGCATAAAAAAATTTAACTGTTACATCTACATAACAGCACACTTGACATAAGTATACAGTTACCATGCAAGTGCAAGTATGTTAATGAGTAATTACATAATGAACGTACAGACAAACACTCACGAAAAGTACCAGTACCTTTATGGATGCCAGAGAAATTTCATTGAGCGAGCCAGTTATAACATTTGAATCTGGTGAAGTGCGTGAATACACCACAAAGAATTCTCCATAAGGATCATCTATTCTTGCATTATAAATCCATGATTTGATAAAAGCCCAATAAGGTTCACATGATTGGATGAACAGAAATTTCAGAACTGCATGGTGACCTGGATCAGCATCCTAAAGTGTTTAAACATAAAAAAGAAATTTGTCAGCTTAATATGAAGATTATATTTGAATTGCAAGTTTTTTGTTTTGCAGTTTTAGAATTATTAAGCCATAGAATGAACTTTATTGTGTCAAAAAGTACATGAAGAAAAACACAGGACTATGCACTATTTTGCACGTATTCCTATAGGGTTGCAGATACAGTACATGGTTCTGATTAAATTTAAATTGTACATGTTCTATCAAGTGTCATTTCAACTTCTAATTCCATAATGTTAACTGTGTCATATCAAGGATGTGAAGGAAAAGTTAAAAAAACATAGGGATCAAGTTATTGAAACTCCCCCTGAATTTTTGTTTCAAGTAAGATGGCTTTAGAAAGTATTGAGTGAGTTTCAATGCAATTTGAGTAAGTGTAAAAATGTAAATAGATATCTCTTGCATGGATTTGATGTATTTTCTGTCCTATTCTAACATTATTTTCCATAACAGATCCTTGGTCAAGCTCTAATGGTCTAATCTATATCATGCTGGACAACAGGCACCCACTCCACCCGTAGTATGGCGGTCTGTATCATAGACTCTAAAGCAAACAAGTATGCCTCCTATTTTAATGGTCATGATTCTCATATGCAGCAACCATAATGAATTCAAAGGCTACTAACTCTAAACATAAAAAACATACATACCACTATACCAAGATGAATAAGCAAGTAGCAACATATGATGGCACGTGAAACCTATTCAAAACTTATGTCTATGCTTGTTAACTAAATAAAATAAAAATTCCTTATAAGAAAGTACAATAGCAAGTTTAATCCCAAAGATTTCAAAGAGTGTGTTCACATGCAACAGAGACAATTTGAAGTCTTGGGTTATAAATTATAAGCAACCCCAGTCCAGTGAGAGAAAAAAAACCCATAAATATTCTAATCTATTATAGAGTTTTAGGAAGCATAAACTAAAACTTGATGCTCAACCTATCTTTAATTTAGATGGTCAAAAGGTAGTATATTGGCTGATAGTAGCATAAACAATATTATAATCTTTTAAATAACTATAAAGAAGAACTAAGCAGAAGAACAGCTGTATCAGTCTTACTCTGAGCAGAACATACAAATATGTAAGCAAATCTGCTCCTCTCGGGAAGTCACGAAACTCAAAATCAGGCTCAGCAGTAAAATTTCCCTTTAAGGCAGCAAAATCTGCAACCTTGGGAGCACATATATTTCCAAGAGCCTCAATGTGTGTCCTCAATTCCTCACTGTGCAAGTAAACCTCCAGAAGCGTAACATCAGAGTTAACAACACTCGTGAGAGTGCCCCCTCCATCAAATTTCGCGGAGCGTCTCAATTTCACCGAAGCCAACAGAGTATTCAATGCAGAAAGATATCCCTCTAGAACTTTACTAACAGCTACAGAAAATGCCTGATTCACGAGACTATAAGGTGGGTGCATCTTCATCTCATTCTCATTTCCATTTCCATTTTCCCCAATTGTACTTGAATAAAGATAATGGTTCACAAATTCACGAAGGAAGAAGAAGACAAAACCTGAATGGCTTATCGATTTAAGCATATTCCCTAGTGCGCTGGTGCTCGATGATCGGCACCACAAGCTTGGAACTTCATGAAAAGTTCGATCAGCGGCCGTCGAGCAGAATACCTCAGAGATCTGATCAATTTGAACTATTGCCGATTTTACTCCTTGCAACGCATTTACAGCTAGCCGAACTAAAACCGATTCCTAATGAATTTCACGATAATTAGTGGAAAATGAGACAAATTTACGATCAAAATCGAAGAAAAGCGAATTACTTACAGAAATGGCGTCGGTCGAAATTTGAGGGTTTTCAACGAAACTGGGAGGTCGATCGAATCCACTCTCGGAGGGGATCGATTCCCAAGTCTTTGGAGGGATCCAGGGTTCGTCTACTATGAGATTGCGAAGAAGAGAAAAGGGGTTCGGATCGAGCTCCATTGATGAAAGAAATCGGAGATCTAAGATAGGGTTAGGGTTTTTCTCAAAATTTTCGCCCTACTTTTGAATAGTTTTTTGAGATCGAAGAGGAGCTGAGCATTTTGAGGGTTTTTGGTTGCCGCCCGCTACTTTTTCAAAGGGAAAGGGACGATGGGAGGACTGCCAATTAGTTTTCTTATTTTTAGGGCCTTAGGCCCAGGTTGGGGTATTTTGTAGGGTTTGGCTGTGCGTAATTTCTACGCGGAGGTAAATTTTCAATAAACCCCTAAAGTTTGGGAGTTTGGCACAGATATTCTCCGAAATTTATAAGGGGTTTTTCTCTTTTAACCCAAAACTTTACCCTCACTTATTTAAAAACCCATCCACTTTTCTAAACTTCAGTACACCCAATGTATCTTATCCCACTTATTTTTAAACCCACTTTATACTGTACTTACTCAATAAATTGAAACTTCCTAAACTACCCTTCATCCCCAAAATACAACTGGTCTCTTTCTTTCTCTCTTCTCCTCTTTCGTTTCACTTTCTCAAAGCCCAAGCTAGAGCGGTCCCTAAGAGCAATTTCGAAGCTCAAAACTCCTAACTCCAAATCGATTTCAAAACCCCCAGATCTCTCTTCTCCTTCTCCGTTTCACTTTCCCAAAGCTAGAGCGGTCCCTATTAGAGCCCTAAGAGCAATTGCGAAGCTCAAAAACCCCCAAACCCCAAATCGATTTCAAAACCCCCAAATCGATTTCGAATCATAAGCGCAGCCGGTTGCTGTTATTTCGGCATCACACACCGTTCGCTCTCATCTCGGTGCATCATGATGACGACGCTCTCATCTCGGTGCATCACGATGACGACGCTCTCATCTCGGTGCATCACGACGACGACGAGGTAATTACAAATTCGGCAAGGGGAAAAGCGGTATCCGAGAGGAATTTTTAGGTAAATTCGACAGTTAATAATTAAATTTTGCAATTTTTTGGAATTTTTAGGCTATATTTTAATTGTTCACGGCACAAATATAAGATGTCGATGAATTTTTTAATTTCTAATAGGAGTAAGCTGCAATTAGATTTGTCAATTAAACCCTGCATTCCTTTAACAATCCGTTGAAGCAAACAAAGCTCCGAAGTTGCACGTTGACTGTATTGGTCAAGGATTGATGGCGTGAACTTTTTGCAAATTATAGCTTCCTTGATCCACAATTAACAACCAAAGAGGACCAAACAGCCATTATTATTTTTATTTTTTTATTTTTTTAGAAAAAGAATCAAGTAAACTCTGAAAATTATGTTCCTGAATGTACACCAAAACGCAAATAAACTACACACGAAGTCATGTCACGTTTCTTGTTAAAATAGGTAAATTCATATTTTTACTGATTTATATTTTTAAATTTTTTTTTGATAGGTTGCCAGAGATGTCTAGCAGAAGTAAAACGAGGGGTTCTTCTTCCCAATCGAAGACAAAGGCTACTAAGTAAATGTTGTTTCGTGCTGTACTTTTGTAATATAAATGTCCGGGTAGTGTTGATTTTGGACACTGTATATAAATGTCCAGTTAACTTATTATATGTTGTACGTTGTGTCGCATAGTGTGTTGACTTTTGTTGTGGTGATGTGTAGTTGTTGTTTCATGCTGTAATTATCTCCTTATGGGTTAAAACCATAACTTTACAGAGTTTGGATAGTGGTGATTTTGGATTATTTTCATTCAATCTCCACTGTGATGCATTTATCTATTGATTTTAAAATTGTTGAAATTATATTGTTGCAGAGGTGAAATTATTTCCAGTTTTTTCAAAAGTATAGCACCTTATGATAAATCGTAGCACCTTACGGCCAAAGTATAGCTCTTTATTGAAAAGTATAGCACTTTATGACCATTGTATAGCTCCTTATGGGTAAAGTATAGCTCATTACGGTCTCTGGAAATTCTATAACTTGGTGCGATACACCAAATCAGTTTTTCCCTAAGCAAGGAAAACACCCGATGACATGTAAGATGCGTTGCATGGTCAATAATTCCTATCCGCGAGAGGTCCAAGCTCAATTTTCCAGTTTTTTCAAAAGTATAGCACCTTATGGTAAATCGTAGCACCTTACGGCCAAAGTATAGCCCTTTACTGAAAAGTATAGCACTTTATGGCCATTGTATAGCTCCTTATGGATAAAGTATAGCTCATTACGGTCTCTGGAAATTTTGGAACTTGGTGCGATACACCAAATCGATTTTTCCCTGAGCAAGGAAAACACCCGATGACATGTAAGATGCGTTGCATGGTCAATAATTCATGTCCGCGAGAGGTCCAAGCTCAATTTTCTAGTTTTTTCAAAAGTATAGCACCTTATGGTAAATCGTAGCACCTTACGGGTAAAGTATAGCACCTTACGGACTCTGAAAATTCTGGAACTTGGTATAAGGATTTCCAGAGTTCCAGAATTTCCAGAATTTTCAAAGTTCCAGAATTTCCAAAGTCCGTAAGGTGCTATACTTTGGCCATAACGTGCAATACTTTGGCTTAATGTGCTATACTTTGGTCATAAGATGCTATACTATTGCATAAAGTGCTATACTTTTTAAAAATTAGAAAATTATGAGCGAACCTCTCGTCAACATAAACAAAAGACCAAAAAGTACATTGTGCACATAATCACACATCTACAATGCTCCAAAAAAAAACTGAATTGATATATTTGACGTAGCTTCAGAAAGTCCAGATGCCATAAAGTGCTATACTTTTGCGATAAGTGGCTATACTTTGGCCATAATATGCTATACTTTGGCGTAAAGTGCTATACTTTGGTTATAACGTGCTATACTATTGCATAAAGTGCTATACTTTTTAAAAATCTAGAAAATTGTGAGCCAACCTCTCCTCAACATAAACAATAGACCAAAAAGCTCATTGTGCACATAATCACACATATACTACTAAGCAATCAAGCACATAGCATTAAACTGGTGTACAACAATTACAATCTGAATTTGATACAACACGATACATTGAATACTACTTGGTGCATTTGATACAATACACACACGAATCATCTATACATACATAATATAGAAAATTTCATACAATACAATACATTGGATACTACTTGGTTCATCATATTGCGGTATGAGTCGATCATCGTTTGGCGCATCAACGGGGAAGAGGTGGTTCCGCGTCTCACACTCTTGTATCGCAGTATTCATTTGTCCATGCACAATAACTGTAGGCATAAAAATTGCTTATCGATGCAGAACAAGACTTCGTAAGCGGTGGATCGACAACCGACGATCCATCCGAATAGCGACGAGTCGGCGTGATTCTGTATAGCGCATAAAGCGAGTCGGCGAACTCATGAAGTGAGTCGGCGTCGAGCCAGTAGGCAACGGCGTCGTGGAGAAAACCCGACGACGAAGCTCAACGAGGCGAAGTTGGCTAAACTCAAGCGTTGGCGAGGCGGAATCAACCGTGCTTAGTCCGTCGGCCTTAAGCGAACCGTTTGAGCTCACGAAGTTGATCGGACACGGACTCAAACACAGCGGCGACATCAGGAGCAAAACTAAGCCGGAAGACCGAAAGAATCGGCGAAGAATCGGCGGAGAGTCGGCCGGAGCAACGGCGCGGCGGCGGTAGCCTGATAAATGGCCAAGGTGGCTCGGCCACCATGGCCGAGCCACCTCTACCAACTTGGTCGAGGCCGGCCACTTTGCCGAGCCACCTCGACCAACAGAGTGCCCGCCGACCAGTGGTAGGTGGCTCGACCACCATGGCCGAGCCACCTCGCCAACCTGGCAGTTCGGCTAAGTGGTAGAGCCACTCACTTGGCCGGCACACCCCCCCCCTTTTTTTTTGTATAAATAGGGGGGGGTCTTGCTCATTCGAGAGGGTCGGATTTTTGGGGATTTGGAGCGGGCTTCCGATTGGATTTTTGGGATCTTTCAAAGGCTCGGACTTCTGAAGAGTTCTTGCGAGATCTACGAGTAATCGGCGCGCAGTTACGAGCAGCGGCGAGCACAAGTTCGATCAACGTCGGATCTTCAATCAAAGGTAGAATTGGTCGAACTCTGAGATACCCTCTAGATTAAGCCGTCTTAATCTCGGGGATAAGCGTGATTTCTCCTAGTAGATCTCACCGCTCGTGATCCTCTCCTTCGTGAGTGTGATCCCCTCGGTAACCGTTTCCTTCGTGAAGCGAGCCTTTATCTGTAGTTCGAACCGGGTCTCTACACGGATCGGGATTGCGGTGGTCCACGGACACAATAAGTCCGACACGGGCAAAGAACCCATAGCGAGGATCCGATATAGCGAGATCCCGTGTTTGTTCAAAAGGATAAAAGTTGTAATCTTTTTGATTTTCATTGTAAGCCTTAAAATAAAAGCGATATTTCTCTTTGAATTTGTTTGGTATTTGAAGTTTGTAAGCAAGTTCAAATCAATGACAATCATCCCAACTTTTACGCGAACAAGGCTGGCGACCTGATGGAGCCACCGGCCTCGTCGAGATGCGTGCGATGCGCCATGGATCCCTATCGGTGGAAGAAGAGGTCGAGTTCGAGTTACCGACCGAGTTCGAGGAGTACCTATCCTCACCCTCCTCCAGATCCAGTTCCCCGCCCGCTCCAAGAAGGTCTCATTGCAAGGAGAACCCGATGGGCCTCCGATGTAGAGCCCGGGGCGGGAGTCCAACCATGCCCAGCGGTGGCGAAAATCCCCGGCCCGAAGTCGGATGGTGCCGAGATGAGCGCCGGCGATCGCCCGGCACTCTCCAGCGAGCTTCGCCAAAGGCGGCGACAAAGCATGGCGCAAGCTTGCCAAGGCCATGCAATCCATGGATGGGGTCGCTTCTGGCGGATCTAAGATCGAACTTCTGCGAGAGGCTTCAAGTGATCGACGGTCTATCCAAGCCGCCAACCGACGAGTGGGTCCGTGTCAAACGGAACCGCTCCACACCGGGCATCCGAGGCGCCCGGCGCTCCTTAGCGCGAGCTTTGGTGCAGCAGGCTCGTGAGTTAAAGAAGGAAGTGGCAAAGAAGCCACCAACGCATCGCCAGTTTGAGGCCCAAGTCTAATGGTGCCCCAACCTCGGTCGCCCACACTCCCGCCTCGCGCTTAAGCCGAAGGATACAGCGCGGTAAATCCAACGCCAAAGCCCAAGGCCCGGCGGCCTCAAAGACAAAGGCGCATCGAATCGATGGTGAAGCCAACTCGAGTCACCACCAAACCGACTATCAAGGATCGCCTCGTCCTCGAAGAGAATCACGGGTCACTCCTCATGCGGAGGTCGCACCCGTTCCAACAAGAACAAGAAGATTCTGCGGCCTCTCTATCGGATTGAAAATCGGTCCGAGAGTCCGCCGAGACTTCGCCCACATCGGCGAAAGTCTAGGCGAGTCACTTCGGAAGTTTGATGGATTGACCCGTCCTCGGAAGGAGGCGTTTTCATCGGCGATGAGGGCGTTATACGAAAAGATCACGCCAACATACGGCGAGGTTGCTCCGGTACACGCGCCGATGAGTACGTACTACGTGCAAGGAATGCGAAAATCTCGAAGGATTCCCCAAATTGGCCTTGATCATGCTTGTGCTCCAAGCTCATTAAGGCGATGCTCAGTGCAATTGCCATCAAGAAGCTCCGTAAAGGGTGTCACTTCGAGACTCACCACCGAGATGCCGAGACCTAGGACAAGGCGATTCCGCAAAAGGATGATCTCAGAGAGGGTGAGTTGCCGAGGTCACTAATAATATGACCAGCAAAGAATCATCGTCACGGGCTATTCCAATCATAGCGGCTAACTCATTAGCGGTCGGGACTATCAGGCGGTCGAATCGATAAGCCGAAGGGTTACCGCGGAGGATGATCGTCGGATATTGGCTCCATGTCGCATCGATCATCTTGTATCTAGCGAGGAGCCCCAGAAACACTTATGATCGTCTGAGATCAAGTGGCCAAAATGCTAGGCGGCGTTGAATAAACAACGGAAAACTTCAAGTTAGAAATGGAGTTGGCCATGCGGGCGATGAGAGAAATGCACGACCAAGGATCCAAGCCACGACAAAACATCAAGGTGAATCAAGTCGGTAGCGTCAGCGTCGATGAAGATGATAGCGATTCGGATCGGGAGGAAGCACCGAAGATGATAACCCCGAACCACGCGGCTGCTCATGAGGCGAAGATCAAAGACTTGGAGAGCAAAATCAATTCATTGATTTCCGCTCAAGAAGTAAAGAAGACAGTATTCCTTGCCCATGCAGGAGTGGGAAGCAATCCCTACGTCGAAGTTTAACTTAATAAACTTCACACCATTTGATCGGAAGGGTTCCCCGACGCAAAGACTTGATTTATTTCAAGTCACACCTGGAGTTATTTAAACGCGAACCCTTGATGGTTCGGTCATTCGTTAGCACCCTTCGTGATGCCGAATGGTACCGCCGTCTCAGCGGGAGCATTCACGGTGGGGCGACATGGAGTCTAGCTTCCTTACCAATTTCTTTGATGGCGATACCGAGGTATCGACGACGCTGTTCGACGAAGCGTAAAGACGGAGAAACCGTGGACATCTTTGTTAAGCGATTCGGAACAAGGCAATGAGCTGCGGGATCAATAACGAGGAGTTCATCCTCAAACACCCGACAACTTATCAATAGATGTGCTTGAAGCAATGGGTACAGCACCATCGATAACGTGGAAGGACTTGAAGGTTCGTGGAGAGCAAGCCGAGAGATTCCTCAAAAGGAAAAAGGCAGAGAGGGGTCAGCCGACAACGGAAGCTCCGAAGCGTAACTTTGTCCCACGCGGCAAAGGGAAAGAGCAAGCCAAGGCAGCGATTCGCGAACCAAGCGTTCCAACTCAACCCGGCCGGCCAATGGCCAGTAGCCGCCAGCGGGCGATCAGCGTGGCAACTGGGCCACAAAAACGAAGGCCTTAGAGCCGAGATTCCGAAGTCCTATTCCTTTAGGGACGACGAGATTCCCGGTCTCTTCAAATATCTTGTGGAAAATAACAAGATCAAGCTCCCTCCGATTCAGAATCAAGAGGAGGCGATGAACACGAATGACCCAAGATACTGTGCATACCATAGGGCAGTTCATCACCCCACTAAATCCTGTTTCAGCCTTAAGGACAAAATCCAGGCTTTAATTGATGTAGGGGTCATTACTATGAAGCCGTCCAAAGAGAAGAAGGTCGGAGCGAATGCGGTATCCATAAGTTTCGGGTCGGTGCCATTGACATGGTTTGAACTGAACCGGTGGTCAAAGTTGCGATGAAGGCGGTGAATGATGACCCACACAAGCAACGCCGAAAGGACTTGTATCATTATCTGACCCGAATGGCGAAGTCTTGTGGGTCCACCGAACTTCTTGGAAGATGAGCAATGGGTAGCCTCTTCTTGAAGAAAAGCGAGCGAAGGGAAAGGCATGTCATGCTACTCCGCACTCGAGGGAGACGATGAACAGTGGTAACATTCCGGTGTCAGAAGGGAACACAAGCCCACGCCACCGTGAGTGGACACGAGTACAAATACAAGTATCAGGAAGTCCCGACCCTAATGCCAAGACGCCTCGAGCCGGGGTACCAACAAATCCCCTCACTCGCCGCGGAGAAAGCGCTAGCGACAGTGGGCGCCAAAGCTCTGACAAAGCGGCCGCATGAAGTTCAACTCGGCGATCTCGATTCGGTCGCCCGATTGGAAGAGATAAGCGGGAACCGAACTCTCCATACAGCCGGCGTCATGGCCCAATTAGCCAATATCCCCGCAAGGATCACTCTCTATGAGTTCTTTGCGCTTATCAAAGAGGCGAGAGAAGCTCTTCAAGAAGCCCTCGCCGATTGAAGTCTTCCTCACCCAAATTAGGCGAGTCGGAAAAGTCGGACAATCTAACCTTGCGACTAAACACTTCCCCGCATCACCTTTACAAAGGAGGATATGCGACGAGGAATTCCAAGCACGATAGGCGCTATACTTCACGGGTATATTGGCTCTAGTGAAGTTAGCAGGATCCAAGTCGATCCGGTTCCACAGGAGCATCATGCCCCTACGCCTCATGTATCATCTGGGAATTCCGCCAGTTAGCATCAATCGCACATGATCTACGGATTTAACACCAGTGGGTCCGCCCACTTGGTAAAATCGGATTAAGTGCCAAATGGGGACTTAAAGTCCAAGTCACCGCTATGTGATTGACGCAGACTTCCTATAACTTATTGTTGGGTCGGCCTTGGATCCACAATAGCGTTATAGTCCGTCTACTCTTCATCGTGTCTCAAATATGTAGACACTAATAATGAGGTCAAGGCGGTGGTCGCGGACAAACAACCGTTTAAGGGGATGGAGAATTATTTCAGCGATTCTCTCCTCTACGGTAATGAGTCGGCTGAATCATCGGCCCGATGCGGACGGCGGTGAAGAAGGCGTCTACGAAGCGGGCTTGGTTATAGTGGAGGTTTTGTTTTAAATGACATTGTACCTTGTAATCAATCTTGGCGATGAAGAATGCGTCGGATGAACATTGTAATTGGCAAATTGCCGATGAATCAATAAATGATGATTTAGAGTATCCTTTATCTTTGAATGATGTGATAACAGATTATACAATGATCGAGTTGCACCTTGACTCGATCATCTTACTTCACACAAAAGCGATTCAGGGACTCCTTTGGGACAACACTTGTCATCCC
Source organism: Asparagus setaceus (assembly GCA_012295165.1). Taxonomy (NCBI): domain Eukaryota; kingdom Viridiplantae; phylum Streptophyta; class Magnoliopsida; order Asparagales; family Asparagaceae; genus Asparagus; species Asparagus setaceus. The sequence goes on from CM022706.1 coordinate 29,268,065, forward strand.
ACGAAGATCAAGTAGTGAAAGAGACTTGGTTTACTAAAAGGAGATGCGCCCAACGAATCATTTCTTTGAAGAAGGTGAAGATGACAATGGGCCTATCCTCCACACATTCGGATATAGTCGAAACTTGGGTATCATGAAAAGATGGGGTATGACTTGACACGAGGGAAGGTCTATGTTTGGACGAGGCCCTCGAACCCTCCTAAGCGGCATATGTCCCAAGAGGAAAGCCTGATAATTACTATGCATTTAGAAGGGATTGAGATCACGAATCCTCCTCGAGAAGATGAATGCTCGTGGTGATTGATAATAATCCACGCGGTGAGGGAGCGGACATTCGTCGACTCTTGACTTGGGATTGACACCGACCTGGAGAAGCTTTCAAGGCTCGATGTCGAATATGGCCACGATCGATCCTGCTACTATTGAGGGTGATGAAGATACACCAACATGGGAAGACCCATGGATCCATCAACTTCGAAGCGGTTTGGGGATAGGTTGAACAAAGAGAACCCCCACTAAGGATGAGGTAGTCGAGGTTAATATGGGTGATGAAGAGCATCCTAAACTCATAAACATCGGCAATACTCTCCCTTGGAAGAAAAGGAAGAGTTGATTGCCCTAATCGGGGAGTATATCGATGTATTCACCGAGTTACGAGGACATGCGGGACTTCGACCTAATGTGGCAACACATCGCCTCAACATCAAGGCGGATGTCAAACTGTCAAGCAACGGCAAAGGCGGTTTAGATCCACAAATATTGGAGGCAATTGTTGGCGAAGTGAAGAAACTCATAGAATCGGGATTTGTCGAGGAAATTCAACATCCGGATTGGGTGGCGAATATAGTCGGTCATGAAGAAGAATGGTTCGATTAGGATGCAGTATGCGACTCTGAGACCTAAGCGGCTGCTTGCCCAAAGGATGATTTCCCTCTTCCAATCACGATGTCATAGTTGACAACACGTGTGGATTTGAAAGAATGTCCTTTATGGATGGCTTTTCGGTATAATCAAATCAAGATGTACCGATGGCGTAAACACGGCGTTGAGCAGCCATTGGCATATATTGCTACGGTCATGCCGTTCGGCCTCAAAAATGCCCGCAACATACCGTAGAGCAATGACGAGATTTTCCAGATCATCTTCGAAAACGGCCGAATGCTACGCCGACGATTTGGTCGTGAAAAGCCGGACAAAGGAGATCACATCAAAAATCTTAGAGCGGTATTGAACTCATGCGAACTCATCGACTAAAGATGAATCCCGCCAAGTCCTTCCTTGGGATGTCGATGGCAAGTTCCTTGGCCGTCGTCACCAACAAAGGAATCCCGCGTCGATCGACAAAGTGAAGGCAATTCAAGAGTTGCAACCTCAGAAATGCGAGAGAACTTCGGGGGTTACAAGGGCGATTGGCGTACATCCGGCGGTTCATATCGAACCTATCAGGAAGTGCCGGTAGTTCTCCAAGTTGAACAAGAAGGCGTGTCATATATTTGGGGCGGCCTTTGCGAAAAACGTCGAAGAGATCAAATCGTATCTCGCTAAACCTCCTGTTCTTGTTGCACATGATCCGGAAAACCATTTTGATCTACGCCAAGGCAACGGATCACTCGTTAAGCGCTTTACTCGCGCAAGGCGGCGGCGGTCCGCGAGCGGCGTGTATTACGGTGAACATTAGTGGTCTTTGAGTCTCGATATCCAATGGTCGAAGCGGTGCCTTGCATTAGTGTTCGCGATTCAAAATGCGGCACTATTTATGGGGACGGTGCGAGAAAATTAAAGCTGTAAAATAAAGATTATCCCTTCAATTGATTTTAAAGAAAGAATAAATACAACTCTCGAATGCAATCTCTCTCTCTAACCGACTTAGATAAAAAGAAATTACAAATTCCTCGATCGGTTGCCGATTTACAAAGAGGAATGATCAGCGGAGACCCTTCCTTTATTTAATCTGGGTTCTTCACGGTAGCGGTGGGAGCTTGAATCTTGTATCCGTTGGCGATCCGACCGTCTTGACTCGTGGGGCGAGGTTGAAAAATAACTTCATGAGGAGCAAGTTTAGAACTCGGCGAGTTAAGAACTCTTTGATAGAGTTGATTTTAGAAAAGGATTAATAATCCTTTTAGTCAAGAATGGCGGAGAAGAACTTGTCGTGCAAGTTTGAAAACTCTAATCGAGTTGAACTCTCTAGGAGAGTTGATTCCAGCAAAGGAGGTCTTCGGTAAAACCTCAATATCTCTAAATCCGACCGGTAGGATTCAATCTCCACCGTTCAGAATTAGGAACAATGAGTGTTGAGGCTTCCCTCCAAGTTTCACTCCGATCAGACCACGGATGAAGGTCCGATCGTCACGCCGATCACAGCTGCGCGGAAGAAGCCGTTCTCTGCGCAATTGGCTTCGGTAAAACCTCGATATCTCCAAATCCAACCGGTAGAAATCAATCTCCACCGTTCAGAATTAGGAACGACGAGTGTTGAGGCCGCCCTCCAAGTTTCACTCCGATCAGACCACGGATGAAGGTCCGATCGTCACGCCGATCACAGCTGCGCAGCAAGCAGTTCTCTCCCCTTTGTTAGTTCTCCGGCCAAAACCTTTCAACCTCCCCATTTGGCTGTGAAAACCCCCATTTATAGGGGTTAAAGGGTGTAACCATCCCCAAAATGCTCCATAATGGGTTTAGTGGGTGTAACCACCTTAAATTGCTCAAGCGGTTGAGGAACCGTTCAACTCATGTTTGAATGAGTCAAAGCAGCGGTTGGTTCAGGCAATCTCACGTGCATTTAGTGCGAGCAGCGCGGGATGACCTATCAGCGTCTACATTTTAACTAGGGCGGCGGGGTTGGAAGCTGCGTTTTGAGCTTTGAGCGGGCCATGTGCTCCAGCGTTTTGGGCTTGAGCGGGCCATGTGCTCCAGCGTTTTGGGCTTGAGCGGGCCATGTGCTCCAGCGTTTTGGGCTTGAGCAGCGGGCCATGTGCTCCGCGTTTTGAATTGAAGCGCGGGCCATGTGCTCCGCGTTTTGAATTGAAGCGCGGGCCATGTGCTCCGCATTTTGAATTGAAGCGGGGAGGCGTCCGCGTTTTGAATTGAGACGCCGGGTGAGCCCCGCGATTTTGCTTTGAAGAGATCAATACTTATGATCTCTTTTCACAGAATTGTCAACTTGTAATCCTTGTACTCACGGAGACATTAGCTTCGATTCTCCTTTGTTGTCTTGAAAGTCGTCGACTTGTAACCTTCATTGATAGTGTTTAGCGGATATTGGTCTTCTTAATTTTTTTTTTACCCTCTGAGAACCCTCCAAAGTTTTGAAAGTTCGCGGTTGGTGGGGCGAGCTTTGAATACTTTGGATATCTTCTTTTGCTTGATCCTGAGAAGGTATTGCTCCTCATTCTGTCTTCAAAGAAGTTGTGTTCTGCTTTTGTCCACGCTAGTCATTCGTCTTGCATGGGTGACCTCCGGCGTTTTTGCTTTTAAAATGCAGGAGTGACCGTAGCGTCTTGAACTTTGCTACGTGAGACTGATCCTCGCGATTTGAGGTTGAAACGGGTAGCCATGCGCGTTAATGTTTAAAGCGCGGGCGACCCTCCGCGTTTGTGTTGAAACGCGAGGGTGGTCCTTCGCGTTTTATGAGTAAAACGCGGGGATGAACCCCACATTTCCAACTAAGTCTTTTAGACTTTTCTTTAAGGTGCCAAAAGTATAGTGTTAACTTGGCATGCCTTTCATACTTGTTGTTTGAACAAGCTTTTGGAGACTTATCACTCTATTGCAAAGAGTTGATAAATTGGTTTTATCATCGAGGTGGAATTTTTAACTTGATGATGATTTTGAGGACTTATCGCTCTATTGAAGAGTCGATAAGTTGATTTTATCGAGAGGTGTGGGGTTAACTTGATAAAGTTGGGTATTTGTGATTTGAACAAGATTTTGAGGACCTATCGCTCTATTGAAGAGAGTCGATAAGTTGATTTTATCGAGAGGTATGGAGTTAACTTGATAAAATTGGGTACTAATGGTGTGAACAAGATTTTGAGGACCTATCGCTCTATTGATGAGAGTCGATAAGTTTAGATTTTGTCGGGGATAAAATATGAAACACGTGATTTGAACAAGGTTTAAGGCCTGTGATGTGAACAAGGCTTACATGGCTTGTGGTGTGAACAAGGCTTTGGGTTTGTGGTTTGAACAAGGATTTGGGCTTGTGGTTTAAACAAGGCTTTGGGCTTGTGGTTTGAACAAGGCTTTGGGCTTATCATTCTATTGAGGAGGATTGATAAGTTGATTGTCAGAGGTGTGAGGTTAACATGACAAGGATACGTTGCGATTGGAGCAACTTTGTGGACTTATCATCCTATTGGAGAGGATTGATAAGTTGGTTATCAAACTCACGAGGATGTGTACAGATTTTGATAGGATTGTGTTGTAATTTGAACAACTTTGTGGATCTATCATTCTATTGGAAAGGAATGATGAGTTGATTGACGGGTTTAGTTGTGATTTGAACAATTTTGAGGAACTTATCTGTAGGGAGGATTGATAAGTTGATTATATCATCGAGTATAGTGTCGACTTGATGAAGATATGTTGCGATCGAACAACTTTGAGGACCTATCATCCTATTGAGGAGGATTGGTAAGTTGATTACATTTAAGCAAATTTGAGGACCTATCATCCTATTGAGGAGGATTGGTAAGTTGATTGCGATTTAAGCAAATTTGAGGAGTTAAGCCTGCGCGCGTGGCGTTGTGCTACGATGTTGAATACGAGACTTTGTCGCCTTTTATGGGTAAGAGACTAGCAGAGCAGCGTGTTAGGCGTTGACTTTAGGGTTATTGGCCAACCCCGACCATCAGCGGACTTGATGAGCCTTTACCGACACCGCTTGAATCGGGCTAGCATGCAGATTATCTAAATCCGTTCGCATGTGGCGTTGTGCTAAAAGAATAAAACTCTTTTAGGCTTAATGCTATGATGTTGAATACATAGGCCGTCTTTCTCACGGGAATAGACTACGGTTGCATGTATTAGATGCGAGGCTTATCCTGCTTAGGTTTGGGATAAAATTCCCGGACTTGAATTACGGTGTCTTTTTAATCGGAAAAAGACTAAGCGGCAATCGCGTGTTAGGCGTTGACTTATCCCTACTTAGGATTCGATAAAATTCCCCACACGTGTGGCGTGGATTGTGATGTTATTAGAATAACCTTGAGGACTTATCGCTCTATTGAAGAGAGTCGATAAGGTGATTGTCAGAGGTGTTAGGTTAACATGACAAGGATACATTGCGATCGGAGCAACTTTGAAGACTTATCGCTCTATTGAAGAGAGTCGATAAGTTGATTGTCAGAAGAGGTCACCTTGCTAATAACAAGACGAGCTAATCTTAACTTTGTGGGGATTGCGTTGCGATGTGAGCAACTTTGTGGGCTTATCATCCTATTGGAGAGGGTTGATAAGTTGGTTGTCAGAGGTGTGAGGTTAACATGACAAGGATATGTTGCGATTGGAGCAACTTTGTGGACTTATCATCCTATTGGAGAGGATTGATAAGTTGGTTATCAAACTCACGAGGATGTGTACAGATTTTGATAGGATTGTGTTGTAATTTGAACAACTTTGTGGATCTATCATTCTATTGGAAAGGAATGATGAGTTGATTGACGGGTTTAGTTGTGATTTGAACAATTTTGAGGAACTTATCTGTAGGGAGGATTGATAAGTTGATTATATCATCGAGTATAGTGTCGACTTGATGAAGATATGTTGCGATCGAACAACTTTGAGGACCTATCATCCTATTGGAGAGGATTGATAAGTTGATTGCATTTAAGCAAATTTGAGGACCTATCATCCTATTGAGGAGGATTGGTAAGTTGATTCGATTTAAGCAAATTTGAGGAGTTAAGCCTGCGTGGCGTTGTGCTACGATGTTGAATCGTAGACTTTGTAGTCTTTATGGGTAAGAGACTAGCAGACAGCGTGTTGGCGTTGACTTTAGGGTTATTGGCCAAGATACATCAGCGGACTTGATGAGCCTTCTGGATTCTGTTTGAATCGGGCTAGCATGCAGATTATCTAAATCCGTTGCATGTGGCGTTGTGCTAAAAGAATAAAACTCTTTTAGGCTTAATGCTATGATGTTGAATACATAGGCCGTCTTTCTCACGGGAATAGACTACCCTACCGCATGTATTAGATGCGGGCTTATCCACCTTAGGTTTGGGATAAAATTCCCGGACTTGAATTACGGTGTCTTTTTAATCGGAAAAAGACTAAACTGGCAATGCGTGTTAGGCGTTGACTTATCCCTACTTAGGATTCGGGATAAAATTCCCCACACGTGTGAGGCGTGGATTGTGATGTTATTAGAATAACCTTGAGGACTTATCGCTCTATTGAAGAGAGTCGATAAGGTGATTGTCAGAGGTGTTAGGTTAACATGACAAGGATACATTGCGATCGGAGCAACTTTGAAGACTTATCGCTCTATTGAAGAGAGTCGATAAGTTGATTGTCAGAAGAGGTCACCTTGCTAATAACAAGACGAGCTAATCTTAACTTTGTGGGGATTGCGTTGCGATGTGAGCAACTTTGTGGGCTTATCATCCTATCGAGAGGATTGATAAGTTGGTTGTCAGAGGTGTGAGGTTAACATGACAAGGATATGTTGCGATTGGAGCAACTTTGTGGACTTATCATCCTATTGGAGAGGATTGATAAATTGATTGTCAGAGGTGTGAGGTTAACATGACAATGATACGTTGCGATTGGGGCAACTTTGTGGACTTATCATCCTATTGGAAGTTGATAAGTTGGTTGTCGAGATGCATTGTTAACTTGTGAGTTATTATTACGATTTGAGCAACTTTGTAGACTTATCATCCTATTGGAGAGGATTGATAAGTCGATTTTAATAATCTTCTTGCGTTGAAGTGCTTACATTGTCAAAAGTGTTTTGTTAACTTGACAATATTTAGAATTTATTATTCTACTCGGAAAATAATAGATAATCAACCCCCAGCCTGTAATTATTCTAGGTCGATACTAACCGAAGTCTTCGCCACGATTTAGAGCCGGTCATCAATAGCCAGTCTTGAGTCGAGTCTCCTCCTCTTGACTTCAATCCTAGCAATAATTACTTGACTGTTACAGGGAGACTAGTTGTTTCGAGGCGACATTTGGCAACCCCCATTCGAGCTAGGAGATTGGTTTGTAAATTGTGCCGGCGGTGTCAATCAGGCGTGTCATGTCCGAGCATCGAAGAGCCCATGCCCGGCGTTCGGCGAAGACTTTGATAGGCTCTCCCTCCTTTTGCTTAGGGCAAGGAGAGAAGTGACAAGGATTTCCGTGTCATCTTCAAAGAATCGTGACAGAAGAGTCTCTAAATCGCCCATTTTGGATACATCCTGTAGGCGGTTTAAGTGAACCATTCAAAGGCAACCCCTTGAGGGTGCCAATGAACAAGCGAGATGTTATGGCATCGTTTGACATCCCATTCGATCGTGACTTAAAATGGTAGATATGTTGGTTCGGTGATCCGTCGTCAGCTTGTAGCGTAGGGACTTTGAATTTTGGAGGATAAGGCAGGTATCCCATTACGCGAGGATACGGTCGACAACCCCGATCTTGGAGCTCGCGACCTATTAACCATGGCATTGGCGGGCTTCGGTTCTCGCATTTTGCCGATTGAGGACTTTGCTTTCGTTTTGGCCTCTCCCCTTTTGAAGAGGATTCTCGTGATGAGCTTCTTGATCGGGAGCTTCATTCATTTTTCTTCTCGTTTAAGGATTCACTCCTCCTCCGTGATGATTTTGGCTGAAGTGTTGAGTCGACTATCTGAAGTTGAGCTCTATCGCAACAAGTTGGTTTATCATATCTCGAAGTTGATCGATGGACTCTTGTTGTGATCATGAGGCCTCTTGCATCATAGCACGATACTCTTGAGCCTCTTCTTGAAATCTTGGCGGTCTCGTCGGTATGAGCGGCTCACATGCTCTATGAAAGAACCAGAGGATTGAGATTACTGCGATGGTGAATGCTCATCATCGGACTCAATTCCTTTAGCCAACTTGTGATAATTGACGGGTATGACCCTGTTAGATCAGTATGTCGGTAAACTCCGTCGGAGTCATTCAAAGCCTCTTTCAAGTCGGGGACCGATTTGTCTCGCTCATTAGAGCTAGAGATTGACGATCTGCCTACTCGATCATGTTGGAAGTGACTCCAAGGTATTCGACCTCGAAGTCTCATTCTGTGAAAATGCGTCGTTCGATTGACCAAATGACATTTGTCAATCGTTCAAACACCGGCGGCGCGCATGTGGCGGCGCCGATATCGCGATGATTTGGCACTTGGAGCGAAGATCGCGTTTGAGCATGAGCGAGGTTTAGACCAGCGTTTTGGATTGGGGCGAGGTCAATTTTGAATGCTTGAGCGAGGTTGAAACCAGCGTTTTAGATTGGGGCCGAGGATCGCGTGCAACCTATTTGAGCGAGGTACCGCGTTTGAACATTTGAGCGGGGTTGTGACCAGCGTTTTATAGTGGGGCGAGGATCGCGTGCAACCTGGCGAGCGAGTTTGGCGTTTGAGCAATTGAGCAGGGGGTTGTGACCAGCGTTTGGGAAAGCAGCGCCATTGAGGTTCGTTTGGCTGGCGGCTTTGCGAGGCTTCGTGTTGGGCATAGCGGGCTTGCGTTCGCAATAAAAGCCTTGGCTTCGGGATCGCGTTTGGCTCCTAGCGAAATTAGCGTTGGTTGGTCGATTGGCCATCTGTTGTGTGTTCTTGACGGCGGCGCTCCTTCCGCTGATTTGAGGCTTTTGCGGCGACATCACCATCTTCACCGACGATTAGCCACGACAACCGAATGGGCTTTGGCCTCCTTAGAGGCTTTGTGGATCTTCGCGCGCCTTGGGGCTAAGGGATCCGGAGGAGAGTGCCTCCTCGAACTTGGCGGTCGAACTCTGATCGAGGAGTTTCAACGGTCGTCCCAATGAGCTTGGCGTCGGATTAGCCACCACCTCTTCATCGGTGAAAGAAGTTGTCCCAGTGAGTCGCCATCTTTTGTTCAGCGAGGAAAATTAAAATTTGTAAAATAAAGATTATCCCTTCCAATTGATTTTAAAGAAAGAATAAATACAACTCTCGAATGCAATCTCTCTCTAAGCGGCTTAGATAAAAAGAAATTACAAATTCCTCGATCGGTTGCCGATTTACAAAGAGGAATGATCGGAGACCCTTCCCTTTATTTAATCTGGGTTCTTCCGCGGTAGCGGTGGGAGCTTGAATCTTGTATCCCGTTGGCGATCCGACCGTCTTGACTCGTGGGGCGAGGTTGAAAAATAACTTCGCGAGAACAAGTTTAGAACTCGGCGAGTTAAGAACTCTTTGATAGAGTTGATTTTAGAAAAGGATTAATAATCCTTTTAGCCAAGAATGGCGGAGAAGAACTTGTCGTGCAAGTTTGAAAACTCTAATCGAGTTGAACTCTCTAGGAGAGTTGATTCCAGCAAAGGAGGTCTTCGGTAAAACCTCAATATCTCTAAATCCGACCGGTAGGATTCAATCTCCACCGTTCAGAATTAGGAACAATGAGTGTTGAGGCTTCCCTCCAAGTTTCACTCCGATCAGACCACGGATGAAGGTCCGATCGTCACGCCGATCACAGCTGCGCGGAAGAAGCCGTTCTCTGCGCAATTGGCTTCAGTAAAACCTCGATATCTCCAAATCCAACCGGTAGAAATCAATCTCCACCGTTCAGAATTAGGAACGACGAGTGTTGAGGCCGCCCTCCAAGTTTCACTCCGATCAGACCACGGATGAAGGTCCGATCGTCACGCCGATCACAGCTGCGCAGCAGAAACGGTTCTCTCCCCTTTGTTAGTTCTCCGGCCAAAAACCTTTCAACCTCCCCCATTTGGCTGTGAAAACCCCCCATTTATAGGGGTTAAAGGGGTGTAACCATCCCCTTAAAATGCTCCATAATGGGGTTTAGTGGGTGTAACCACCCCTTAAATTGCTCAAGCGGTTGAGGAACCGTTCAACTCATGTTTGAATGAGTCAAAGCAGAGCGTTCTAGAGTGATCAGCGTCTGCATTTAGTGCGAGAGCGAGGATAGACCTCAGCGTCTACATTTTAACTAGGGCGGGGTTGGAAGCCTGCGTTTTGAGCTTTGAGCGCGGGCCATGTGCTCCGCGTTTTGGGCTTGAGCGGGCCATGTGCTCGCGTTTTGGGCTTGAGCGGGCCATGTGCTCCGCGTTTGGGCTTGAGCGGGCCATGTGCTCCGCGTTTTGAATTGAAGCGCGGGCCATGTGCTCGGCGTTTTGAATTGAAGCGCGGGCCATGTGCTCCGCATTTTGAATTGAAGCGGGGAAGCGTCCGCGTTTTGAATTGAAGCGCGGGCCATGTGCTCCGCATTTTGCTTTGAAGAGATCAATACTTATGATCTCTTTTCACAAGGATTGTCAACTTGTAATCCTTGTACTCTGGAGACATTAGCCGATTCTCCTTTGTTGTCTTGAAAGTCGTCGACTTGTAACCTTCATTGATAGTGTTTAGCGGATATTGGTGTCTTGGTAATTTTTTCACTGACCTACGGGGCGATTTATGTTATCTCTAATGTAAATCCGGTCGAATATTTATGACCACCGGCCTCGATGAGTTGGCGTTTGGCGAAATGGGCCTTGCTCTTGTCCCAATATGACTTACACTTCAAACAGAAGTCGATCAAAGGGCAGGCAATTTCGCGATCTCTTGAGTACAGCAGAGCAGACAGCGGTTGAGCTATATGATGATCTTAGGATGAAGTTCAAGAAGTCAACACTACATCGCACCAACAAATATGGCGATTATATTTTGGCCAGACCTCTCGAGCTACCAATGTGGCAAGTGCCCGGATGTTCTAAGATTTCCGCCGGTCGGGGTTGTCTTAGTTTCCGGAAATCATGTCATGCCTCGTGCTTATTCACTCACGAACCTGTTCCAATAGCGTGGCGAATACAACGCTACTTATCGGACTTAACCGTAAAAGCTGGGGTCGAATATCTCGGCGTATGGCGACTCGCAATTGATAGTTAAGCGGGTTAAGTGGTGACTCACGAAGTCGGGAACCACGATGCGGTCCCCTATCATCGGTAGCCGTGGAAATAGCGGACTCATTGAAGAGTTTTTCATCAAATATATCCAGCCTCCAGCGCTTATGCGGATGCAGCTGGCGTTAGGCTGTCGTTAGCACAACCTTAGAGACCGAGCAACTAGTTACGGTCGGGACTCACCAACTCTTCGTACCATTATCGATGAGGCACAAGAAGATAAAGGGCTAATTACCAAAGAAGTACATACAACCCAAACCAAGTTGGAGCCGAGATTGGCTTTCCTATCATCGACTACGTCTTACATGGCATTCTCGGGAAGGCGTGAGGGAGAAGAGTCAATCGTGAAGAACTCAAGATTCTTTTATGACACGGAAACCGGATGTTATATCGTCGAGGGTATGATGGTCTTTACTCCGATGCCTTCGAACAAGGAGGCGAGAAGAGGTCCTTCGGGAAGCACCGTAGGTGAATGTAGTGCGCACCGGCCGGTCCCAAGCTCTACGATCGAATCGGGGAGAATGGGCTACTCGCCAACAATGATTAATGACGCGGTCGAATGCGGCTCGGAAATGCCGCGTGTCAAATTCCGCGAATTATATGCATCGACCTCTGGCGGTTGCATCCTTCGGCCACATCACGGCCATTGAGACATGGGGAATGGACATTGTAGGTCCCATTTTCCTCCGTCGGTCAAAGGCGTCGGTTTATTCTAGCAATTACCGACTACTTCTCCAAGTGGTGGAAGCAATCCGCTAAAGGAAGTAAAGGCGAAATCTTGTCGTCAAATTTATCAAACACCATGTCATCTATCGACATGGTGTCCCAAACGGATCGTGCATGACAGCGGTCCCGGTTCATCGGCAATTCCTTCATCGGGTTTTGCGAGAAATTCAAGATACAAGGCGTCTCGTCGGCGGCCTATAATCCAGTGCGAATGGATTAGCGAGGCATTCAACAAGGCGATTATCAAAATTCTATCGAAGCTTGTGAAAAGTAACAAGCGAGGCGGGATGATAAACTTCGGAGAAGCACTGCAGGCGTGTCGCTGTGATGCATGCGCCAGCGGAACAACCCGTACTCCACGGTCTACGGTGTGAAGCGGTTCTCCCATTGGAAATTCAGATCCGTCGCCGCGCCAGCCCTTTCAGCGAGATGGCGGCCGAAGAACAACATCAGCGTCTCGAAGAGCTTGAGATGTTAGATGAAAGCACGGAGGCTCAACAATGCATTGAGTTTTACCAAGCTAGGATGTGAAGGCTTTCAACAAGAAAGTTCGACAGAGAACCTTTAGAAGGAGATTTGGTCCTCGCCGCCGACGACCGATAATCCTCACTTCCAAAAGAAAGGTAAATTCGAACCTAAATGGGAGGGCCGTTTGTAATAGAAGCGGTTTACTCAATGGTGCATATCGCCTAATTACCCAAAATGGCGGCCGGCAATTAATCTTAGATAAATGGGAAGTTCTGAAGAAATACTATCCATAGTATCTTGGGATAACCCGTTCGACGGAAGTTCCTCGTGGGATGTTTCACCCACTTTTGCGAGGATAACCCTAGATTTATCCTCCATCACAATTTCCCCACCGATCAAATTCCTTGGCGGTGGGTCTACAAATTACGGTACATCACCAAAATCCTCTCTTGATTCGTCTATGAACAAGAGGCCCACTCAAAATCCCTTTTCGTAGGAGATAGAATATAAAATTCTTCCTCTCCAGCGTAAGATCCCTTCGTGGTTAGCGGAAGGGTTACATCCATCCCTTTTCGGTAGCGCCCGTGAAGGTATCTTGTAGGGATTTTCAGACCAGGTTGTCCGTGAAGGTGCTGAGTCTCTTCGGTTCTCGGTGGAGATCCCACTCTTAGTTCCATCTTCATCTTAGGTAGCGCCGGTGAAGGTATCTTGTAGGGATTTTCGAACCGGGTTGTCCGTGAAGGTTGCACGAGTCTCTTCGGTTCTCGGTGGAGATCCCACTCTTAGTTCCATCTTCATCCTAGGTAGCGCCGGTGAAGGTATCTTGTAGGGATTTTCAGACCAGGTTGTCCGTGAAGGTCGCTGAGTCTCTTCGGTTCTCAGTGGAGATCCCACTCTTAGTTCCATCTTCATCTTAGGTAGCCCGGTGAAGGTATCTTGTAGGATTTTCGAACCGGGTTGTCCGTGAAGGTTGCACGAGTCTCTTCGGTTCTCGGTGGAGATCCCACTCTTAGTTCCATCTTCATCTAGGTAGCGCCGGTGAAGGTATCTTGTAGGGATTTTCGGACCAGGTTGTCCGTGAAGGTCGCTGAGTCTCTTCGGTTCTCGGAGTGGAGATCCCACTCTTAGTTCCATCTTCATCTAGGTAGCGCCCGTGAAGGTATCTTGTGGGATTTTCGAACCGGGTTGTCCGTGAAGGTCACACGAGTCTTTTCGGTTCTCGGTGGAGATCCACTCTTAGTTCCCCTCTTATCTTAGGTAGCGCCGGTGAAGGTATCTTGTAGGGATTTTCGAGACCGGGTTGTCCGTGAAGGTCACACGAGTCTTTTCGATTCCTGACAAGGGATCTGCTGTTAGCCTCATCCCGGGAAATAGAACACATTCTTCCTTTCCCACCTCAACGAATCTTCATCCGGTTCAGTCATTCTCCGGTCAAAAGAAGGCACCAAGATTCATCTTGGGGTATTTTATCGAAGCCTAAGAAGGATAAAGCCAGCGCCTCACGCAGCGTTGCGGTTTAGTCTTTCTCCGATTGAAGACACGAGTTGATTACGGGCATTTTATCCGAAGCCTAAGAAGGGATAAAGCCAGCGCCTCACCGCAGCGTTGCGGTTTAGTCTTTCTCCGATTGAAGAAGACACCGAGTTCGATTACGGGGTATTTTATCCGAAGCCTAAGAAGGGATAAAGCCAACGCCTCACCGCAGCGTTGCGGTTTAGTCTTTCTCCGATTGAAGAAGACACGAGTTCGATTAAGGGTATTTAGATCCGAAGCCTAAGAAGGGATAAAGCCAGCGCCTAACATCGTCGCCGGTTAGTCTTCGAGTGAAAAGACGAAGTCTACGATTCAACATCGTAGCATTAAGTCTAAGAGAGTTTCATTCTTTTAGCACAACGTTGTGTGTAGAGCGGTTTAGATAATCTACACGCTAGCCCAACTCAAGCGGTAGTTGGTAAAGGCTCATCAAACCCGTTGAGGGTGGGGTTGGCCAATAACCCTAAAGCCAACGCCTCACAGCGTTGCGGTTTAGTCTTTCTCCGATTGAAGAAGACACGAGTTCGATTCGGGCATTTTATCCGGCCTAAGAAGGGATAAAGCCAGCGCCTAACATCGTCGCCGGTTAGTCTTCCGTGAAAAGACGAAGTCTACGATTCAACATCGTAGCATTAATTCTAAGAGAGTTTCATTCTTTTAGCACAACGTTGTGTGTAGAGCGGTTTAGATAATCTACGCTAGCCCAACTCAAGCGGTAGTTGGTAAAGGCTCATCAAACCCGTTGAGGGTGGGGTTGGCCAATAACCCTAAAGTCAACGCCTCACCGCAGCGTTGCGGTTTAGTCTTTCTCCGATTGAAGAAGACACCGAGTTCGATTACGGGGTATTTTATCCAGAAGCCTAAGAAGGGATAAAGCCAACGCCTCACCGCAGCGTTGCGGTTTAGTCTTTCTCCGATTGAAGACACCGAGTTCGATTACGGGGTATTTTATCCAGAAGCCTAAGAAGGGATAAAGCCAACGCCTCACCGCAGCGTTGCGGTTTAGTCTTTCTCCGATTGAAGACACGAGTTAGATTCGGGCATTTTATCCGGCCTAAGAAGGGATAAAGCCAGCGCCTCACCGCAGCGTTGCGGTTTAGTCTTTCTCCGATTGAAGAAGACACCGAGTTCGATTACGGGGTATTTTATCCCAAGCCTAAGAAGGGATGAGTCTACAGCGTAACAGCGTTCTTGCGGCGATCTCTTGCGGTAAAGTCTGAAACCTCATTATTCAACATCGTAGCATTAAGTCTAAGAGAGTCTCATTCTTTTAGCACAGCGTCGCGTCTTGGAGCGGATCTAGATAATCCGCACGCTAGCCCAACTCAAACGGTGGTTGGTAAAGGCTAATCAAACCCGTTGATGGCTGAGGATTTGCCAAAAATCCTATAAGTATTATGGTTAATTATTTCTGACGAAATAAGAGAATCATAATAAATAATGAAAGCAATAAATCTTATTCATTTGAAGCAAATATAAAAGGAGCTACAATTGTCGAGACAATCAATTCAAGCAAAATTGTGATGATCACAACGACGTGGCCGAACAAAGAAAACAGAGAAATCTCGAAACCAAAGCAACACATCAGACTTCATTGGCGCAATCTAGTACTGTGAAGGAAGCGAGGTCAGCTTTAACGGCGACTAGTTTTCCTTCGCCCGGCGAACTGAGCTTTGGCTTCCTTCTCGAGTTCCTCTTCAGAATTCGCAGCAATTGCAGCTACATGTTCCCGACGCATCACCTCGAGGACTTGTTTCTCGCGTTCAGTGACGTCCTGGACTCTGGCGCACTCACGCGCGAAACTCTTCAACGTCTTCTCCCCTTGAACAGTCCTGATTCCTGTGCGTTCGACATAGGCGTGGTACGCATTTATCTTCTGGCGCAAATTTTGCTCATATGAGTTCCCAAAGATGACCTCTTGCTCTGATATTCTCCTCTCGCGAAGGGCGCGTTCACGAGAAGCCTTGATCCGAGCTTCGTCGACGAGTCGCATCACCTCATCGTCTGGTTCAAAAAAGGCTAAATCATCCACACGGTATGCAAGAGTTAGCCAGCTAGTGAGCTTTTGCTCACAACGATTAGCTAGCTGAGGGCCACCAACACGCTGAATTTCCTCCAAGATACTCAATATGAATGGGCGAAGACCATAAAATTAAGCCCATCTAACCTCGATAATAGAGATCGCTGCTTCAAACCATTCTCCAACGGTGAAGGAGACCATCCGTAAGCTGGAGTCGAGGCAGTGATTTTGGCGGGGCAATCTCGGCAATAGGTTGAATTCGTGGAAGTGGTCCGTCAAGATTAACACAGGGCCTCCACCGCCCCTATACTCGAAGGGTCGGAAATCGGTTTCCGGAGGCTGTAAGGGAGGCGGTGGAGCGGATGATGGAAGCGATCCCTCAAACTCGTCATCCGAAATTATGATAGTAGGCTCAGGCTTCGCGGGTTTCTTCCTGCGGGTGTTCGCCTCGCTGCGGTTCGCTTCCTCGGTGGAAAGAGGTCTTCTCCCGGATGACCTTAAGAATCGAGACTTGACATTTGGAGCCTTCGAAATAGACGAATAGTCATCGGAGCATCCGCCTACCACAAGAGAACAAAGGGTTAACAGATCATTTAGGAGGAATATCTTGAAAAAGGAAACAGTATAAGGCGTAGAACTCTTCTCAGAAACCCATGAGATCGAGACCTTATAACGGGTATGACGATTTCATCCGTATTAAACACCCGGAGAACGATAAATATAGCCGCATAATCCAAGCGGCAATATATTCCGTTCTACAAGGCGAGAGTACGGTGTAAAATCGCTCCCGTTAAAAACATCGAGACGGGTGATCTTTGAAGCGTCAATCCCCACAAAGGAGGATTTCGGCTCTTCCCAATCGCCTCACAAAGGAGAGCGAAGCGGGGACATGACGTATATACGCGAGAAGATAATAAGTTGGCGCACCACCGAAAGAAGGAGGCGTGCATTCACGCGGCGTGCGAGTCGACCGGCTCCTCGGAGCGCGTGATCTCCCCGACGACATCGGAAACTGCAAAAGAAGACAAATAAAGTCAGATATGCGGTCAAAAAATTAACAAAAAAGGCATCAAAGATGATCAGTGCAACAACGACCGAACCGCGACCGAGCCGCGACCAGTCATGGCCGTGCCTGCGCTGGCCAGTCGCGGCTTTAAGCCCGCGTCTGCGGCCGAGCGGCCCGAGCGATGCGGCTGTAACCGAGCGGCGCCGAGCTACGCTGCCAGTATGCCTAAGCAGCGCCCGAGGCCGTGCCGAACCGACGAATCCGACAGCGACGCGCGCCAATACGGCGCCAGCGGCCCAGCCCGCCCTACCGTCACCGGCAGCCGTGATGGCCGATCGTCGCCACCATCAACGCCGTTCTCCCGTCTCGATTGATTTTGCACCTGTACACACAAGAAAAAAAAGAAGAAAAAAAGAAAAAGGACTTGTAAAGCTCTCGTATGCATACCTTGTTGATCGAGGAAGAAAAGACGGCGAGAAGCGAGATGAAAACAAGAGAGAGAGAGAGAGAGCAGGGGGGGCCGGCCTAGGTCAGAAGAAAGAGGCCTTGTGGGTATTTATAACATCCCCATATGCACCCAATCCTCTTGGAACAAGGACTCCTATTTGGCAAGAAGTAGGAATTCTAATTGGAGTCCAAATCAATTCTAATTAGGACTCTAATCAGCCCCTAATTAGGAGTCCTAATTGGAATCTTGTTTGGATGTCAAGATGGCGTCAAATCAGTCCGTTGATTGACCCCTACTCCCTCCGCTATATTTGGAAAAATTCTGAAGATTTATTCGGCAGGATAACACCCCGCGGATTGCATCGACGCCGATCAACGCGTCGCCTAATCCTACTCCAACTAGGATTACGAGTATAAAGCTGTTTCCTAATTTATCGAAGTTCGGGAAGAATATTTTCACAAAAATATTCTTAGGGATAACTTCGATCGGCGGATTGCATCGGCCGATCAGCGTCGCTAATCCTACTCCAACTAGGATTACAGTATAAACTGTTTCTAATTTATCGAGAAGTTCGGAAGAATATTTTCACAAAAATATTCTTAGGGATAACTCGATCGGGCGGATTGCATCGGCGCCGATCAGCGCGTCGCTAATCCTACTCAACTAGGATTACAGTATAAACTGTTTCCTAATTTATCGAGAAGTTCGGAAGAATATTTTCACAAAAATATTCTTAGGGATAACTCGATCGCGGATTGCATCGGCGCCGATCAGCGTCGCCTAATCCTACTCCAACTAGGATTACGGTATAAACTGTTTCCTAATTTGTCGAAGTTCGGGAAGAATATTTTCACAAAAATATTCTTAGGGATAACTTCGATCGTCGCGGATGCATCAACGCCGATCAGCGTCGCCTAATCCTACTCCAACTAGGATTACGGTATAAAGCGTTTCCTAATTTATCGAGAAGTTCGGGAAGAATATTTTCACAAAAATATTCTTAGGGATAACTTCGATCGTCGCGGATTGCATCGGCGCCGATCAGCGTCGCCTAATCCTACTCAACTAGGATTACGGTATAAAGCTGTTTCCTAATTTATCGAGAAGTTCGGGAAGAATATTTTCACAAAAATATTCTTAGGGATAACTTCGATCGTCGCGGATTGCATCGGCCGATCAACGCGTCGCCTAATCCTACTCCAACTAGGATTACAGTATAAACTGTTTCCTAATTTATCGAGAAGTTCAGGAAGAATATTTTCACAAAAATATTCTTAGGGATAACTTCGATCGGGCGGATTGCATCGGCCGATCAACGCGTCGCCTAATCCTACTCAACTAGGATTAGGAGTATAAAGCTGTTTCCTAATTTATCGAGAAGTTCGGAAGAATATTTTCACAAAAATATTCTTAGGGATAACTTCGATCGTCGCGGATTGCATCGGCGCCGATCAACGTCGCCTAATCCTACTCCACTAGGATTACGGTATAAAGCTGTTTCCTAATTTATCGAGAAGTTCGGAAGAATATTTTCACAAAAATATTCTTAGGGATAACTTCGATCGTCTTGGATCGCATCGACGACCAACGCGTCGCCCAATCTTACTCTAACTAGGATTACGGTATAAAGCGTTTCCTAATTTATCGAAGTTCCGGAAGAATATTTTCACAAAAATATTCTTAGGGATAACTCGATCGGCGGATGCATCGGCCGATCAGCGTCGCCTAATCCTACTCAACTAGGATTAGGAGTATAAAGCTGTTTCCTAATTTATCGAAGTTCCGGAAGAATATTTTCACAAAAATATTCTTAGGGATAACTTCGATCGGGCGGATGCATCGGCGCCGATCAGCGCGTCGCTAATCCTACTCAACTAGGATTACGGTATAAGCTGTTTCCTAATTTATCGAGAAGTTCAGGAAGAATATTTTCACAAAAATATTCTTAGGGATAACTTCGATCGGTGGATGCATCGGCCGATCAGCGCGTCGCCTAATCCTACTCAACTAGGATTACAGTATAAGCTGTTTCCTAATTTGTCGAAGTTCGGAAGAATATTTTCACAAAAATATTCTTAGGGATAACTTCGATCGGCGGATTGCATCGGCCGATCAGCAGCGTCGCCTAATCCTACTCAACTAGGATTACAGTATAAAGCTGTTTCCTAATTTATCGAGTTCGGAAGAATATTTTCACAAAAATATTCTTAGGGATAACTTCGATCGGCGGATGCATCGGCCGATCAGCGTCGCTAATCCTACTCAACTAGGATTACGGTATAAACTGTTTCCTAATTTGTCGAGAAGTTCGGGAAGAATATTTTCACAAAAATATTCTTAGGGATAACTTCGATCGGCGGATTGCATCGGCGCCGATCAGCGTCGCCTAATCCTACTCAACTAGGATTACGGTATAAAGCTGTTTCCTAATTTATCGAAGTTCAGGAAGAATATTTTCACAAAAATATTCTTAGGGATAACTTCGATCGTGCGGATTGCATCGGCCGATCAGCGTCGCTAATCCTACTCCAACTAGGATTACGGTATAAAGCTGTTTCCTAATTTATCGAAGTTCAGGAAGAATATTTTCACAAAAATATTCTTAGGGATAACTTCGATCGTCGGATTGCATCGGCCGATCAACGCGTCGCCTAATCCTACTCAACTAGGATTACGGTATAAATGTTTCCAAAATTTCAACGAGGAGTTCTGGAGAATAAACCCATATTCTTAAGGATAACTTCGGTAACCCTTAATTTCCTCCACCATAATCTCCAAGAGAGGAATAATCGGCGAGGAGTGAAGGTCATGTTGACATCGGATAATCATATCCTCCGCGTAGTTAAACCAACAACACACGCCATGATGGAGGAATTAGCCGAGTGAAGGTTATGAAGTTCCATGTATTCGACACGACCAATGTGTCGCCAACAAAGGAGTTCGCCGACATATGGAGAAGTCAAAAGTCGATGGTTAGTCAAACAACGACCAACCGACACGAGTTACAAACAAAACTCACCCACCACTTGAATCAAGATTTCAACAAGCGGTCGGACAATAAATGCGACACCGTGATCTTATCGAGAATCCTACAAAGAAGCGGATGATCCGAAAGAATCGAAGACTTGAAGCTATCTTTGGGACCCTCGGTAGGCCGAAGGCGGGAACCATCATGTCAAAGCATCCCGGACTCATCAAGAATCGAGGCGAGGCGCTTTGGAGGGGTATCTGTAGGCATAAAAATTGCTTATCGGTGCCGAACAAGACTAAATAGCGGTGGATCGACAACCGACGATCCATCCGACGGCGACCAGGCGCGTCGGCGTGTCTGCATAAAAGCGCGCCAAAGCGGTCGGCGAACTCATGAAGTGAGTCGGCGAAGCGTCTGAAACCAGCGGCGGCGTCGTGGAGAAAACCCGACGACGAAGCTCAACGAGGCGAGTTGGCTAAACTCAAACGTTGACGAGACGGAATCAACCGTACTTAGTCCGTCGACGCAAACGAACCGTTTGAGCTCTGAAAGTTGATCGAACACGGACTCAAACACAACGGCGACATCACCGGAGCAAAACTAAGCCCGGAAGACCGAAAGAATCGACGAAGAATCGACGGAAAAAATGACGCAAGACGACGGAGCGCCGCGGCCAAAATTGGCCAAGGTGGCTCGGCCACCATGGCCGAGCCACCTCGTGGCTGGCGAGGTGCCTCGACAAGTGGCGAGGTGGCTCGGCCACCATGGCCGAGCCACCTCGCCACTACACGAGGTGGCTCGGCTAAGTGGCCGAGCCACTCACTTGGCCGGCACACCCCCTTTTTTGTATAAATAGGGGGTCTTGCTCATTCGAGGGTCGGATTTTTGGGGATTTGGAGCGGGCTTCCGATTGGATTTTTGGGATCTTTCAAAGGCTCGGACTTCTGAAGAGTTCTTGCGAGATCTACGAGTAATCGGCGCACGGTTCTGAGCAACGGCGAGCACAAGTTCAGTCAACGTCAGATCTTCAATCAAAAGGTAACCGAATTCGGGTCGAACTACAGATACCCTCTAGATTAAGCTTCGTCTTAATCTCAGGGATAGCGCTGTGATTTCTCCTAGTAGATCTCACCGCTCGGCGATCCTCTCCTTCGTGAGTGTGATCCCCTCGGTAGCCGTTTCCTTCGTGAAGCGAGCCTTTATCTGTAGTTCGAACCGGGTCTCTACGGATCGGGATTGCGGTGGTCCACGGACACAATAAGTCCCGGCAGGCAAAGAACCCATAGCGAGGATCCGATATAACGAGATCCTCGTGTTTGTTCAAAAGGATAAAAGTTGTAATCTTTTTGATTTTCATTGTAAGCCTTAAAATAAAAGCGATATTTCTCTTTGAATTTGTTTCAGGCGACCGAAGTTTGTAAGCAAGTTCAAATCAATGACAATCATCCCAACTTTTACCGCGAACAGCCACCAGCCGTGGATTATCAACTGGACGAACAGGAGCAGACATTTCTCCAGGTAAAGGCCTAACAGGATCAGAAGCAGCAAAAGAAGAAACCAATACCCATTAAACATTAGAGGAACCCAAACAGAAATTACCAATAAAAACAAAGAAAAAAATTTACCAAAGGTGGATTGAGCAGGCACATAGACCTCATGATGAGAATTTCCATGGGCAACCTTGATCTTGAGAGCATTGTTTGTGCGAATCGTTTTTAATGTTTCATGAAGTCATCTAGTTCTAACTATTAGTAAGATTCTATCTCACTATTGTCTTTTAAAGTTTTACAAATGCATCTAACATATGTTTTACAAAGTCATCAAGTTTGACAAATGCATATCCTACAAACCTCAATCAATCTTCCATCAATAGATGCAATTTTTATACGGTTCCTTTCATATCAAAATCTAAAATTTCGGTAGATATCATAGCACCAAAACAACTCCAACATGCACTAGTACCGATCTTCAGAATATTTTCGTCTAGCACCCTCCTTCTTTTAAATATGCCTACAGGATTTTGTATGCTTCATCTTCCACACCCATAGCCATATCCATATTGTTCGATGATCATTATATTTCTTTAAATGATACGATTGTATAACCCCAATTCTTTTTTAATCTCTATCGCACTATATGCAATAGCTCGTATACAACTAATAATACCTCCTTGCATCCAAATTTCTTTCTATATATAAATTTCTTTTCATATCTTTACTATTTAACTAATAGAGCTAGTGCACATGTTTTATAAATGCACCTTATAGCTTGCACCAAATTCTTAGGTGTAGTTCTATTATTCTATAATTCTGAAGGAAAAAAATGATGTAATATGAACTAGAATCGATGTCACAGTCTAACAACAATATCACTAACAGATCAAGCCTTCCCAGTCAGCAAGGACCTTTCAATATTCTGGGGGAAATTGTTTCCTGTAATCATGAGAAAATCATATAATCATGATGTCTTGCAAATCCAATCATGATTATAATTAACCTAGTCATTTGCACAAACAGGTCATGTTTATTTTGAACTAAGCTATATACTGTTAGATCAGTCAATTATACAGTTAGCACTAAGCTACATAATACTACTACTCATAAGATTGCCAAGAGATAACGCAAATAAACAGAGAAATTTGGGAAGCAGAGAATTGTGGCTCACTACATATGCACCAGAGTCCATCGACTTGCGAAAATCCAATCTCTCAGAGTCCTCCAAAATCCAGTCACCCAACAGCCAATTCTCCAACCCCATCCTGATCAAGAACCCTCGATTTCTCTCTTCCTTGGCCAGAACCCCATTGATCAAATAGTTGCCTTGATACATCTTAGGCATCGATTCATAAAATCTCGCCTTTTCTTCAATCGTCCCCACGCCCACCAATCCTCATCGCCAAGATAACCTCTCCTCCTCCTCCTTTTCTTCCCCGACCTTTAATTCTCAATTGAAACCCATCATCGCACTCTCCTCGACCAAATTCTACTGAGAATCTCGGATAAAGAAAAGCGGGAATATAAAGGAGATTTATTCGATATCGCTCTTAGGGAGAGGGAGAGGAGGAAGAGGGGAGACATTTGTGGGTTTTGAGGATTTAGGGATCTACTTAAGGGTTTTGAGGATCGGCTAGGGTTTTGAGGATTGAGAAACAAAGGAAGGAAAGAAGAGAGAGCCGGGTATATTTGGGGAAGAAGGGTAATTTCGAAATTTTATATTTTTTAGGGGAAATACAGTACAAAGATTGAGGGTACTGTACAAATTGGGTTTAAAAATAAGTGGTTTGGGATACTTTGGGTTTATGAGTGTTTATAAAAGTTAGTGGGTTTTTAAATAAGTGGGGGTAAAATTTTGGGTTAAAAGAGAAAAACCCCAATTTAGAAACCAGCTTGGGTTTTTTAGGCTAAATATCATAAAACCCCCTTAACTTTGGACAATTATCAGAAAACCTCGCTTAACTTTCAAAATATCAGAAAAACCCCCTTGAGTTCAGGGATTATCAGAAAACCCCCTAATTTCTCAAAGTTTAAGGGGTTTTCTGATAAATTTTGAAAGGTGGGTGAGGGGGTGTGGTGATAATCCCTATACATAAGGGAGGTTTTCCTGATAGTTTGGAAGTTAAGGGGGGTTTTCCGATAATCGTCCAAAATTAAGGGGTGTTTTCTAATATTTACCCTTTTTAAAGGGGTTGGTTAGGAGGTGTTTGTTTGCTTGCAAATGAAAGATGAAAGTGAGAAAATAACTTATTTTTAACATTTCAGTTATTTTTTGCATGCTTACAAAAGCGAAATTCAATAAAGTTGTCACATAGAATTTAATCCAATTTTGACTTTCTCGGAAAAAAAGTGGTGAAGTCACATGAAAGTGATAAAAATAGTAACCAATTTTTATTAAATCATCTTAACTATATGTACTAATTAATCCTACTTTGTCACATCATCTTCACACTGCACTTTTAACAATAATTTTATTTTTCAAACAAATAATATATTCCACTTGCATGCTGACATGGATGTGAAAGTCATTTGTAAAAAAAATTAACTTACACATTTTCAATTCACTTTTTTTTTAAACATTCCAATTTGCTTTCGAATTGCCAAACATCCCCTATGCGTGAATCTCTATGCGGGGGTAAATTTCAAAAAATCTCCCAAGCTTTGGGAGCTTTGCACAAAAACTCCTCCGAACTTTATAAAGATTGCACGTGATTTCCCCGCGAGCTAAATTTCACAAAATGCCCCCAACTATTGGGAATTTCGCACAAAACTTCTTTGAAATTTCTAAACCAGGTTGGGGTTTTTAAAGAGGCAGTTAAATGCGTTATTTCTACGCGGGGTAAGTTTCAAAGAACCCCCAAAACTTTGGGAATTTGCCCTCTTACATGCTACAACGGAAATGAATTAATTTCTTAAGTGGATAATTGGTCTTAAAAAAGTGAGCTTGAACACAATTACGTAATTCAATTTTAGAATTTTCTTTTCTTGTGCTTTAAGGAGTGAAGTAGCTTGAAATTGACGTAATGTATTTCTACATGACTAATAAATATCAGAAAGTTAAAGCGTGAACTATATTCTACAAGAAGTATATAACGGATTAATGTTCTAATTGATATCTGATGCTATTAACACGATAACAATGGAATAGGGCTACTCATTAATTGTTAGGAAATCAGCTATATGATGAATATTTTGTGAAGGTGCAGCATGGAAGCTAAGAAGGGCTTTTCGTATAGTTAACAATTGAAAGATCACTGAATGTTAATCTAAGATTCTAATGCCAAACTTACTAATTATATTCTTGAAACTTTTTTTAAATACAAGTCAAATGAAAAAGAGGTGCATCATATAACAAGCAAGGAACCACGAGAAGTGAAAGGCAGAATCAACATCTGTTAGGATGAGAGTTTAGCTACATGTTCATATAAGCATAATGTGATAAATCAAAGTTGGATAGTTTTTTATTCAAAGCAAATAAATTTTCTCTAAGAGAAACCATAATTCAAATATTATTGGATCATCATATTAATGAAGGTGAAAGGAAAATTGCACGAGACGCACATCAAAATGTTCAAATGTTGAATTTAATTTGCAAATAACTACCAAATATTAGATTCCCATGCAGTGAAACAGGACAAAGAAAAGCACAAGGAAGAAGCAAAGCATTGAGAGCAAATCCTAACACAAACCGAAAGGGTGCACACAAAATAAAGAACCTTGCTCTTTACCCACTCTAGAAGGTGACCATCCCATCCAATCCAATAAACTGAGAAGGATAATCTATTCTTTAACCTCAAGAAACCTTCCATGAGTTTCTATATAAACTTCCCATCTCACTGCATCAATCATCAGTTCCTCCTTCAAACCTTCACATTCTCTACTGCTAACAAGTAACAAACCATCATTTATCATGGATCCGGTGGCTAGATCTTATGACGATTTCATCCCCTCATCGTATTGGATTACAGAAGAAGGATTAGATACGCTCATTATCGAGCTCCCAGGTACTTTTTATATAAACATTATGGTTATAAAACAACATTGAGTCAATAAATTACAAGTTTTTGTGTATACAGGATTTAAAAAGGAGCACCTAAGGATTCAGCTCGATAACTTTGGCAAGCTCAGAACCAGCGGTGAGCGTCCCATTGATGGAGACCGATGGAGACGCTTCCGAAAGGAATTTCGAGTACCTGACAATTGCCACGCTAGTGGAATTCGCGCCAAATTTGAAAGTGGTCTTCTTACAATTACTCTCCCAAAACTCATTACTGGAGTTGAGCCTGAACCTGAACCTGAACCTGAACCTGAACCTGAGCCTAGACCTGTTCCAGCACCTACAATGCCAGCTCCAGAGCCTGAGAAAATGAAACAGGCTGTACCGGAGAATGATTTTGCAAATAAAGAAAACGGTAAGGGTGTAAGTGACAAAATGGAAGATAAGGGGCAAGTTGAAGAGAATGCAGGTGGGCTCATGGTTGGAATGAAGAGGAAGAGGAAGCAATTGATGATAAATTTTGCAGTTGCTGCTGTGATAATGATTGGGGTTGGGATCTTTGTGGCCTATAAATTCAGGAAGATATCAGAGGCTGAGAGCACTGGGGAGCTGCTGGAGTACTTTGATGAATTTTAATTTGGTTTATGTACAACAATTAAAGGGGATGAAATGTTTATAATTTGTAAATGAATACTGTTGCATGTAATAAGAATTGAAAGGAAATAAAATTGCTTTTGATTGTAAAGTGCCTTATCGTTTACAAACTAGGGAATCATTTCATGAGGGCTATATTAGTGATGTGCCATTATCATTCTCAGAAAAAAAAAAAAAAAAAAGAAAGAAAAGCCTGTATAGAATACAACTGAGATAATTTAGCATGTAATTATCAATTTCTAAGGACTTAAATGAAAAAGTACCTCCGGACCTTGTTTATAAATGATTTTTCGATAAAATTAGCAGCAGACCCCATTCCAAAAGTTTCGGTGCGTTATTGCCCCATTTCCCGCGAAAATCCTAAATCTTCCCCAAATCCTTGCACCGATCTTTGAAACCCTAGTTCAATAGAATTCCGATGGACAATGAAGAACTAGGGCAAAAACTTGAGTCGATTGGGTCAATAGGTAGCGAATCAGGTCATCAAGAGGAATTCTCGGTAAGCTTGCATTGAATGTTTGATGGAGCCTAAAGTTTCGCTCATTGATTAAAAATGATTAATCATTTTAAGTATTTTTGAAATTGTATACATCTCTTTTTAATAGATTTCATATTTTTATGTTAATGGATATGTAGTTGTTGTTTAATTTTGACTAATTGGTGTTTCGTAGCCTTGTTAAGAAGAGAAAACAAACAAATGTTGTTATTTTTCCACTAAATTTGAGATGTTCTTTATTCCTGGAGGTTAAATTACAGATTTTGCCTAAAGTTACTTCCTTTACAACTAAAATTAACTGTTTTACACCACTTGTTGGTATACAGAAAATTGTAATTACAGCAAAACAGATATTTCATCTAGAATTGTAACAATCTCTTAAAAATTGTAAGTATAATTTCAGTTGTGTAATTTTTCCTGAACCAAAAGCACCTAAATAACAATGTGAAAGGACTGAGATAGGTTTTCATTTTCTCTTTGATAAATAAACAAAACTTATCTTTGTGTGTTGTAGACAACAGAAGCTGACGCAATCTAGATGGGTTTTTATTTTCTCTTTGGTAGCAATTGAGGAAGAAGGAAAATAAAGAAGAGAGAGGATTGAGATAGGTTTTCCTTAAACAGATGAAACTTATCTTTTTAGATTCTACTCTGGAATCGTGATTTCAATAGTGACATAAGTTTATCAGATATTAATCGATCGTAAGAGCTTAGTTATCATAAATGTAAAAGATTTGTCTGATGAAATGCACTTTCCTCCTCCTAATACCTTGGTTTTATGGTTTGACATAGCCCTTATCTAGAGATAGTACCAATCGCATAGAGGATCATGTTGTTCATTCTTGCAACATCGGAAATGTATCTTAGATTCAATGGAAGTGCATGATATACATGTCGAGTTACCTATTCGATCTTGAAAGATTACGCTTAAAATTGATGTGCACCCTAAGAATAATAATATAATATGCTCATAGGTTGTGAATTCCTGCACAATGGCAAGGACATCCATTATGTGCATTAAAAGTAGTAGCTTACATTGTCTTTTCTAAATAGAAGTAGCCCAATGGGATTAGGATTCATATTTTGATAGCCGATTTATGGTGTGTTCTTGATGTAGATCGTCCAAAAAGGGATCACAAAGTTAAAGGAATACAATGTAAGTAAGTTGATTGATTGAAAGATTTTTATGCATTACATCTTAATCATTTCAGCGGACAACAAATAAAACAGGAAGAACTCAAGTTAACAAAAATCGCTCTTACAACTTACAACACAAATCAAATTACATGAGTTATACACTAAAATAAATCAAATACCAAGAAATATTGAATCTCCAGAAAGTGACTTTTTGATTCCTTCACTTCAGGAGTCTCCTCCCATGCCCATAATGGGGACTGGGTGTGTATCCAGATGGAGGAGCATGTGCAGGAGCCGGCCCTGTTGCTGGAAGGACATCGATGACCAACTTCTGGCCCTTCTGGCAGTGCATACTATTTGCTTTTCCACACATGTACCACTTCCTTCCAGAACTTGCAAGGGTGATTACATCATACCCTGTGGTCAGAGCCTCACTCTCTGGCGCCACATGGCATGCTTGAAATGCAGGGCCATCTACTTTAAAGGCGTTGTGTTTTCCCACAGCATACTTGAAAACTGCATATCAGACATACATAGTTATTGAGGGCCTCATAATTTTACAGATATATGAGTTATGTGTATGCTACTTGAAAGATTCTAACCAAGATTTGGGTTCTATGTGCAGGGATATGGATATACCTAGTGTGTCTCCAACTCGAAATTCTTTGCCTTCAGCCCAAGCAGTGTAGTTGAAGTCAAGGCTCCAGCCATAATCATCTCCAACAATATATTGTTTTGATTCTGGCGCTGCAGAAGGGGCCAGAGTTAGAGCTTTCCATGCTGGTGACGAAGGGACTGCACTGGGAGTCGGTGCTTCCCATATCGGCGAATTGGAAGGGGCGTCAGAGGAGCCAGGTGATCCTGAGGGGACGACATTGATGACCAGTTTCTGCCCCATCTGGCAATGCTTTCCATTGGCTTTTCCACAAACATACCATTTTCTTCCTGGAGTTGCAAGGGTTATCATGTCGTAGCCAGTGTTTAGGGCCTCAGTTTCAGGGGGTATATTGCATGCTTGGAAGCTAGGGCCATCTACCTTGAAGACGTTGTGAGCCCTGACATGGTTGAAAACTGCAACAATTGGCCACCAGGGAAAAAAAAATGAACGTGCAGTTTGTTGTTGGACCAATGAAGTCAAAGACGACGTGGAAGTTTCTGAAAACGATATAAAGCGGACAGTCTGAAGATAGTAAATAAAACTTGATACCTAGGATGTCGCCAACTTGAAATTCTTTGCCTTGAGCCCAAGCAGTGTAATTGAAGTTGAGGGTCCAACCTTTGTCATCTCCGACAAAGAATTTTCTCGGCCCTGTGGGAGGGGCTGCAGCTGGAGCCTCCCATTTTGAGTAAGATGGAGCCATGTATGGAGCCTCTCATGTTGGAGAATTCAATGGAGCTGCAACAGGAGGATGCTCCATTGAAGCAGGGAGGACATCAATAAGCATCTTCATTCCCAACCAGCAATGCTTGCCCTCGGCTTTTCCACAGATGTACCACTTCCTTCCTGGAGTCTCTAGTGCAATGACATCGTTTCCAGTTACCATAGCCTCATTTTCTGGTGGCACACTGCAGTGCTCAAAGGCTGATCTGCTCACTTTGACATTGTGAGCTCCAACAGCATAGTTGAAAACTGCACGAACAGACATTAATTGAGCATCAAAGTTACTGGAGCGTCTGATACAAACTACAAGGTACTTTGTTTATAGATTACGCACCAAACGCATCTCCAACTCTGAACTGTCTACCCTCAGCCCAAGCAGTGTAGTTGAAATTGAGGGTCCAACCCTTCTCATCTCCAACAATGTGCTGCATCGGTCCGGTATACGGAGAACCTGATGGAGGTGGAGCTTTCCATGTCAGTGACGATGAATAGTATGGAGGAGGAGCTTTTTCATCAGCCGGGAGAACATCAATCACCAGTTTCATTCCCTTTTGACAGTGGGTACCATTGGCCTTGCCGCACATATACCATTTCCTGCCTGGGGGCGTGAGCATTATCACGTCGTTTCCGGTTGCCATTTCCTCACTCTCTGGGGGTACATTGCAGGCTTGGAAATCAGGGCTGTTCACTTTGAAGACATTGTGTTTTCCCATAGCATACTTGAAAACTGCAAGAATCAGATGTCAGTTCAAGAAGATCCAGATATAGTTCTTAGCCGAAAAGTAATTTTAAATACCAAGAGTATCGCCAACTCTGAATTCTTTGCCTTCGGCCCATGTGTTGTAGTTGAAGTTGAGAGTCCAGCCATAGTAATCCCCCACTATGTGTTCGGTTCCTTGAGCCAATGCTGGAAGTGCGGCGAAGACAATGGCTAGGATAGCAAGTATTTCCTTGGAATCCATTGGAACTAAAGATTTTCTTAGCTAGCTTGACTTTCAGTTGTGTGCTTGCAATGTGATGGAGTTTGGGGTCTATTTATAAGAATTTGATTGTGATTATGCATTGTTGGGAGCCTAGCCGGCCAAGCTGATCAATGACAAGGTGAAACATTGTTGTAGAAACAGCTACGTATTCGAGGGAGGTGGCATGTTTATTCCCTAAATCCTTTGACGAAGTCGAAACCGTGTAGTTTGAGTAAGTCTGATGCATCCATATGGTGTATGAATGTGGAAGGAAGAGTTTAAAAAAAAAAAGTGGATCATGAAGAGGTTGTGGAGGATGGTACTAGATCAGCCTATTCATCATATGCTCATTAACCAATTACAAAAGTGGCAGGCCTGCAGCTTTGGAGCTATGATCCCTGCAGCATTTCTTGTTGGGCTCTTGTCTGATATCTCAATTGGTTGCTCTCAGGTTAGTTAGCTCACGGCACTTTACATTTTAATTATAAACGTGTCCCATGGTTTAACTTACATACTTCAGCTTGATATTTTTAAAACTGGGGAGCATAGACCTGCATATGTATGTGTTTTTTTACAGTAGATGTATGAGCTCAATATCCGTATCTGATGAAGAACAGTTCTAAATTTTCATTGGATATGGATAATAATGTGGGCACTATGAATTAAAAATGCCTGGTTATCAGAAAGAGAGAAGAAAAAGAAGAGTTTAACCTTCAATTAAAAGCCTTTATTATTTAGAATTAAGAAAAATATTATATGATCTATTAAACCTTGTCTCATTCCGTTACTAATAGATTTTTAATCTCATGATCTGAATATGTTCTTATATGCTGTTTATGTATTCAGTCATTCAATGCAGCACATATTCATATGTGTAGTAGTTACTGTATTATTCATACTAAAGTTTCTATCTTTATTCCTCAAAGAGTATTGAGTCAAATTTGAGTTGGATTTTTTTTTGGGTTTTCTAAATCTTATTGTTAATCATAAGAGAAATTCTAGAATACATATGCTTCCATTAATTATATATATGATTGTTGAGATTCATTATTTCCCTGTGGATTTATTATTTCTGAATATCTAGCTACTGAAATTACTATTATTAAAATTATTATTATTATTATTATTATTATATTGAGAATATTTGAGGAGTAATAGATAAGAAGTTAATGCACTTCTCTTTTCTTATCTGTAGGATAGTTTCACTTTTACACAAAACCTTTGACACTCTAATATATATGTTAACCACAACAGCAACTACTACTACTGGTTTAATTGTGAGATGGAACTAGGCTCCGGTCGGGCCTAAACCCAGTCACCATTTAGTAGCTAAGATTTGAAATTCTCAAGCTATTTCATCGTTTATTTCTGAACAGTTCATATTTCGCATATAATTGACAATTGCATCATTTGCAGAAGCATTATGCAATATATATATTTTATACAGTTATTTTTGTATAAGGTATATTGTCCTAGAAAATCTTCAAGGAGGCTAAAATTACCAAAATTAAAAGCCTCTTGAGAAATCATCAGGACAAAAATATAAATACAAAATGGTAAAAAGTTGCGAAAGAGTCAAGTATCATTACTGTGGAAACTTAAAGAGCTCACAGTGTGCGAAATAATCCCTCGAAAAAGTAAAGCTTGCCAAAGTAACCATAAAGGGGTCAAAATTAGTAAATTATATCAAAGTGGTTAAATTCACATAAATTACCAAAATTTCCAAAATTGCCAAAACAATTACTCACATATTTCCCTCTGTTAATACTCTTAGGTTCAAGACCGAATTACGTCCGTTATTCAAGAAAAACACTAATAATGAAATGTTTGTTTTTTACTTCTCCAATTTCTTTAAATTTTACTAACTTACATATTTCTTGGTTAGAGGTTCTTCTACATAATTACTAGCAGACTCTTTCGTCTACCAGACACTAAGAGCCTGGATACAATAGATGAATAGAAGCTTCGTAGTAGGGTGAATTTGCTTGACCTAAAATATCTAATCTCAATATATGTCCCATTGATTGGAAGCTACTGTTACTTTGGACATACTATATCATATTTGTATGTCGAAAAACTTGGTGAAGATTGATTTCTCCTTTAAGAAATAAACATGAATATTAATTTTAAAATTTTCACGAGGGATGCTATTAGTGATCATTGAAGGTAACCTCTTTTGAATTATAAGTGACTTCTGAACTTTTCTGTAGCAGTCCCATATATTGAAAAAGAAAAGAAGAATCAACTGGGTTATATAAATGGCAATGTTCTTTGCTCAATAACATGGAAAACAAACACAAGGCACTGGTTTGACAAAAGAACTGACTAATACAACATGTTGCAAACCAAAAGAATAGATAATGACTAAATTAAATCCTACCGTATTAAACTCAATGCGATCTTCTGGCAGTGTAAGCCATATGCCATTTATAGGGTGTCGACTAGCTGGTGGTTTTGTAGGGATTTGTTGTAGGTTCTACAAAATTATCTTCCCTCCATCTTCACCTCTATAAATAGGGGTCATGGATGTCCAATTGTAACCATCCGAAAACAGAGGCGTCCTCAAGTGTCCAGTGTGTAGTGGGTGGGTGTGAGAGCATACCCTTGTGAGCAAGAGTGCTCTCCTTTGTGAGCGAAGTGTGAAGTTTATATTGTGTGAATGCTAGTAATACTTATATCTTGTACAAGTTTTGTTCTCATATCAATAAGAGTTACAGTTTTTGGGCTTCGACCACCTTCCAATGTCCAACAAGTTTAGTTACACATAGTTGAGACATCGTTTTATGCTCTACACTTTTGACTGTAATATTGTTCATAGAACCATAATGTGATAAATCAAAAGCATGTTAGTTTTTTCTTTGAAGGGAAGAACAAAACATGATTCAAAAATATTATTTGATCATTAATCATCTATTAATGAAGACGAAAGGAAAATTGCAAAATGTGCATTTCCAAGCAATGATATTCAATATTCAGAGCAGCATTATGTCCAGTCGACAATTAAGAAATAACATGTTCAAATGTTGAAATTAATTTGCAAAAAACAACCAAAGATAGGTTCCCGTATAGTAAAAAGGGATAAAGAAAAGCACAAGTGAAGCAAAGCATTAATAGCAAATCCTTACGAAAACTAAAAGAGTGCATACAAAATAAAGAACATGCTCTTTACCCACTCTAGGAGGTGACCACCCCTTTCAAGCCAAAAGGCTACGAGGAATAATCTATTCTTTAATCTCAAGAAAACTTTAATAAGTTCCTATATAAACTTCTTATCTTCACTCATCCAACATCAATCACTCCTTTAAACCTTTTCACTTCTATACACATAACAAACAAGGAAAACAAAAAATCTCTCATGGATTCGATGGCTAGTTCTTACGACGATTTCATCCCCTCATCGCATTGGATTACAGAGGAAGGATTAGATACACTCATTATCGAGCTCCCGGGTAATATTCATACCCATCAATATTCATCAAAGATACAATAATAAATCAACATCGAGTCAATCTATTAATTATTTTTGTATGTACAGGATTCAGAAAGGAGAACCTAAGGATTCAGCTCGATAATTATGGCAATCTCAAAACAAGCGGCGAGCGCCCTATTGATGGAAACCGATGGAGACGCTTCCGGAAGGAATTTCGAGTTCTTGAGAATTGCAATGCTTGCAAAACCTGCGCCAAATTAGAAAGTGGTCTTCTTACAATTACTTTCCCAAAATGCATTACTAAATTTCCAGCACCTATGTTGCAAGATCCAGAGTGTATGAAAATGAAACAGCCTGACCCGGAGGGTGATAATTATGTAAAAAAGGAAAAGGGGAAGGGTGTATGTGAAAAAATGGAAGATAAATGGAAAGTTGATGAGATCAGTGCAGGTGGAGTAATGGTTGGAATGAAGAGGGGGAGTAAGCAGTTGCTGAAATTTGCAGTTGCTGCTGTGATAACGGTTGGGGTTGGGATCTTTGTGGCTTATAAATTCAAGAATATATCAGAGGCTCAGAGTACTGGGAAGCTAGTGGAATACTTTGATGAATTGCTTTATGTACATAAAATTTCTTTGTCAGAAAAAAAAAAATAAAAAGAAGAAGATATAGAATGTAACTGAGATAATTTGGGTGACTAGTGTGGGATTATCAAAATTTTAGAATCTAATATTAAATTAGAAAAGCATTAGGGACTTTTATGAAAAAGTACGTCTGAACCTCGTGCATGAATAAAATTCCGATGAAATTAGCAGCAGAAGCAGAAGCTGCAGAACCCACTCAAAAAAGATTCGGGCATTGTTGCCCTCATTTCCCGCCAAATTCCCAAATCTCCCCATCCTTGCACCAATTTTGAAACCCTAGTTCCCTCTACAATCTCAGAAACCCTAATCCGGCCCAATTTCAAAGGTCAAGGAAGAACTAGGGCAAATAATTGGGGCGTCGAGGGCAAAATCTGATGTCGAGTCCTCGAGAGGAGTTCTCGGTAGCTTGTATCCAATGTTCAATGGAGCACGAAGTTTCGTTAAATCGATTAAAATTGATGCATGTTGTTGTTTAATTTTTACTAATTTGTTAAGAAGAGAAAACGGCAAATGCGGTTTAGTTTTCCACCAAATATGAGATGTTGATGGTTAACGGTTAATTTCCCAGGAAAAAAAAAGAAGAAAATCTGACAACGAAACCACCTAAATAGGTTTCAAGTGATTTCCTTAAAAAAAATTCTACGAAATGGGTTTCCAAGAAATAGAGTAAAATCAACTAATGGGAGTGTGGACTGCCACCTCACCCTCCCTATTGATTTCAAAGTGTGAACCAAATCAAAGAAAGGAAAACTTTATAGGAAATAGGTTTCTTATAACGTGGTTTCTTGGCCAACTGAACAGCCCCTAAATTGCAGAATAAACCTCAATTTCCAACTAAAATTACCTTTTCTTACAGATGTGAATACAAATTTTTCCCATGGGATGCTATAGCTGATAGTTGAAGATGATCTTTTTAGAATATAAGCGACTTCTAGATTTATCTATAGCAACCCTACATCTACGAAAAAGATAAACAAGAACAACCAGCTTATATAATTGGGAGTGTTCTTTATTTGTATAGTACCGAACTACCTTGTATGATTGCTCAACAACATACAAACACAGCTTAGTCATCTCATCATAAATCAAAGGCTAAATATCAGAAAACCCCCCTTAACTTTGGA
This sequence comes from Asparagus setaceus, assembly GCA_012295165.1. Taxonomy (NCBI): domain Eukaryota; kingdom Viridiplantae; phylum Streptophyta; class Magnoliopsida; order Asparagales; family Asparagaceae; genus Asparagus; species Asparagus setaceus. The sequence goes on from CM022706.1 coordinate 29,303,642, forward strand.
CAATTATCGAAACCCCTAGCTTTCAAAATATCAGAAAATCCCCTTATGTATTGGGATTATCACAAAACCCCCTTTAACTTTTAATGTTATCAGAAAACCCCTTTAACTTTGAGATTTTATCAAAAAACCCCCTAAATTAAGGGGGTTTTCTGATAAAATCTCAAAGTTCCGGGGGGTTTTCTGATAACCCCTAAACTTAAGGGGGATTTTCTAATATTTTCAAAGGTAAGGGGGTTTTTCTGATAATCATCCAAAGTTGAAGTGTTATGATATTTAGCCTAAATCAAATAACAGGACGCTGGTTTGACAAAAGAACTCCCTGCTACAATGCAATGTGAACTAGAAGAATCATAAAATGATTAAAGTAAATCACTCTGTATTAAATGCTTATAAAATCTTCAATAATCATCCGCCTCATCCCACTGTTCACTTGAAGAGCTTCCTCCCATACCCATGACGGGGACTAGGTGCATATTTGGGTGGAGAAGGTTGTGCGGGAATCTGCTCTGCTGCTGGGAGGACATTAATGACCAGCTTCTGGCCCTTTTGGCAGTGCGCTCCGTATGCTTTACCACAGATATACCATTTTCTTCCAGGACTCGTAAGGGTGATCGCGTCATACCCTGTAGTCAGAGCCTCACTCTCCGGTGGCACATGGCATGCTTGAAATGCAGGGCCATCCACTTTAAAGACATTGTGTTTGCCCTCAGCGTACTTGAAAACTGCAACATAGGGTTAGTAAGTTTTGTGTATATTACTTGAAGAAAATTACTGTGTGCAGAGATACGGACATACCTAGTTTGTCACCAACATGGAATTCTTTGCCTTCAGCCCAAGCAGTGTAGTTGAAGTCGAGGGTCCAGCCACGATCATCTCCAACTATGAATTGTTTTGGTTCTGGCAATGCAGAAGGCGGTGGAGCTGGAGTCTTCCATGCCGGGGAATTCAAAGGGGGCATTAGAGGAGGGGAGGACATTAATGACTAGTTTTTGCCCCATCTGGCAATGCTCGCGCTGGCTTTTCCACACATATACCATTTTCTGCCTGGAGTCGCAAGGGTGATCATGTCATATCCAGTGGATAGAGCCTCAGTTTCAGGAGGTACATTGCATGCTTGGAAGCTAGGACCGTCTACTTTGAAAACGTTGTGAACCCCGACAGGATACTTGAAAACTGCAACAATCAATCACCAGATCAAAACTAGTGTTAGCTTCGTTTCGTTGTAGGAGCAATGAAATTAGTAAATACATGAAAGCCTAAGATTAAAATTTAAGATTATGTTTACGAACATAGTAGGTAAGTCGATACCTAGGATGTCTCCAACTCGAAATTCTTTGCCTTCAGCCCAAGCAGTGTAGTTGAAACTGAGAGTCCAGCCCTTGTCGTCTCCGACAAAGAATTTTCTTGGACCTGTGGGAGGGGCTACAGATGGAGCCTCCCACTCTGAGTAAGATGGAGCTGGTGCTGGAGCCTCCCATGTTGGAGAATTCAAAGGAGCTGCTACAGGAGCATGCTCCATCGAAGGAGAAGGGAGGACATCAATAACTAGCTTCATCCCTGACCAGCAATGCATGCCCTCGGCTTTTCCACATATGTATCATTTCTTTCCAGGAGTTGCAAGGGTAATAATATCATTCCCAGTAGCCATAGCTTCATTCTCTGGCGGTACACTGCAGCCGAAGGCTGATCCGCTCACCTTGAAGACATTGTGACCTCCAATGGCATAATTGAAAACTGCAAGAACAAATATGCATTCAACATCAAGATTATTGCAACATTTAATATTTACCACAAGGTAATTGGTTAATAGATAACATACCAAGCGTATCTCCAACTCTGAATTGTCTACCCTCAGCCCAAGCAGTGTAGTTGAACTTGAGGGTCCAACCCTTCTCATCTCCAACAATGTGTTGCTTCGGTCCGGTATATGGTGAACCTGATGGAGGTGGAGCTTTCCATGTCGGTGGCGATGAATAGTATGGAGGAGGAGCTTTTTCATCAGCTGGGAGAACATCAATCACCAGTTTCATTCCCTTTTGACAGTGGGTACCATTGGCCTTGCCGCACATATACCATTTCCTGCCTGGGCTCGTGAGCATTACCACGTCGTTTCCGGTTGTCATTTCCTCACTCTCTGGGGGTACATTGCAGGCTTAGAAATCAGGGCCGTTCACTTTGAAGACATTGTGTTTTCCCATAGCATACTTGAAAACTGCAAGAATCAGATGTCAGTTCAAGAAGATCCAGATATAGTTCTTAGCCGAACAGTAATTTTAAATACCAAGAGTGTCGCCGACTCTGAATTCTTTGCCTTCGGCCCATGTGTTGTAGTTGAAGATGAGAGTCCAGCCATAGTAATCCCCCACTATGTGTTCGGTTCCTTGAGCCAATGCTGGAAGTGCGGCGAAGACAATGGCTAGGATAGCAAGTATTTCCTTGGAATCCATTGGAACTAAAGATTTTCTTAGCTAGCTTGACTTTCAGTTGTGTGCTTGCAATGTGATGGAGTTTGGGGTCTATTTATAAGAATTTGATTGTGATTATGCATTGTTGGGAGCCTAGCCGCCAAGCTGATCAATGACAAGGTGAAACATTGTTGTAGAAACAGCTACGTATTCGAGGGAGGTGGCATGGTTATTCCCTAAATCCTTTGACTAAGTCGAAACCGTAGTTTGAGTAAGTCTGATGCATCCATATGGTGTATGAATGTGGAAGGAAGAGTTTAAAAAAAGTGGATCATGAAGAGGTTGTGGAGGATGGTACTAGATCAGCCTATTCATCATATGCTCATTAACCAATTACAAAAGTGGCAGGCCTGCAGCTTTGGAGCTATGATCCCTGCAGCATTTCTTGTTGGGCTCTTGTCTGATATCTCAATTGGTTGCTCTCAGGTTAGTTAGCTCACGGCACTTTACATTTTAATTATAAACGTGTCCCATGGTTTAACTTACATACTTCAGCTTGATATTTTTAAAACTGGGGAGCATAGACCTGCATATGTATGTGTTTTTTTACAGTAGATGTATGAGCTCAATATCCGTATCTGATGAAGAACAGTTCTAAATTTTCATTGGATATGGATAATAATGTGGGCACTATGAATTAAAAATGCCTGGTTATCAGAAAGAGAGAGGAAAAAGAAGAGTTTAACCTTCAATTAAAAGCCTTTATTATTTAGAATTAAGAAAAATATTATATGATCTATTAAACCTTGTCTCATTCCGTTACTAATAGATTTTTAATCTCATGATCTGAATATGTTCTTGTATGCTGTTTATGTATTCAGTCATTCGTACGCGCACATATTCATATGTGTAGTAGTTACTGTATTATTCATACTAAAGTTTCTATCTTTATTCCTCAAAGAGTATTGAGTCAAATTTGAGTTGGATTTTTTTTTGGGTTTTCTAAATCTTATTGTTAATCATAAGAGAAATTCTAGAATACATATGCTTCCATTAATTATATATATGATTGTTGAGATTCATTATTTCCCTGTGGATTTATCTTTTCTGAATATCTAGCTACTGAAATTACTATTATTAAAATTATTATTATTATTATTATTATTATTATATTGAGAATATTTGAGGAGTAATAGATAAGAAGTTAATGCACTTCTCTTTTCTTATCTGTAGGATAGTTTCACTTTTACACAAAACCTTTGACACTCTAATATATATGTTAACCACAACAGCAACTACTACTACTGGTTTAATTGTGAGATGGAACTAGGCTCCGGTCGGGCCTAAACCCAGTCACCATTTAGTAGCTAAGATTTGAAATTCTCAAGCTATTTCATCGTTTATTTCTGAACAGTTCATATTTCGCATATAATTGACAATTGCATCATTTGCAGAAGCATTATGCAATATATATATTTTATACAGTTATTTTTGTATAAGGTATATTGTCCTAGAAAATCTTCAAGGAGGCTAAAATTACCAAAATTAAAAGCCTCTTGAGAAATCATCAGGACAAAAATATAAATACAAAATGGTAAAAGTTGCGAAAGAGTCAAGTATCATTACTGTGGAAACTTAAAGAGCTCACAGTGTCTTGAAATAATCCCTCGAAAAGTAAAGCTTGCCAAAGTAACCATAAAGGGGTCAAAATTAGTAAATTATATCAAAGTGGTTAAATTCACATAAATTACCAAAATTTCCAAAATTGCCAAAACAATTACTCACATATTTCCCTCTGTTAATACTCTTAGGTTCAAGACCGAATTACGTCCGTTATTCAAGAAAAACACTAATAATGAAATGTTTGTTTTTTACTTCTCCAATTTCTTTAAATTTTACTAACTTACATATTTCTTGGTTAGAGGTTCTTCTACATAATTACTAGCAGACTCTTTCGTCTACCAGACACTAAGAGCCTGGATACAATGGATGAATAGAAGCTTCGTAGTAGGGTGAATTTGCTTGACCTAAAATATCTAATCTCAATATATGTCCCATTGATTGGAAGCTACTGTTACTTTGGACATACTATATCATATTTGTATGTCGAAAAACTTGGTGAAGATTGATTTCTCCTTTAAGAAATAAACATGAATATTAATTTTAAAATTTTCACGAGGGATGCTATTAGTGATCATTGAAGGTAACCTCTTTTGAATTATAAGTGACTTCTGAACTTTTCTGTAGCAGTCCCATATATTGAAAAGAAAAGAAGAATCAACTGGGTTATATAAATGGCAATGTTCTTTGCTCAATAACATGGAAAACAAACACAAGGCACTGGTTTGACAAAAGAACTGACTAATACAACATGTTGCAAACCAAAAGAATAGATAATGACTAAATTAAATCCTACCGTATTAAACTCAATGCGATCTTCTGGCAGTGTAAGCCATATGCCATTTATAGGGTGTCGACTAGCTGGTGGTTTTGTAGGGATTTGTTGTAGGTTCTACAAAATTATCTTCCCTCCATCTTCACCTCTATAAATAGGGTCATGGATGTCCAATTGTAACCATCCAAAACAGGCGTCCTCAAGTGTCCAGTGTGTAGTGGGTGGGTGTGAGAGCATACCCTTGTGAGCAAGAGTGCTCTCCTTTGTGAGCGAAGTGTGAAGTTTATATTGTGTGAATGCTAGTAATACTTATATCTTGTACAAGTTTTGTTCTCATATCAATAAGAGTTACAGTTTTTGGGCTTCGACCACCTTCCAATGTCCAACAAGTTTAGTTACACATAGTTGAGACATCGTTTTATGCTCTACACTTTTGACTGTAATATTGTTCATAGAACCATAATGTGATAAATCAAAAGCGGGTTAGTTTTTTCTTTGAAGGGAAGAACAAAACATGATTCAAAAATATTATTTAATCATTAATCATCTATTAATGAAGACGAAAGGAAAATTGCAAAATGTGCATTTCCAAGCAATGATATTCAATATTCAGAGCAAAGATTATGTCCAAATGACAATTAAGAAATAACATGTTCAAATGTTGAAATTAATTTGCAAAAAAACAACCAAATATAGGTTCCCGTATAGTAAAAAGGTATAAAGAAAAGCACAAGTGAAGCAAAGCATTAATAGCAAATCCTTACGAAAACTAAAAGGGTGCATACAAAATAAAGAACATGCTCTTTACTTACTCTAGGAGGTGACCACCCCATTCAAGCGAAAAGGCTACGAGGAATAATCTATTCTTTAATCTCAAGAAAACTTTAATAAGTTCCTATATAAACTTCTTATCTTCACTCATCCAACATCAATCACTCCTTTAAACCTTAGTTGAGACATCGTTTTATGCTCTACACTTTTGACTGTAATATTGTTCATAGAACCATAATGTGATAAATCAAAAGCGGGTTAGTTTTTTCTTTGAAGGGAAGAACAAAACATGATTCAAAAATATTATTTAATCATTAATCATCTATTAATGAAGACGAAAGGAAAATTGCAAAATGTGCATTTCCAAGCAATGATATTCAATATTGAGCGACATTATGTCCAATCGACAATTAAGAAATAACATGTTCAAATGTTGAAATTAATTTGCAAAAAACAACCAAAGATAGGTTCCCGTATAGTAAAAAGGGATAAAGAAAAGCACAAGTGAAGCAAAGCATTAATAGCAAATCCTTACGAAAACTAAAAGAGTGCATACAAAATAAAGAACATGCTCTTTACCCACTCTAGGAGGTGACCACCCCTTTCAAGCCAAAAGGCTACGAGGAATAATCTATTCTTTAATCTCAAGAAAACTTTAATAAGTTCCTATATAAACTTCTTATCTTCACTCATCCAACATCAATCACTCCTTTAAACCTTTTCACTTCTATACACATAACAAACAAGGAAAACAAAAAATCTCTCATGGATTCGATGGCTAGTTCTTACGACGATTTCATCCCCTCATCGCATTGGATTACAGAGGAAGGATTAGATACACTCATTATCGAGCTCCCGGGTAATATTCATACCCATCAATATTCATCAAAGATACAATAATAAATCAACATCGAGTCAATCTATTAATTATTTTTGTATGTACAGGATTCAGAAAGGAGAACCTAAGGATTCAGCTCGATAATTATGGCAATCTCAAAACAAGCGGCGAGCGCCCTATTGATGGAAACCGATGGAGACGCTTCAGGAAGGAATTTCGAGTTCCTGAGAATTGCAATGCTTGCAAAACCCGCCAAATTAGAAAGTGGTCTTCTTACAATTACTTTCCCAAAATGCATTACTAAAGTTCCAGCACCTATGTTGCAAGTTCGAGTGTATGAAAATGAAACGACTGGCTGGGAGGGTGATAATTATGTAAAATGGAAAAGGGAAGGTGTAAGTGAAAAATGGAATATAAATGGAAAGTTGATGAGATCAGTGCAGGTGGAGTAATGGTTGGAATGAAGAGGGGAGTACTAGCTGTCGAAATTTGATTCTTCTTTGTGATAACGGTTGGGGTTGGGATCTTTGTGGCTTATAAATTCAAGAATATATCGAGGCTCGAATCTTGGGAAGCTAGTGGAATACTTTGATGAATTGCTTTATGTACATAAAATTTCTTTGTCAGAAAAAAAAAAATAAAAAGAAGAAGATATAGAATGTAACTGAGATAATTTGGGTGACTAGTGTGGGATTATCAAAATTTTAGAATCTAATATTAAATTAGAAAAGCATTAGGGACTTTTATGAAAAAGTACGTCTGAACCTCGTGCATGAATAAAATTCCGATGAAATTAGCAGCAGAAGCAGAAGCTGCAGAACCCACTCAAAAAAGATTCGGGGCATTGTTGCCCTCATTTCCCGCCAAATTCCCAAATCTCCCCCCATCCTTGCACCAATTTTCGAAACCCTAGTTCCCTCTACAATCTCCGAAACCCTAATCCGGCCCAATTTCAAAGGTCAAGGAAGAACTAGGGCAAATAATTGGGGCGATCGGGGGGCAAAATCTACAGTATCAGGTCCTCGAGAGGAGTTCTCGGTAAGCTTGTATCCAATGTTCAATGGAGCCTGAAGTTTCGTTCGTCGATTAAAATTGATTCATTTTCCTTTTTTTTTTTTGGCGTAGTATATACTTTTCTTTCTAATCGATCTCATATTTTTATGTTATCGATGCATGTTGTTGTTTAATTTTACTAATTTGTTAAGAAGAGAAAACGGCAAATGCGGTTTAGTTTTCCACCAAATATGAGATGTTGATGGTTAACGGTTAATTTCCCAGGAAAAAAAAAGAAGAAAATCTGACAACGAAACCACCTAAATAGGTTTCAAGTGATTTCCTTAAAAAAAATTCTACGAAATGGGTTTCCAAGAAATAGAGTAAAATCAACTAATGGGAGTGTGGACTGCCACCTCACCCTCCCTATTGATTTCAAAGTGTGAACCAAATCAAAGAAAGGAAAACTTTATAGGAAATAGGTTTCTTATAACGTGGTTTCTTGGCCAACTGAACAGCCCCTAAATTGCAGAATAAACCTCAATTTCCAACTAAAATTACCTTTTCTTACAGATGTGAATACAAATTTTTCACAAGGGATGCTATAGCTGATAGTTGAAGATGATCTTTTTAGAATATAAGCGACTTCTAGATTTATCTATAGCAACCCTACATCTACGAAAAAGATAAAGAAGAACAACCAGCTTATATAATTGGGAGTGTTCTTTATTTATATAGTACCAAACTACCTTGTATGATTGCTCAACAACATTCAAACACAGCTTAGTCATCTCATCATAAATCAAAGGCTAAATATCAGAAAACCCCTTAACTTTGGACAATTATCGAAACCCCCTTAGCTTTCAAAATATCAGAAAATCCCCTTATGTATTGGGATTATCACAAAACCCCCTTTAACTTTTAAATGTTATCAGAAAACCCTTTAACTTTGAGATTTTATCAAAACCCCTAAATTAAGGGGTTTTCTGATAAAATCTCAAAGTTCCGGGGGGTTTTCTGATAACCCCTAAACTTAAGGGGGATTTTCTAATATTTTCAAAGGTAAGGGGGGGTTTTTCTGATAATCATCCAAAGTTGAAGTGTTATGATATTTAGCCTAAATCAAATAACAGGACGCTGGTTTGACAAAAGAACTCCCTGCTACAATGCAATGTGAACTAGAAGAATCATAAAATGATTAAAGTAAATCACTCTGTATTAAATGCTTATAAAATCTTCAATAATCATCCGCCTCATCCCACTGTTCACTTGAAGAGCTTCCTCCCATACCCATGACGGGGACTAGGTGCATATTTGGGTGGAGAAGGTTGTGCGGGAATCTGCTCTGCTGCTGGGAGGACATTAATGACCAGCTTCTGGCCCTTTTGGCAGTGCGCTCCGTATGCTTTACCACAGATATACCATTTTCTTCCAGGACTCGTAAGGGTGATCGCGTCATACCCTGTAGTCAGAGCCTCACTCTCCGGTGGCACATGGCATGCTTGAAATGCAGGGCCATCCACTTTAAAGACATTGTGTTTGCCCTCAGCGTACTTGAAAACTGCAACATAGGGTTAGTAAGTTTTGTGTATATTACTTGAAGAAAATTACTGTGTGCAGAGATACGGACATACCTAGTTTGTCACCAACATGGAATTCTTTGCCTTCAGCCCAAGCAGTGTAGTTGAAGTCGAGGGTCCAGCCACGATCATCTCCAACTATGAATTGTTTTGGTTCTGGCAATGCAGAAGGCGGTGGAGCTGGAGTCTTCCATGCCGGGGAATTCAAAGGGGGCATTAGAGGAGGGGAGGACATTAATGACTAGTTTTTGCCCCATCTGGCAATGCTCGCGCTGGCTTTTCCACACATATACCATTTTCTGCCTGGAGTCGCAAGGGTGATCATGTCATATCCAGTGGATAGAGCCTCAGTTTCAGGAGGTACATTGCATGCTTGGAAGCTAGGACCGTCTACTTTGAAAACGTTGTGAACCCCGACAGGATACTTGAAAACTGCAACAATCAATCACCAGATCAAAACTAGTGTTAGCTTCGTTTCGTTGTAGGAGCAATGAAATTAGTAAATACATGAAAGCCTAAGATTAAAATTTAAGATTATGTTTACGAACATAGTAGGTAAGTCGATACCTAGGATGTCTCCAACTCGAAATTCTTTGCCTTCAGCCCAAGCAGTGTAGTTGAAACTGAGAGTCCAGCCCTTGTCGTCTCCGACAAAGAATTTTCTTGGACCTGTGGGAGGGGCTACAGATGGAGCCTCCCACTCTGAGTAAGATGGAGCTGGTGCTGGAGCCTCCCATGTTGGAGAATTCAAAGGAGCTGCTACAGGAGCATGCTCCATCGAAGGAGAAGGGAGGACATCAATAACTAGCTTCATCCCTGACCAGCAATGCATGCCCTCGGCTTTTCCACATATGTATCATTTCTTTCCAGGAGTTGCAAGGGTAATAATATCATTCCCAGTAGCCATAGCTTCATTCTCTGGCGGTACACTGCAGCGCTCGAAGGCTGATCCGCTCACCTTGAAGACATTGTGACCTCCAATGGCATAATTGAAAACTGCAAGAACAAATATGCATTCAACATCAAGATTATTGCAACATTTAATATTTACCACAAGGTAATTGGTTAATAGATAACATACCAAGCGTATCTCCAACTCTGAATTGTCTACCCTCAGCCCAAGCAGTGTAGTTGAACTTGAGGGTCCAACCCTTCTCATCTCCAACAATGTGTTGCTTCGGTCCGGTATATGGTGAACCTGATGGAGGTGGAGCTTTCCATGTCGGTGGCGATGAATAGTATGGAGGAGGAGCTTTTTCATCAGCTGGGAGAACATCAATCACCAGTTTCATTCCCTTTTGACAGTGGGTACCATTGGCCTTGCCGCACATATACCATTTCCTGCCTGGGCTCGTGAGCATTACCACGTCGTTTCCGGTTGTCATTTCCTCACTCTCTGGGGGTACATTGCAGGCTTAGAAATCAGGGCCGTTCACTTTGAAGACATTGTGTTTTCCCATAGCATACTTGAAAACTGCAAGAATCAGATGTCAGTTCAAGAAGATCCAGATATAGTTCTTAGCCGAACAGTAATTTTAAATACCAAGAGTGTCGCCGACTCTGAATTCTTTGCCTTCGGCCCATGTGTTGTAGTTGAAGATGAGAGTCCAGCCATAGTAATCCCCCACTATGTGTTCGGTTCCTTGAGCCAATGCTGGAAGTGCGGCGAAGACAATGGCTAGGATAGCAAGTATTTCCTTGGAATCCATTGGAACTAAAGATTTTCTTAGCTAGCTTGACTTTCAGTTGTGTGCTTGCAATGTGATGGAGTTTGGGGTCTATTTATAAGAATTTGATTGTGATTATGCATTGTTGGGAGCCTAGCCGGCCAAGCTGATCAATGACAAGGTGAAACATTGTTGTAGAAACAGCTACGTATTCGAGGGAGGTGGCATGGTTATTCCCTAAATCCTTTGACGAAGTCGAAACCGTGTAGTTTGAGTAAGTCTGATGCATCCATATGGTGTATGAATGTGGAAGGAAGAGTTTAAAAAAAAAAAGTGGATCATGAAGAGGTTGTGGAGGATGGTACTAGATCAGCCTATTCATCATATGCTCATTAACCAATTACAAAAGTGGCAGGCCTGCAGCTTTGGAGCTATGATCCCTGCAGCATTTCTTGTTGGGCTCTTGTCTGATATCTCAATTGGTTGCTCTCAGGTTAGTTAGCTCACGGCACTTTACATTTTAATTATAAACGTGTCCCATGGTTTAACTTACATACTTCAGCTTGATATTTTTAAAACTGGGGAGCATAGACCTGCATATGTATGTGTTTTTTTACAGTAGATGTATGAGCTCAATATCCGTATCTGATGAAGAACAGTTCTAAATTTTCATTGGATATGGATAATAATGTGGGCACTATGAATTAAAAATGCCTGGTTATCAGAAAGAGAGAGGAAAAGAAGAGTTTAACCTTCAATTAAAAGCCTTTATTATTTAGAATTAAGAAAAATATTATATGATCTATTAAACCTTGTCTCATTCCGTTACTAATAGATTTTTAATCTCATGATCTGAATATGTTCTTGTATGCTGTTTATGTATTCAGTCATTCGTACGCGCACATATTCATATGTGTAGTAGTTACTGTATTATTCATACTAAAGTTTCTATCTTTATTCCTCAAAGAGTATTGAGTCAAATTTGAGTTGGATTTTTTTTTTGGGTTTCTAAATCTTATTGTTAATCATAAGAGAAATTCTAGAATACATATGCTTCCATTAATTATATATATGATTGTTGAGATTCATTATTTCCCTGTGGATTTATCTTTTCTGAATATCTAGCTACTGAAATTACTATTATTAAAATTATTATTATTATTATTATTATTATTATATTGAGAATATTTGAGGAGTAATAGATAAGAAGTTAATGCACTTCTCTTTTCTTATCTGTAGGATAGTTTCACTTTTACACAAAACCTTTGACACTCTAATATATATGTTAACCACAACAGCAACTACTACTACTGGTTTAATTGTGAGATGGAACTAGGCTCCGGTCGGGCCTAAACCCAGTCACCATTTAGTAGCTAAGATTTGAAATTCTCAAGCTATTTCATCGTTTATTTCTGAACAGTTCATATTTCGCATATAATTGACAATTGCATCATTTGCAGAAGCATTATGCAATATATATATTTTATACAGTTATTTTTGTATAAGGTATATTGTCCTAGAAAATCTTCAAGGAGGCTAAAATTACCAAAAATTAAAAGCCTCTTGAGAAATCATCAGGACAAAAAATATAAATACAAAATGGTAAAAAGTTGCGAAAGAGTCAAGTATCATTACTGTGGAAACTTAAAGAGCTCACAGTGTGAAATAATCCCTCGAAAAAGTAAAGCTTGCCAAAGTAACCATAAAGGGGTCAAAATTAGTAAATTATATCAAAGTGGTTAAATTCACATAAATTACCAAAATTTCCAAAATTGCCAAAACAATTACTCACATATTTCCCTCTGTTAATACTCTTAGGTTCAAGACCGAATTACGTCCGTTATTCAAGAAAAACACTAATAATGAAATGTTTGTTTTACTTCTCCAATTTCTTTAAATTTTACTAACTTACATATTTCTTGGTTAGAGGTTCTTCTACATAATTACTAGCAGACTCTTTCGTCTACCAGACACTAAGAGCCTGGATACAATGGATGAATAGAAGCTTCGTAGTAGGGTGAATTTGCTTGACCTAAAATATCTAATCTCAATATATGTCCCATTGATTGGAAGCTACTGTTACTTTGGACATACTATATCATATTTGTATGTCGAAAACTTGGTGAAGATTGATTTCTCCTTTAAGAAATAAACATGAATATTAATTTTAAAATTTTCACGAGGGATGCTATTAGTGATCATTGAAGGTAACCTCTTTTGAATTATAAGTGACTTCTGAACTTTTCTGTAGCAGTCCCATATATTGAAAAAGAAAAGAAGAATCAACTGGGTTATATAAATGGCAATGTTCTTTGCTCAATAACATGGAAAACAAACACAAGGCACTGGTTTGACAAAAGAACTGACTAATACAACATGTTGCAAACCAAAAGAATAGATAATGACTAAATTAAATCCTACCGTATTAAACTCAATGCGATCTTCTGGCAGTGTAAGCCATATGCCATTTATAGGGTGTCGACTAGCTGGTGGTTTTGTAGGGATTTGTTGTAGGTTCTACAAAATTATCTTCCCTCCATCTTCACCTCTATAAATAGGGGTCATGGATGTCCAATTGTAACCATCCCGAAAACAGACGTCCTCAAGTGTCCAGTGTGTAGTGGGTGGGTGTGAGAGCATACCCTTGTGAGCAAGAGTGCTCTCCTTTGTGAGCGAAGTGTGAAGTTTATATTGTGTGAATGCTAGTAATACTTATATCTTGTACAAGTTTTGTTCTCATATCAATAAGAGTTACAGTTTTTGGGCTTCGACCACCTTCCAATGTCCAACAAGTTTAGTTACACATAGTTGAGACATCGTTTTATGCTCTACACTTTTGACTGTAATATTGTTCATAGAACCATAATGTGATAAATCAAAAGCGGGTTAGTTTTTCTTTGAAGGGAAGAACAAAACATGATTCAAAATATTATTTAATCATTAATCATCTATTAATGAAGACGAAAGGAAAATTGCAAAATGTGCATTTCCAAGCAATGATATTCAATATTGAGCGACATTATGTCCAATCGACAATTAAGAAATAACATGTTCAAATGTTGAAATTAATTTGCAAAAACAACCAAATATAGGTTCCATTATAGTAAAAGGTATAAAGAAAAGCACAAGTGAAGCAAAGCATTAATAGCAAATCCTTACGAAAACTAAAAGGGTGCATACAAAATAAAGAACATGCTCTTTACTTACTCTAGGAGGTGACCACCCCATTCAAGCGAAAAGGCTACGAGGAATAATCTATTCTTTAATCTCAAGAAAACTTTAATAAGTTCCTATATAAACTTCTTATCTTCACTCATCCAACATCAATCACTCCTTTAAACCTTAGTTGAGACATCGTTTATGCTCTACACTTTTGACTGTAATATTGTTCATAGAACCATAATGTGATAAATCAAAAGCGGGTTAGTTTTTCTTTGAAGGGAAGAACAAAACATGATTCAAAATATTATTTAATCATTAATCATCTATTAATGAAGACGAAAGGAAAATTGCAAAATGTGCATTTCCAAGCAATGATATTCAATATTGAGCGACATTATGTCCAATCGACAATTAAGAAATAACATGTTCAAATGTTGAAATTAATTTGCAAAAAACAACCAAAGATAGGTTCCCGTATAGTAAAAAGGGATAAAGAAAAGCACAAGTGAAGCAAAGCATTAATAGCAAATCCTTACGAAAACTAAAAGAGTGCATACAAAATAAAGAACATGCTCTTTACCCACTCTAGGAGGTGACCACCCCTTTCAAGCCAAAAGGCTACGAGGAATAATCTATTCTTTAATCTCAAGAAAACTTTAATAAGTTCCTATATAAACTTCTTATCTTCACTCATCCAACATCAATCACTCCTTTAAACCTTTTCACTTCTATACACATAACAAACAAGGAAAACAAAAAATCTCTCATGGATTCGATGGCTAGTTCTTACGACGATTTCATCCCCTCATCGCATTGGATTACAGAGGAAGGATTAGATACACTCATTATCGAGCTCCCGGGTAATATTCATACCCATCAATATTCATCAAAGATACAATAATAAATCAACATCGAGTCAATCTATTAATTATTTTTGTATGTACAGGATTCAGAAAGGAGAACCTAAGGATTCAGCTCGATAATTATGGCAATCTCAAAACAAGCGGCGAGCGCCCTATTGATGGAAACCGATGGAGACGCTTCCGGAAGGAATTTCGAGTTCCTGAGAATTGCAATGCTTGCAAAACCTGCGCCAAATTAGAAAGTGGTCTTCTTACAATTACTTTCCCAAAATGCATTACTAAAGTTCCAGCACCTATGTTGCAAGTTCCAGAGTGTATGAAAATGAAACAGCCTGAGCCGGAGGGTGATAATTATGTAAAAATGGAAAAGGGGAAGGGTGTAAGTGAAAAAATGGAATATAAATGGAAAGTTGATGAGATCAGTGCAGGTGGAGTAATGGTTGGAATGAAGAGGGAGAGTACGCAGTTGCTGAAATTTGCAGTTGCTGCTGTGATAACGGTTGGGGTTGGGATCTTTGTGGCTTATAAATTCAAGAATATATCAGAGGCTCAGAGTACTGGGAAGCTAGTGGAATACTTTGATGAATTGCTTTATGTACATAAAATTTATTTGTCAGAAAAAAAAAATTAAAAAGAAGAAGATATAGAATGTAACTGAGATAATTTGGGTGACAAGTGTGGGATTATCAAATTTTTAGAATGTAATATTAAATTAGAAAAGCATTAGGGACTTTTATGAAAAAGTACATCTGAACCTCGTGCATGAATAAAATTCCGATAAAATTAGCAGCAGAAGCTGAAGCTGCAGAACCCACTCAAAAAAAGATTCGGGGCATTGTTGCCCTCATTTCCCGCCAAATTCCCAAATCTCCCCCCATCCTTGCACCAATTTTCGAAACCCTAGTTCCCTCTACAATCTCCGAAACCCTAATCCGGCCCAATTTCAAAGGTCAAGGAAGAACTAGGGCAAATAATTGGGGCGATCGGGGGGCAAAATCTACAGTATCAGGTCCTCGAGACGAGTTCTCGGTAAGCTTGTATCCAATGTTCAATGGAGCCTGAAGTTTCTTTCGTCGATTAAAATTGATTCATTTTCCTTTTTTTTTTTTGGCGTAGTATATACTTTTCTTTCTAATCGATCTCATATTTTTATGTTATCGATGCATGTTGTTGTTTAATTTTTACTAATTTGTTAAGAAGAGAAATCGGCAAATGCTGTTTAGTTTTCCACCAAATATGAGATGTTGATGGTTAACGGTTAATTTCCCAGGAAAAAAAAAGAAGAAAATCTGACAAAGAAACCACCTAAATAGGTTTCAAGTGATTTCCTTAAAAAAAATCTACGAAATGGGTTTCCAAGAAATAGAGTAAAATCAACTAATGGGAGTGTGGACTGCCACCTCACCCTCCCTATTGATTTCAAAGTGTGAACCAAATCAAAGAAAGGAAAACTTTATAGGAAATAGGTTTCTTATAACGTGGTTTCTTGGCCAACTGAACAGCCCCTAAATTGCAGAATAAACCTCAATTTCCAACTAAAATTACCTTTTCTTACAGATGTGAATACAAATTTTTCACAAGGGATGCTATAGCTGATAGTTGAAGATGATCTTTTTAGAATATAAGCGACTTCTAGATTTATCTATAGCAACCCTACATCTACGAAAAAGATAAAGAAGAACAACCAGCTTATATAATTGGGAGTGTTCTTTATTTATATAGTACCAAACTACCTTGTATGATTGCTCAACAACATTCAAACACAGCTTAGTCATCTCATCATAAATCAAAGGCTAAATATCAGAAAACCCCCCTTAACTTTGGACAATTATCGGAAACCCCCCCTTAGCTTTCAAAATATCAGAAAATCCCCCTTATGTATTGGGATTATCACAAAACCCCCCTTTAACTTTTAAATGTTATCAGAAAACCCCCTTTAACTTTGAGATTTTATCAAAAAACCCCCTAAATTAAGGGGGTTTTCTGATAAAATCTCAAAGTTCCGGGGGGTTTTCTGATAACCCCTAAACTTAAGGGGGATTTTCTAATATTTTCAAAGTTAAGGGGGGTTTTCTGATAATCATCCAAAGTTAGGGGTTATGATATTTAGCCTAAATCAAATAACAGGACACTGGTTTGACAAAAGAACTCCCTGCTACAATGCAATGTGAACTAGAAGAATCATAAAATGATTAAAGTAAATCACTCTGTATTAAATGCTTATAAAATCTTCAATAATCATCTGCCTAGTTTCCTCCCATACCCATGACGGGGACTAGGTGCATATTTGGGTGGAGAAGGTTGTGCGGGAATCTGCTCTGCTGCTGGGAGGACATTAATGACCAGCTTCTGGCCCTTTTGGCAGTGCGCTCCGTATGCTTTACCACAGATATACCATTTTCTTCCAGGACTCGTAAGGGTGATCGCGTCATACCCTGTAGTCAGAGCCTCACTCTCCGGTGGCACATGGCATGCTTGAAATGCAGGGCCATCCACTTTAAAGACATTGTGTTTGCCCTCAGCGTACTTGAAAACTGCAACATAGGGTTAGTAAGTTTTGTGTATATTACTTGAAGAAAATTACTGTGTGCAGAGATACGGACATACCTAGTTTGTCACCAACATGGAATTCTTTGCCTTCAGCCCAAGCAGTGTAGTTGAAGTCGAGGGTCCAGCCACGATCATCTCCAACTATGAATTGTTTTGGTTCTGGCAATGCAGAAGGCGGTGGAGCTGGAGTCTTCCATGCCGGGGAATTCAAAGGGGGCATTAGAGGAGGGGAGGACATTAATGACTAGTTTTTGCCCCATCTGGCAATGCTCGCCGCTGGCTTTTCCACACATATACCATTTTCTGCCTGGAGTCGCAAGGGTGATCATGTCATATCCAGTGGATAGAGCCTCAGTTTCAGGAGGTACATTGCATGCTTGGAAGCTAGGACCGTCTACTTTGAAAACGTTGTGAACCCCGACAGGATACTTGAAAACTGCAACAATCAATCACCAGATCAAAACTAGTGTTAGCTTCGTTTCGTTGTAGGAGCAATGAAATTAGTAAATACATGAAAGCCTAAGATTAAAATTTAAGATTATGTTTACGAACATAGTAGGTAAGTCGATACCTAGGATGTCTCCAACTCGAAATTCTTTGCCTTCAGCCCAAGCAGTGTAGTTGAAACTGAGAGTCCAGCCCTTGTCGTCTCCGACAAAGAATTTTCTTGGACCTGTGGGAGGGGCTACAGATGGAGCCTCCCACTCTGAGTAAGATGGAGCTGGTGCTGGAGCCTCCCATGTTGGAGAATTCAAAGGAGCTGCTACAGGAGCATGCTCCATCGAAGGAGAAGGGAGGACATCAATAACTAGCTTCATCCCTGACCAGCAATGCATGCCCTCGGCTTTTCCACATATGTATCATTTCTTTCCAGGAGTTGCAAGGGTAATAATATCATTCCCAGTAGCCATAGCTTCATTCTCTGGCGGTACACTGCAGCGCTCGAAGGCTGATCCGCTCACCTTGAAGACATTGTGAGCTCCAATGGCATAATTGAAAACTGCAAGAACAAATATGCATTCAACATCAAGATTATTGCAACATTTAATATTTACCACAAGGTAATTGGTTAATAGATAACATACCAAGCGTATCTCCAACTCTGAATTGTCTACCCTCAGCCCAAGCAGTGTAGTTGAACTTGAGGGTCCAACCCTTCTCATCTCCAACAATGTGTTGCTTCGGTCCGGTATATGGTGAACCTGATGGAGGTGGAGCTTTCCATGTCGGTGGCGATGAATAGTATGGAGGAGGAGCTTTTTCATCAGCTGGGAGAACATCAATCACCAGTTTCATTCCCTTTTGACAGTGGGTACCATTGGCCTTGCCGCACATATACCATTTCCTGCCTGGGCTCGTGAGCATTACCACGTCGTTTCCGGTTGCCATTTCCTCACTCTCTGGGGGTACATTGCAGGCTTAGAAATCAGGGCCGTTCACTTTGAAGACATTGTGTTTTCCCACAGCATACTTGAAAACTGCAAGAAGTAGATTTTAGTTCAAGAAGATTCAGATATTGTTCGATAGCTGAAGAGTAATTTCAAATACCAAGAGTGTCGCCGACTCTGAATTCTTTGCCTTTGGCCCAGGCGTTGTAGTCGAAGTTGAGAGTCCAGCCATAGTAATCACCCACTATGTGTTCGGTTCCTTGAGCAAATGCTGGAAGAGCGAAAAAGACAACGGCTAGGACGGCAAGCATTTTCTTGCAATCCATTGGAACTGAAGATTTTCTTAGCTAGCTCGACTTTCAGTTGTGTGTTTGCAATGTTATGGTGTTTGGGGTCTATTTATAACAATTTGATTGTGAAAATGCATTGTTGAGAGCCTAGCCGGCCAAGCAGATCAATGACAAGATGATACATTATTGTAGAAGCAACTATGTATTTGAGGGAGGCAACATGATTATTCCCTAAAATACCTTTGACAAAGTCGAAACCGTGTAGTTTGAAAAAGTCTGATGTATCCATATGGTGTACGAATGTTGAAGGAAGAGTTCTAAAAGTAGTATCTTCAGGAGGCTGCGGGAGGACGGTACTAGCTCTGTCTATTCGTCATATGTTCATTCACCAATTACAAAAGCGGCAAGCCTGCAGCTTTGGAGCTCTGATCCCTTTAGCATTGCATGTTGGAATCTTGTCTCAATTGGTTGGTCTCAGGTTAGTTACTAACTCAGGGCACATTAAATTTCAATTATAAACTTCCCGTGTTTTGACTTACAAACTTTTATATTTCAAACTGGGGAGCATAGGTCTGGATACATACGTATTTTCTTATAGTAGATCTATGAGCTCAACATTCAATCTGATGAAGAACCATTTAAAATCTTGATTGGATACAGACATTAATGTGGATACTATGGATTAATAATGCCTGGTTATCAGAAAGTTTTAAAAATGAGGTTAACCTTCAATTTAAAGTTTTATTTTTATTTTCTCTGTTGAAAAGTCTTATTATTTTAGGTTTACAAGAAAGTTATATGAGCTATTAACCCTTGTCTCACTATGTTACTAATATATTTTTAATCTCATGATTTCGATATGTCCTTGTATGCTGTTTAATGTATTCGGTCATTCATTTGGTAATATATTCAAATGTGTAGTAGTTACAGTACTGAGTCAAAATTGAGTCAGACCTTTTCTCCTTAAATCTCATTGCTGGCTACCCAGAACATAAATACTAGAACACAAATGCTTCCTTGTTTAGATTCATTACTTGCCTGTGCACTTATCTTTTCACAGTGTCGTTACTGATATTGTTATTAATATATTGAGAATATTTGAGGAGAAGTAGATGAGAAAGTTAGTTTCCCTCTTCTTATCTATACGTCAGTTACACAAAACCCTTACACTCTAATATATTTCTTAACCGCATCATCATCAACAAAAACAACAGCTTCTAATACTGGTTTACTGTGAGATGGAGTTAGGCTCAGGTGGGGCCTAAACTCACTCCACACTATTAATTACTTGCTAACGAGCAAAATTAATCCGCACATTGCCACGATATTAGTGTGGAAAAAGCCAAAAATATTGGTTTAACCATTTAATTTTGGAATGAAACAAAAAAGAAAATGCATAATTTGACCACTTAGTTTCTGTGTCAGCACATTTTGTCACCAATTAGGCAAAGTAAACAATCTTTTGCTTGATACACATTTCAAACCAATTCACAAGGTATGTTTAAAAGGTTCGTTAAATTAAACCATATTACCAAACTGTCGAAGTACAAAGTGAGTTAAAAAATAATCAGTTGAGTACACTGGGGAGAAGAGTGATTTGGGAAGTGGTCGGGTTTAAAAATTAATAGGGTAAAACTTTGGGTTTATATACAAAAATCCCTATGTAATTGTTTTGGATCACAGTTGCGTCTATAGTTGTTATCCATAGCGCAACTCCTAAAGAATATATAAAGAGGCTAAAAAAAATGTAACCTATGTTATGGTTGTTCTCGGTCACATGGGACCATTTATAGTTGTTATCTCCGAAGTACTTTATACATTGGATTCAAAATAATTCAGTGAATTTTTTTGGGTCTAAGAGTAAGTTGAAAGTGGTGGGTTTAAAAATAAATGAGGGGTAAACTTTGGATTTATAGCAAACAATCTTTTTGGAAGCGATTGGGTTTAAAAATAAATGGAGTAAATGTTGGGTTTATGGAAAAAATTTTCCTTTAAAAGTGATTTTGGAAGTGGGTATATTTAATAAGAATAAAACTTTTGGTTTAAAGATTAAAAGATCCTTTTAGGAAGTACATGGGTTAAAAATTAAATAGGACAAAACTTCGGGTTTATGGGAACTTGCCTATGAGAGTGATTTTGGAAGTGAGTGGGTTTGAAAATAAATAGGTATAAAACGTTGGGTTTATAGGAAAAAATTGACTTAAAAATTGATGGGTCTAAGAGTGATTTGGAGGTGGGCGGGTTTAAAAATAATTTGGGGGGGGTAAACTTTGGCTTTATAGCAAACAATCCTTTTGGAAGTGATTGGGTTAAAAAATAAATGGATTAAATGTTGGGTTTAGGGGAAAATTTTGCCTCTAAAAGTGATTTTGGATGTGTGTGAGTTTAAAAATTAATGATCATAAAACTTTTGTTTATAGATAAAAAAAATTCTTTTTGAAGTACTTGGGTTGAAAATTAAATTGGACAAAACTTTGAGTTTATAGGAACTTGCCTATGAGAGTGATTTTGAAAGTGGATGGATTTGAAAATAAATAGGTGTAAAAGTTTGGGTTTGTAGAAAAAAGGTTTTTTTCCCCTTCCTAGAAACTACCTTTAAAATAGGGCCATTATACGAAAATCACCTTTCAATTTTAATTTATACATAAACCACCTTTCAAGTGGGTTTTTGTTGTAATCAACCACCTCCAGTCAAAATTTTCACTAAACCCCAAAATTACCCTTAAAAACTCACATTCAAGGCAAATGACTCTTTTTTTTAGTGTTTAGGTCTTACTAGGATGCAACTCACGACTTTGAACTTGAATTTGTTTAAAGCTTATTTTTGGTTTTAGTGAAAATTTTGACAGGGAGGTGGTTGATTGCAATAAAAGCCACTTTAAATATGGTTTATGTATAAATTAAAATTTAAAGGTGGTTTCCGTGATAATTACTCTATTTTAAGGTGGTTTCTAGGAAAAACCTAGAAAAAGTTGACTTAATAATCACTATGAACAGTGTAAGTTCCTATAGCTTTAGTAAATAGATAAATGTTTGAAATCTCAAACTATTTTATCATTTATTTATAAAAATTTCATCATGTTCCATATATAATTGACAATTAGCATTGTTTGTAAAAGCATTATGCAATATATATCTTAAACATATGTTTTTGTATATGGTAGAAATATAATTTTATAGAAAATCTTCAAGAAGGCTGAAATTACCAAAATGAAAAGCTTCGTCAGAAATTCTAGGGGTGAAAAAAATTATATACCTATAAAGTGGTAAAAGTTGCCAAAGGATCAATTATCATAACATGAAAACCTATAGAGCTCCCAGTTACAAAAATAATATCTCCAAACATGTAAGACTTACAAAAGTAGCTCCAGAGGGAGCAGAATTAGTTAAACAATTTCAAAGTGGTTAAATTCGCTAAAGTTACCAAAACAAATACTGAGATAATTTCCCCCTTGGTTGTTACTTTAAATGTGCGAGGCTTGGTGCACCAGCAAATTTTTCTTGGGTAGGGGTCAAGACTGCATTATGACTGTTGCGCAAGAAAGAAATACTAATCATGAAATACTTGTTTAATTCTCCAATTTCTATAAATTTTACTTATATGTTTCTTGGTTGGATGTTCCTCTTGAAAAAAGATAATTATTGTAATTAATAATAGACTCTTGGGTCTACTGGATGCTAAGATCTCTCATACAAAAGAAACTTCTTAATAGGGTGAACTTGCTCACTCTAAAATATCTAATCCCAACATGTGTGTTAACTATGGATTATTAGGACACACAACACCCTATCTGTATGTTGTCGGCATTGATGCTTCTTACCTTCCATTTGAATCATGTTGGAAAACATGGAGACCTATTTCTCCTTTGTTAAAGAAATAAACACGAATACAATTTTTTTTTTTTTAAATTTCAAAATGGCTGCTGCTATTTCCACAGTAGGGTGAACCGGCTTTTACAGATAGAAGTGCTCTTTATTCATATAGTACCAGACCGCCCTGTTTGATTGCTCAACAACACACAAACACAGCTTAGTCATCTCATCATAAAACAAATAACACGACACCGGTTTGACAAAAGAACTCAGTGGTACAATGCCATGCAAATTAGAAGAATCAATATGTAAAATGATTAATGTAAATCACTCTGTATTAAATGTGTACGGAATCTTCGATTATGAACTCCTTCATCCCTTTGTTCACTTGAAGAGTTTCCTCCCGTACTTATGATGGGGACTAGGTGCATATTCCGATGGAGAAGGTTGTGCTGCTCTACTGCTGGTAGGACATTAATGGCCAGCTTCTGGCCCTTTTGGCAATGTGCTACATATGCTTTTCCACAGATGTACCATTTTCTACCAGGACTCGTAAGGGTTATCACATCATACCCTGTGCTCAGAGCCTCACTGTCCGGCGGCACAGGGCACGCTTGAAATGCAGGGCCATCTACTTTAAAGAAGTTGTGTTTGCCCACGGCGTACTTGAAAACTGCAACATAGAGTTAGTAAGTTTTGTGTATATTACTTGAAGAAAAATACTATGTGCACAGATATGGGTATCCCCTAGTCTGTCTCCAACTCTGAATTCTTTGCCTTCAGCCCAAGCAATGTAGTTGAAGTCGAGGGTCCAGCCACAATTGTCTCCGACTATGAATTGCTTTGGTTCTGGCAATGCTGAAGGTGGTGGAGTTGGAGTTTTCCATGTCGGTGAACTGGAGGGGGCATCAGAGGAGACAGGCAATCCTGAAGGGAGGACATTAATGACCAGTTTTTGCCTCATCTGGCAATGCTTGCCGTTTGCTTTTCTACACATGTACGGTACCATTTCCTTCCTGGAGTTGCAAGGGTGATCATGTCGTATCCTGTAGTTAGGGCCTCAGTATCGGAGGGTACATCGCATGCTTGGAAGCTAGGGCCGTCAACTTTGTAAGCGTTGTGAATCCCTACATTATACTTGAAAACTGCAACAATCAATCGCCAGAGAAAAACAAAGGTTAGCTTCGTGTATCAAACCTAGCCCATATCTCAATATTTGCAAAGGTACCCCTTATCTCAATTTCTGCAACTATCTCAATGTTAGATAGGGTTTTTGTATATATATCCGTTAACCATGCATATCTGCAAAACCTCCCCCCCCCCCCCCCCCCCCCCCCAAAAAAAAAAAAACACACACGCACGCACGCACACAGAATCATCAACTTTGGAAAGAAAATACCCCAATAAATCAAGAAACCATCATCTCTGTTGGATATTGTTAGTAAATATTTCACTATTTTGTTAATATTTTTACATGGAAGTTACAAATTAGCCCATCAAAGTTAATGAGTTGATTTGGAGATTTTTTTTTTTACCCAGAGTTGGTTCGGTGGTAGTTTTGCAAATATGCATAACTTAAGGGTATATATAAAAAACCCTTTAAATTAAGTCTTCGAAGATAGTAAGCATCTTGATGCCTAGGATGTCTCCAACTCGAAATTCTTTGCCTTCAGCCCACGCAATGTAATTAAAGTCAAGGGTCCAGCCCTTCTCATCTCCGACAAAGAATTTTCTTGGACCAGTCAAAGGGGCTGCAGCTGGAGCCTCCCATGTCGGAGAATTTGAAGGAGCTACAAGAGGAGCATGCTCCATTGAAGAAGGGAGGACATCAATAACCAGCTTCATCCCTGACCATTGACCAACAATGCTTGCCCTCAGCTTTTCCACAAATGTACCATTCTTTCCAGGAGTTGTAAGTCTAATAACATCATTTCCCGTAGCCATAGCTTCGATCTCTGGCGGCACACTGCAGTGCTCAAATTCTGAACCCCCAACGTTGAAGACATTATGAGCTCCAGCAGCATACTTGAATACTACAAGAACAAATATTGCATTCAACATCAAGATTACTGAAACATCTGATACGAACTACAAGGCAATAGATAATGTACCAAGTGTATCTCTGACTCTGAACTGTCTACCCTCAGCCCAAGCAGTGTAGTTGAAATTGAGGGTCCGGCCCTTCTCATCTCCTACAATGTGTTCTGTTGCTCCAGTTTATGGTAAATCTGATGGAGGCCGAGCTTTCCATGTCGGAGGTGATGAATAGTTGGGAGAACATTGATCACAAGCTTCATCCCCTTTTGACAATGGACACCATTAGCCTCGCCACAAATGTACCATTTTCTACCCGAGCTTGAAAGTGTGATCACATCGTTACCAGTGGTCATTTCGTCATTCTTGGAGGGCACATTGCAAGCAAGGAAGTCAGGGCCATTCACTTTGAAGGCGTCGTGTTTTCCTGCAGCATACTTGAAAACTGCGAGAAGCATATGTTAGTTCAAGAAAATTCAGTTCAGGGTTGTACAGCTGAAGAGTAATTTGAAATTAACAAGAGCGTCGCTGACTCTGAACTCTTTGCCATCAGCCCAAGCGCTGTAGTTGAAGCCAAGAGCCCAACCATAGTGATCGCCTACTATGTGTTTGACGTAGCGCGGAAGTTAAAACCTCAGAATCCACCATGGATGTTTTTCGAATCCACGAAGAACGATCTTCGAATTCACGAAGAAATTTAATAAAGAGAAATTTTATTGATGAAAGTTATGCTTTTAGGACTTACAATCCTCTACGTAAATAGAAAACAAACAATATTTCTATTAGGATTCAAACTTTACCAAACATAGAAATCACAAAACTCTCTTTAAAAACTCTCTATGATTAATGAAACAAATTGTTGCTATTTGTTGGCCCATGAACTGCCGGCCCATCTGATGGAGAGGCTCAGTTCACTTCCTACTTACCCGACCCTCGGTTTCTTTCCTCTTTTAGTCCGCTGCCTTTCGAAACCCTAGTTTCCTCTCCTCCCCCTCTCGACGGCTGCCTCGAAAACCCTAGGATCGATCTCTCGTGACGGCTGCCCTCTTCCCTATATATAGAAGGGTTGGTAGTAGCTCGAGGGATGAGATCGAGAGGGACTTTGTGCGATCCTCTCCCCGTTTCTCTTTGAGGCTTTTCTCCGTCCATTGCTTTGTGCGATCCCCCCCTTTTTTCTTTGTGAGAGACTGTGTGGCTTTGTCCCCTTGTATCCTTGGTGGTGCACATGAGAAGGATCAATCGTGACTGATTGAAGCAGGCTTCTGAGCCAAACGACGACATCGATCTTCAACAGTGGTATCAGAGCCTCGTTGAGTCGTCGCCGTTCAAAACCGCCGGTCGCTGTCGCTGGATCTCGCTGAGCCGCCGTTCCAGCGAGATCGCTGAGCCGAACCGCCGCCGCCGTCGTCGGCGTGGGTAGGTCGAAACCCTATCCTAGGGTTTCGCCGTAAAGGGACCTATCCTGCGTTTACTTGCTGATATTTGGTCGCTGAAATTAAATTTGGTCGCTGAAATTAAAATTTCATTTGGTCGTGTGATACCCTTGTCTTATTTTTCTGTGTGAAGAATGTCTGCTACTAATCACTATGGTATGGTTCAATATGGTTTGGTTCCGTTTAACGGAAAATCTGATTTTAGCATTTGGAAACAAAAAATAAAATGTATTTTAATTCAACAGAAGTCTGTTAGGGCTATTGGTCAGACTTATTTGGCTTCTGACACTGAAGAAAAAAGGCTGAAATGAATGAAAATGCATGTTCCACAATTTATTTGAACTTATCTGACTCTGTGCTTAGAAAAGTTGGAATTTTGGAATCTGCTAAAACCCTTTGGGATAAACTTGAAGAACTATATACAGAAACCTCTTTACCCAGTAAAATATTTTTGCTTGAAATTTTTTTAAAATTTAGATTGGATATGTCTAAGGACATTGAGGAGAACCTAGATGTTTTCACAAAACTTATTTCAGACATTAAGTTAACCTATGATAAACATATAGATCTAATATACCCTATTGCACTTCTAAATGCTATTCCGACTCATATAGTGATGTAAAATCGCTATTAAATATGGTAGAGATGAGGTTACCCTTGATATTGTGATCAATGGTCTTAAGAGTAAGGAATTAGACTTAAAACATTCAGGAAAAATAAAAATTCGGTGAGGTTATGCATGTGAGGGTAGGCCTCGAATAGGTCTAATAACCAAAAGAATGCAAGTAATGGGGAATCAAGTAAGAAAAATTTTGAAAATGGAAGGGTAGATCTAAGTCCGTGTTTAAAGTTAAAAATGCTATAATTGTCATGAACCGGTCACTTTATTAAAGATTGTCCTAAACCTAAGAAATATCGACAAAATGATCATGCTAATATGGTCATCTGTGAGGGCAAAATGGGTGAAATTGTCATGATTAATAATCTTTGTGATTATGCATATTTGAACTCTGTGTTGTCTGATTCTTTGTGTAAATCAGATTGGTCATTAGACTCTGGTTGTACTTTTCATATGACTCCTTTTAAAAACATGTTTTCAAACTACAAGAAAATAGAGAATGGCTTTGTGTCAATGGCAAATGAAAAGAAAAGCAATGTTTTAGGAACTGGTGATGTATGCCTTAGGTTTTCTTCTGGTTCTGAGTTTACTTTGAAGAATGTTAGGCATGTTCCTGATTTAAGTTATAACTTGATTTCTTGTGCATCTCTAGAAAAGGATGGTTTGGAGAGAAAATGGGGTAAAGGGGTGTTTGGGTCGAAAGTTGATTTCTTTGTCGTTTCCATTACAAAACTTAAGAAAATTACACTTTGATTTTCAATTACAAAGAAATTTTAGATAACTCTCTCACAAACTCGAACAAAAGACACTACAAGTGTAGATCTCCTGTTTTTTGTAGGACTTTGCCTGTGCCGGGGACGCGTAATCCGTGGACCACCAAGCAACAATCGTCGAATCGACGGGGTTTAGTTGATGCTTCGCAAAGGAAACAAGAACTTCAGCAAATATCTTAGCAAGGTAAGATATCTACTCTTCTCAAGAATAAGTCAAAGCTTAAACTCGAGGAATCTCCGTGTGGATCGTGTTCTTGAACTCCGGAAGCTTGGATCTCTGATTGCCCCTTTCTGATAGCCGACCTCCTGCCCAAGTGGACGTAGGAGGGTATTTATAGTCTTTGGGAAACGTGCCCTCTGAAGAAACACAAGTGTCATAAGTGCCCCACATTTGCAAGCATGCTGGGTAGTCAGCCGCCTCGCCAGTCAGCCTTCGCCATCGGGGTGGCAAGGTTTGTCGCTTTAGGCGGGCGGCAGGCAAGATGGGCTTCGCTGGCGCGACAGATGAGCCGCCGCTAACCGGCGAGGCAATGTCGCCCTTCCACCGTTGTAACGGTTTTCCGCTTTTAGGCACGATTAAATGCCCTAGAATCACGCCTAGTGGGCGATCTTCGCGCGGTAACCGACATTAAAGTATTCAACGTCTCTGCCGATAAAGTCAAGTGGGCCCCACCAAAGATCGATTCGCACCCTTCAAGAGCTCGTTTCAAGTATTACGGGTGTCACCGCCTGGCGAACACATCAAATGTCTCGCTCATGGCGAGACACATCAAGTGTCTCGCTCATGGCGAGACACATCAAGGTGTCTCGCTAGTGGCGAGGCACACATAAGTGTCTCGCCAGCAGACACATCCAGGTGTCTCGCTAGTGGCGAGGCACACATAAGTGTCTCGCACTGTAGCGAGACACAATCTTCCCCTGTGTTGGGCTTCTTGAGATTTCGACGACGTTGTCCTTCGATCTTCTCATAATTTAGTCATATTTGAGGTTCTTCAGCAATTTTTGATGCCTACAGATACCCTCCAAAGTTTTCGGACTCCTCGTATTTTATCGAGGGGTCTGGAATACTTTGGATAAGATGCGCCTTGCTTCTGTTCAACGTTGAACTTTATAGAAGAGGCCCATGTTTTGCTTCAGTTTTTGAACCCTGGCTACGCAATGTCGCTATCCATATTCTGGGTTCAATAACTGTTGCATTTGTATTTGAATGGATTGAAATGTCGAAGTCGATTTTGGACTAATCATCTTCATCTTGATGGTCACCACTTGGGTTGTAATTGAGATGCCTTGAGAATCATTCAGAGACTATTGCAGCTTATTTGTATTTTCTCTTGGGGCGAAAACGAACCCTATTGTGTCTTCTCTTGGGGCGAAAACGAACCCGTCACTGGAATAGACCTCTCATTCATAAAAGGAATCGAGAGGAGATTTTGACCATGGTCCTAACTGTAGGAAGGTTTGACCAGGATAGGAATTTTGAGACAATCCTAACTGTAGGAAGGTTTGATCGCTCAACCTTGAAAAGTGGACCTCTCGTTCATGGAAGGAATCGAGAGGGGATTTTGACCATGGTCCTAACTATAGGAACGTTTGACCATGATAGAAATTTGGAGACGATCCTAACTGTCGGAAGGTTTGATCGCTCAATGTGGAAGTGGACCTCTCGTTCATGGAAGGAATCGAGAGGGGATTTTGATTATGGTCTTAACTGTAGGAAGGTTTGACCGGGATAGGAATTTTGAGACAATCCTAACTATCGGAAGGTTTGATCGCTCAATCTGAAAGTGGACCTCTCGTTCATGGAAGGAATCGAGAGGGATTTTGACCATGGTCCTAAGCGTAGGAAGGTTTGACCAGATAGGAATTTTGAGACAATCCTAACTGGAAGGTTTGATCGCTCAACCTGAAAGTGGACCTCTCGTTCATAGATTATCCACCCCCAGCTTTCTTTGCAAAACTAGGCTGCATTCATTTAGAATAGTTTATACTCATATTCCTATTGGAGTAAGAAGGAGAAGCAGTTTAACCTCTTGTACTCATCGGAGGACTTCCTCATTCAGCTTATTTCGGCGTTAAGACACCGGCTTCGACCAAGGCTTGGATGATGGCCTTAAGAGCTAAGCAATCCTTAGTAGGATGGAGGATCCTCCTGTGGTATGCACAGTATTTAGGGTCCGAAGTCTTGTCAGCCTCCTCTTGATTTGTAATCGGAGGCAATTTGATTTTGTTGTTATCAAGAAGGTGTTTGAAGATGATCGGAACTTCTTCGTCTTTGAAAGAGTATGTCCTGTGGAATTCTGATTTAGAAGCTTTTTGGCGCGGTCGTTGTTGCAACGTTTGACTATCGGCGATCCTGAGCGCCTTTCCTCTATTACGAGGAAAAATTTACTCGAGGGGTCACCGCCATTTTACCTCTTTCTTCCTTCCGAGAAACGTCACTTGTTCTCCTCGTATTTTCGTGATCTTTCCATGTAGTTGGCGGGGCGACCCCATGACTTCCAACAAATCAATGGAAATATTATTGTGGCACGTCCGCAATATGAATTCCTCGGTAATGGATCTTTGCGCTTTATGGCCTTATTATGAAACGCTTAACGAAAGTGTCAATTGTCTCCCCATTCTTCGCTTTTCATCCAAGAGGGTTCCAATCGAGACTTCGTGTCGCCATCGAAGAAGTTGTTGAGAAAAGAACTTTCCACGCCCTCCCAAAGAATTAATACTCCGGCCTTGAGTCTTCGATACCAATCAAGGCACTGGCAAGTACCAACAAATGACCGAATCATCAAAGGCTCATTTCGAGATCACCCCAAATGTGATTTGAAGTAAATCGTGTTGTGTAGGTGACCCTCTCGATCAAATGGCGTGAAGTTGATCAAATTAAATTTCGGGTAAGGAATTGAATCCCACTCTCTAGGATATGGACACGGATACAGTCCTTTTGACTTCTGTCTGGACATCAAAGCATTGATTTTATCTTCAAGCTCTTTCATCCTTTCGCCATCATCCTCCCCTTGTTTTGGATTACTTCCAATAGGAAGAATTGGACCATTTCCATCTTGAGCACCAGATGCAGCTTTCTTTGGAGGTTGATCGGTAAATGTGTTCATCAATCTCGAATGTTGTCTTCGACATTATGGGCGTTATGGTGGGTAGCTCCACCTTGTTGACTGGATTCAGGATGTTGACTGGATCCAGGTTGTGCAACCGTATGGGTTTGCAACTCCCTCATCTGTTGCATGGCTAGCTCCATCTCTATTCTCATTTCGGCCTTAAGCTCTTCTCTTTGCTTGGCTAAGGCTTCTTGTAACATTTGAGCCAGGACATCGGGAGTAATGGTAAAAACCTCCCTATGGTGACGACCAACACTTGACATTGTGTCATCGGAAGCTATCGCCGAATTGATGTCGGAAGCTTCGTCATCAGATGACTCTCCCTCATGCATCCTTCTATAGTCGATGCGTTGGGCAGCTCGCAATTGTAACCGAGACATTCTTTGACAAATCTGAGATCCAACCTTTCCTCCAGGAGTGAAGTCAGGATCTGCATCCGTCGCCGGTCCTTTCCCTTTGTTCACCATGTTGATAGTCACTTCGGGAAACTCATCAAATTGGATAGATGATCTCTTTCTTCTTCGATGTCGTCTTGACTGTGACTTGAATCTTCGTTCTTGCGAGGGAAAGCCATTCGAATCTTGAAGCTCTTTGTGGGTGGCGTTGACTCGAAACGAGGCACATCGATAACAACGTCTTAATCAATTTTGCACATGAGCAAGAACAATCTATTTCGCCGATCGTCCTCTTTCAGGTGTTGCCACCCCCAGCCTGATGGTGTGGTTGGTGTGGTTTATCACAAATTACACTTCCACCCCAAGTGTAGCGTTGTCCTTAGTGGAGGACCGTCTTCTTTTGGGGCGTCGATCATTCGACTTGGGAAGCACTTTTGACGCTTTAACTTCATCTGGCGAAGTTGTCTTGGCATGGATCATAAGTGTTTTATTATCCCTTGTGACTTCACGAGTCACACGCCTCAAATTCTTCCCTTTAGTAGATTCGCGGACCCCTTGCGGGATGCTCAAACGAGATGCAATTGGAATTCGAAGCTCGAGATGTTTGACTTGCTCGAACTCTTACGGGTGGGTAATCCAAGCGTTTCTTCACTGGTACCTTGCCTTTATTTCACGGTGTGGACCAAGACGACTAAACACCGGTTGTCGGATTTCCGGACTTAACGGTTGATACCTCGGTAGGAGAAGTGTAAGAAAGGCGGAAAAGCCCATTTTACGCTAAGGCATGGAGGGTCGCCTGTTGTTGGCGGCGGTTCTTGAGCCGATTTTGATGTCGACTTCGATCCATGCTTGGCGATTTTGAGCCGATTTTGATGTCGACTTCGGATCCATGCTTGGCGATTTTGAGCCGATTTTGATGTCGACCGGGATCCATGCTTGGCGATTTTGAGCCGATTTTGATGTCGACCGGGATCCATGCTTGGCGATTTTGAGCCGATTCTTTGGGTTGATTTTGACTCTTGCGCCTTGCGAACAACAAAGACGTGCTCGAGCAAAGCGTGCCGCGGCGTTTTGGCAGCTCCTTCCTTGTCAATCGGTCCTTTTGACGAGAACCCATTCTTCCTTGGGAGGAGTGTTGGCGGGTTGAAGTTGGCGTTGTAGCTGGCGGCGCCTCGATAACGCCGAAGTTCAGATATAATGAACTCCGCCTGCTGATTCCAAGGCCTTGGCTAATGTGAGCCATCTTTTGGCGTCGTCTCGGCGAGCCCTCTTCGTCGAATCGGTTGAGATCTTGTTGAGAGGAAATCGCCTGCGCGCAGTTTAACGAAAATCGCTACGCATCACAACAACGAACCTCCTCTTAGGGGATGAGATCCTCCGATGTTTGCGGGGTGAGGAGGACTTCGATGTGGAAGAGGAGAGATATTCTTCGAATTTGGCTTGATCGAAGAAGTAATCTAGTCCATCGACCATGAGGTCGGCCTGATCGCTGCAAGGCTGCGACACAACGATCTCGGGCTCGAGACCGTTGGCTCCCACTGTGGTCGCCATCGTGTTTGGGTCGAAAGTTGATTTCTTTGTCGTTTCCATTACAAAACTTAAGAAAATTACACTTTGATTTTCAATTACAAAGAAATTTTAGATAACTCTCTCACAAACTCGAACAAAAGACACTACAAGTGTAGATCTCCTATTTTTGTGGGACTTTGCCTGTGCCGGGGACGCGTAATCCGTGGACCACCGAGCAGCGATCGTCGAATCGACGGGGTTTAGTTGATGCTTCGCAAAGGAAACAAGAACTTCAAAGAAATATCTTAGCAAGGTAAGATATCTACTCTTCTCAAGAATAAGTCAAAGCTTAAACTCGAGGAATCTCGTGTGGATCGTGTTCTTGAACTCGGAAGCTTGGATCTCGATTGCCCCTTCGATAGCCGACCTCACGCCCAAGTGGGCGTAGGAGGGTATTTATAGTCTTTGGGAAGCGTGCCCTCTGAAGAAACACAAGTGTCATAAGTGCCCCATTTGCGGTTAGCGGCGGCTTCAGGCGCCGCGCCAAAGCCTACCTCGCCCAGGCGGTGTGAACACCTGTGGCGGTATGGCTACCTGTGGCGGCGGTATGGCTGCCTGCTAGCGGCGAGGCAATGTCGTCCTTCCGGTGTTGTAGCGGTTTTCACGCTTTTTAGGCGCGATTAAATGCCCTAGAATCCGCCTAGTGGGCGTATCTTCGCGTGTAACCGCACATTAAAGTATCGAGCGTTTCTCGTCGATAAAGTCAAGTGGGCCCCACCGGCATCGATTGAGACCCTTCAAGAGCTCGTTTCAAGTATTACGGGTGTCGCCTTTGGCGAGACATCAAATGTCTCGCTCATGGCGAGACACACAAAAGTGTCTGCTGTGAGACACATCAAGGTGTCTCGCTAGTGGCGAGGCACACGAAGTGTCTCGCGATCGTAGCGAGACACAATCTTCCCCTGTTGGGCTTCTTGAGATTTCGACGACGTTGTCCTTCGATCTTCTCATAATTTAGTCATATTTGAGGTTCTTCAGCAATTTTTGATGCCTACAAGGGGTTATGAAAATTCTGAAAGGGTCTCTTGTTATTTTTACTGCTGAAAAACAAAATAACTTGTATGTTTGTCATCTTGAACACGTGCTTGATTCGTTAACTCGTGATAGATGATAAATGTTTTATGGCATAATAGATTAGGTCACATGAGTAATAAAGGATTAGAAATTTTGCATAAAGGAGGTCACTTTGGTAGTGATAAAATATCCACCATCCCTTTACGTGAATCTTGTGTGCTAGGAAAACAACATAGGGTCAGTTTTCGTTTCTTCTTTTCCTAATCGGTCTAAGTGTACCGATGTACTTGAATATTTGCATGCCGATGTGTGGGGTTCCTCTAGTGTTTCTACGCATGGAGGAACCAATATTTTCTTTCCATAATTGATGATTACTCTAGGAAAGTTTGGGTTTTACTCATGAAACAAAAATCAAGTTTTTGATAAATTTAAAAGCGGAAAATTATGATTGAAAACCAAACGGGAAAGAAAATTAAAACTCTTAGGACGATAATGGTCTTGAGTTTTGTAACAAACAATTGAATGACTTGTGTGCTACTTGGGGTATTAAAAGACATAAAGCTGTTCCCTACACACCACAAGAAATGGGGTTGCCGAAGGATGAATAGAACTCTCTTAGAGAGGGTGAGGGCTATGTTGGCCACATCCGGCTCTCCAAGAAGTTCGGGAGAAGCTGTTTGTCTGCGGCTTATTTGATTAATAGGTCTCCTTCGTTCCCTTAGGAGGAAATGCCACAATTTGTGTTCACGGGCAAACCTCTTGATTTAAATAACTTGAGAATTTTCGAGTGTCGGCTATGTGCATCAAAGGATTGATAAGTTAGAACCTAGATCTAAGAAATGTGTTTTCTTAGGATACCACGAAGGGTAAAAGGTTATAGGCTTTGGAATAAGAGTGAACCGGGTTTAAGATAGTAATAAGTAGAGATGTTGTTTTTAATGAAAATGAATTTCCTTGTTTATCTTTACTGTTCCTATTTCGAAAATGATGCTCCAAATGAGGTGGAGCAAATGCCTATTATTAATCAATCAATTACCTCCAAGAGAAATTGAATGATATAATTATTGAAAATCAAGATGAGATTATTCCTAATGAGGTGGAGCATAATATGCGAGGAAATAGATAACATGCATGATTTGAATAATTATCAACTCACTAGGATAGAAATAAAAGAACCATTAGGAAACCCGATAGATATAGAGATTGCAATTTGACTGATTGTAATATGTCCGAGTTTGCCTTTAATGTGTTTGAATCCCTTGAGTGCAATGAACCTAAGACTTATAGTGAAGCATTAAGGTCAAAATATTCTAAAGAATGGATTAGTGCTATGAAGAGTGAGATGGAATCCCGAGAATTAACCAAACATGGAAACTTGTTCCTAAACCCGCTAGTTGTTCAGAGTGGATTGTAAGTGGCATTTAAGGTGAAACAAGAATCAAGGTGTTAGGTTTAAGGCTAGGTTAGTAGCTAAGGGATTTACTCAAAAGGAGGGAATTGATTATCTTTGAAATTTTTGCCTGTTGTCAAATTCACTACTGTTAGAATTATGCTTGCTTTAGTTGCTCATTTTAATTGGGAATTAAAACAAATGGATGTAACTACTGCTTTCTTACACGGTGACCTTGACAAAAATATTTATATGCACCAACCTGAGGGCTTTGTGGACCCTAAATTGCCTCGATCATGTGTGTTTGTTAAAAAGGCTTTGTATGGTTTAAAACAATCACCTAGGCAATGGAATATAAGATTTGATAAATGCATGCAATCTTTAAAGTTTAAAAGGAGTTCACGATCATTGCCCTGTATTAGAAGAATATAGACTCTATGCCTGTATTTCTTTTAATTTATGTGGATGACATGTTGATTGTTAGCCCTTGTTTGAAGTCCATTGAGCATGTTCAAAAATGTCTTTGTGAAAATTTTGACATGAAAGACTTAGGCGATGCAAAAAGAATTCTAGGCATGAATATTATTAGAGACAAAAATAAATCTACGCTTAGTTTTAAACCAAAGTCCATACGTCGAAAAACTTTTGAGTAAATTTGCTATGTCGATGCCAAATCGTGAATGTGCCTCTTGCTTCCCATTTTGTGTTGAGTAAGGATCACCCCCAAAACTGAACCGAAATAAATAATATGAAGAAGGTGCCATATTCGAATGCTATAGGATCATCATGTATCTCATGGTTAGCACTAGACCGACATTGCATATGCAGTTAGTTGCTTGAGTAGATATATGTCAAATCTCGGTATGCCTCATTGAATGCCTTGAAATGGCTTTTAAGATATTTAAAATCCTCGTGAATGTAGGATTAACCTTCTCTAAGTGTTCTCAAGGTGTTAAACTAGTTGGCTATGTAGATTCCAATTATGCAAATGATAGAGATAATAGAAAATCTACTACTTCCTATGTGTTCACTTTGTGTGGCTCTTGCATAAGTTGGAAATCTCAACTACAACCCATTGTTGCTTTATCTACTCATCGAACTGTATAGTTATCGCTTAATCAAGCTTTTAAAGAAGCTATTTGGCTTAGGGCCTTATATCTGAAATTGATTTTCTTGATAAAAATGTGGTTGTATTTTCGATAGTCAATCGCTATTCAACTTTGCAAAAATCACGTTTTCATGATAGAACTAAACATATTGATGTCGATTTCATTACATTCGGGATATAGTTGAAAAGAGTATTGTGAAGTTGGAGAAAATTCCCTCGAATTTAATCCGGTGACATGGGTACTAAGTGTTTGCTCACGAAAAATTTATCTCGTGTCAAAGAATTTTGAACTTTGACATTGGGTAATTATTTTTCCACTTGCTTTGTATGTTGTCTTTGTGGCCTATTAACTTACTTTGTGTTTGTTAGTAGCGTTGTGATTTTTCCCTTTGAACTTGATGACCGTTTGGTAGAGTTCGGTCCTTTGTGGACTTGGCATGCTTGGTGATCTTGCCCGATCTTTGTGATCCGAGTTTACTTTGTGTATTCTCTTCCATTGCTTGTATCCTCTTTGTGATCATACGTGTAATGGTAATGTTATGGCGATGATGAGTCCCGCAGCTCAGATTCCTTTCTTCGCACTACCTTGGGCCAAAGGTGGAGATTGTTGCTATTTGTTGGCCCATGAACTGCCGGCCCATCTGATGGAGAGGCCCAGTTCACTTCCTACTTACCCGACCCTCGGTTTCTTTCCTCTTTTAGTCCGCTGCCTTTCAAAACCCTAGTTTCCTCTCCTCCCCCTCTCGACGGCTGCCTCGGAAACCCTAGGATCGATCTCTCGTGACGGCTGCCCTCTTCCCTATATATAGAAGGGTTGGTAGTAGCTCGAGGGATGAGATCGAGAGGGACTTTGTGCGATCCTCTCCCCGTTTCTCTGTGAGGCTTTTCTCCGTCCATTGCTTTGTGCGATCCCCCCCTTTTTTCTTTGTGAGAGACTGTGTGGCTTTGTCCCCTTGTATCCTTGGTGGTGCACATGAGAAGGATCAATCGTGACTGATTGAAGCAGGCTTCTGAGCCAAACGACGACATCGATCTTCAACACAAATTAATCAAATTTGAAATCAAATCGTATTTGTTTCCTAATCAAAATAGACTTCTAAAACATTATCCAAAATAGTAAAAAACTAACAAAACTCAGATATCTCTCAATTTGGAGAGAATCGCGAAACAGACAACAGCAAACTAAACAATTGCTGGTTTGGTTGGCTCCCTCTCCAAAAAATATGCGATTTTCATATATAATTTATCTAATTCCGACGAACGTTTTGGGAGATATGACCAATTCTTCATTGCAAGTCATTTTCCTCAGTCGAGCTCGCGTTTGGGCATCTGACCGCCCCTTTTCTCCATGAATATATCCGCAATGCATTCTATATTAGTGTTCAGTGCCTCGAGCCAACACGGAGGAGTGATGAAAACAATGGCGAGGATGTTAAGCATTTGCTTGCGGTAATCCATTGAAACCGAGATTGATTTGCTCTGTTGTGTGTTTTGAATGTGTTGATATTTGGGTTCTATTTACAACAGTTTGATAGTGAGTATTCATACTTCGTTTAGAGGCTAGTGAGCCAAATGGCAGTATGACGGGATAAAAAAAATTGGTCAAAGAAGTAAGAATCAAGGAGATGCAGCAGTGTTTGTTCTCTAAAATTCCTTAGAAAAGATCGAAAAAATAGTTTGAACAAGTCTGATCGAAAAACCCCGTAGTTAATCTACATCAAATTCAATCTCTTGTAGTATCGCCTAATTGTGGATAGACACCTTTAGTATCGCCCAATTACGAATAGACCCATGCATATACTTCTATTGGTGTGTATCCTTTTGTCCAAGTTGGGATAGACGCCCACGATCCACTTTTTTGACTCAAAAGAAATTTTTTTTAGCAAATAAGGGTCTATCTGCACATAGAACTACAGGGGGCTATCCACCTCTGTAATTGTTTATTCTTAAGAGTGAAAAAATCACTTAGTGGGTCTATAGTCTATACGCACAATTAGTAGTATAGACGTCTATCCGTAATTGGGTCATACTAAGGGGGTCTGTCCGCAATTAACCCAAAGCAATACTGGCTCTTGTCTGATTATGTTATTGAATACCCTCTGCGTGCGCGCGCACAATTTGACATGTTCTTTTACATTTTTGTATGCATTTGATTATTTAAATAGATGTTTGGATTTAAATGGTTTTTAGTTATTAATAGTTGTATTCGACTTTTTAAGTGGATAGATATCAGATATGCATATTTGCAGTGGCGGATCCAGTAAAATTTTCTTGGAGGGGCGAACAACAAACATCTGTTTAACTAAAATTAAAAATATAATATTATAATACTATAGTGTTGAAGTTTTGGGTTTCTAGTATTGTAGTTTTCGGCTTTTAGTATTTGGGACTATACCAATTTGCGTTGATTGTCGAAAAGTTAAATGAGTTTTTATTTTCCAATGAGCTAATTCTATTTGCAACTAACTTATTACACACCATATTTCATATAAGTGCATGGTTAATAGGTTGGGTAATTGGGTTGGGGTGCAATTTGAAAATTCTATAGGGGGGCAAATTATAAATATTACTTGAACCTATATGCAATTTCTAAATTTCTAGGGGTGCAACTGCACCCCTAGATATTACCTGAACCCGCCCCTGCATATTTGTCAAGATACGAATACAGATATAGTTCTGCGGCTTCTGCCTCTTCATGAACTTTACTGTTGCAAATCCTTAGCACTTGATCAGTAGGATGTTGAGAGAATAGTAGGTTTGGTTTTTTATATTATTTTTCAA
Organism: Asparagus setaceus; assembly: GCA_012295165.1. Lineage (NCBI taxonomy): Eukaryota > Viridiplantae > Streptophyta > Magnoliopsida > Asparagales > Asparagaceae > Asparagus > Asparagus setaceus. The sequence goes on from CM022706.1 coordinate 29,342,583, forward strand.
ATTCATTTTATTTTCTTGTTTTGTTTATTTTGCTAGCCAATAGATTAGTATATATAGCCTGACCCTCTGAAATTACTGAGGCAAGAACTTAGGAGTGCCGTCAGAAATTGGAGATTATTCACTATTCATTCTTTATAATTTTAAAAAATGGGTAAATTACACTAAACCCCCATGAACTTTCAGCCTTTTGCACTAAACCCCAACGAACTTTCAAAATCACACTAAACCCCAATGAACTTTTGTAGAAAACCCTCATACTTAACACTGTTAAGTCTAACTTAGCACGTGCAATGCACGTGACTAAAAAAGACCAAAACGCCCTTTAACATATTAAAAATTCCATTTATGACCCTTTTCTATATATTCAGCCCTAATCATAAATCTCTTGTTTTCTTTTTGGTTCGTGAAAAAATATTAAAAAAACCCTAACTTTAAGTACAAAACCTACCTCACAATACACATTCACTCATAAACTCTTAAATCATTTAAACAAGATAAGATTTAACAAAAAAATATAAACTAGGATTTTTATTGGGCTTTACGTCACAATAGATAGAATATGAGCCTCCTCCTTCAACTCCAACCTACTCCGACCAAGCCCAAGACATGCTCGCAGCCCAAATTTGACGATAATCAACTCCGGCGAAGCCCCAATTCCGATGAAGCTCCAGAACCGACCAATTCCCTCAATGCCTTTTGCTATGGTGATTTTTTTTTTTTACAGTTGGGAAAAAAAGGTGAAGGAGTTATAAGATTTTAAGTGGGAGGGTCTTTTTTTAATATGGGGTATTTTAGTCCACACAAAAAGTAATCTGACACCGTTTGGGGGTTATCTACAAAAGTTTAAAAGTTCGTGGGGGTTTTCTACAAGTCCAAAAAGTTTGTTGGGGTTTAGTGTGATTTTGAAAGTTCGTTGGGGTTTAGTGCAAAAGGCTGAAAGTTCATGGGGGTTTAGTGTAATTTACCCTTTTAAAAATTTCCTTTTCCCCCTGATATCAAAGTACCAAAAAAAAAAAAAGAAAAAGGCTTGACGGTGTATTTCATATTACATTTTCCTAGGTCATAAATTATTTGGTATCTTTTGCCTCAGTTACTTAAAAAGTTTCCTATACTGAGTTAATTCTTTTGCTAAATATGACTTCTCAAAGAACATAGCTAAATCCAGATACTTTAAGCATAAGTTTTTAGAAGGCTAAATTATCAGAAAATCCCCCTTAGGTTAGGGGTTATCAGAAAATTCCCATTAACTTGAAGATTTTATCAGAAAATCCCCTAACTGGTTAAATGTTAGAAAACCGTAATTTTCACATGGATGGCTAAAACTATGCTGGGGGTATGTGTTTGCCTATGAAAATTACGGTTAACTCTGTTTGGTTTTTTTCCCCTCTCAATAAAAGTGGGGTTATAACTTCATGAGAGATACAATATTCTTCACATGACTGTAGAATGTACGGCCATCTACTTGCTTACATATATGGCTACTTAAAGAAATCGATTCAATCAGAAACAAGACAAATTAGAAATTAGCGAAGCGGAAGTATATTATAACCAAACGCTTAATTTAATTTAATTCAACTCGTATACAATCTTATTCATCACACAAATACATCAAACAAATCACACGAATTTCTTAAAAATCATAATATATCTGACACTACTCTAGACACAAACAATGACAAACACACACACAATGCATAATAATACTCCATCACTATTAAAGGAGACTTAATTAATTATCACGGCTTCACAAAGATGAAGAGCTTCTGGCCCATTTGGCAATGTTTGCCGTGGGCCTTACCGCAAATGTACCACTTCCTCCCCGGTGACGTCAGCTTTATGACGTCGTATCCGCTCGTCAGAGCCTCGACCGCCTGAGGCACCTTGCAATAATTGAACTCTGGTCCGCTCACCTTGTAGACGTTGTGATATCCGCGTGGGTACTTGAACACTGTAATTATATCAAGCAATAGGAACATTAATACAATCAAGAAAGAGAGATATCTATATTTAGCTAAGGTTATTTACTACAGTATATAATTTCAAATATCTAGATATAAGTTTCCGTGTCATCATAGTATAAAAACAAAAGAAAAGAGTATTCTAGTGGAACTGTTTAGCAACTGTCCAACTAACTAGTTGCTAGAATTAACCTGCTTAGGGGCTAAAATACTGTCTGGCAAAAAATGAACCAACTTTTTAAGTTCAAAATTTGACCCTTAAATCAGTTTAGTTCTGAAACAAAGGAAAACGATCTAGAACTTAACTGATTTAAGTCAAAACTAGTTTAAAGGGGAGTTGCGAAACTGATCCTAATTAAATCAACATCAAAGAAGTTAAAAAAAATACAATCAAGAACATTAATTCATACCAAGAGAGTCTCCGACTCTAAAATCTCTTCCACGAGCCCAATCAACATAATCGAAATTGAGCTTCCATCCATAACCATCACCAACGAAATGATGTACAGAGTGTCGACCAACTGTTGGTTTTTGTTGCATATATGGTTTAGGCTTGACGTAGATGAACAATTTTTGGCCCTTCATACAATGTTTTCCGTAAGCTTTGCCACAAATATACCACTTTCTTCCCGGAGTTGTGAGGGTTATGATGTCGTAGCCGGTGTCCATGGCTTCGTTGAGTGGTGGAACTTTGCATTTGTTGAAGTCATAGCCATCCACTTTATAGATGTTGTGATATCCCTTTGGATACTTGAAAACTACAATATGAAACTTTAATTGTAAGATTAGTATTATATATATGAAGATGCCTGATGTAGCTGCTTATTGCTCATGTTCTATTTTTTTTAATCACATATTACAACTGGTTTTCATGACAGTGTTATTTTTCGGTTAGTTTTTAAATTCCTATATGAGTATCACGAAGTTATAGTTCACCTAATTAAGAACTAACTGAAAACACTTAGTTAGAGGTTGTATGTGTTAATAAAGTAAAGTAGTTACACCTTATAGGGGTGATAAATTACAAAATAATAAATAAATAATAAATAAATAATAAATAAAAATAAAAATCCACATTTATGATCTTAAGTAGAACTTACCACCGCTCAACTCGTTTGCTAGCACTTATCACCCTATAACTTGTGGGGGGAAAGTACTATCTACACCATATCCTCCTCAAAATGCCAAACTCCAGAAGGATAAGTGATAATAAATTGACTTAATTATAGGGAAAAGTTTTACTAGATATATGATAACATAAGCATATGACCATTTGATGAAAGTTGTAGAGTTTGATGAAAATATATGTACCAAGTTTGTCCCCGACATAAAAGTGACGACCCTTGGCCCAAGCGGCATAGTCGAAATTGAAGGTCCAACCATAGTGATCACCTACAAAATGCGTCGTTGCTCGAGCCAACGATGGAAGAGTAACAAAGACCACAACAATGGCAGAAATGAATTGAGCAAGAGCCATTGATGTCGTAGCTCTCTCTCTCTCTCTAGTTTTTAATTAACTACCTATATTATTGTAGAAGAATGTTGAGTGCATGTTTCATGAAGTTGGAGTCTCTATTTATAGGATTATCATTATATGAACAATGTCACTAGGACTTAATGTTGGCCGGCGATATGCCATAAAAAATATATACTTCTAAAGTTATGAACAGAGTCCACTATCTAAAAAAATTATGCGTGTGACTTATAATATCATGGTTTTGAGAAGATAGAAACTAGCTATTGACGTGTGAACTATTATGTATAATTTTATTTCGATACTAATTATTAATTAATTACCTGTTAATTTAACTAAAGGATTGCCAATCTTTGAGTTGCAAAGAAAGTTCAACAAATACAAGATATTTGATAAGACTAATTCTCTTTCCTTACCCACCTCTAAAGTTCAAATTGTGTATTTTCTGTTTGTTATATGGCAAAATAGGGCGTAGCCTAACGGAGATGGCCGCCCTTTTTTTTAATAGGTTATATTCTGACATAATGATCAGGATTTAAAACCTAGGATCAGATATTTATTTGTCGTCTTACCCATATCATCAAAATATTCGTTATGGGCTGGCACTTTTAGTTTTTAAGAATTGGTCGTAGTATGACGCAAGAAGAATTAAATTCCAGAGTTCTATATACTTTGAAAAAAGGAAAAGAGATTTTCTCCTTGTGTTTAATTCTTGTTACGGTTAAATTCGGACATGATCAAATTAGGCATAGTTTTGATAAGTGATGTAGCTAAAATTTTAGCCCTAGAATCTGTTGATGCAAACCGGTTACATGATAGACAGATATAAGATATGTGATTAGCGTATGTTTGGCGGATGTTATCTAATATTTGCACATGAGTATAGATCCACATTAAATAAAAATGTGATGGGTTTAAATATGAGTTTAGATCAATACTTAATAGATTAAACTTTTAGGTAAAATTGATTTCTAGCTTCTACTTAAGGCCAGTTATCTTTTAAAGACTCATCTAATTACTTTGCCATTTTCCTTTTGTTATTTTGTTCTTTTGTATTACCCCTCTTAGTTTGATGTGATTTTCTTGTTTCATTAACGAGGACCTTACACAAAGGATAAGGACTATTTTGACTTATTATGTTTCTTCTGATAATTGAGTAGACAAATAGAATGCAAACTAATTCATAGTTTTTCTGAGCTCATTCTCTTGCGAAAAGGATGTTTCTTTTTGTTTGTTTGTCATTTGCCGACTAAGGATATCTAATCTGGTGTTATTGGGTCAAACCGTTAAGAAATGGGTTAGGCACATATATAATAGAGGGGTAAAATGACACTTTGTTCCCAACCGCTAGATTTATAGAATACCTCTTCTAATATAACGATTTAACTTAAAGGACCACTTAACCGACCTTATATGATTTGAGGGGCTAATATACAATAATGTAAGATTTAAGGGATTAATATTTGGAAGGAAGAAAAAACTTATTTGTAAACCCATCCACTTTCAAAATTACCCTTAATCATGAAATACTCCACAAATTTAATTTTAAATCCACCCTGTATTTTAAAGTTGTTATCCTTTTGTTGCAACTTGCAATATTGTTTCTTCTTAGTTGTTAGATATACAGTAAACTTTTAAACCAAATGTTAAATCATTATTTTTTGACATTTCCACGCTCATGTTGTGACAAGGTGCGAGTCAATTTTGCTGGTTTAAAAGACAGAGATAGGGTACATACGTCATGCAAATGTTATAGATGTCCATCAATACTAATTTGAACACAAATAGAAATGAAAAAACATGGAGAAGAAAGCCTAAATGTTCATTTACAATAGGCAAGTTATAATCTCCATAACTTATCAAATCATCAATTTTCTCACCTCATATATCTCAAACTTCAACTTGCCCTATCTTTCTGTTGTTAAAAAAAAAAAAGACTTCATCACTCAAATTACTTCACAAAAAATAATCTCACTCCGTCCTCTCAAAACACTCAGTAGTATTCACCACAGTTCATCGTATCACCATCAACTCCACCGATTACAATCCTAGGCGGAAAATTGAGCACGACCTTTGCTCCCCGCATCCGAAACACAGCCCGATCATACGCAAACGCAACATAATTTATTGCACAAAGCCTCTATAAATTAGAACAAAAAAACATTTAGAAAGTTATTGGGGGTTTATTATAATTTACCCAAAAGATATTAGGGGTTTCTGCAAAAGTTAATGGGGGTTTAGTGTGATTTTAATGTTATCGGGGGTTAGCTACAAAATATTGAAAGTTCTTAGGGGGTTTTGAGTAATATACCCCCTTTGAAATTAGTCCGGCAAATTTTGAAGCATTTTGAAATTAGTCCCTCAAATCTTCATATTTTGAAATTAGTCCCCCAAATATGTTGAGTGTTTTGAAATTAGTCCCCTAAATGTTTCAACGAGGTGTTAAGCAGAGGGACTAGTTTCGAAACACTTAAAAGATTTGGAGGACTAATTTCAAAATATAAAGATTTTGGGGGAACTATTTCAAAACACTTAAAAATTTTACGGACTTATATTAAAAAAATCCTAAACAAAATTAGATGTAGACTTCTCCGTCTCCTTTTTGACTTACTAGCTAGTAGAAGTTCAGATCCTATAAGAACCCTCATGTTTGACACATCTACAGCTTAGAACCTCCCACACTGTGTGAGAGGTTCTAATAAGAACTGAACTCTACTAGTAGATAAAATTATTTATTATTTGCATACATTTCATGACAATCGCGAATCTTATAGGATGCAATTTGACGGAAAAAGAAATCCAATAGAGGATCCTAAATATAAAATCATATAGGCCATGTTTGGCAAAAGGGTTAAGGAAGAGAGATTAAGGAGAAGGATTGACATAGTTAGCCCATTCAATAATCCGAAGGATTAAATTATAAACACGTTATATAAGTTTTATTTTAGCCCTTATGATCATTTTTAGTGTTTGGGAATAACAAGGATTTTGACTATTTTCTTTATAATTAGAGGGGTTAACTCTTAATCCTTCTAAATAGGAGTATTAGTAAACCTCTCATTTTGAGGTGTTAACTCATTTTAATTCTTTTAGAGGGTTTAGCTTTCTGTATTTTTTACGTTTGGCAAATTATAGAGGGTTAACTCACTTTAACCTTTCTATAGATTTTTTGTGTTTGACGGGTTAAGAAGGGGTTAAGTCTCCTTAACCTCTCATTTAACCCTTTGCCAAACGCCACCATAGGGACTAAATAGAATGTGACATGTGTCTCACTTACCATAAATTCTAAAGTTTAATTACACTATACTGTTCTTGGATAAAAGATCAAAGTTGAAGGGCTTTTTTATAACCCCTTAACGTAAGAGGGGTTTTTTGATATTTTGAAAGTTATAGGTGATAATCTTTCAAAGTTTAAGGGGTTTTATGATATTAAGCCTTCTTATGGCACATCTTTTAATTTGGATAACTTCACGAGACTGTTCTTCACGGGACCGTAGATGCACGGATATTTAGTAGTTGGGTTTTTTCCTAGAAACCACCTTAATAATAGGGTAATTATACAGAAATCATCTTTTATTTTCAATTTATACATAAACCATCTTTAAAGTTGGTTTTTATTGTAATCAACCACCTCCAAGTCAAATTCTTCACTTAAAACTCAAAATTACCCTTTAAAAACTCACATTCAATGTACATGACACAATTTTTTTAGTATTTGGATCTTATTAGGATACAACTCAATGCACTTGAAGTTGAGTTTTTAAGCTTATTTTTAGTTTTTAGTGAAAATTTGACTAGAGATTGTTGATTGCAACAAAATTAACTTTTAAGGTGGTTTATGTATAAATTGAAAATCAAAAGTTATTTTTGTATATAATTACCATATTATTAAGGTGGTTTCTAGGAAAACACTTAGTAGTTTATAATGACTAATTATTATAAAAAATTCAACAAATGAAAAAGACAAATTTTGTAAAAAGAGGAAGAATACAATTATACCAAACACTTAGAGGGTGTTTGGGAGGGCTTAATTTTTTAAGCTTATAAGTTATGCTAGCTTTTAGTGACTTTTGGCTTTTTTGATAAAAATATTATGAAAATTGTTTGGATAGAATAGTAATTTTTTTTGGTCAAACCTAGCTTATTTAGGTGAGCTTATAAGCTAGTTTTGCAAAGTCGGGTATACCACCTTTCAAAATGAGACTTATAAGTTAACTTATTTGATATTTTGTCAAACATGTAGATATGAAAAAGCTAACTTAAAAACTAGTTTGACAAAAAAATAAGCTCCCCCAAACACCCTCTTAATTCAACTCGTGTAGACTCTTTGTATATTCATCACACAAAGGACATGAATTTATTAAAAACCATTAAATCTCACACCACACCAGACATCAATCAAATCAAGTATACACTTACACACATATCATATCATCTTCATAACTATCAAATTAACGATCGAGAGTTAATTAATTATCAGGGCTTCACAAAGATGAAGAGCTTCTGGCCCATTTGGCAATGTTTGCCGTGGGCCTTGCCGCAAATGTACCACTTCCTCCCCGGTGATGTCAGCTTTATGACGTCGTACCCGCTAGTCAGAGCCTCGATCGCCTGAGGCACTTTGCAATAATTGAACTCTGCTCCGCTCACCTTGTAGACGTTATGATATCCGCGTGGGTACTTGAACACTGCAATATGATCAAGCAAATAAGAACATTAATATAATCAGGAAAGAGAGAGAGAGATCGTTCATCAAAGAAGTTAAAAAATACAATCGAGAAAATATTAATTCATACCGAGAGAGTCTCCGACTCTAAAGTCTCTTCCACGAGCCCAAGCAGCATAATCGAAATTGAGCTTCCATCCATAACCATCACCAACGAAATGATGTACAGAGTGTCGACCAACTGTTGATTTTTGTTGCATATATGGTTTAGGCTTGACGTGGATGAACAATTTTTGGCCCTTCATACAATGTTTTCCATAAGCTTTGCCACAAATGTACCACTTTCTTCCCGGAGTTGTGAGTTTTATGACGTCGTAGCCGGTGTCCATGGCTTCGTTGAGTGGTGGAACTTTGCATTTGTTGAACTCGTAGCCATCCACTTTATAGACGTTGTGATATCCCTTTGGATACTTGAAAACTACAATATGAAAATTTAATTGTAAGATTAGTCTCACATGGAGATGCCTGATGTGGCTACGTATTGCTCATGTTCTATTCTTTTTATCACATATTACATCTGGTTTTAATGACAATGTTATTTTTCAGTTAGTTTTTAAATTCCTATATGAATATCACGAAGTTATAGTTCTTGAAAATGTCTAATTAAGAACTAATTGAAAAACACTTAGTCAGAGGTTGTATGTGTTAATAAAGTGAAGTAGTTACACCTTTATACTCTAGGGGTGATACAAGGCAAAAATAAAAAATAATAAATAATAAATAAATAAATAAAAATGAAAATCTGCATTTATGGTCTTAAGTAGAATTTATATATGACGCTCAACTCGTTTGCAAGCACTTATCACCCTACAACTTGTGGGGGGAAAGTGCTATCTACACCATATCCTCCTCAGAATGCCAAACTCCAGAAATGTTAAGTGCTAATAAACTGAGTTAACAATAAGGAAAAGTTTTACTAGATATATGATAACATAAGCATATGACCATTGATGAAAGTTGTAGAGTTTGATGAGAATATATGTACCAAGTTTGTCCCCAACATAAAAGTGACGACCCTTGGCCCAAGCGGCATAGTCGAAGTTGAGGGTCCAACCGTAGTGATCACCTACAAAATGCGTCGTTGCTCGAGCCAACGATGGAAGAGTAACAAAGACCACAACAATGGCGGAAATGAATTGAGCAAGAGCCATTGATGTCGTAGCTCTCTCTCTTTCTAGTTTTTAATTAGCTACCTATATTGTTGTAGAAGAATGTTGAGTGCATGTTTCATGAAGTCGGGGTCTCTATTTATAGGATTATCATTATATGAGCAATGTCACTAAGAATTAATGTTGGCCGGCGATATGCTATGAAAAATATATATCCCTACAGTCATGAATCTGAGTCTACTAATCCACAAAAAAAAAAAAGTATCTGAGTGACTTGGTCACAATATCATAGGTTTAAGGAGAGAGAAATCGATGCGTGACGTATTATTAATTACCTTTGTTAATTTAACTAAGGTGATGGTCAATCTTTGAGTTTCATAGAAAGATCAGCAAATCACAAAATATCTTATTAGACTAATTCTCTTCCCTCACCCACTTTAAGATTCAAACTTGTTTCTTTGTTTGTTATATGGCAAACTAGGCCGTAGCCTAGCGGAAGTGGCTGTTAATTTCCAAATAGTACAGTTAACAGGGTTGATTGTGAATAGACCCTTTGGTACATCACCCTATTGCAGATAGACCCCTTGAGCTTTGACTCTTATAACCTCAGGAGGTCTATTTGTCAAAAAATAATTCTCTCTCTCTCTCTCTCTCTCTCTCTCTCTCAGGATAAAAGAATCAAATTCTCTCATGAGGGTGTATCTGCAACGTTAAAACTGCAGGGTACTGTCCATATTGACTATAGTACATGGGTCTTTCTACAATTAACCCTGGTTAATATTTAAAGAATAGAAATAGAATGTAGCATGCTGCAAGTGGCCGCCTTCAAAACATTATCATTGTCTTTGATATTCTGACATAAGCAGATTTTAAAACCTGGGATCAGGTACTTCTTGTTGTCTTTTATTACCGATACGGCCATACATAATCGAATATTTGTTATTGCATTTTCATTATTAAGAATTGATCTTAGCACGACGCAAAAATAATTAATTCGAGAATTCTTATACTTTAATTGTTGTATACAGAGAATTCTTATATCTTTACGCTAATAAGTCTTGTACATATCTTAATATCTATTACCTCTTTAAAAGAGGGTGTTGAGGAAAAACTTCCTCTTTCCAAAAATATCCTTAAAATTTCATCAAAATCACTAAATTAGCAAGCCCCAATCTTTTACCATATATTATTTCTATTCATTAAAATTATTATCTCATAAGCAAACTCATCTACAAATCCCATGCATTGCAAACAACTTCATACGCAAATTCTTTAAATTACAAAATAATCTCTCAACTTTTAAAAATTACAAACTCTCCATGGAATTGGGAACCCCCAAGTTTGCTAAAATTAGTCTACACAAGTGTAGTTAGCATCTTGATTATTGCTATATAATTTCATACGATCTCTCTGCTAAAGAAATCATGCTTTATTCCTGCAAAATTTTATCAGTTTAGTGCTTTAGGATTTACTTTGAACTTTGCATGAGTATCCGCATGATTGTACCATATATTATTTCTATTCATTAAAATTATTATCTTATAAGTAAACACATCTACAAATCCCATGCATTGCAAACAACTTCATACATAAATTCTTTAAATTATAAAATAATCTCTCAACTTTTAAAATTACAAACTCTCCATGGAATTCGGGAACAACCCCAAGTTTGCTAAAATTAGTCTACACAAGTGTGGTTAGCATCTTGATTATTGCTATATAATTTCATACGATCTCTCTCTAAAGAAATCATGCTTTATTCCCGCAAAATTTTATCGCTTTAGTGCTTTAGGATTTACTTTGAACTTTGCATGAGTATCCGCATGATTGTACCATATATTATTTCTATTCATTAAAATTATTATCTTATAAGTAAACACATCTACAAATCCCATGCATTGCAAACAACTTCATACATAAATTCTTTAAATTATAAAATAATCTCTCAACTTTTAAAATTACAAACTCTCCATGGAATTCGGGAACAACCCCAAGTTTGCTAAAATTAGTCTACACAAGTGTGGTTAGCATCTTGATTATTGCTATATAATTTCATACGATCTCTCTCTAAAGAAATCATGCTTTATTCCCGCAAAATTTTGTCGGTTTAGTGCTTTAGGGTTTACTTTGAACTTTGCATGAGTATCTGCATGATTGTAAAAATGTATTTTTTCTTGGAATCATGTTTCAAGCTTGAATAAGAATAGAGTTCCTGAGAATTTTCTTTTTTCCTTAATAGACAAGGTTTTTATTAAAGTTAATGAATTTGACTTTTGATTTAGAATGTATGAATCTTAATATTAAATAAAATGTTAATATTAAAGTTAACACACAAATCTATTTCATAATTTTTTAAAATGTTTAAATAAAATTTATGGCAAATGTAATAATCCATATTTTAAAGATTTCAACTCAAAATAAATCGACTTATTTTATAGTAAGAAAATAAATAAAAATAAATAAATAATTTTGATATTTAACCACGTGCATTGCACGTGCACAAGAACTAGTATTTTTAAATAGGGCTCATTGTTGGAAACGGGATGCAAACCTAGAGGGGAGTGAATAGAATTGCTACAAATTTGATACCCAACTCCTTACAATGACCAGAAGAAACCCGGTCCTACCTAACCACATTCAATTACCCTGGCTTGAGCATGCCAACCCTCAATTACCCCGGCTTGAGTACGCCGTCAAACTCGCAAGTTTAAAATACAAAACCAACCCTAAAAAATAATTAAAGCACGATTGAAAAGATCTTACAGCCCTTTTAAAATAAATCGTTCTTCAAACTGATGTCGATGATGATCCGTGAAGAAGCGATGTTGAAGTTGAATGCAAATGGCACTCCTCATCGTTGAAACGATCTTCCGATGTTGAGCGCAACGAAAAGAAGTTAAACGAGGCTCAGGGAAACAAATTCTCACTCACAATCTCTCTCAAACCCTAGAATTTGATCTCACAAACTTGTGCAAATATCCTCTCTTTTTCTTGTTGTTAATCTCTTCTCCAATCCATCCTTAAATAGACCTTAATTGCATTGGAAAGAAGTCTTCTAATTAGTGTTGAAATAGGAGATCAAATCTGTGATCAAACGGCTGAGATTAAGTCTAGAAATTTGTCAAAACGCGTCCAAACCATCGATGGTTAAATGTGATCATCAATGGTTAATGCCGATCATCGATGATTCCCTGTAGTCCATCAATTATTTAAATTCTGATTTCTAAAATTCACAAATTATTGACTATAGTCCATTGATGGTTGAAGCGATCATCAATGGTTGGCTGTAGTCCATCGATGGTTCGATTTTTTATTTCTGAAAAATACAGATTGTTGACTGTAATCCATTGATGACCTGTGGGTCATCAATGGTTTCCCCTTGACCATCGATGGTTAATGGCTGAAGTCAACTGTTCGTGTTGATTTTTACGTCATTTTTGAGCCAAAACCTTTTCGTACTTATATCAGTTGTGTTATATGAGAAAAGATAGTGAATTTGCTTGGTGAGGAATTGTGGAGATATACATATTTAGCTGACCATATAAAAAGTCCCTTGTGTTGCATTGGGGTTTGATCTCTATATTGTGGTGCTTGTTTGTGTGTTCCATAATCCCCAACAATATCCATGATTAGTATAATTAACGCAGTGCGGAAGTAAAAACCTCAAAATCCATCAAGGGTTGCTCTCTGAATCCATAAAGAACAATCTCCGAATCCACGAAGAGCTTCGAATCCACGAAAAAAAATATAATAAACGAAATTTATTTGATAAAAAGTTATGCCTCTAGGGCTTACAAGACTCTGTTTAAATAGAAAATAAATAAGACTCCTACTATGACTCGAACTTTACTAAAAATAGAAACAAGACTTCTAATTGATCCGAACTTTGCCAAAAATAGATGTTGGGATCACGTCGTCGTTGGCTCAGAAGCCTGTTCACTTTCAGTCACCGTCGATCTTCTCTTGTGCACCACCAAGGACACAAAGGGGAGAAAAAGGAATCACACAAAGCAATGGACGGGAACAGCCACACAGAGAAAGAAGAGGATCTCACAAAGCTCAGATCACTCACCTTGTTCCCACCGCCTTCAAGCTACAGCCAAACCCCTCTCTATATAGAGAAGGGGGCAGCCGACATGATGGAGATGACCTAGGGATTTAGAGGTAGGCGTCGACCTACAGGGATAGAGGATGGAGCAGCCGACTAGGAAGGGGTGAGGAGACTAGGGTTTTGAAAGGCTGCCGACCTAAGAGAGGTAAGCACAAAAGGATCGGGTAAATGGGGTTAAAGGGAGCTGGGCCTTATTATCAAATGGGCCAACTAGAAAATGGGCCAACAAATAACAACAATAGAAATAAGAAAACTATCCTTAAAAGACTCCCTATAATTTGGAAAGTAAATCGGTCAAATTTAGAATCAAACCAGATTTGCTTCCTAGTCAAAACAGACTCCTAAAACATTACCTAAATTAGTAAAAAACTGACAAAAACGCTGATATCTCTAAATCCTGAGGGAATTGGCAAAACGGACTATGGCAAACAAAACTTCGGTAGGTTTGGTTGACTCCGTCTCAAAAAAATACGCGATTTACATATATAATTCGTCTAATTCCGACTTACGGTTTGAGAGATATGACCTGTTCTTCGTTGCAAGCTATTTTCCTCGGCCGGGTTCGCGTTTGGGCTTGTGACGGTCTCATTTCTCTGAATATGTCCGCAACGCGTTCTACATCAATAATGATATATCCAAATATGATCAGTACTACTATCTCTCATCTATGTTTGATCCGCTTACAACCCTAAACGTGCTACATGAATTGTGTCTTGGCTATAAATAAAAAAAGCTGGTTTATCTTTGGACACGACACAATATAACAAGATCAGGTCCCAATTCTAAACAAGGAAACCTTTTCTATCTGTTTATAAGAAAGTATACAATTGATCTCCATAGTTGATTCAGAAAAACAATACAGACTTCTACAAGTCAGAGGATGCAAGAAGTATTTCAAAGTTAATTTCTACACATTGATGTCTCAATATCTTATCGAAAGATAAGGCATAACTTTTGGACTAACAATTTTTCTGAGATTTTACGAGTATCGAACTATTGATTTGATGAAAAATGCAATTTCAAGAATTATTAGCTATTGGTTTGATGATCAAGTCAATCAAGATTTTCAACTGGATACAAATTTGTAATTTCCACCCCTCCCCCATAGGCAAACCGTAAAAAAAAGTTCCTACAAAGGACGCACTATGGAAAATTTGAGGTGATTATATGTGTCTCGTTATCTATTCTAAATTAATGCAATCACTATATACTATCCATACAATCATCAATATATCAATGCAATCACTGTATATTATCCGTACAATCATCAATATATCAATGCAATAATTAACTTTAAAATTTATGCTCACATATATGCCACATTCACCTGGTTCCCTATGTTTCTATATATAGATGATCCTTTATAATTTTCCCCGTCAAACCGCGTGCTTACTAGAATCTAGGTTTTTATGAACAGTATCTAATAGAAGGCAGAAAGAAATAAGTCTATATCTAATTTTTTAAATGTACCTGATAGCTGTACGGAACAAATAGATAATAATTTCGAGAATATTTACTAAACATTCGCGCTTAAAATATTGTCAATAAATTCATTTACTTAGTTTGGAAAACCTAGAGTACACAAATGGCTCGTGGATAAAGATCACACGCAACAAGGATTGAAACCATGGAAGCCAAATTATGACTTAGTCATTTCAATACTTAATATTAATTGGCTTTACAATCTACATTTTAAATAAATTTTTATTGTCGGGACAAAGAAGAAGATTTCTCCATAGCACAAAAACATGCACAAAAACATGCACAAGACAGTTTTCGGGCTTAGTAGTCGACTACTCTGAAGTCGTAGTCGACTACACTGCAGACGACAGAGAGATGGTTTTCCGCTGGAATCTTAGTAGTCGACTACACTGAGTTAGTAGCCCACTAACTGGCAATGACGTAAAGGTGTTGCTCGTTTTGTGCCTTAGTAGTCGACTACTCAAGTAGTAGTCGACTAACTGGCAGATTCAATAATGGTTTGGTTTTAAACCGGTTCGCTTAGAGTTTATATATAACCCTAAACCCGATTAATTAGGGTAGTATTGAGCACGCTTTTGAGCAGCCTTTGAGAGGGTATTGTGCATCTTTTGGGAGGAGATCTTGTGAGAGATTTGAGAGGTTTGTTTTAGGGTTTCTTGGTGAGAACTTGTAATCCTAATTTGTATTCTCTTTCTATTAGTAAAATCCCCTCCTTGCCCCGTGGACGAGGCAACTTGTCAACCACGAAATCTCGTGTCTTTATTATTTTTGCTGTGTATTTGCTATTGTTTGTGTGGTGGTTTCTCTCGCTCACGTCCGCCCCAACAATTGGTATCGAGCCGCGATCGGACGGGTGTAGCTTCCGGTTTGAGGTGGTGCCTGTAATTTCTAAGAGAAGCGGATTTATACAAACGAGAATGGCGCCTACCAAGAAATTGGTCAAAGTAGGAAAATTCGAGATTGAAAAGTTCAATGGGAAGAATGATTTTTCCTATTGGAGGATGCGATGAAAACTCACCGATTTCGTAAAATTGCACAAGGCTTTACCGAAAAGAGAAGAAGCACAAGGATATGTCCGATGAGGATTGGGAGGAGCGGATCTCGAAGCACGGGCGCCGATTATCCTATGCCTTGAAAGGGATGTAGCTTTCATGGTAGATGGAGAGGAAACTACGGGCGCGGTGGAAGAAGTTAGAAAGTACCTTCATGACGAAGAGTCTAACGAACCGATCTATTTAAAATCCAAATTGTATACTTACAAGATGGAGGAGGGCTCATCAATCCGGAATACATCAACAAGTTTGATAGGATCATATCGGACTTGAAAGACATAGATGTGAAAGTTGTAAATGAGGATCGACGCTTCTACTACTGCCTCTCCCAAGTCTTATGAGAACCTCGTGCAAACACCGATGCTTGTAGGAGACAATTTGAAGATGGATGAGACTAGAACGGCGCTTCTAGCGGATGACCTTCGAAGATTGCAACCGTGACATGACTACTGGTGGTAACAAAGAACAAGCGAGGATTGTTTGCTAGAGGAAGGAGCAATGAGAGGAAAAGGCAAGGGAGGAAAGTCTAGATCTAAATCGAGAACTCTTGCGGGAAAATCGTGTTTCAAATGCGGTGAAGTTGGGCATTTCAAGGTCGACTGTCCAAATAAGAGAGTAGGTAGAAAGAAGAACAACAACAACAAGACTGAGAGAAGAGAGGGCAAGGAAGAGGCGAGCTACGTTTCAGAGGAAGGGAGCGATAAGGAGTGCTATGTCGTCACGAGTGGCGAGAATATCTCCGGAAAGTGGATACTTGATTCTGGTTGCTCTTACCACATGTGTCCAAATAGAAAGTGGTTTACTACCTACAGGGGCATTGGTTGTGGAACCGTATTGATGGGAAACAATCATGCTTGTAAAACGGTGGGGCTAGGTAATATCAAAATCAAGATGCATGATGGAGTGGTTCGAACCTTGACGGATGTGAGGCATGTTCCCGACTTGCGGAAGAATCTTATCTCAGTTGGTGCATTGGACTCCGGCGGTTGCAAAATTGTTACGGAGAACGGAGTGAAGAAGGTTGTTCGGGGTTCCCTTGTAGTGATGAAGGGTGTTCGTCACGGTAATTTATATACTCTCGAATGCAGCGGTGGCGGGAGATCGCGGTTGGAACCGGCGAAGTGGTGAAGTCCCATGTGAGCACACACGGTTATGGCATAGGCGGCTTGGGCATATGTCGAGAAGGGTCTAGTTCGCTTGGTAAAGAGGTCTGGCGAAGAATCTGAAGGAACCTAGCATGGATTTTGCGAGGATTGTGTGTATGGAAAGTCACACGTGGTTCGGCCGAGAAGCAAGTCTAAAAGCGAGGGATACTAGATTATGTGCACACGGATGTTTGGGGTCCGCCGCACCATTTCTAAGGGTGGTTCCACATATTATGTCTCGCTCATAGATGACTATTCGAGGTATGCTTGGATTTACTTTCCAAGCATAAGAATGAGGTGTTGAGACATTCAAGAAGTGGAGAGCAATGGTTGAGAACAGGACGGAAAGAAATTGAAGACACTAAGATCCGATAACGGCATGCAGTATACGATGGTGCTTTCAAGGAGTTCGCGGATCGAGGGAATTGTTCGACACCGACAGCCAGTCAACACCACGTTAATGGGGTCGCAGAGATCGAACCGAACATTGCGGAGAAAGCAATGAGTATGCGATCATACCGGATTGGGCAACGAATGGTGGGTAGAAGCGGTGGCTCTGACTTGTTACATTGTGAACCGTTCACCACATTCGACATTGGATGGTGATACCTATAGGGTGTGGTCGTGGAGCATGCGATTATGATAGGCTCGAATTTTCGGATGTACCGCCTACTATCACGCCAACGAGGGAAAGCTTGACGCGAGGGCCAAGAAGGCAATATTCTTGGGATATCACGAAGGGTGTAAAGGCTATCGCCTTGGTGTACGGAAGATTCAAGTTCGTGATCGCCAGGATGTTACCTTTGATGAGAAATCTATGATTGCTAGGGCGCCCAAGGATGATGGTGTTAGGACCGATGAGGCTTCTAAGTCTCGTGTTATTGAAATAGAATATAAAGACCAACCGTGTTCTAGTCGGTTCAAGTGGGAAGTCGTAGATGATGAGCTTGGCGGGGAGGAGGTTCAGAGGAGAATACAGGCACTACAACAACGGCAGCTCGAGGATAGTTTGGCTTCCACTAGGCCAAGGCGAGCATACAAGCAGTACGTAAGCCGGGGCTGATCAACCCTGAAACACTATGGGCGGGTTAATTTGGTTGAATACGACTCTGTGGAGAAGGACGAGCGGTCTCCTTCAAGGAAGCTATTCGGGACAAGGATAGTGAGAGTTGGTTGGTGCGATGGAGGAAGAGATGGAATCTCTTGGAAGAACAAACATGGGAGGTGGTCCCATTGCCCGTAGGGAAGAAAAGCTATTGGTTGTAAGTGGGTGTATAAAAGAAAAGAAGATCTTTGAGCTTCGGTGGTACAAGGTACAAGGCAAGGCTAGTGGCTAAGGGGTTTGCACAAAGAGAGGTGTGGATTACAATGAGATATTTTCTCCGGTGGTGAAACACACTTCTATTCGTGCTATTGAGTATTGTTGCTCATGGCGATCTTGGTGGAACAACTTCGATGTTAAAGCGACCTTCTTGTGCGGAGACTTGGATGAAGAGATCTACATGCATCAACCTGAGGGCTACAAGGTTGAGGACAAGGAGGATCATGTGTGTCGTTTGAAGAAGTCACTATATGGATTGAAGCAATCTCCCCGACAGTGGTACAAGCGATTTGACTCCTTCATGCTGAAGCATAGGTTTTCCCGAAGTGACTATGATTGTTGCGTTTATATTCGGAAGCTTCGTGGAGGTAATTATATCTATCTCCTTTTGTATGTGGATGACATGCCTATTGCTTCTAAGAGCAGGGTGGAGATAGATAGGCTGAAATCTCAACTTGGTGAAGAGTTCGAGATGAAGGATGTTTGGGTCGAAAGTTGATTCCATTGTAAAACTTGAGAAAATTACACTTTTGGTTCTCAGTTACAACGAAATTTAAATAACTCTCTCACAAACTCGAACAAAAGACGCTACAAGTGTAGATCTCCTGTTTTCGTGGGACTTTGCCTGTGCCGGGGAGGCATAATCCGTGGACCACCGAGCAGCGATCGTCGAATCGACGGGGTTTAGTTGATGCTTCACAAAGGAAACAAGAACTTCAGCAAATATCTTAGCAAGGTAAGATATCTACTCTTCTCAAGAATAAGTCAAAGCTTAAACTCGAGGAATCTCCGTGTGGATCGTGTTCTTGAACTCCGGAAGCTTGGATCTCGATTGCCGCCGATAGCCGACCTCCGCCCAGTGGGCGTAGGAGGGTATTTATAGTCTTTGGAAAACGTGCCCTCCAAGAAACACAAGTGTCATAAGTGCTCCATATTTGCAAGCAGCTGTAGCTCGAAGCCGCCGCTGCCAAGCCGCTTCGCTAACCGGCGAGGTAGGTAGGTCGCCGCTAATGGTGAGGTAAGATGGTCATTTCACGATCGGCAGGCGTTGTCGCCCCTCCACCGTTGTAACGGTTTCCCCGCTTTTAGGCACAATTAAATGCCCTAGAATCACGCCTAGTGGGCGATCTTCGCCGCGGTAACCGCGACATTAAAGTATTTGAACGCCTCTCACGATAAAGTCAAGTGGGCCCCACCAGCATTGATTTAGACCCTTCAAGAGCTCGCTTCAAGTATTTGTCTCGCTTTCGAGGCACAAGTAAGTGTCTCGCTAGTTGCGAGACACATCAAGGTGTCTCGCCGCGGGCGAGGCACCAACAAGTGTCTCGCTAGTAGCGAGACACATCAAGGTGTCTCGCCGTGGAGAGACACACGCGTCTCGCTAATGGCGAGACATAAGCAAGTGTCTCGCCATGGCGAGGCACAAACCTGTCTCGCGATCAGAAGCAGACACAATCTTCTCATGTGTTGACTTCTTGAGATTTCGACGACGCTGTCCTTTGATCTTCTCATAATTTAGTCATATTTGAGGTTCTTCAAGAATTTTTGATGCCTACAGATACCCTCCAAAGTTTTCGACTCTCTCAGTATTTTGTCGAGGGTCCGAATACTTTGGATAAGATGCTTTGCTTCGCTCAACGTTGAACTTTGTAGAAGAGGCCCGTGTTTTGCTTCAGCCAAACCTCGATACGCCGATGTCGCTATCCATATTCGAAGTTCAATAACTGCTGCATTTGTATTTGAATGGATTGAAGTGTCAAGTCGATTTTGGACTAATCATCTTCATCTTGAAAGTCACCACTTGGGTTGTAATTGAGATGCCTTGAGAATCATTCAGAAAAGCCTCGGTTTTCTCAACATCGATTTCCGTGAAAGCTTCTATATAGAATATGGAACCGATTTGTTTTGAATATCTTGCCTTGAGCCTCGTGAGTTGCCGAGACAGCTTTGGAATTGTGTCTTCTCGGGGCTAAAACTAACCCGTTGTGTCTTCTCTTGGGGAAAACTAACCCGTTGTGTCTTCTCTTGGGGCTAAAACGAACCTCGCTATCGAGTAGACCTCTCATTCATAAAAGGAATCGAGAGGGATTTCACCATGGTCCTAACTGTAAGAAGGTTTGACCAGATAGGAATTTTGAGACAATCCTAACCGCCGGAAGGTTTGATCGCTCAATCTGAAGTGGACCTCGCTCATGGAAGGAATCGAGAGGGATTTTGGCCATGGTCCTAACTGTAGGAAGGTTTAACCAGATAGGAATTTTGAGACAATCCTAACTGTAAGAAGGTTTGATCGCTCAATCTGGAAGTGGACCTCTCGTTCATGGAAGGAATCGAGAGGGGATTTTGGCCGTGGTCCTAACTGTAGGAAGGTTTGACCAGGATAGGAATTTTGGAGACGATCCTAACTGTAAGAAGGTTTGATCGCTCAATCCTGAAATGGACCTCTCGTTCATGAAAGGAATCAAGAGGGGATTTTGGCCGTGGTCCTAACTGTAGGAAGGTTTGACCAGGATAGGAATTTTGGAGACGATCCTAACTGTCGGAAGGTTTGATCGCTCAATCCTGAAATGGACCTCTCGTTCATGAAAGGAATCAAGAGGGGATTTTGACCATGGTCCTAACTGTAGGAAGGTTTGACCACTCAATCCTAAAAGTGGACCTCTCGTTCATGGAAGGAATCGAGAGGAGATTTTGATCATGGTCCTAACTGTAGGAAGGTTTGACCATGATAGAAATTTGGAGACGATCCTAATCAGAAGAAGGTTTGATCGCTCAACTGAAAGTGGACCTCTCGCTCATGGATTATCCACCCCGACTTTCTTTGCAAAACTGACCTTCATTTAGAATAGTTTATACTCATATTCTTATTGGAGTAAGAAGGAGAAGCAGTTTAACCTCTTGTACTCATCGGAGGACTTTCTCATTCGGCTTATTTCGGCGTTAAGACGCCGGCTTCGACCAAGGCTTGGATGATGGCCTTGAGAGCTAAGCAATCCTTAGTAGGATGGAGGATCCTTCAGGTAATGACAAGATTTAGGGTCCAAGTCTTGTCACCTCCTCTTGATTTATAATGGTTGGCAACTTGATTTTGTTGTTATCAAGGAGGTGTTTGAAGATGATCGAACTTCTTCGCCTCTCGAAGAGTACGCCCCGTGGAATTCGATGAAACTTTTGGCGCGGTCGTTGTTGCAACGCTTTGACTATCGCCAGTCACGCATTTTCCTCTATTACGAGAGGAAAAATTTACTGAGGGTCACCGCCATTTTGCCTCTTTCAGTTTTTTCCTTCCGAGGAAACTTTCTGCTTGTTCTCCTCGTATTTTAGGTCTTTCCATGTAGTTGGCGGATCTAATTCCCCATGACTTCCAACAATTCTATAGAAAGATTGTTGTAGCAAGTCTTCAATATGAACTCTTGATGGTGGATCTCGCAATTCATAGCTTTATTATGGAAGCTTAACAACAGTCATCGTCTCTCCACTCTTACGCTTTTCATCCAGAGGTTCCAATCGAGACTTGTGTCGTCATCGAAGAAGTTGTTGAGGAACAAGCTTTTATATCATTCAACAGATTGATGCTACCGCCTTGAGCCTTCGATACCAATTGAAGGCTGACCCGAAGGGGTACCAACGAATGAGAATCATCAAAGGCTCATTTCGAGATCACCCCAAATGTGATTTGAAGTAAATCGGTGTTGTGTAGGTGACCCTCTCCGTCAAATGGCGTGAAGTTGATCAAATTGAATTTGTGGGTAAGGAATTGAATCCCACTCTCTAGGATACGGACACGGGATGCAGTCCTTTTGACTTCTGATGGGACATCAAAGCATTGATTTTATCTTCAAGCTCTTTCATCTTTTCCATCCTCCTCCCTTGTTTTGGATTACTTCCATAGGAAGAATTGGACCATTTCCACCTTGAACACCGGATCTGACCTTCTTTGGAGGTTGATCGGCGTAAATGTGTTCATCTATCTCGAATCACTTGTCCGATGTTATGGGCATTATGGTGGGTAACTCCACCTTGTTGGTGGTTTGTTGTTGGTGGACCCGAGTTGTTGTGCAACCGTATGGGTTTGCAACTCCCTCATCATTGCATGGCTAGCTCCATCTGTTCTCATTTCGACCTTAAGCTCTTCTCTTTGCTTGGCTAAGGCTTCTTGTAATATTTGAGCGGGACATCGGGAGTAATTGCAAAAGCTTCTCTGGGATGACGACCAACACTTGACATTGTGTCATCAAAAGCTATCGCCGAATTGATGTCGGAAGCTTCGTCATCAGATGACTCTTCCTCATGCATCCTTCTATAGTCGATCGTTGGGTAGCTTCGCAATTGTAACCGAGACATTCTTTGAGAATCAGAGCTAACTCTTCCTCGGGGGTAAAGTCGGGATTTTCATCATTTGCGAGTCCTTTCCTTTGTTCACCATGTTGATAGTCACTTGGTGATCAAATTGGATGGATGATCTCCTTCTTCTTCGATGTCGTCTTGGCGTGGCTTTAGATCTTCCGTTCGGCGGGGAAAGCCGTTCGAATCTTGAAGCTCTTTGTGGGTGGCGTTAGACTGAACAAGCACATCGATAACAACGTCTTAATCAATTTTGCACATGAGCAAGAACAATCTATTTCGTGATCGTCCTCTTCGTGTGTTACCACCCGGCTGATGATGTGGTTGGTGTGGGTTATTGCAAATTGCACTTCCACCCCAAGTGTAACGTTGTCCTTAGTGGAGGACCGTCTTCTTTGGGGCGTCGGCCATTTGACTTGAGAGACAACTTTAAATAAACGGCCGTCATCACGAAGTTGCTTGTATGAATCATGAGGGTCAGGTCATCTCGTGATTTTGCGAGTCACTTGCCTCAACTTCTTCTTCTCGGCGGACTTCGTGGACCTTGTGGGATGCTCAAGCGAGATGCAATTGGAATTCTAGAAGCGACATGTTTGACTTGTTGGGACTCTTAATTTGGGTAATCAAAGCGTTTCTTCACTTTGGTACCTTGCCTTTATTTCTGGTCGTGGACCAAGGCGACTAAACACGAAGTTGGTGGTTCGGACTTAGCGATTGATACCTCAGCAGGAGAAGTGGAAGAAAGGCGGAAAAGTCCGTTTTGCTAAGGCATGGAGGGCTGCCGGTGGCGAGGCGATTCGGTTGTCTCCGGTGAGCGGTTTACTGCTACCGGCCATTGGCGGCGGCTGGTTATCTCCGGTGGCGGTTTACTTATCTCGGTGAATGTTGTTGGCGAGGCGATTCTTGAGCCGATTTTGATGTCGACTTGGGACCCAAATTTTGTGATTTTGAGTCGATTCCACGGTTGATTTGACTCCTGGCGCCTTGCGAACAACGGCGATGCGAGCAATGCGTGCCGCGGCGCTTTAGGCGCTCCTTCCTTGTCAATCGGGTCCTTTTGGCGAGAACTCATTCTTCCTTGGGAGGAGTGTTGGCGGATTGAGGTTGAGGCATTGTAACTGGCGGCGCCTCGATCCGCGAGTTATGTGTGTAACCGTCGTTGATTCCATGGCCTTTGCAAGTTGTCGGGCCATCTTTTGGCGTTGTCTCGGCGAGCCCTCTTCGTCGAGTGTTTGAATCTTGTTGAATGACTCCTTCTTGATAGGAGTCAACTTGAGCGAGCTCCCGGCTTTGAGATCCACCGGGGTGTTGTTGAGAGGGGAAATCGCCTCCGTCACAAGCGAACGAGAATCGTTGCGCGTCATGACAGAACGAACCTCCCTCTTAGGAGATGATATCCTCCGATGTTTGCGGGGTGAGGAGGACTTCGATGAGGAAGAGGAGAGATATTCTTCGAACTTGGCTTGATCGAAGAAGTAATCGATCCATCGACCATGAGGTCGGCTTGATCGCCGCAAGGTCGCGACACAACGATCTCGGGCTCGAGACCGTTGGCTCCCACTGTGGTCGCCATCGTGTTTGGGTCGAAAGTTGATTCCATTGTAAAACTTGAGAAAATTACACTTTTGGTTCTCAGTTACAACGAAATTTAAATAACTCTCTCACAAACTCAAACAAAAGACGCTAAAAGTGTAGATCTCCTATTTTCGGGACTTTGCTCCGGCGGGACGCTGAACCACCACCGAAATGATCGTCGAATCGACGGGGTTTAGTTGATGCTTCGCAAAGGAAACAAGAACTTCAGAAATATCTTAGCAAGGTAAGATATTTACTCTTCTCAAGAATAAGTCAAAGCTTAAACTCGAGGAATCTCCGTGGATCGTGTTCTTGAACTCCTAAGCTTGGATCTCGATTGCCCCTTTCTAATAGCCGACCTCACGCCCAAGTGGGCGTAGGAGGTGTAGGTCAGAAAAATTATCAAGACACCAATATCCGCTAAACACTATCGATGAAGGTTACAAGCGACAACTTTCACGATGACAAAGGAGAATCGGTTAATGTTCCGTGAGTACAAGGATTACAAGTTGACAATCCTTGTGAAAAGAGATCACAAGTTTTGATCTCTTCAATTCAAAACGCGAGCACATGGCCCGCTCAAGCCCCAAACGCTGAGCACACGCCCGCTGCTCGAAGCCAAAACGCGGAGCACATGGCCCGCTCAAGCCCCAAACGCTGAGCACACGCCCGCTGCTCGAAGCCAAAACGCGGAGCACATGGCCAGCGTTTCATTTCAAAATCAGAACGCGTGGCCAGCGTTTCAACCCAAAACGCGGAGCACATGGCTGCGGCCAGCGTTCGAAGCTAAAAGCGGCACACATAGCCGCGTTCGAAGCTCAAAACGCTACAGCATGGCCGCTCAAGCTCAAAACGCAGACGCTGGCTTGCCCGTAACGCTAATCCGCTTTGACTCATTCAAACATGAGTTGAACGGTTCCTCAACCGTTTGAGTAATTTAAGGGGGGGTGGTTACACCCCACTAACCCCCCATTATGGAGCATTTTTAGGGGGGGGTTGGAAAGGTTTTGGCCGGAGCACTAAAAACAAAGGAGAGAACAGTTTCTGCTGCGCAGCTGTGATCGGCGTGACGATCGGACCTTCATCCGTGGTCTGATCGGAGTGAAACTTGGAGGGCGGCCTCAACACTCGTCTTCACTAATTCTGAACGGTGGAGATTGATTTCTACCGGTTGGATTTGGAGATATCGAGGTTTTACCGAAGCCAATTGTGCAGAGAACGGCTTCTTCCGCGCAGCTGTGATCGGCGTGACGATCGGACCTTCATCCGTGGTCTGATCGGAGTGAAACTTGGAGGGAAGCCTCAAGACTCATTGTTCTTAATTCTGAACGGTGGAGATTGAATCCTACCGGTTAGATTTGGAGATATTGAGGTTTTACCGAAGATCTCCTTTGCTGGCATCAACTCTCCTAGAGAGTTCAACTCGATTACAGTTTTCAAACTTGCACGGCAAGTTCTTCTCCGCCATTCTTGGCTAAAAGGATTACTAATCCTTTTCTAAAATCAACTCTATCAAAGAGTTCTTAACTCGTCCAGAGTTCTAAACTTGCTCCGGTGAGTTATTTTTCAACCTCGTCCCACGAGTCAAGACGGTCGGATCGTCAACGGGATACAAGATTCAAGCTCCCACCGCTACCGTGAAGAACCCAGATTAAATAAAGGGAAGGTTCTCCGCTGATCCTTCTCTTTGTAAATCGGCAACCGATCGAGGAATTTGTAATTTCTTTTTATCTAAGTCAGTTAGAGAGAGAGATTGCATTCGAGAGAGTTGTATTTATTCTTTCTTTAAAGTCAATTAGAAGGGATAACATTTGTTTTACAGCTTTCAAATTTCCTCGCGAACAAAAGATGGCGACTCCGCTTGGGACAACTTCTTTCACCGATGAAGAGGTGGTGGCGCAATCGGCGTCAAGCTCATTGGGACGGCTGTTGAAACTCGTAGTAGAGTTCGATCAAGCCAAGTTCGAGGAGGCACTCTCCTCCGGATCCCTTAGCCCCAAGGCTATGCGCAAGATCCACAAAGCCTCTAAGGAGACCAAAGTCTCTTCGCTGCCGTGGGCTAACCTGATCAAGAAGATGGTGATGTCGCTGCAAAAGCCTCAAATCAGCGAAAAGGAGCGCTACTTGTCGAAGAACACGTACCAGATGGCTAATCGACCAACCAACGCTAACTTCGCTTAGGAGCCAAAACGCGATCCCGAAGCCGCTTTTTACGTAACGCAAGCCTCGCTTATGTGCCCGAACACGAGCCTCGCCAAAATCCGGTGACGCAACCCTCAATGGCGCTGCTTACAATAAACGCGGGTCCCAACCCCGCGTTCAATTACTCAAACGTGAACCTCGCGTTCGGCAGGGGGTTGCAAGCGACCCTCACGCCCCTATCCTGAAACGTGGGTCTCAACCCCGCGTCCAAGCATTCAAACGCGAATCTAGCTGCCTCAGCCTAAAACGCTGGTCCGCACTCGCTCAAGTGCTCAAACGGATCTTCGCTCCAAATGCCAAATCATCGGCATATCAACGTTGCTCACATGCGGCCAAGCCGTCGGTGTTTGACCGATTGACAAATGTCATTTGGTCCATCGAACGACGGCATTCTCACAGGAAGGAGACTTCAGAAGTCGAATACCTTGGAGTCACTTCTAACATGATCGGAGTAGGCGGACCGTCAATCTCTAGCTCCAATGAGCCAGCGGCAAATCGGTCCCCCAGCTTGAAAGAGGCTTTGAATGACTCCGATGGAGTTTACCGACATACTCGGACTCGAACAGGGGTCATATCCTCCGTCAACTATCAAAAGTTGGCTAAAGAAATTGAGTCTGATGATGAGCACTCAGCCATTGCAGATTCTCAATCCTCTAGTTCTTTCGTGGAGCATGTGAGCTGCCTACACGACTCGAGAATGCCAAGATTTCAAGAAGAGGCTCAAGAGTATCGCTATGATGCAAGAAGCCTGCGATCACAACAAGAGTCCATCGATCAACTTCAGATATGATAAACCAACTTGTTGCGATAGGCTCAGTACACATGTTCGACTCAACACCTCACCAAATCATCACGAGGAGGGTCGATCCTCAAAACGAAAAGAAAAAGTGAATGAGGCTCCCATCAAGAAGCTCATCACGTAGAATCTTCATTTGAAGAAGAGAATAGGGCGAAAATGAGCATAGTCCTCAATCGGCAAAATGCGAGAACCGAAGCCCGCCAATGCCATGGCTAATAGGTGCGAGCTCCAAGATCGGGGTTGTCGACCGTATCCCCGCGTAACGGGATACGTTCCTTATCCTCCAAAATGCAAAATCCCGACGCTACAAGCTTTCGACGGCACGGGATCACCGAACCAACACATCTACCATTTTAGGTCACGATTGGGAATGTGATGGCAAACGATGCCATAGCACTGCTTGTTCATTGGCACCCTCAAGGGGTTGCCTTTGAATGGTTCATGAAACCGCCCGCAGGATGTATCCGAAATGGGCGATTTAGAGAGACTCTTCCGGCACGATTCTTTGAAGATGACACGAAATCACCGCCACTTCTCTCCTTGCCCTTAAGCAAAAGGAGGAGAGCCTATCAAAGTCTTCGCCGAACGGTTCCGGCATGGCTCTTCGATGCTCGATGTATGACATACCGCTCGATTGACACTGTCGGCACAATTTACAAACCAATCTCCTAGCTCGAATGGGGTTGTAAAATGTCGCCCCGAAACAACTAGTCTCCTGTATTAACAGTCAAGCAATTATTGCTAGGATTGAAGTCAAGAAGAGGAGACCGACTAAGACGGCTATTGATGACCCGCTCTAAATCGCGAGGTCAAGATCGGGTTAGTATCAACCTAGAATAATTACTGGTGGGGTTGATTATCATTTATTTTCGAGTAGAATAATAAATTCCAAATGTTGTCAAGTTAACAAAATACTTTTGACAATGTAAGCACTTCAAAGATGCAAAGACCACCACCAAAATCAACTTATCAATCCTCTCCAATAGGATGATAAGTCTACAAAGTTGCTCAAATCGTAACACAATCCCGTCAGGTTAACAATGCACCTCTGACAATCAACTTATCGACTCTCTTCAATAGAGCGATGAGTCCTCAAAATTGCTCCGACGCAACATACCCTTGTCACGCTAACCTCACACCTTCGACAATCAACTTATCGACTCTCTTCAATAGAGCGATAAGTCCTCAAAATTGCTCCGATCGCAACATACCCTTGTCACGTTAACCTCACACCTCTGACAATCAACTTATCGACTCTCTTCAATAGAGCGATGAGTCCTCAAAATTGCTCCGATCGCAACATACCCTTGTCACGTTAACCTCACACCTCTGACAATCAACTTATCGACTCTCTTCAATAGAGCGATAAGTCCTCAAAATGCTCGATCGCAACATACCCTTGTCGTTAACCTCACCTCGACAATCAACTTATCGACTCTCTTCAATGAAGCGATGAGTCCTCAAAATGCTCCGATCGCAACATACCCTTGTCCGTTAACCTCACACCTCGACAATCAACTTATCGACTCTCTTCAATAGGCGATAAGTCCTCAAAGTTGCTCTAATCGCAACACAATTACATCACGTTATCTTATCAACCCTCCCCAGCGGATAAGTTCCTCGAGTTGTTCAAATCACAACTAAATCCCGAAGCCTAAGTAGGGATAAGCCTTCGCTTAACACGCGTTGCCGGTTAGTTCTTAACCGTAAAAAGAACAAAAGCCCACATATTCAAAGTTGTGGCAGGTTGTTATTAATAACACCACAATCCGCCTCACACTTGTGGGGAATTTTATCGAATCCTAAGTAGGGGTAAGTCAGCGCTAACACGTTGCGGTTTAGTCTTCTACCGATCAAAGAAGACACCGAATTTAAATCGGGAATTTTATCTCAAACCTAAGCAGATAAGCCCGCATCTAATACATGCACCGTAGTCTATTCCCGTGAGAAAGACGGCTTCGTATTCAACATCGTAGCATTAAGCCTAAAAGAGTTTTATTCTTTTAGCACAACGTCACATGTAACGGATTTAGATAATCGCATGCTAGCCCGATTCAAGCGGTGTCGGTAAAGGCTCATCAAGTCCGTTGATGGTCGGGGTTGGCCAATAACCCTAAAGTCAGCGCCTAACAGCGTTGCGGTTAGTCTCTTACCCGTAAAGGCGACAAAGTCACGATTCAACATCGTAGCACAACGCCACGTATGCAGGCTTAACTCCTCAAATTTGCTTAAATCGCAATCAACTTATCAATCCTCCTCAATAGGATGATAGGTCCTCAAAGTTGTTCGATCGCAACGTATCTTCATCAAGTCAACACTATACCTCGATGATATAATCAACTTATCAATCCTCCCCAGATAAGTTCCTCAAAATTGTTCAAATCACAACTAAACCCGTCAATCAACTCATCATTCCTTTCCAAGAGAATGATAGATCCACAAAGTTGTTCAAATTACAACACAATCCTATCAAAATCAGACATCCTCGCCAGAGTTTGATAACCAGCTTATCAATCCTCTCCAATAGGATGATAAGTCCACAAAGTTGCTCCAATCGCAACGTATCCTTGTCATGTTAACCTCACACCTCTGACAATCAACTTATCAATCCTCCTCAATAGGATGATAAGCCCCAAGCCTTGTTCACATTACAAGCCTAAAGCCCTGTTCACAACACAAGCCTAAAAAGCTTTGTTCACAACACAAGCCCTAAAAAGCCTTGTTCAGAACACAAGCCCTAAAGCCTTGTTCACAACACAAGCCCTAAAAGCCTTGTTCACAACACAAGCCCTAAAAAGCCTTGTTCAGAACACAAGCCCTAAAGCCTTGTTCACAACACAAGCCCTAAAAGCCTTGTTCACAACACAAGCCCAAAAAGCCTTGTTCACATTACAAGCCCAAAACCTTGTTCAAACCACAAGCCCAAAGCCTTGTTCAAACTACAAGCCCAAAGCCTTGTTCACACCACAAGCCATGTAAGCCTTATTCACATCACAGGCCTTAAACCTTGTTCAAATCACAGGTTTCATATTTTGTCCCCCGACAAAACCTAAACTTATCGACTCTCATCAATTGTAACACCCATGAATTTTCGATATGTAATTTTCTAATATTTTCGGTGCGTATTTTTCTAGTATTATTTCCCTAATATTTTTCGACACGTATTTTCTAATATTGCTTTTCTAATATTAAATATTACTTTTCTAGTGTTTAAATATTAAATGTTATTTTTAGTCCTTAAAATTAAATATTATTTTCTAAAAGTATTATTGATATTTTCTCAAATTTTAGGATTCTCTACTTAATTCAAAATAGAGTTTTATAATTATGTTTATGATTTAGCTACATTATAAATTTAATAATTTCGATAAATACTTCAAGTCATAACCTTGATTATTGATATTATTTATGATTTAAGTAAACACGAGTTTGGATCTATCATTAATAATAATTCAATTATATCTGTCTGGCTTAACTTACTAACACCCCCATATATATATACATTATTTCTTTCATTCCATTCCTCTTCTCCCTCCACCACCTCCCTTCCTCCCTTCCTTCCCCTCCTTCCTTCCTTCCATTCCTTTCCCTCCCTACTCCCATGATCTTCCCCTCACTCCTGACCCCGTCCTTTGCCGCCCCCTCCTCCTCAGTCTCCTTCCGCCCGCCGTTCCCCGCCCGCTTGCTGCCCCTCCACAGGCCGCCCCCATCTCCTCCTCGCGACAACCCGCGCCGACCCGCCGTGGCAGCCCCTCTTCCCGGCCTCAGCCAGACCTCCACCGTGACCTCCGCCGCCCACTTTCGCGGCCTTGGTAGCCTCACCTCCGGCCACGTCGACCTCCTCCGCAGCTACCTGCTTTGCCCGTCGAGCCTCCCGTTGGCCGTCATCGTCGTCGAACTCCGGCAACATCGACGGCGCGTTATACCCGCGCGAACCCGTCGATCCGTTCGACAACCCGAGGCAAGATCCCGCTTCCCTTTGACTCGTCTTTTCAATATTTATATCCGTTATTAATTAATTGCATAGTTTAGGCTGCGATGTGATTATATTGATATTACTACGGGAGATTGTTTGTGAATATGAGATAATTCTTGTTGTGGTATATTAGTGAAGAGATGAGTGTGATATTTTAATAATTATTAAATTCTAATTAATTATGAAATGTTTTTGTGAAAGAATATTTTTAGAATATTTTTAGAATTATTATTATGAGAAATATGTTAGAAGAATTTATTTTGGAAGAGAAAATATTAAAGGAATATTGGAATTATTATTTTATTATTTTAAAAAAAGTTTCAAAATCTCGTTAGTGAAATTTCCGATATTATCCGTTTACATGTGTAGTTAGCTGTTCATGGCTCTTGTTATCGCATTTCGCACTGTTTATTGATTATTCATGTTTTTGATGCATTCTGGTATTGATATGCCGTGTTAATTGTATTTATTCACAGTCTTGTTGTGTCCAGAATCGTAGTAGTTCATGACTTAGGGACTTGGTCCGTCATGAATATGACCTAGTGACATGTGTGTGTTGACCTGCTTAGGAGGTGAACCCGTGTGTGATATCGGCATCGTTGACTTGATTTACCTGAGACCGTGGGATGGGAAAGTCTTGGTTCATGTGATCGGATATGGCTGTTGATGTATCTTCCAGACTCGCACCAGTGAATTTGTGTAGTCACTGGGGTTGGTTTGTAGGGCTAAAGTTTGAATTTGTGTAGTCGCTTTAGTCAGTGTACTTGTGTATTCACCTGAGTCTGCTTGTGTCGGACGGTAGAATCGGTTCGCGTGTAGTCCTCTGGCCGATTTGTGTAGCGGCATTGGATGCACGTAGAGGATTTGTGAACAGTCAGTTATCCGGTGATATGAATTTCGACTCTGAGAGAGTTATGATCCAGTGACCAGTTATAGGATGGCTAGATACGGACATCGAGTTGAGATATTTGACAGTTAGGACACTTGGTTGTACGGACACCTGAGATGCACATGTTGATGCTTTATTTCCAGTTGTATGTTCCATCCGTGTATAGTTCGGGGTTAGTATTTAGTTATTTACGATCTGAGACATATGGTATATACATGAGGGTTTCCTTATTTGATTATTTCGCCGACGCATCACGCCTCGCTTGTAGATTTCTTAATATTAATCTCATTCGGATCTTTACATGGATGGTTAATCGTGTTGTTATACGTGTATCGATCGCAGTTTCTGATTACTTGTATTCGTTTGTATTATTATTATACTGCTATTGCTTGTGGGATCTTGCCGTGTGTTATACACGGCGTACTCCATTCTCTTGGTGTCGTCGATTTAGATAATGAGACGGGTTCGATATGGAGATGCACGGTAGGAGTTTTCTCGTGAGAGAACCTTCGGGCGGCGGAGTAGATCGAGTTGAAGCTTAGTTTCCTCTTTATTTTCAGTAGTTGATGAACTTTAGACTTCCTTCAGTATTTTCATTTTAACTCAGTTGACATTTATTTCATGACTCTCTAGTTCTTTAGCCACATGAATTGTTTCAGATATGTGGACTCTTTTATAGTCCTGGGTGTTATTTCATTTTGGTGATGTGTACTCTTCTGTTCTGGATTATTATTTATTCTTACTGGCTGTGATTGGGATCTGTGACTGTGATGTATTTTTTTATGATTACTTGACGCTATGATTAGATTGAGAAGAAATGTTTTTATTATTCGTATTTCTCCTCAACCTAATACGTCATGCTTGTTCAATGCATCGCCTCGTATTTTGGGAAGCGGGGCGTGACATCAATAGAGCGATAGGTCCTCAAAATCTTGTTCAAGCCACAAGTACCCAATTTTATCAAGTTAACTCCATACCTCTGATAAAAATCAACTTATCGACTCTCTTCAATAGAGCGATAGGTCCTCAAAATCTTGTTCAAACCATAAATACCAAACTTTATCAAGTTAACCCCACACCTCTGATAAAATCAACTTATCGACTCTCTTCAATAGAGCGATAAGTCCTCAAAAATCATCATCAAGTTAAAAATTCCACCTCTGATGATAAAACCAATTTATCAACTCTTTACAATAGAGTGATAAATCCCCAAAAGCTTGTTCAAACAACAAGTGTGAAAGGCATGCCAAGTAAACACTATACTTTTGGCACCTTAAAGAAAAGTCTAAAAAAGACTTAGTTGGAAACGTGGGGTTCATCCCCGCGTTTTACTCATCAAACGCGAAGGACCACCCCCGCGTTTCAACACAAAACGCGAGGGTCGCGCCCGCGTTTTAAACAAAGAACGCGATGGCGGCTCAGGTGTTTCAACCTCAAATCGCGAGGATCGGTCTCCGTAGCAAAGTTCAAGACGCTACGGCCACTCCCGCATTTCAAAAGGCAAAAACGCCGAGTTCATCCATGCAAGACGAATGACTAGCGTGGGCAAAAGCGAGACACAACCGTTGAAGGCGGAATGAGGAGCAATACCTTCGGGATCAAACAAAGAAGATATCAAAGTATTTCAAAGCTCGCCCTACCAACCGCAAACTTTCAAAACTTTGAGGGGTTCAGAGGTCAGAAAAATTATCAAGACAGCCTAATATCCGCTAAACACTATCGATGAAGGTTACAACCGACAACTTTCACGATGACAAAGGAGAATCGAAGCTAATGTCTCCGAGTACAAGGATTACAAGTTGACAATCCTTGTGAAAAGAGATCACAAGTTTTGATCTCTTCAATTCAAAATCACGGGGCTCATCCGCGTTTCAATCAAAGCGGAGCACATGGCCCGCGTTTCAACCCAAAACGCGGAGCACATGGCCCGCGTTTCAACCCAAAGCAGCGAACACGGCCAGCGTTGAAGCTCAAAGCGGCGCACATGGCCCGCGTTTCAACCCAAAACGCGAGCACATGGCCCGCGTTTCATTTCAAAATGCGAGCACGTGGCCCGCGTTTCAACCCAAAACGCGAGCACATGGCCCGCGTTGAAGCTCAAAGCGGCGCACATGGCCCGCGTTGAAGCTCAAAGCGGCGCACATGGCCCGCTCAAGCTCAAACGCAGACGCGAGGCTTGCTCCGTAACGCGAACTTCGCGTTTTGACTCATTCAAACATGAGTTGAACGGTTCCTCAACCGTTTGAGTAATTTAAGGGGGGGTGGTTACACCCCACTAACCCCCCATTATGGAGCATTTTTAGGGGGGGGTTGGAAAGGTTTTGGCCGGAGCACTAAAAACAAAGGAGAGAACAGTTTCTGCTGCGCAGCTGTGATCGGCGTGACGATCGGACCTTCATCCGTAGTCTGATCGGAGTGAAACTTGGAGGGCGGCCTCAACACTCGTCTTCACTAATTCCGAACGGTGGAGATTGATTTCTACCGGTTGGATTTGGAGATATCGAGGTTTTACCGAAGCCAATTGTGCAGAGAACGGCTTCTTCCGCGCAGCTGTGATCGGCGTGACGATCGGACCTTCATCCGTGGTCTGATCGGAGTGAAACTTGGAGGGAAGCCTCAAGACTCATTGTTCTTAATTCTGAACGGTGGAGATTGAATCCTACCGGTTAGATTTGGAGATATTGAGGTTTTACCGAAGATCTCCTTTGCTGGCATCAACTCTCCTAGAGAGTTCAACTCGACATAGCCAAACTTGCACGGCAAGTTCTTCTCCGCCATTCTTGGCTAAAAGGATTACTAATCCTTTTCTAAAATCAACTCTATCAAAGAGTTCTTAACTCGTCCAGAGTTCTAAACTTGCTCCGGTGAGTTATTTTTCAACCTCGTCCCACGAGTCAAGACGGTCGGATCGTCAACGGGATACAAGATTCAAGCTCCCACCGCTACCGTGAAGAACCCAGATTAAATAAAGGGAAGGTTCTCCGTTGATCCTTCTCTCTTTTGTAAATCGGGCAACCGATCGAGGAATTTGTAATTTCTTTTTATCTAAGTCAGTTAGAGAGAGAGATTGCATTCGAGAGAGTTGTATTTATTCTTTCTTTAAAGTCAATTAGAAGGGATAACATTTGTTTTACAGCTTTCAAATTTCCTTGCGAACAGAGGGTATTTATAGTCTTTGGGAAACGTGCCCTCTGAAGAAACACAAGTGT
The DNA here is from genome assembly GCA_012295165.1 of Asparagus setaceus. Lineage (NCBI taxonomy): Eukaryota > Viridiplantae > Streptophyta > Magnoliopsida > Asparagales > Asparagaceae > Asparagus > Asparagus setaceus. The sequence continues at coordinate 29,377,955 of CM022706.1, forward strand.
CATAAGTGCTCCATATTTGCAAGCAGCGGCTACCGAAATGCCAGCCAAGTCCGCCGCTAACCTGGCGAGGTAGGTCGCCCCGCTAATGGCGGTAAGATGGGTCGCCTCGATCGGCGAGGCGTTGTCGTCCCTCCAACTGTTGTAACGGTTTCCCTGCTTTTTAGGCACAATTAAATGCCCTAGAATCACGCCTAGTGGGCGTATCTTCAGCGTGTAACCGCACATTAAAGTATTTGAACGTCTCTCTGCGCTGATAAAGTCAAGTGGGCCCCACCGGCATTGATTTAGACCCTTCAAGAGCTCGTTTCAAGTATTACGGGTGTCTCGCCTTTGGCGAGCACAAATAAGTGTCTCGCTAGTTGCGAGACACATCAAGGTGTCTCGCTCGTGGCGAGACACACACAAGTGTCTCGCTAATAGCGAGACACATCAAGGTGTCTCGCCGTGGCGACACAATACGCGTCTCGCTAACGGCAGACATAAGCAAGTGTCTCGCCATGGCGAGGCACAAACCGATGTCTCGCGACCGTAGTGAGACACAATCTTCTCATGTGTTGACTTCTTGAGATTTCGACGACGTTGTCCTTCGATCTTCTCATAATTTAGTCATATTAGTAATTTTTGATGCCTACAAAGGACATGGGCGCTGCTAGGAAAATACTGGGTATGGAAATTAGAAGAGAGCGGGCGAACCGGCGATTGTTCTTGAGTCAGAAGGGCTACATAGAGCGGGTGATCGCGAGGTTCGGGATGCAAAGTGCTTAGTCGGTGGTGACTCCATTGGCTCCACACTTTAGGCTTTACGGTAAACAATCTCCTACTACAATGAAGAGAAGCACATGGAGCGTGTTCCCTATGCTAGTGCGGTTGGCGGCTTAATATGCGCAATGGTGTGTACACTGCATATTTCACAGCGTGTGGTCGTAGATTCATGGCGAATCCGAGAAAGATGCACTGGGAAGCAGTGAAGTGGGTCCTGAGGTACTTAAAGGGTACCGTTGATACGGGTCTGTGTTGTGGTGGAGAAACATGTCAGATTGATGTGTTTGTGGACTCGATTATGCGGGCGATCTAGATAGACAACGATCTACCATGGTTATGTATTCGGATACATGGGGCTCGGTTAGTTGGCGATCGATGTTGCAGCTACTGATGGCACTTTCTACTACAGAGGCCGAAAGTACATGGCCATGACAGAGGGAGTGAAGGAAGCATTGTGGTTGTGGGGTCTTCTAGATGATTTGGGGATTGAGCAGAGAACGTGAACTTGTGGTGCGACAAATGAGTGCAATTCACTTGGCAAAGAATCAAGTTCATCATGCTCGTACCAAGCATATCGATGTCGTATCATTTCGCGAGATGTCATAGAGGAAGGCGATATTTCTCTCATGAAGGTACACACGAATGAGAATCCCGAACATGTTAACTAAGGTGGTCACTGTGTAGCAAGTTTAAGCATTGCTTGGACTTGCTTCATATCAACCGTGTTGATCCGCCTAAGAGGGCATGACTTCTGCATGCCTCATGGGTGAGTGGAGATGATTTGTCAACTACGATTAGCTTGATCCGGTGGAGATGCGTGGCGGCAGCGGTATAGTGGCCTTGTTGGATTGGCCTGGTTTGGCTGATGGAGATCTCTCTAGATATGTTCGCGGTGTTCTTCTGGTGTTCGTCCAAAATTTGAGGTTTATCAAATGATGTATGAGGTGGAGAATTGTAGAACATGCACAAAAACATGCACAAGACAGCTGGCTTAGTAGTCGACTACTCAAGTCGTGAGTCGACTACATCCGCAGACGACAGAGATGGTTTTCATTTGGAACCTTAGTAGTCGACTACTCAAGTAGTAGTCGACTAATCTGCGATCGACAGAAAGGTGTTGCTCTGTTTTGTGCCTTAGTAGTCGACTACTCTGAAGTAGTAGTCGACTAATCTGGGCAGATTCCGAATACGGGTTTGGTTTTAAACCCGGTTCGTTTAGAGTTTATATATAACCCTAAATCGATTAATTAGGGTAGTATTGAGCACGTTTTGGCGACCTTTGAGAGGGTATTGTGCATCTTTTGGGAGGAGATCTTGTGAGAGATTTGAGAGGTTTGTTTTTAGGGTTTCTTGGTGAGAACTTGTAATCCTAATTTGTATTCTCTCTTTTCTATTAGTAAAATCCCCCCTCCTTGCCCCGTGGACGTAGACAACTTGCTGAACCACGTAAATCTCGTGTCTTTACTGTTTTTTGCTGTGTATTTGCTATTGTTTGTGTGGTGGTTTCTCTCGGCTCCGCTGTCCGCGCTCCCAACACCTTCTTATAACACACCTTTTAATTTGGATAACTTCACGAGACTTCACGGGACCGTAGATGCGCGGATGTTTAATTGTTTATACGCACTGCTATTATCAAAAACAACCTTGCTATTTGGCTACCACATCTACCATCTAGCAAGAGATAGGAGGGTCCGTGGGCCCCACAGTTTTTTAGGGCCCACAGCCCCCCTATCTCTTGCTAGATGGTAGATGTGGTAGACAAATAGCTTTTTTGTATCAAAAATTGATTCAGTCAGAAAAAGATAAATTTTGGAAAAAGAGGAAGAATACAATTATACCAAACACTTAATTCAACTCGTGTAGACTCTTCATATATTCATCACACAAATGACATGAATCTATTACAAACCATTAAATCTCACACCACACCTGACACCAATCAAATCACGTAAACACTCGCACACATATTGCATAATATAACATCTTCATCACTATCAAATTAACGATCGAGAGTAAACTAATTATCACGGCTTCACAAAGATGAAGAGCTTCTAGCCCATTTGGCAATGTTTGCCGTGGGCCTTACCGCAAATGTACCACTTCCTCCCCGGTGATGTCAGCTTTATGACGTCGTATCCGCTCGTCAGAGCCTCGACCGCCTGAGGCACCTTGCAATAATTGAACTCTGGTCCGCTCACCTTGTAGACGTTGTGATATCCGCGTGGGTACTTGAACACTGTAATTATATCAAGCAATAGGAACATTAATACAATCAAGAAAGAGAGATATCTATATTTAGCTAAGGTTATTTACTACAGTATATAATTTCAAATATCTAGATATAAGTTTCCGTGTCATCATAGTATAAAAACAAAAGAAAAGAGTATTCTAGTGGAACTGTTTAGCAACTGTCCAACTAGCTAGTTGCTAGAATTAACCGGATTAGAGGCTAAAATTCTGCCCGGCAAAAAATGAACGAACTTTTTAAGTTCAAATTTTGACCCTTAAATCAGTTTAGTTCTGAACCGAAGGAAAACGATCCAGAACTAAACTGATTTAAGCCAAAACTAGTTTAATGGGGAGTTGCCAAACTGATCCTAATTATATCATCATCAAAGAAGTAAAAAAATACAGTCAAGAACATTAATTCATACCGAGAGAGTCTCCAACTCTAAAATCTCTTCCACGAGCCCAAGCAGCATAATCGAAATTGAGCTTCCATCCATAACCATCACCAACGAAATGATGTACAGAGTGTCGACCAACTGTTGGTTTTTGTTGCATATATGGTTTAGGCTTGACATAGATGAACAATTTTTGGCCCTTCATGCAATGTTTTCCATAAGCTTTCCCACAAATGTACCACTTTCTTCCCGGAGTTGTGAGGATTATGACGTCGTAGCCGGTGTCCATGGCTTCGTTGAGTGGTGGAACTTTGCATTTGTTGAAGTCATAGCCATCCACTTTGTAGACGTTATGATGTCCCTTTGGATACTTGAAAACTAAAATACGCATTTAATTATTAGATTAGTACAAGACGAAGATAAATACTTACGACTATCTTGATGTAGCTGCTTATTGCTCTCGTCCTATTTTATTATCACATTCTACGTCTCATTTTGATGATGGTGTTATTTTTTCGTTAATTTTTAAATTCAAGTATGAATCTCATGAAGTTGCTTTTCGATGATATATATCTATGAATCTCATGAAGTTACACTCGACTTGTTTGCTAGCACCTATAACTCCACAACTTGGAAGTGTTATCTGCGACACCTTCTCAAAATGTCAAATATTCCCGAAATGATAATTGCTAATAAGCTGAGTTAATTATAAGGGAAAGTGCAACTAAAGACGTACAGACGAGTAGCGCAAATAATCTGTTACTCATCCTTTGTCTTTAAAGAGAAGACTATGAAACACTCAAGAAACATTTGATTATTTGATGAAAGTTCAAGACTTCGGTGACTATATATGTACCAAGTTTGTCTCCGACATAAAAGTGACGACCCTTAGCCCAAGCTGCATAGTCGAAGTTGAGGGTCCAACCGTAGTGATCACCTACAAAATGCGTCGTTGCTCGAGCTAACGATGGAAGAGTAACAAAGACCACAAAAATGACGGAAATGAATTGAGCAAGAGTCATTGATGTCGTAGCTCTCTCTCTCTCTCTCTCTAGTTTTTAAATAGCTACCTATATTATCGTAGAAGAATGTTGAGTGTATGCTTCATGAAGTCGGGGTCTCTATTTATAGGATTATCATTATATGAGCAATGTCACTAGGAATTAATGTTGGCCGGCGATATGCCACAAAAATAATATATCTCTACAGTCATGAATTAGAGTCCACTAATCCACCAAAAAAAAAAAGTATCAGTGTGACTTGGTCACAATATCATAGGTTTAAGGAGATAGAACTAGCACTAGTACAAAACAGGGCAGTCCAAACGGGTGGAACCGTTTGGGCAAATACGGTTCCAAACGGTTATAACCGTTTGGACTGATAAAAAAACCGTTTGGGCAGAGGCCGTTGGGGTTGACTGTACCCAAACGGTCGCCCAAACGGTTCAAACCGTTTGGACTAATTCCCAAACGGTTGTAACCGTTTGGCCAATTCAAACTGTCCAAACGGTTGCAACCGTTTGGACAAATATTAGTCCAAACGGTTACAACCGTTTGGGCAAATATTAGTCCAAACGGTCGTAACCGTTTGGCCGATATATCGATCAAGCGGTTGCAACCGTTTGGGCAAATATTAGTCCAAACGGTGACAACCGTTTGGGATAGGTTATTTTGACATTTTTTTAATATTTTTGCTGCTTTGTTTAGCTACTTGCTTACAGTTAATATACATCTCACACAATGACATAACTCAATATCTCACAATGAAATCGAAAACACATACAATCGAAAACATATAATATGTATATATAATAAAAGCATTCAACCCATACAATCAACTAAACGAAAACACGAGAAGGTGACAAAGTCTGTGCCTCTCCAAAAATATACACAAATACAAAATACATATTATATGTTTGTCTCTAACATCCAAAACAAAACAAGAGCGGCCCGATCCATCCAGTCAAGGAACGGAAGAAATTCCTCGGAGAATGTCCTCCTGGGACAAGCCCGAGCATCTCAAGTCCGCAAACATCCTAGCAATATTCTCCTGTGATAAGCCATGAGTTGAACCTTGAGCATTAGAAGTAGAAGCGTGAGTAGTCGAAGCAGGACGAGCAGAAGGTGGTATATCAGTAGCGGGCTGAGGAATTGGGGTAGGACGAGTAAAAGACGGTGGATCAGAAGGAGTGGGAGCAGGACGAGCGCTCTGAGAATTAACCTATAAAGTAATAGCAATGTATGAGTGTATACGTAGTGTATATGTCTGAGTATTAAGTTTGTGTATGTGTATGTGTGTGAGTATTAAATGTATGTATATTTGAGTATGCCAGTGTACATGTGTATGCGAGTGTGTGTGTATATTAGCATATGTACCATATTGTTATTAATCCAATGCATCTGAGACCTAAGCTCCTCCCTAAAACTATCCATCTCAGCTACCCGAGATCTAAGATCGGCCAACTCGCGACGTAGCTCCTGATTAGAAGTGTTGATTTCCGGTATGGAGGATGCCCTCAGATAAGACCGAGTGACACCAATGCCCATACCTCTCTCATAACCACCGTGATGCCCTCCGTGTAGGGAATCTAACATCTGGGTGAAAGAAAGTTGATCGTCCTCTGTGGTGGAATCGACCCCTGATGAGGTTGCCTTCTCGATGACCCGATTCTGCATCATATAAAGTATTCAAATATAAGTCAACAATGCATAGATATATTTAAGAAAAATTCCCACCAAGATATCCGAAAATGAAAGAATAGTCATTGATGATACTAGCACAATACTAACAAACCTAGTTTCATATGGCTTAATATCAAACTTGAACCACCTGGCCCATATGAAATGACAGCTTGATTATGTGATAGTATATGTTTGTGGCTGACATTCCTAGTAGAAGTTGGTGATACATCACATGCTGAGGACTCCAGATGTTTCATGTGCATGCATTTTCAATCAAAAATAGCATAAAGTTAGAATAATTGTATGCGTATCATTTTGAATAGCTAGAAGTTGTTCATTTGGAGGCCTCAGATGCCAGTATGTTTGTCTGCTAGTAACACATGACCGGCATATAAGACTAGGTGACGAGATTTTGTAAATTTATATACAGCCAACAGAAAACCCATCTTTAAGGACGAAAATTAGCACACCAAAGTCTATTGGCAGAGGTTACTTGAATACCCTTTCTCTGTATGCGCTCCGTAACTTGGTAAATGAGCCAACCTGTGCAATTGGGAGCCATGAAATAGATATCACCAGAGAAGAGACTTTGTGTGGGGCTAGATTGTATAAGGACTCAGGTTGAGCTCTTTTGCCTGGACCTTATGGTCCTAACTTCCCTAAGGAGAAGTTTCTATTTCTCAACTTATTTAGGAGTAGCTTTCAGAGCTTTTACTATGACAATCACATAATCCAATCAGGAATTTTATTAAGAATCTAAATTCCTATGCGTTTGAAGTGATTCACCAATCTGTTTCTCAAGATTCAAGACTGGAGAGAGTGACGTGACTATGCAATAGACACTGTTGAGAATGAAGAGCTGAATGATACCACTATATATCGAGCAACTATGGTGGCATATTTCTACCACTATATATCCATGCAGTGACAGAACACGCAGAATTGTATTTGACAGGTTAAGAAGTCTTTGTTATGAAAATGTTTAGGATTATAATCAAAGTTACAAAATTTGTGAGTCTACATTATAATAAACATGTATATGATTTTTACTCAATGATTTGACCTTTCTGCAATTCACTAAAAATATATGTTGTATAATCGATCGTATCATTAAGAAATATATAATATGAATTTTAAATAGCTTTAAGAAGAAAATTTACCAATGCACCCATAGCTCGATACATGTTCCTCGAGCCACCTGTATAGGTTGCTCTACCATGCAAATTTGACGCCCGATTCTCCGCATTACGTCTTGCCTCCTCCTACACGTCATTGTTATATTTAGATTTGTAATCAAACAAAGGCAAAACTAATTACCAACTAAACACTTGATTTAGTTTAAATTATACACCTCCTTGTCCTTTGAATAATATAAGACCAATTAATGAGTTGCACTTTTTGTATGCTTATCTCATTCATAATTGTAAGAAAATGGTTTTTGATTTTCATTTGCCAGCATTCGAGAAAACATAAATGCAACAACCCACAATGAAGGCGTGAATTTCAACAATTTTATTAAATTTTATCAGTTGTTTTCTGCTTGAACCTTACATAATGTCATGACCATGGTACATTACTTAGGAGGATTAGCTTCAGTGGGCTTTCACTGAGACCATGACTGAGATCTTTAGAAACTTCAAATGTTCCTCTCATACCCTAATCAAAAACATATCAGTCTTTTTAGTATATACATTTTAGTGTCATAAAACAAAGACTAATCAGTTCTATACATACTTTTAGATAACATAACTCGCACAAAAGGTCATTGGACCGATTACAAGGTTACATCTTCTTACTTAACTCTTGTAGAATTTATCAAGCTTTGTCTAGTTTTGCTGTTAAACATTCTTAATTGTAGTTTTCTTTAGTGAAAATATTTATCTCCAAAACACTGATAACCATTTTGGTTTTGAAGCTTTTAAACTGTAGTTAGTTTGACTAGTTAAATGCTTACAAACTGTAGTTCTATATACTATAAATCAAGGTTTAAAGGCCATATTGTATCTGATCTTACGTATCTGATCCAGTGCAATTGAAACAGAGCAATATTTCTAGTGTTGGCTAATAATGATTAAAATAGGTTTAGGGAAATGACAATTAATGCTGGAGTAGTTTGAGGTTTGAATTGCTAAGATTGATTTTATTGTGATATATTAGGAAAAATAATGAAAACAGTGAATAGAATTTGTGATCAAACTTTTATTTTATGTTCAACACTCCTGAATTTTCCAAAACTCTAGATATTGCTATAAACAGAGGTGAAACAAAACCATGACCTACATTGAGAATTCAGACCTTGCTATAAAATATAAATATAGTTATGTAAACTATACTTTCACAAATTATGTAATATCAAAGTAGTATACTAAAATCTAAGATTACAATTATCATGCTTCCAAATCAAATAGATCTAGAGGAGTAATTTCAATATCAATTACCTCAATGGTAATAAACCCTAGCTACCTTCAATTCAAGAGAGAAATATATTGAAGAGAGTACTTTACACACTCTAGGGTTTCGATGCCACGGAGGAGGAGGAGGCGGCGTCTTCACGGCGTCCTCTTCACGGCGTCGTCGTCACGGCGGCGTCGTCTTCACAGTGAAAGCCCCGGCGAAGACCAGCAGTAGGCCACGGTCGGACTTCGAGGGCGTCGATGACGGAGGTGGAGGGGGTCGATGAGGGGGTCGATGAGGCCGCCGCGGTCGGACTTCGAGGAGCGTGAGAAAAAAGAACGGGAGAAAAAAGAGCGGAGGTTAGGGATTTGAGAGGGCGCGGGGGTTTAGATTTGGGGAAATTTTTGGGGGGAAGCGGGTTTAGTACAAGGAGGGAACGGAGAAAAAAAATTTATTAAAAAAATTTTAATTAAAACTTCCCAACGGTTTAAACCGTTTGGGATAAAATTCTCAAACGGTTTAAACCGTTTGGACGAAGTGTTTGGGATCTTTTTATAGCCCAAACGGTGTTGACCGTTTGGATTTAATTATCCCAAACGGTTTAAACCGTTTGGGATAAAATTCTCAAACGGTTTAAACCGTTTGGGATAAAATTCTCAAACGGTTTAAACCGTTTGGACTGTTTTGTACTAGTGTAGATGCGTGACGTATTATTAATTACCTTTGTTAATTTAACTAAGGTGATGGTCAATCTTTGAGTTTCATAGAAAGATCAACAAATCACAAATTATCTTATTAGACTAATTCTCTTCCCTCGCCCACTTTAAGATTCAAACTTGTTTCTTTGTTTGTTATATGTCAAACTAGGCCGTAGCCTAGCGGAAGTGGCTGTGCCTGTTAATTTCCAAATAGTACAGTTAACAGGGTTGATTGTTGATAGACCCTTTGGTACATCACCCAATTGCGGATAGACCCCTTGAGTTTTGACTCTTATAACCTCAGGAGGTCTATTTGTCAAAAAATAATTCTCTCTCTCTCTCTCTCTCTCTCTCTCTATAAAAGAATCAAATTCTCTCATGAGGGTGTATATGCAACACTAAAACTGCAGGGTCATGTCGATAGTTGCCTATAGTACATGGGTCTTTCTGCAATTAAACCTGGTTAATATTTAAAGAATAGAAATAGAATGTCGCATGTTGCAAGTGGCCGCCTTCAAAACATTATCATGGTCTTTGATATTCTGACATAAGCGGATTTTAAAACCTGGGATCGGGTATTTGTAGTTGTCTTTTATTACCCATACGGCCATACATAATCGAATATTTGTTATTGCATTTTCATTATTAAGAATTGATCTTAGTATGACGTAAGAATAATTAATTCGAGAATTCTTATACTTTAATTGTTGTATACAGAGAATTCTTATATCTTTAAGCTCAGTCTTGTTCATGTCTTGATATATTTTTAAATAGGGCTCCTTGTTGGAAACGGAATGCAAGCCTAGAGTGGGGGTGAATAGAATTGCTATAAATTTTTCAGATAGATACAGAATATGCAGCGGAAAAAAAATAATTAAGAGCAACTAACACAGGAATACACGAGATTTTTATAGTGGTTCGGATCAAAATCCTACATCTACTTCTCGCGAAGGGCCTTCTTCCCTATGACCGGAGTTATCCCTGAATCACAACCCGTTTCAGTAGGCTTTACAAACAGGACCTTGGAATCTACCCGAAACCAGTCGAGATACCCAACACCTCACAATGACCAGAAAAAACTCAGCCCTAGTTAAACCACACTCAATTACCCTGGCTTGAGCACGCTAACCCTCAATTACCCCAGCTTGAGTACGCTGTCAAACTCGCAAGTTTGAAATACAAAACCAACCCCAAAAAATAATTAAAGCACAATCGAAAAGATCTTACAGCCCTTTTAAAACAAATCGTTCTTCAAACTGATATCGATGATGATCCGTGAAGAAGCGATGTTGAAGTTAAACGTCAAGGGCACTCCTCCTCGCTGAAACGATCTTCCGATGTTGAGCGCGACGAAAAGAAGTTGAGCGAGGCTCTGGGAAACAAATTCTCACTCACAATCTCTCTCAAACCCTAGAATTTGATCTCACAAACTTGAGCAAATATCCTCTCTTTTTCTTGTTGTTAATCTCTTCTCCAATCCATCCTTAAATAGACATTGATTGCATTGGAAAGAAGTTTTCTAATTAGTGTTGAAATAGTAGATCAAATCTGTGATCAAACGGTTGAGATTGAATCAAGAAATCTGCCAAAACGCGTCCAAACCATCGATGGTTAAACGCGATCATCGATGGTTGATGCCGATCATCGATGATTCCCTGTAGTCCATCAATTATTCAAATTCTGATTTCTGGAATTCACAGATTGTTGACTATAGTCTATCAATGGTTGAAGCGATCATCGATGGTTGACTGTAGTCCATCGATAGTTGACTGTAGTCTATCGATAGTTCGATTTCTTATTTCTAAAAAATAGAGATTGTTGACTGTAGTCCATCGATGACCTATGGACCATCGATGGTTGCCCCTTGACCATCGATGGTTAATGGCTGAAATCAACTGTTCGTGTTGATTTTTGCGTCATTTTGAGCCAAAACTTTTTCGTACCTGTTTATTCCTGAAATATATCATCTCACAAATTTATTAGTACCAAATGAGAGTTTGTTATTGATCAAATAAGAGATATTGCTAGAACAACGTTTTCCCCAAATAAAGTTCTAACACTCCTTGCCTTATTTTTCTGTCCAAAAAAAAAAAAGGAAAAAGAAATTGTTGTATATAGAGAATTCCTTCGTATAACACACACACTAACCTCTTATCAATATGACATAGTTCTTCATATTAGATGGAGTTAGAATTTCGTTCCTAGAAACTATGTCCTTTCTTGTTTCATTAATGAGAACTTTACACAAAGGACTACTTTGACTTATTGTTTTTCTTCTGAAAATTGAGCAGATAAATTGAATGCAAAATAATTTTATATTTTTTTCTAAGCTCATTCCCTGAACGAGTCTGGTTTCCTTTAATCTATCACAAAAATATGATGATTGTTATCCATTGGTTCTTGTTTACAGTATTGATTAATAGTTGTGAATGTTGCGCTGTTATTTTATGGAAATTGTATCCAAAATAACAATTAATATTGTATTCTAATAGTTTAATATTTTAAATATTCTTTGTTAAAACTATATGTATTTAATATTATCTAATATTTTGAAAAATATGTATTTATTTTCATCATTTCATGTCAATAAAAAGTCTTAGAACATAAACCAACCGGATTAGTGATGGAAGTTTCTTGGAGCTCTTGAATGATCGATGTTTTGGGTTCCTTGGTGATGTGAGTTGTGTGAGGGTTTTCAAGTTTAGTCCTTGCAAAACTTATATCAGTTGTGTAATATGAGAAAAGATAGTGAATTTGCATGGTGAGGAATTGTGAAGATATACATATTTGGCCGACCATATAAAAGTCTCTTGTGTTGCATTGGTGCTTGATCTCTATATTGTGGTGCTTGTTTGTGTGTTCCATAATCCCCAACAATATCCATGATTAGTATAATGATATATCCAAATATGATCAGTACTACTATCTCTCATCTATGTTTGATCCGCTTACAACCCTAAACGTGCTACATGAATTGTGTCTTGGCTATAAATAAAAAGCTGGTTTATCTTTGGACACGACACAATATAACAAGATCAGGTTCCAATTCTAAACAAGGAAACCTTTTCTATCTGTTTATAAGAAAGTATACAATTGATCTCCATAGTTGATTCAGAAAAACAATACAGACTTCTACAAGTCAGAGGATGCAAGAAGTATTTCAAAGTTAATTTCTACACGTTGATGTCTCAATATCTTATCGAAAGATAAGGCATAACTTTGGACTAACAATTTTTCTGAGATTTTACGAGTACCGAACTATTGATTTGATGAAAAATGCAATTTCAAGAATTATTAGCTATTGGTTTGATGATCAAGTCAATCAAGATTTTCAACTGGATACAAATTTGTAATTTCCACCCCTCCCCATAGGCAAACCGTAAAAAAAGTTCCTACAAAGGACGCACTATGGAAAATTTGAGGTGAACATTATATGTGTCTCGTTATCTATTCTAAATTAATGCAATCACTGTATACTATCCGTACAATCATCAATATATCAATGCAATAATTAACTTTAAAATTTATGCTCACATATATGTCACATTCACCTAGTTTCCTATGTGATTTTCTATATATATATGATCCTTTATAGTTTTCCCCATCAAACCGCGTGCTTACTAGAATCTTGGTTATCAAAGTATACTAATAGTAAATGCTTCTATTATCTAATAGAAGGCAGAAAGAAATATAAGTCTAGATCTAACTTTTAAATGTACCTGATAGCTGTACGGAACAAATAGATAATAATTTCGAGAATATTTACTAAACATTAGCTCTTAAAATATTGTCAATAAATTCATTTACTTAGTTTGGAAAACCTAGAGTACACAAATGGCTCATGGATAACGATCACGCGCAACAAGGATTGAAACCATGGAAGCCAAATTATGACTTAGTCATTTCAATACTTAATATTAATTGGCTTTACAATCTACATTTTAAATAAATTTTTATTGTCGGGACAAAGAAGAAGATTTCTCCATAGGGGTGCAAGGACTTTGATGAGCAAAGATAGCTTATCTCAGTTAAAAAAACACCATTGATGGAAAATTGCTTATGTGGAAGAAATCTCATTATTTTTTGACATTTTCACGCCAGTGTTGCAGCAACCCCTAACTTAAGAGGGTTTTCTAATAACCCCTAACTTAAGAGGGGTGTTCTAATATTTTGAAAGTTATGGGGGTTATCTGATAATCTTTTGAAGTTTAAGGGTTTTTATGATATCAGGCCTTATAACACATCTTTTAATTTGGATAACTTCACGAGACTATTCTTCATGTGATCGTAGATGCACGGCTATTTACTTGTTTATACATACGGCTACTATAAAAAATTGATTCATTCAGAAAAAGACGAATTTTGGAAAAAGAGGGGGAATACAATAATACCAAACACTTAATTCAACTCATGTAGACTCTTTATATATTCATCACACAAATGACATGAATCTATTAAAAACCATTAAATAACACGTACCACAACAGGCACGAATCAAATCACGTACACACTCGCACACAAATTTATATATTGCATAATATAACATCTTCATCACTATCAAATTAACGATCGAGAGTAAGCTAATTATCACGGGATTCACGGCTTCACAAAGATGAAGAGCTTCTGGCCCATTTGGCAATGTTTGCCGTGGGCCTTACCGCAAATGTACCACTTCCTCCCCGGTGACGTCAGCTTTATGACGTCGTATCCGCTCGTCAGAGCCTCGACCGCCTGAGGCACCTTGCAATAATTGAACTCTGGTCCGCTCACCTTGTAGACGTTGTGATATCCGCGTGGGTACTTGAACACTGTAATTATATCAAGCAATAGGAACATTAATACAATCAAGAAAGAGAGATATCTATATTTAGCTAAGGTTATTTACTACAGTATATAATTTCAAATATCTAGATATAAGTTTCCGTGTCATCATAGTATAAAAACAAAAGAAAAGAGTATTCTAGTGGAACTGTTTAGCAACTGTCCAACTAACTAGTTGCTAGAATTAACCGGATTAGAGGCTAAAATTCTGCCCGGCAAAAAATGAACAAACTTTTTAAGTTCAAAATTTGACCCTTAAATCAGTTTAGTTCTGAACCGAAGGAAAACGATCCAGAACTAAACTGATTTAAGCCAAAACTAGTTTAAAGGGGAGTTGCCAAACTGATCCTAATTATATCATCATCAAAGAAGTTAAAAAATACAATCAAGAACATTAATTCATACCAAGAGAGTCTCCGACTCTAAAATCTCTTCCACGAGCCCAAGCAACATAATCGAAATTGAGCTTCCATCCATAACCATCACCAACGAAATGATGTACAGAGTGTCGACCAACTGTTGGTTTTTGTTGCATATATGGTTTAGGCTTGACGTAGATGAACAATTTTTGGCCCTTCATACAATGTTTTCCGTAAGCTTTGCCACAAATATACCACTTTCTTCCCGGAGTTGTGAGGGTTATGATGTCGTAGCCGGTGTCCATGGCTTCGTTGAGTGGTGGAACTTTGCATTTGTTGAAGTCATAGCCATCCACTTTATAGATGTTGTGATATCCCTTTGGATACTTGAAAACTACAATATGAAACTTTAATTGTAAGATTAGTATTATATATATGAAGATGCCTGATGTAGCTGCTTATTGCTCATGTTCTATTTTTTTAATCACATATTACATCTGGTTTTCGTGACACTGTTATTTTTCGGTTAGTTTTTAAATTCCTGTTTGAATATCACGAAGTTATAGTTCATCTAATTAAGAACTAACTGAAAAACACTTTGTCAGAGGTTGTATGTGTTAATAAAGTAAAGTTTTACACCTTAGGGGTGATAAATTGCAAAATAATAAATA
Source organism: Asparagus setaceus (assembly GCA_012295165.1). Lineage (NCBI taxonomy): Eukaryota > Viridiplantae > Streptophyta > Magnoliopsida > Asparagales > Asparagaceae > Asparagus > Asparagus setaceus. Next base: position 29,392,965 of record CM022706.1, read on the forward strand.
TAATAAATAAATAAATAAAAATAAAAATCCACATTTATGGTCTTAAGTAGAACTTATCACCGCTCAACTTGTTTGCTAACACTTATCACCCTATAACTTGTGGGGGGAAAGTGCTATCTACACCATATCCTCCTCAAAATGCCAAACTCCAGAAGGATAAGTGCTAATAAACTGACTTAATTATAGGGAAAGGTTTTACTAGATATATGATAACATAAGCATATGACCATTTGATGGAAGTTGTAGAGTTTGATGAAAATATATGTACCAAGTTTGTCCCCGACATAAAAGTGACGACCCTTGGCCCAAGCGGTGTAGTCGAAGTTCAGGGTCCAACCGTAGTGATCACCTACAAAATGCGTCGTTGCTCGAGCCAACGATGGAAGAGTAACAAAGACCACAACAATGGCGGAAATGAATTGAGCAAGAGCCATTGATGTCGTAGCTCTCTCTCTCTAGTTTTCAATTAGCTACCTATATTATTGTAGAAGATGTTGAGTGCATGTTTCATGAAGTCGGGGTCTCTATTTATAGGATTATCATTATATGAGCAATGTCACTAGGAATTAATGTTGGCCGGCGATATGCCACAACAAATATATATCTCTACAGTCATGAATCAGAGTCCACTAATCCAACAAAAAAAAAGTATCTGGGTGACTTGGTCACAAAATCATAGGTTTAAGGAGATAGAACTAGATGTGTGACGTATTATTAATTACCTTTGTTAATTTAACTAAGGTGATGGTCAATCTTTGAGTTTCATAGAAAGATCAACAAATCACAAAATATCTTATTAGACTAATTCTCTTCCCTCACCCACTTTAAGATTCAAACTTGTTTCTTTGTTTGTTGTATCTCAAACTAGGCCGTAGCCTAGCGGAAGTGGCTGTTAATTTCCAAATAGTACAGTTAACAGGGTTGATTGTGGATAGACCTTTTGGTACATCACCCAATTGCGGACAGACCCCTTGAGTTTTGACTCTTATAATCTCAGGAGGTCTATTTGTCAAAAAATAACTCTCTCTCTCTCTCTCTCTCTCACAGGATAAAAGAATCAAATTCTCTCATGAGGGTGCATCGGCAACACTAAAACTGCAGGGTTCTGTCCATAGTTGACTATAGTACATGGGTCTTTCTGCAATTAACCCTGGTTAATATTTAAAGAATAGAAATAGAATGTAGCTTGTTGCAAGTGGCCGCCTTCAAAACATCATCATGGTCTTTGATATTCTGACATAAGCAGATTTTAAAACCTAGGATCAGGTATTTGTTGTTGTCTTTTATTACCCATACGGCCATACATAATCGAATATTTGTTATTGCATTTTCATTATTAAGAATTGATCTTAGTACGACGCAAGAATAATTAATTCGAGAATTCTTATACTTTAATTGTTGTATACAGAGAATTCTTATATCTTTAAGCTAAGTCTTGCTCATATCTTAATATATTTTTAAATAGGGCTCCTTGTTAGAAACGGGATGCAAACTTAGAGTGGGGATTAATAGAATTGCTACAAATTTTTCGGATAGACACAGAATATGCAATAGAAAAAAAATAAAAAATTAAGAACAACCAATACAGGAACACACGAGATTTTTATAGTGGTTCAGCTCAAAATCCTACGTCCACTCTTCTTTCTCGCGAAGGGCCTTTTTCACTATGATCAGAGCTATCCCTAAATCACAACACATTTCAGTAGGCTTTACAAATAGGACCTTGGAATCTACCTAAAACCAGTCGAGATCCCAACTCCTCACAATGACCAGAAGAAATCCAGTCCTGGCTATCCACACTCAATTACCTAGACTTGAGCACGCCAATCCTCAATTACCCCGTCTTGAGTACGCCGTCAAACTCTCAAGTTTGAAATACAAAACTAACCCTAAAAAAAAAATTAAAGCACAATTGAAAAGATCTTACAGCCCTATTAAAACAAATCGTTCTTCAAACTGATGTTGATGATGATCCGTGAAGAAACGATGTTAAAGTTGAACGCAAATGGCACTCCTCCTCGCTGAAACGATCTTCCGATGTTGAACGCGACGAAAAGAAGTTGAACGAGGCTCAAGGAAACAAATTCTCACTCACAATCTCTCTCAAACCCTATAATTTGATCTCACAAACTTGTGCAAATATCCTCACTTTATCTTGTTGTTACTCTCTTCTCCAATCCATCCTTAAATAAACATTGATTGCATTGGAAAGAAGTCTTCTAATTAGTGTTGAAATAGGAGGTCAAATCTGTGATCAAATGGCTGAGATTGAATCTAGAAATCTGCCAAAACGCGTCCAAACCATCGATGGTTAAACGTGATCATCAATGGTTAATGCCGATCATCGATGATTCCCTGTAGTCCATCAATTATTCAAATTCTGATTTCTGGAATTCACAGATTGTTGACTATAGTCCATCGATAGTTGAAGCGATCATTGATGGTTGATTGTAGTCCATCGATGGTTCGATTTCTCGTTTCTGAAAAATACAGATTGTTGACTGTAGTCCATCGATGACCTATGGACCATCGATGGTTGCCCCTTGACCATCGATGGTTAATGGCAGAAATCGACTGTTCGTATTGATTTTTGCGTCGTTTTGAGCCAAAACTTTTTCGTACCTATTTATTCCTGAAATATATCATCTTACAAACTTATTAGTACTAAATGAGAGTTTGTTATTGATCAAACAAGAGATATTGCACGGACAAAGTTTTCCCCAAATAAAGTTCTAACACTCCTTGCCTTATTTTTCTGTCCAAAAAAAAAAAGAAGAAGAAGAAGAAGAAGAAAGAAATTGTTGTATACAGAGAATTTCTTCGTATAACACACACACTAACCTCTTATCAATATGACATAGTTCTTCATATTAGATGGAGTTAGAATTTCGTTCCTAGAAACTAAGTCCCTTCTTGTTTCATTAATGGGAACTTTACACAAAGGACTACTTTGACTTATTATTTTTCTTCTGAAAATTGAGAAGATAAATTGAATGCAAAATAAATTTTTTTCTAAGCTCATTCCCTGAACGAGTCTGGTTTCCTTTAATCTATCACAAAAATATGATGATTGTTATCCATTTGTTCTTGTTTACAGTATTGATTAATACTAGTGAATGTTGCGCTGTTATTTTATGGAAATAGTATCCAAAATAACAATTAATATTGTATTCTAATAGTTTAATATTTTAAATATTCTTTGTTAAAACTATATGTATTTAATATTATCTAATATTTTGAAAAAATATGTATTTATTTTCATCATTTCATGTCAATAAAAAAGTCTTAGAACATAAACCAACCGGATTAGTGATGGAAGTTTCTTGGAGCTCTTGAATGATCGATGTTTTCGGGTTCCTTGACTGATGCGAGTTGTGTGAGGGTTTTCAAGTTCCGTCCTTGCAAAACTTATATCAGTTGTGTAATATGAGAAAAGATAGTGAATTTGCATGGTGAGGAATTGTGAAGATATACATATTTGGCCGACCATATAAAAAGTCTCTTGTGTTGCATTGGTGCTTGATCTCTATATTGTGGTGCTTGTTTGTGTGTTCCATAATCCCCAACAATATCCATGATTAGTATAATGATATATCCAAATATGATCAGTACTACTATCTCTCATCTATGTTTGATCCGCTTACAACCCTAAACGTGCTACATGAATTGTGTCTTGGCTATAAATAAAAAAAGCTGGTTTATCTTTGGACACGACACAATATAACAAGATCAGGTTCCAATTCTAAACAAGGAAATATTTTCTACCTATAAGAGAGTATGCAATTGATCTCCATAGTTGATTCAAAAAAACAATACAGACTTCTACAAGTCAGAGGATGCAGGAAGTATTTCAAAGTTAATTTATACACATTGATGTCCCAATATCTTATCGAAAGATAAGGCATAACTTTTGGACTAACAATTTTTCTGGGATTTTACGAGTACCGAACTATTGATTTGATGAAAAATGCAATTTCAAGAATTATTAGCTATTGGTTTGATGATCAAGTCAATCAAGATTTTCAACTGGATACAAATTTGTAATTCCCACCCCTACCCATAGGCAAACCGTAAAAATAAGTTCCTACAAAGGACGCACTATGAAAATTTTGAGGTGAACATTATATGTGTCTCGTTATCTATTCTAAATTAATGCAATCACTATATACTATCCATACAATCATCAATATATCAATGCAATAATCAACTTTAAAATTTATGCTCACATATATGTCACATTCACCTAGTTCCCTATATGATTTTCTATATATAGATGATCCTTTATGGTTTTCCCCGTCAAACCGCATGCTTACTAGAATCTTGGTTTCATGAAAAGTATGCTAATAGTAAATGCTTCTATTATCTAATAGAAGGCAGAAAGAAATAATTCTATATCTAATTTTTTTTAAATGTACCTAATAGCTGTACGGAACAAATAGATAATATTTTCGAGAATATTTACTAAACATTAGCGCTTAAAATATTGTCAATAAATCCATTTACTTAGTTTGGAAAACCTAGAGTACACAAATGGCCCATGGATAAAGATCACACGCAACAAGGATTGAAACCATGGAAGCCAAATTATGACTTAGTCATTTCAATACTTAATATTAATTGGCTTTACAATCTACATTTTAAATAAATTTTTATTGTCGGGACAAAGAAGAAGATTTCTCCATAGCGCTGCAAGGATTTTGATGAGCAAAGATAGCTTATCTCAGTTAAAAAACACCATTGATGGAAAAATTGTTGTGTGGAAGAAATCTCATTATTTTTTGACATTTTCACGCTAGTGTTGCGGCAATGTACAATTTTGCTGGTTTAATTAACAGACAGAGATTGGATACTTAAGTCGTGCAAATGTTGTAGAAGTCGATCGATACTAATTTGAACACAAATAGAAATTCAAAATAGGGAGAAGAAAGCCTAAATGTTCATTTACATTAGGTCAGCTATAATCTCAATAACTTATCAAATCATCAATTTTCTCACCACCTGAATCTCAAACTTCCTCACTCAAATTACTTCACAAAAATAATCTTACTCCGTCTTCTAAAACCACTCCGTACTATTCACCACCGTGGTCGTGTCACCACCAACTCCACCGATTACAACCTGAGGCGAAAATTTGAGCATGGCCTTCGCTCCCCACATCCGGAAGGTGGCCCCATCATACGCCAACATGGCAAATTTATTGGAGAAAACTCCCATAAATCGGAACCAAAAAACAAAACAAAAAAGCATTTTAAAAGTTATTGGGGGATTTATTATAATTTACCCAAAAGATATTGGGGGTTTCTGCAAAAGTTAATGCGAGTTTAGTGTGATTTTAAAGTTATCGGGGGTTTGTTACAAAATACTGAAAGTTCTTAGGGGGTTTCGAGTAATTTACCCCCTTTGAAATTAGTCCGGCAAATTTTGAAGCATTTTGAAATTAGTCTCTCAAATCTTCGTATTTTTAAATTAGTCCCCCAAATATGTTGCGTGTTTTGAAATTCGTCCCCTAAATGTTTCAACAAGGTGTTAAGTAGAGGGACTAGTTTCAAAACACTTAAAAAGATTTGGAGGACTAATTTCAAAATATAAAGATTTTGGGTGATCTATTTCAAAACACTTAAAAATTTTACGGACTTATATTAAAAAAAAACCCTAAACAAAATTAGATGTAGACTTCTCTGTGTCCTTTTTGACGTACTTGCTAGTAGAAGTTCAGATCCTATAAGAACCTTCATGTTTGACACATCTACAGCATAGAACCTCCCGCACCATGTGAGAGATTCTAATAGGATCTGAACTCTACTAGTAGATAAAATTATTTATTATTTGCATACATTTCATGACAATTGCGAATCTTATAGGATGCAATTTGACGGAAAAAGAAATCCTATAGAGGATCCTATATAGAAAATTATGTAAGGACTAAATAGAATGTGGCATGTGTCTCACTTACCAAATATTCTAAAGTTTGATTATACTATACTGTTCTTTGATAAAAGATCAAAGTTGAAGGGTTTGTTGATAACCCCTTAACTTAAGAGGGGTTTTTTGATATTTGAAAGTTATAGGTGATAATCTTTCAAAGTTTAAGGGGTTTTATGATATTAAGCCTTCTTATATCACATCTTTTAATTTGGATAACTTCACGAGACTATTCTTCACGGGACCGTAGATTCACGGATATTTAGTTGTTTATACGTACGGCAATTATCAAAAATTGATTCAGTCAGAAAAAGACAAATTTTGGAAAAAGAGGAAGAATACAATTATACCAAATACTTAATTCAACTCATGTAGACTCTTCATATATTCATCACACAAATGACATGAATCTATTAAAAACCATTAAATCTCACACCACACCAGACACCAATCAAATCACGTACACACTCGCACACATATTGCATAATATAACATCTTCGTCACTATCAAATTAACGATCGAGAGTAAGCTAATTATCACGGCTTCACAAAGATGAAGAGCTTCTGGCCCATTTGGCAATGTTTGCCGTGGGCCTTACCGCAAATGTACCACTTCCTCCCCGGTGACGTCAGCTTTATGACGTCGTATCCGCTCGTCAGAGCCTCGGTCGCCTGAGGCACCCTGCAATAATTGAACTCTGGTCCGCTCACCTTGTAGACGTTGTGATATCCGCGTGGGTACTTGAACACTGTAATTATATCAAGCAATAGGAACATTAATACAATCAAGAAAGAGAGATATCTATATTTAGCTAAGGTTATTTAGTACAGTATATAATTTCAAATATCTAGATATAAGTTTTCGTGTCATCATAGTATAAAAAGAAAAGAAAAGAGTATTCTAGTGGAACTGTTTAGCAACTGTCCAACTAACTAGTTGCTAGAATTAACCGGATTAGAGGCTAAAATTCTGCCCGGCAAAAAATGAACAAACTTTTTAAGTTCGAATTTTGACCCTTAAATCAGTTTAGTTCTGAACCGAAGGAAAACGATCCAGAACTAAACTGATTTAAGCCAAAACTAGTTTAAAGGGGAGTTGCAAAACTGATCCTAATTATATCATCATCAAAGAAGTTAAAAAATACAGTCAAGAACATTAATTCACACCGAGAGAGTCTCCGACTCTAAAATCTCTTCCACGAGCCCAAGCAACATAATCGAAATTGAGCCTCCATCCATAACCATCACCAACGAAATGATGTACAGAGTGTCGACCAACTGTTGGTTTTTGTTGCATATATGGTTTAGGCTTGACGTAGATGAACAATTTTTGGCCCTTCATGCAATGTTTTCCATAAGCTTTCCCACAAATATACCACTTTTTTCCCGGAGTTGTGAGTGTTATGATGTCGTAGCCTGTGTCCATAGCTTCGTTGAGTGGTGGAACTTTGCATTTGTTGAACTCGTAGCCATCCACTTTATAGACGTTGTGATATCCCTTTGGATACTTGAAAACTACAATATGAAAATTTAATTGTAAGATTAGTATCATATGGAGATTCCTGATGTAGCTGCTTATTGCTCATGTTCTATTGTTTTTATCACATATTACATCTAGTTTTCATGACAATGTTATTTTTCAGTTAGTTTTTAAATTCCTATATAAATCACGAAGTTATAGTTCTTGAAAATGTCTAATTAAGAACTAATTGAAAAACACTTAATGAGGGGTTGTATGTGTTAATAATGTGAAGTAGCTACACCTCCATACTATAGGGTTGATACTTTGCAAAAAAATTAAAAAATAATAAATAAATAAGTAAAAATAAAAATCTGCATTTATGGTCTTAAGTAGAACTTATCACGCTCAACTCGTTTGCTGGCACTTATCACCCTACAACTTATGTGGGGAAAAGTGCTATCTACACCATATCCTCCTCAAAATGCCACACTCCAGAAATGTTAAGTGCTAATTAACTGAGTTAATAATAAGGAAAAGTTTTACTAGTTATGAATTGGCTAGTTATATATTATTGTAAAAGAATGTTGAGTGCATGTTTCATGTAGTCGGAGTCTCTATTTATAGGATTATCCTTATATGAACAATGTCACTAGGAATTAATGTTGGCCGGCGATATGCCACAAAAAGTATATATATATCTAAAAAAAATTATGTGTGTGACTTAGTCATAATATCATGGTTTTGAGAAGATGGAAACTAGCTATTGATGTGTGAACTATTATGTATTATTATTATTTCGATACGAATTATTAATTAATTACCTGTTAATTTAACTAAAGGATTGCCAATCTTTGAGTTGCAAAGAAAGTTCTACAAATCACAATATATTTGATAAGACTAATTCTCTTTCCTTACCCACCTCTAAATTCAAATTTTGAATTTTCTGTTTGTTATATGGCAAAATAGGCCGTAGCCTTACGGAAATGGCTGCCCTTTTTTTTTCATCAAAATATTCGTTATGGGCTGGCACTTTTAGTTTTTAAGAATTGGTCGTAGCATGACGCAAGAAGAATTAAATTCCAGAGTTCTTATACTTTGCAAAAAGAAAAAGACATTTTCTCCTGTGTTTAATTCTTGTTAGGGTTAAATTCGGACATGATCAAATTAGGCGTAGTTTTGATAAATGATGTAGCTAAAATTTTAGTCCTAGAATCTATTGATGCAAACCGGTTACATGATAGACAGATAAAAGATATGTGATTAGCGTATGTTTGGCGGACGTTATCTAATATTTGCACATGAGTATAGTTCCACATTGAATAAAAATGTGATGGGTTTAAATATGAGTTTAGATTAATACTTAATAGGTTAAGCTTTTAGGTAAAAATTGATTCCGAGCTTCTACTTAAGGCCAGTTATCTTTTAAAGACTCATCTAATTACTTTGCCATTTTCCTTTAGTTATTTTGTTCTTTTGTATTACCTCTCTAAGTTTGATGTGATTTTCTTGTTTCATTAACGAGGACCTTACACAAAGGATAAGGACTATTTTGACTTTTTATGTTTCTTCTGAAAATTGAGTAGACAAATAGAATGCAAACTAATTCATAGTTTTTCTGAGCTCATTCCCTTGCGAAGAAGATGTTTCTTTTTGTTTGTTTGTCATTTGCCGACTAAGGGTATCTAATCGGGTGTTATCGGGTCAAACCGTTAAGAAATGGGTTAGGCACATATATAATAGAGGGGTAAAAATGACACTTTGTTCCCAACCGCTAGATTTATAGAATACCTCTTCTAATATAACGCGATTTAACTTAAAGGACCATTTAGCAAGACCTTATATGATTTGAGGGCTAATATACAATAATGTAAGATTTAAGAGATTAATATTTGGAAGGAAAAAAACTTATTTTTAAACACATCCGCTTTCAAAATTACCCTTAGTCATGAAATACTCCACCAATTTAATTTCTGTATTTTGAAGTTGTTATACCTTTGTTGCAACTTGCAATATTGTTTCTTCTGAGTTGTTAGATATACAGTAAACTTTTAAACCAAATGTTAAATCATTATTTTTTGACATTTTCACGCTCATGTTGTGACAAGGTGCAAGTCAATTTTGCTGGTTTAAAAGACAGAGATAGGGTACATGCGTCGTGCAAATGTTATAGATGTCCATCGATACTAATTTGAACACAAATAGAAATGAAAAAACATGGAGAAGAAAGCCTAAATGTTCATTTACTGTAGAACATGCACAAAAACATGCACAAACAGTTTTTCAGGTTCAGTAGTCGACTACTAGGCATTGTGATACACTACTGTATGTGACAGCAGCAAGTTTTGGTAAAGAACGAGTAGTCGACTAATATGAGTTGTAGTCGACTACACTGTAAACGACAGAAAGGTGTATTTCTGCGTTGGGTCTGAGTAGTCGACTAATATGAGTTGTAGTCGACTAATCAAGCGATTCAAAACGGGTCTAATTAGGAATTGGTTTTAAACCCAATTCGCTTAGAGGTTATAAATAACCCCTAACCCGATTGTTAGGTAAGTTTCAAGCACGCTTTGGAGCAGCCTTTGAGAGAGTTTGGTGCATCTTTGGAGAGGAGATCTTTGAGAGATTGAGAGGTTTGTTTTAGGGTTTCTTTGTGAGAACTTGTAATCCTAATTTGTATTCTCTCTTTCTATTAGTGAAAATCCTCCTTACCCCCGTGGACGTAGGCAACTTGCGAACCACGTAAATCTCGTGTCTTTACTCTTTTATTGTGTTTGGCTTTTCCGCTTGTGGTGGTTTCTCTCGACGGTTCACGGTCCGCTACCAACAATTGGTATCGAGCTATTGTTCGATTGGAAGTGGTGTAATTTCTAATTTGAGGGGTGTTCGGTGATTCCCGAGAAGCGGATTCACGAAGACAAACAGAGGATGGCGCCAACCAAGAAATCACCAAAGTGGGAAAATTCGAGATTGAAAAGTTCAATGGGAAGAACGATTTTTCTTATTGGAGGATGCGATGAAAAACTTTCTAATTTCGCAAAAATTGCACAAGACTTTGGATGGAAAGGAGAAGAAGAACAAGGATATGTCGATGAGGATTGGGAGGAGTTGGATCCGAAGCACGGGCGCCGATTATCCTATGCCGAGAAGGATGTAGCTTTCTTGGTAGATGGAGAGGAAACGGTCATGGGCGGTGGAAGAAGTTAGAGGGTACCTTCATGACGAAGAGTCTAACTAACGGATCTACTTAAAATCCAAATTGTATACTTGCAAGATGGAGGAGGGCTCATCAATCCGGAACACATCAACAAGTTTGATAGGATCATATCAGATTTGAAAGACATAGATGTTAAAGTAGGAGACGAGGATCAGCGCTTCTACTACTGTCTCGCCAAGTCTTATGAGAACCTGGTGCAAACACCGATGCTTGTGGGAGAAAATCGAAGATGGATGAGACTAGAACGGCACTTCTAGCGACGATCTTCTAAGATCGCAACTAGTGACATGGCCATCGGCGGTAACAGGAACAAGCGCAGGATTGTTTGCAAGAGGAAGGAGCAATGAGCGAGGAAAAGGCAAGGGAGGAAAGTCTAGATCTAAATCAAGACCTCTTGCGGGAAAAGGATGTTTCAAGTGCGGTGAAGTTGGGCATTTCAAAGTCGACTGTCCAAATAAGAGAGTAGGTGGAAAGAAGAACAACAACAAGACTGAGAGGAGAGAGGGCAAGGAAGAAGCGAAGCCACGCTTCAGAGGAAGGGAGCGATAAGGAATGCTATGTCGTCACGGGTGGCGAGGAGATCTCCGGGAAGTGGATACTTGATTCTGGTTGCTCTTACCATATGTGTCCAAATAGGAAGTGGTTTACTACCTACAGAGGCATTGATGGTGGAACTGTATTGATGGGGAATAACCATGCTTGTAAAACAGTGGGGCTAGGTAATATCAAAATCAAGATGCATGATGGAGTGGTTCAAACCTTGACGGATGTGAGGCATGTTCCCGACTTGCGGAAGAATCTTATCTCGTTGGTGCTTTGGACTCGGTGGTTGCGGATTGTGACGGAAAACGGAGTGAAGAAGGTTGTTCGTGGTTCCTTAGTAGTGATGAAGAGTGTTCGCCACGGTAATCTATATACTCTCGTGCACGACGCAACATGAGATGCACGGTTGACCCAAGGAAGTGGTGGAGACCCATGTGAGCACACACGGTTATGGCATAGGCGGCTTGGGCATATGTCAGAGAAGGGTCTAGTTCTGCTTGGTAAAGAGGGTCTTGTTCGCGGTAAAAGTTGGTTTGTTATTCATTGCTCGTTTGAATCGCTTTTGCCTTGGCCTACAACAAAATTTCAAACAAAAGAAATGCCTTTATTTTAGGCGCATAATGAAAACGAAAATTACAACTCTCTTCCTTTGTGAACAAACACGAGGATCTCTATTTTACGGGATCCTCGCCATGGGTTCTTTGCCCGCGTCGGACTTTTATTCGTCCGCTGACCACCGCTAATCCCGATCCCGTGTAAACCCGTTCCGAACTACAGACGAGAGGGGCTCGCTTCACGAAGGAAACGGTTACCGAGGGATCACACTCACGAAGGAGAGGATCGTCATGGGATCGTGACTCACGAAGGAGAGGATCACGAGCGGGTGAGATCTACAAGGAGAAATCACAGCTATCCCCGAGGTTAAGACGAAGCTTAACCTAGAGGGTATCTCAGAGTTCGACCCGAGTTTGTTTACCTTCCGCCTATAGATCCGACGCCGATCGACTTGAGCTCGCCGGTGCTCGAACCGCAAGGTCAGATCTCGCGAGGGCTCTTCGAAGTCCAAATCACCCAGTCCCCAACCTCAAAGAACCAACCCCTCCATGAGCAAGACCCCCTATTTATAAAAGTATACATGCCATGGAAAGCCCTTACTTTGTCGAGCCATTCTGGCCAGTTTCGTGGGAGCCGGCTTGGCGAGGGGCCGAGACGCGCCTTGAGCACTCTCGCCATTGTTGACTCGGCCAAGTTGCCGAGGTGGTTCTGCCAAAGTGGCCGAGCCTTCTGATTTCTGAGGCACCTCGGTTGTTGTCGAGGTGGTTTGCATTAGCGGGCCGAGCCACCTTGGCCATTTGGCCGAGGTGTCGCTTCGCCGCCATTGCCTTCTTCGCCGATTTCCGCTGACTCTTCGGTCTTCCGGCTTAGTTTTGCTCGGTGATGTCGCCATGGTTTGAGTCCGTGGTCCGATCAACTTTCGAGTTCAAACGCTCGCTTGCATCGACGGACTAAGTACGGTTGATTCCGCCTCGCCGACGCTTGAGTTTAGCCAACTCGCCTCGTTGAGCCGTCGTCGGGTTTCTCCCGCGGCGTGTCGTTTCGGCGGCAAATGCGCCTCGCCGACTCACTTCATGGGTTCCGACTGCGCTTTATCGTTTTGCGGCGTAATCACGTCGGCGTTAAGTGGCGCGTCGGATGGATCGTCGGTTGTCAACCCACCGCTTACGAAGTCTTGTTTGGGTATTGATAAGCAATTTTAACGCCACAGATACCCTCCAAAGCGCCTCGCCTCGATTCTTGATGAGTCCGGGATGCTTTGACATGATGAGCCCTTCACTCTTTAATTGGCGGATAGGACTTGTGAATGACCACGGCGTTTGATCTCTCCATTCCCTTCGCCTTTCCGCTTTGTAGGATTGTCAAGATATTACGCATCGCATTTTTTGTCCGACCGTTGTCGAAATCCCACCGTAAGTCGATAGATGAATTTCTTTTGAGGTTGGCTTCAGATTTGATTCCTCTAATTCTCTCGTGTTCTCCGCTTTGTAGGATACCGGGTGTTGCGCATTTATTGCTTGACCGCTGTCGAATTTCAAACCGTAGCTAATTGAGTTCATTTGCCGTTGACTCGTGTCGGTGGATTATCGCCCAATTGACCTCGAGATTCCTCCGCTGATCGGGAATTCTTTGTGGATCCGAACCGCTGATCGGTGAATCCTTCGTCGGCGGCGTGTTGGTTGGCGCTCTTGCGTACTTCGTTCGTTGATGTCATCTGGTGGGAGGTATTCTTCCCAATTGTTGATTGGTAGGCCCTCGGTGATGCATGAATCGGCACCGATATGGGAGGAGTCCTTTCGAGGTAGAGCGCTGTCCGCCGATATAAGCCTCGTCGAAATTTTATCCTCCTTGAGGTCCCACAATGAAGGAAATTGAGGGTTATCGAGTTATCCTTAAGAATATGGTAATATTCTCCAGAACTTCTCTAAGAACCGTGAATTAGTTTATACTGTAATCCTATTTGGAGTAGGGCATGGGAGAATATCCGAAGATTGAGTCCGCCTGTGCCACCTTGCCGATGATTTCGACCATTTAGAGGTTAAGCTCCAAAGTCTACAAGATTTTGAAGTAGCGGGCTCGCCTCTTATATCGAGGCTGCGCTGTGACTTGGCGGGATGCTAGCGTTATTCTTGGACTTGGAGTTCAAATGCAAGTGAGGCCAGTGCATCATTTGGAGCTGCTTCTTCTTTGAAGCTTCATCTTCCGTGGGACATTTTTGGTCTTGTGTCCTTCTTTGGAGCGAGGATAGTAGAGCTCGAACAGGAGCTTCAAGCGGCGAGGGAGAGCCTGATCGTCTTGAAGCTGACGAAGGCCAACAAAGAAAAGACTCTCGCGGTCGTGCCCGAGGAATTTGAACTCTCGAAGCAGAAGCTGGTTGACATCAAGAAGGAGACTGCGGAGGCCCTTAATGGCAGCGAGGAGACTTTCAGGGCCGAGCTTCAGGAGGAACTTCAACAAGCTTTCCTCAATAAAGTATCTGAGTTAAAGCAAAACATATTTCTGTCCTCTTTTGTGCTCTATTATGATTCTTTTATTTCGTCAGAAATAATTAACCATAATACTTATAGGATTTTTGGCAAACCCTCAGCCGTCAACGGATTTGATTAGCCTTTACCAACTACCGTTTGAGTTGGGCTAGCGTGCGGATTGTCCAAATCCGTTCCGCCGCGTGGCGTTGTCTAGAAGAATGAAACTCTTCTAGACTTGTTGCTATGATATTGAATACATAGGCTCGGTACTCTTTTACGGGCAAGAGATCGCCCGGCAACGCGTGTAAGGCATTGGCTTAATCCCTTCTTAGGCTTCGGGATGAAATACCCTTAATCGAACTCGTGTCTTCTTCAATCGGAGAAAGACTAAACCGGCGACGCTGTTAGGCCGACTTTAGGGTTATTGGCCAGACCCGGCCCTCAGGTTGGCCTTTACCAACTACCGCTTGAGTTGGGCTAGCGTGCGGATTATGGATCCGTCATACGTGGCGTTGTGCTAAAAGAATGAGACTCTCTTAGACTTAATGCTACGATGTTGAATCGTGAAGCCGTCTTTTGTCACGGGAATAGACTACCCGGCAACGCGTGGTAGGCGTTGGCTTTATCCCTTCTTAGGCTTCGGGACAAAATACCCCAGAATCGAACTCTGGTGTCTTCTTCAATCGGAGAAAGACTAAACCGGCGACGCGTGTTAGGCGTCGACTTCATCCCTTCTTAGGCTTCGGGATGAAACACCCCAAGATGAATCTTGGCGCCTTCTTTTGACCGGAGAAGGATTGAACCGTCATAAGGTTGATTGAGGTGGGAAAGGAAGAATGTATTCTATTTCCCGAAGGTGGAGAGGAAGGAGGATCTTGTCTCCTATCTCCGGGTAAGGGATGAACAAGAGAGGAAGGTTTTGTATCCTATCTCTTGCCAGTGGAGAGGAAGGTTTTGTGTCCTATCTCCAGGTGCTCACGAATTTGAAATAAGAGAGGAAGGTTTTGTATCCTATCTCTTATTGATGGAGAAGAAGGAGGATCTTGTCTCCTATCTCCGGATATTGGAAAGGAAGGATTTTTGTCCTGTTTCCAGTGGGAGAGACTAAAAATGGGATCTCCATTTTGAGAATCTTGAAAGATGAGACTAAGAGTGGGATCTCCACTCCGAGAATCTAAGACAAGAGAGGAAGAATGTATTCTATCTCTTGCTTCTGGAGAGGAAGAATGTATTCTATCTCCAGGTAAAATGTGGGAAAGAAAGAATGTACTCTATTTCCCAATGAGAAACTAAGAGTGGGATCTCCACTCCGAGAATCTTGGAAGGGTACGGATAGCTTTCGCTTTTGTAGGATCAAGCAACTGCATTTGAAGTGGACCTCGCTCGCGGGAGGGAATCGAGAGGGATTTTGGCCGGTGGTTGGACCAGGAGATTTTAGTGGGCCCACCGCCAATGAATTTGATCGGTGAGAGAATTTTGGAGGAAAACACAATAACTTAGGGTTATCCTCATGAAAATGAGTGAGATATTCTCTCGAGGAACTTCCCATCAAACGGTTATCCCGAATGTATTAAGGATAATACTTTTCGTAAACTTCCCATTTATCTAAGATAATTGCCTGGCCGCCATTCTCAGGTGATAAGGCGATATGCACCGCTTGAATAGACCGTGTCTATTATAAACGGTCCTTCCCATTTGGGTTCGAATTTACCTTTCTTTTGGAGTTGAGAATTATCGGTCGCCTAGCGGCGAGGACGCAGATCTCCTCCCTAAAGGTTCTCGTCGAACTTTCTTGTTGAAAGCCCTCGACATTCTAGCTTGATAGAACTCAATGCATTGTTGAGCCTCCAGCGCTTCTCATCTAACATCTCAAGTTCTTCGAGACGCTTTTGATGTTGTTCTTCGGTCGCCATCTCTCGCTGTAAGGGCGACGCCAAGTGACGGAATCGATTTCCAACGGAGAATTGCTTCACACCCGTAGACCGTAGAGTACGGTAGCTCCTCGTCATGACGCATCGCAGCGATATGCCCGAGTGCTTCTCCGAAGTTTATCATCCCAGCCTCGCTTGTTATTCTTCACAAGCTTCACAAAATCTTGATGATCGTTTTGTTGAACGCCTAACCCATTCGCCGCCGGATTATAGGTCACGACGGAGACATCTTGTATCTTGAATTTTCGCAAAACCCGATGAAGGAATTGCCGATAAATTGGGGACCGCTGTCATGCACGATCCGTTTGGGACACCATGTCGATAGATGACATGGTGTTTGATGAATCGACGACGTACTCGCCTTGACCTCTTTAGTGGGATTGCTTCACCACTTGGAGAAGTAGTCTGTGATCGCTAGAATAAACCGATCTCCTTTAACCGACGGAGGAAAAATGGGACCTACAACGCCCATTCCCCATGTCTCAATGGCCGTGATGTGGTCAAGGATGCCGCTCGCGGCCGATGCATATAATTGCGGAATTTGACACGCATGGCATTTCCGAAATGCATCGATCAAGGCCATTAATCATCGTGGGCCAAAAGTAGCCCATTCTCCGATTCGCCAGAGCTTGGGACCAGCCGGCAAGACTACATTCACCTTCGTGCTTCCCGGCGATCTTCGCCTCTTTGTTTGAGAGGCATCGAGTAAAGACCATCGCACTCACCGATATAGCATCCGGGTTTCGTGTCGTAAAAGAATCTTGAGCTCTTCGCCGATTGACTCTTCTCCTTCACGCCTTCCGTAGAATACCATGTAAGACGAATCGATGATAGGAAAGCCAATCTCGGCTCCAACTTGGTTTGGGTTGCGTACTTTTGGTAACTACCCCTTACCTTCTTGTGCCTCATCGTATAATGGTACGAAGAGTTGGTGAGTCCCGACCGTAACTAGTTGCTCGGTCTCTAAGGTTGTGCTAACGCATACTAACGCCGGCATTCAGTGAGCGCTTTGGAGGCGGATATATTCGATGAAGAATTCTTCAATGAGTCCGCCATTTCAACAGCCTATCCGATGATAGGGGATTAGATCCGATTCCTCGACTTCAGAGTCACCACGAACCCGCTTAACTATCGCCAGAATCTCCATACGCCGAGATATTCGACCACTTTTGGCTAAGCTAAGTCCGATAAGTAGCGTTGTATTCGCTACGCTATTGGAACAGGTTCGTGAGTGAATAAGCACGGGCATGACATGATTCTGGAAATCAAGACAACTCCGACCTGCCGAGATTTTAGAGCCCGGGTACTTGCTACATTAGTGGCCCGAAGCTCACAAAGTACAATCGCCATATTTGTTGGTGCGACGTAGTGTTGACTTCGACTTCATCCGAAGATCATCATATAGCTCAACCGCATCCGCTGTTCCGCATGTAAGAGATCGCAATCGCTTGCCCTTTGACCGACTTCGTTGTTTGAAGTGCAGTCGTATTGGGACAAGAGCAAGGCCCATTTCGCCAAACGCCAACTCATTGAAGCCGGCCAGGTCATAAATATCCGGACCGGATTTACGCGAGATAACATAAATCGCCCCGCCCGACTAAATAGTGTCGCGATTTTCTCAATCGCTAACACTAATGCAAGGCACCGCTTCACCATTGGGTATCGAGACTCGCCACCAATGTTCGCCGTAATACATCGCCGTTCTCGCGGATCGGCTGCCGCTCCGCGCGAGTAAGGCGCTTTAACGAATGATCCGTTGCCTTGACATAGATCGTGAACGGTTTTCCGGACGCGGTGCAACAAGAACAGAGGTTTAGCGAGATACGATTTGATCTCTTCAAACGCCGACATGCGCCGCCCCAAATAAACGACACGCCTCTTCTTGTTCAATTTAGAGAATGGTTGGCACTTCCCGGATAGGTTCGATATGAACCGCCGGATGTACGCCAATCCTCTTGTAACCCCCGAAGTCTCGCATTTCTGAGGTTGCAACTCTTGAATGGCCTTCACTTTATCGTGATCGACGGGATTCCTTTGTTTGAGAGGCATCGGAGTAAAGACCATCGCACTCACCGATATAGCATCCGGGTTTCGTGTCGTAAAAGAATCTTGAGCTCTTCGCCGATTGACTCTTCTCCTTCACGCCTTCTCGGTAGAATACCATGTAAGACGAATCGATGATAGGAAAGCCAATCTCGGCTCCAACTTGGTTTGGGTTGCGGTACTTCTTTGGTAACTACCCCTTACCTTCTTGTGCCTCATCGTATAATGGTACGAAGAGTTGGTGAGTCCCGACCGTAACTAGTTGCTCGGTCTCTAAGGTTGTGCTAACGCATACGCCTAACGCCAGCAGCATCCGTGAGCGCTTTGGAGGCGGATATATTCGATGAAGAATTCTTCAATGAGTCCGCCATTTCAACAGCCTATCCGATGATAGGATTAGATCCGATTCCTCGACTTCAGAGTCACCACGAACCCGCTTAACTATCGGGCCAGAATCTCCATACGCCGAGATATTCGACCCCTCTATGGCTAAGTCCGATAAGTAGCGCTGTATTCGCTACGCTATTGGAACAGTGGTTCGGCGAGTGAATAAGCACGGGCATGACATGATTCCCGGAAATCAAGACAACTCCGACTCAGCCGAGATTTTGAGCCCGGGTACTTGCTACATTAGTGGCCCGAAGCTCACAAAGTACAATCGCCATATTTGTTGGTGCGACGAGTGTTGACTTCCGGACTTCATCCGAAGATCATCATATAGCTCAACCGCATCCGTTGTTTCGTCAAGTGCCAAGAGATCGCGAAATCGCTTGCCCTTTGACCGACTTCGTTGTTTGAAGTGCAGTCGATTGGGACAAGAGCAAGGCCCATTTCGCCAAACGCCAACTCATTGAAGCCGGGTCATAAATATCCGGACCGGATTTACGCTAGAGATAACATAAATCGCCCCGCCCGACTAAATAGTGTCGATCTTCTCAATCGCGAACACTAATGCAAGGCACCGCTTCACCATTGGGTATCGACTCGCCACACCAATGTTCGCTCAGTAATACATCACTGCTTCAGGACTGCCGCCGTCTCGCGCGGTAAGGCGCTTAACTAATGATCCGCTGCCTTGACATAGATCGTGAACGGCCTGACCGCGGTGCAACAAGAACAGAGGTTTAGCGAGATACGATTTGATCTCTTCAAACGCCGACATGCGCCGCCCCAAATAAACGACACTCTTCTTGTTCAATTTAGAGAATGGTTGGCACTTCCCGGATAGGTTCGATATGAACCGCCGGATGTACGCCAATCGCTCTTGTAACCCCCGAAGTTCTCTCGCATTTCTGAGGTTGCAACTCTTGAATGGCCTTCACTTTATCGTGATCGACGTGGATTCCTTTGTCGGTGACGACGGCCGGGAACTTGCCACCGACATCCCAAGGAAGGATTTGGCAGGTTCATCTTTAGTCGATGAGTCCGCATGAGCTCGAATACCGCTCTAAGATCTTTGATATGATCTCCTTTGTCACGCTTTTCACGACCAAGTCATCGACGTAGCATTCGACCGCTTTCCCAAGATGATCCCGAAAATCTCCGCCATTGCTCTCGGTATGTTGCGCGATTTTGAGGCCGAACGGCATGACCGTAGCAATATATGCCGATGGGCGCTCAACGCCGTGTGTTTGGCCATCGGGTGCATCTTGATTTGATTATACCCTAAAACCATCCATAAAGGACATTCTTTCAAATCCACACGGTTGTCAACTATGACATCGTGATTGGAAGAGGAAAGTCATCTTTCGCAAGCCGCTGAGGTCTCAGAGTCGCATACGCATCCTAATCGACCCATTTTTCTTCATGACCGACTATATTCGCCACCCAATCCGGATGTTGAATTTCCTCGACGAATCCCGATTCTATGAGTTTCTTCATTTCACAACAATCGCCTCCAATATTTGTGGATCTAAACCGCCTTTGCCGTTGCTTGACAGTTTGACATCCGCTTTGATGTTGAGGCGATGTGTTGCCACATTAGGGTCGAGTCCCGCATGTCCTCGAACTCCGTGCTAATACATCGATATACTCCCCGATTAGGGCAATCAACTCTTCCTTTCTTCCGGAGAGTATTGCGATGTTTATGAGCTTAGGATGCTCCTCATCACTATATTAACCTCGACTACCTCGCCCTTAGTGGGGGTTCTTTGTTCAACTTGTCCCCAAACCGCCTCGAAGTTGATGGATCCATGGGTCTTCCCATGTTGGCATATCTTTATCACCCTCAATAGCAGCAGGATCGATCGTGGCCATATTCGACATCAAAGCCTTGAAAGCTTCTCCAGGCCGTGTCAATCCTAAGCCGAAGAGTCGACGAATGTCCGCCTCACCGTGGATTATTATCAATCGCCACTAACATTCATCTTCCGAGGAGGATTCGTATCCCAACCCTCTGCTGGTCATATATCGCTTTGAGACTCGATCTTCTGCATTTTGTTGCAAGCCTATCAAAAAGAGCTTCGAGCCGCTTCTGCGCCATTCGACAACACCGCCTTGATTAGTTTGAGAACACGACATGCGTGTTCAATTCGGGAACTTCTTCGAGATTTATTCGCACTTCAAAGACGATAGTTCAACTCATCGCGATGAATGCCGAGCAACCCTTCGTGTGTTGGTATGACTTCTCGTGTATCACGCCATCGCCGCCGATGAAAACGTCTCCTTCGAGGATGAGTCACATTATCGAGGTTCCAAGAGTCACTAATCTCAACGCTCGCTTTGGCGAAGTTTCGACGGGCTCGAACTTCGATCCAATTCCAGAGGAGAGCAACATGAATCTTCTTATCACGGTTGAGGTGGGTGCGACCCCCGTATCGAGTGACCCGACTTCCTTAACGGGCCCAATCGTTTTTGATTGAAATTTTACCTCGATCATCATGCAATGAGCCGAGGTGCTCCAAAGCCGCTTGCTCGGGATACGCCAACAGATTGACCGGGCGAGCACGAGTGGATGGACATTTGGATGAAATCACGGAGGTGTGATCTTCTTTGAATCAAGTCACCCCGCGGGCGTCGAGCCTTAGCCGAATCGGCTTTGAGGCCGATTCTTGACTAACGTTTTGGCCTTCGTCCAATCGTTGTTCGGATTAACTCCAAACTTGGCGCATTTTCGGCGGCTTGGAGGAGTTGCCGTGCACCTATTGATGAGGTTCTTGACCTCTCCGACTTCAGATCCACTTTGTAGTGGACACCGCCGACCGATTCCTGTGGCCTTGGCTAACTCATCACGTGAGAGTCCATGACGCCATCTCCCGCGAGATCCGCGAACTTGGATGCCTAAGGATGCCATTTGGTGCAACTCGGCAACGGCGGAGTTAAGATCCGCCTAAAGTTCGGCCGAGGACAAATGGATCTTTCGTGCGGAGATCCTTCGGATTTGTGGGTGAGGACGACTTGGACAAGGACGATAGTATGATACCCACAGCCGAACCCGGATCAACTTGGATTCGTTAACTTCGCCGAGCGAATTATTACCCCCACGCAGAAGTTTCTGGTCCCGCTAGCCTTAGAGGGGCGGGGTCAAGGCGCCGCCCCTTATGGGTCCGCAGCACCGAAATTTTTTCCTATCCGTCCCTGAGGCCTTTGACTTCTTCGGTACGGATCTCGGATTCGCTACGACACGACGATCTCTTACTTGAGACCGCTGGCTCCCATCGTGGTCGCCAAATTGTTCGCGGAAAGTTGGTTTGTTATTCATTGCTCGCTTGAATTCGCCATGTACTGTGCCTACAACAAAATTTCAAACAAAAGAAATGCCTTTATTTTAGGCGCACAATGAAAACGAAAATTACAACTCTCTTCCTTTTGTGAACAAACACGAGGATCTCTATTTTACGGGATCCTCGCTATGCGGTTCTTTGCCCGTGGGGACTTTTATTCGTCCGCTGACCACCGCTAATCCCGATCCCGTGTAAACCCGGTTCCGAACCAGACGAGGGGCTCGCTTCACGGGAAACGGCTACCAGGGATCACACTCACGAAGGAGAGGATCGCCGATCGTGACTCACGGCGAGAGGATCACGGAGCGGTGAGATCTACAAGGAGAAATCACGCTATCCCCGAGGTTAAGACGGCTTAACCTAGAGGGTATCTCAGAGTTCGACCCGAGTTTGTTTACCTTCCGCCTATAGATCTGGACGCCGACCGACTTGAGCCTTGCTCTGGAATCGTGCGTCAGATCTCGCGAGGGCTCAAGTCCGGCCAAATCACCCAGCCCCCAACCTCAAGAACCAACCCTCCATGAGCAAGACCCCCATTTATACAAAAGGGTGGCTACAGGCCAAGTGGCTCTACCATGGTCGAGCCTTAGCCGAATCGCTTTGAGGTGGTCGATTCTGACTAACGCTTGGCCTTCGTCCAATCGTTGTTCCGATTTCAACTCCAAACTTGGCGATTTTCGGCGGCTTGGAGGAGTTGCTGCACCTATTGATGAGGTTCCTCCCTCGACTTCAGATCCACTTTGTAGTGGACACCGCCGACCGATTCCTGTGGCCTCAAGCACCCACGCTGCCGAGCCTGACGCCATCGCCGCATCTCCTCGCAGAGATCCCGCAACTTGGATGCCTAAGGATGCCATTTGGTGCAACTTCGCAACGGCGAGTTAAGATCCTCGCCTTTAAAGTTCAAGCCGAGGACAAATGGATCTTTCTTGCAATGAGATCCTTCGGATTTGTGGGTGAGGACGACTTGGACAAGGACGATAGTATGATACCCACAGCCGAACCCGGATCAACTTGATTCGTTAACTTCACCTGAGCGAATTATTACCCCCACGCAGAAGTTTCGGTCCCGCTTAGCCTGCTAGCGGCGGGGTCAGGGGGGCTGCCCTTTATGGTCCGCGTCACTGAAATTTTTTCCTATCCGCCCTTGAGGCCTTTGACTTCTTCTTCGCCGATCCGATTCGCTGCCATTAACGACGCATTCTTACTTGAGACCGCTATTCACCGTGGTCGCCAAATTTTGTTCGCAGAAAGTTGGTTTGTTATTCATTGCTCGCTTGAATTCGCTACGCCTTCGCGGGCCTACAACAAAATTTCAAACAAAAGAAATGCCTTTATTTTAGGCGCATAAATGAAAAACGAAAATTACAACTCTCTTCCTTTTGTGAACAAACACGAGGATCTCTATTTTACGGGATCCTCGCTATGCGGTTCTTTGCCCGTGTCGGGACTTTTATTCGTCCGCTGACCACCGCTAATCCCGATCCCGTGTAAACCCGGTTCCGAACTACAGACGAGGGGCTCGCTTCACGAAGGAAACGGCTACCGAGGGGATCACACTCACGAAGGAGAGGATCGCCGATCGTGACTCACGGCGAGAGGATCACGGAGCGGTGAGATCTACAAGGAGAAATCACAGCTATCCCCGAGGTTAAGACGGCTTAACCTAGAGGGTATCTCAGAGTTCGACCGAGTTTGTTTACCTTCCGCCTATAGATCCGACGCCGACCGACTTGAGCTCGCCGGTGCTCGAATCGGCGTCAGATCTCGCGAGGGCTCTTCAAGTCCACAATCACCCAGCCCCCAACCTCAAGAACCAACCCTCCATGAGCAAGACCCCCTATTTATACACAAAAAAGGGTGCGCCAGCGCCGCGGTAAGCCGCACAATTTCCGGGCCGTAAGCCATTTCTACAAAAGGCCGAAAAGTGGCCGCAAGCTGGGCGCAAGTGCCGCAGCCACCTCTGATGTCGCCGATGCAGTTGCCGAGGTTGCCATTGGCCCGGCCGGTGCCGCTTTCCCACGCTTCCCGCCTAATACTCTTCGCCGATTTCCGCGAATTCTTCGCCTTCCTCGCTTAGTTTTGCCCGATGTCGCCGCTGGGTTTGAGTCCGTGTCCGATCAACTTTCGTGAGTTCAAACGCTCGCTTGCATCGACGGACTAAGCACGGTTGATTCCGCCTCGCCGACGCTGAGTTTAGCCAACTCGCCTCGTTGAGCTTCGCTGCCGGTTTTCCACGACGTGTCGCTTTCACGGCCAGACGCCGACTCACTTCATGGGTTCGCCGACCGCTTTATGCGCTTTGGCGGCGAATCACGCCGACACGCTGCTCGGTCGTACCGGATGGATCGCCGGTTGTCAACCCACCGCTTACGAAGTCTTGTTTGGGTATTGATAAGCAATTTTAACGCTTCAGTTCGCCAAGAATCAAGGAACCCAAAGATGGATTTTTGCGAGGATTGTGTGTATGGAAAGTCACACAGGTTCGGCCGAGAAGCAAGTCTAAGAGCGAGGGATACTAGATTATGTGCACACGGACGCTTGGGGTCCGGCCGCATAACTTCCAAGGGTGGTTCCGTGTATTATGTCTCGCTTATTGATGACTATTCTAGGTATGCTTGGATTTACTTTCAAGCACAAGAATGAGGTGTTCGAGACATTCAAGAAGTGGAGAACAATGGTTGAGAACAGACAGAAAGAAATTGAAGACGCCGAGATCCGATAACGGTACGCAGTATACGATGGTGCTTTCAAGGAGTTCTCGCGGATCGAGGGAATTGTTCGACACCGACACCGTCTACACCACGAGAATGGGGTCGCGGAGAGATCGAACCGAACACCGCGGAAAAGGCAGTGAGTATGCGATCTTATGCGTGATTGGGCAACGAATGGTGGGCGTAAGCGGGCTACTTTGTTACATTGTGAACCGCTCACCACATTCGACATTGATGGTGATACACCCTATAGGGTGTGGTCAGGAGCATGCAGATTATGATAGGCTCGTAATTTTCTGATGTACCGCCTACTATCACGCCAACGAGGGAAAGCTTAACGCGAGGGCCAAGAAGGCAATATTCTTGGGATATGCAAGCATGAAAGGCTATCGCTTTGGTGTACGGAAGATTCAAAGTTCGTGATCGCCAGGATGTTACCTTTGATGAGAAATCCATGATTGCTAGGGCCCAAGGATGATGGTGTTATGACGGTGAGACTTCTAAGTCTCGTGTTATTGAAATAGAACCTAAAGACCAACTAGGTTCTAATCGTGCTCAAGTGGGAAGTCGTAGATGATGAGCTTGAGCAGAGGAGGTTCACAGAAAATACACAGCACTACAACAACAAAGAGCTCGAGGAAAATTTGGCTTCCACTAGGCCAAAGCGAGCATACAAGGTGCATCAAGTCGGGCTGATCAACCCCTAAAGCACTATGGGCAAGCTAATATGGTTGAATCACGCACTCGGTGGAGGAGGGCGAGCGGTCTCCTTCAAGGAAGCTATTCGGGACAAGGATAGTGAGAGTTGGTTGGTGCGATGGAGGAAGAGATGGAATCTCTTGGAAGAACCAAACATGGGAGGTGGTCCCATTGCCGTAGGAAGAAAAGCTATTGGTTGTAAATGGGTGTATAAAAGAAAGGAAGATCTTCGAGCTCGGTGGTGTAAGATACAAGGCGAGGCTAGTGGCTAAGGGTTTTGCATGTAAAGAGGGTGTGGATTACAATGAGATATTTTCTCCGGTGGTGAAACATACTTCTATTCGGGTGCTATTGAGTATTGTTGCTCATGGTGATTTTGAGTGGATCAACTCGATGTTAAAGCGACCTTCTTGCACGGAGACTTGGATGAAGAGATCTACATGCATCAACCCGAGGGCTACAAGGTTGAGGATAAGGAGAATCATGTGTGTCGTTTGAGGAAGTCATCATGGATTAAAGCAATCTCCGGCGGTGGTACAAGCGATTTGACTCCTTCATGCCGAAGCATGGATTTTCCGGCGATCATGATTGTTGTGTTTACATTGGAAGCTTGGAGGTAATTTTATTTATCTTCTTTTGTATGTGGATGACATGCTTATTGCTTCTAAGAGCGGGGTGGAGATAGATAGGTTGAAATCTCAACTTGGTGAAGAGTTCGAGATGAAGGACATGGGTGCCGCTAGGAAAATACCGGTATGGAGATTAGAAGAGAGCGGCTAATCGACGCATTGTTCTTGAGTCGAAGGGCTACCTAGAGCGGTGATCGCGAGGTTCGGGATGCAAAGTGCTAAGTCGGTGGTGACTCCATTGGCTCCACACTTTAGGCTTTACGGTAATCAATCTCCCACTACAATGAAGAGAAGGCGCACATGGAGCGCGGTTCCTATGCTAGTGCGGTTGGCGTTTAATGTATGCAATGGTGTGTACACGATATTTCACAGCGTTAGTGTGGTCGATGGATTCATGGCGAATCCGGAAAGGCGACCGAAGCAAAGAAGTGGGTCCTCGAGTACTTAAAGGTACAGTTGATCACAGTGCGTGTTTTGGTGGAGAAACATGTCGATTGACGGGTTTGTGGACTCGATTATCGCGAGGCGATCTAGATAGACGGCGATCTACTACTGGTTATGTATTTAAGATACATGGAGCTCCGGTTAGTTGGCGTCGATGTTACAGTTACGCTGGCACTTTCTACTACAGAGGCCGAGTACATGGCCATGGCGGAGAGTGAAGGAAGCATTGTGGTTGTGGGGTCTTCTAGGCGATTTGGGGATTGAGCAGAAAACGTGAACTTGTGGTGTGACAAATGAGTGCAATTCACTTGGCGAAGAATCAGTTCATCATGCTCGTACCAAGCATATTGATGTCGTATCATTTTGTGCGGGATGTCATAGAGGGAGGTGATATTTCTCTCATGAAGGTGCACACAAATGAGAATCCCGCGGACATGTTAACCAAGGTGGTCACAGTAGTAAGTTTAAGCATTGCTTAGACTTGCTTCATATCTCTTGTTGATTTGCCCAAGAGGGCATGGCCCTTCGGTAATGGGTAAGGTGGAGATGATTTGAGGTGAACTACGATGAGCTTGATCCCTGGAGGGTAATGTAGGCGTACCGCTGCAGGTGGCGCTACCGGATTGGCCTCGATTGGCCGATGATGATCTCTAGATGTTCTTGGTGTTCTTCGGTGTTCGGTCCAAAATTTGAGGTGAATCAAATGATGTACGAGGTGGAGAATTGTAGAACATGCACAAAACATGCACAAACAGCTTTTCAGTTCAAGAGTCGACTACTAGGCATTGTAGTCGACTACATCAGAAAGCGCATGAAAGCAAGTTTTGGTTGGAGCGAGTAGTCGACTAATATGAGTTGTAGTCGACTACACCGTAAATGACGAAAGGTGTATTTCATAACCTGGTAGTCACTAATATGAGTTGTAGTCGACTAATTCAAGCGATTCAAACGGGTCTAATTAGGAATTGGTTTTAAACCCAATTCGTTTAGAGGCTATAAATAACCCCTAACCTGATTGTTAGGGTAAGTTTCAAGCACGTTTTGGAGCAGCCTTTGAGAGAGTTTGGTGCATCTTTGGAGAGGAGATCTTTTGAGAGATTGAGAGGTTTGTTTTTAGGGTTTCTTTGTGAGAACTTGTAATCCTAATTTGTATTCTCTCTTTCTATTAGTGAAAATCCCCCCTCCTTACCCCGTGGACGTAGGCAACTTGCCGAACCACGTAAATCTCGTGTCTTTACTCTTTTATTGTGTTTGGCTTTTCCGTTTGTGGTGGTTTCTCTCGACGGTTCCGCGGTCCGCGCGCCCAACATTTACAATAGGCAAGTTATAATCTCCATAACTTATCAAATCATCAATTTTCTCACCTCATATATCTCAAACTTAAAACTTGCCCTATTTTTCTGTTGTAAAAAAAAAAAACAAAAAAAAGACTTCCTTGCTCAAATTACTTCACAAAAATAATCTCACTCCGTCCCCTCAAAACACTCGGTAGTATTCACCACAATTCATCGTATCACCATCAACTCCACCGATTACAACCCCAGGCAAAAAATTGAGCACAACCTTTTCTACCCGCATCTGAAACACGGCCTCATCATACGCAAACGCAGCATAATTTATTGCACAAAACCTCTATAAATTAGAACAAAAAAACATTAAAAAATATTTAGAAAGTTTTTGAGGTTTATTATAATTTACCCAAAAGATATTGGGGGTTTCTGCAAAAGTTAATGGGGGTTTAGTGTGATTTTAATGTTATCAGGGGTTTGCTACAAAATATTGAAAGTTCTTAGGGGGTTTTGAGTAATTTACCCCTTCTGAAATTAGTCCGGCAAATTTTGAAGCATTTTGAAATTCGTCCCTCAAATCTTCGTATTTTGAAATTAGTCCCCCAAATATGTTGAGTGTTTTGAAATTAGTCCCCTAAATGTTTCAATGAGGTGTTAAGTGGAGGGACTAGTTTCGAAACACTTAAAAGATTTGGAGGACTAATTTCAAAATATAAAGATTTTAGGGGAACTATTTCAAAACACTTAAAATTTTTATGGACTTATATTAAAAAACCCTAAACAAAATTAGATGCAGACTTCTCTGTCTCCTTTATTGACTTACTAGCTAGTAGAAGTTCAGATCCTATAAGAACCCTCATGTTTGTCACATCTACATATTAGAACCTCCCGCACTGTGTGAGAGGTTCTAATAAGATCTGAACTCTACTAGTAGGTAAAATTATTTATTATTTGCATACATTTCATGACAATCGCGAATCTTATAGGATGCAATTTGACGGAAAAAGAAATCCTATAGAGGATCCTAAATATAAAATCATATAGGTCATGTTTGGCAAAAGGGTTAAGGAAGAGAGATTAAGGAGGAGGATTAACATAGTTAGCCCATTCGATAATCCGAAGGACTAAATTATAAGCCCGTTATATAAGTTATATTTTAGCCCTTATGATCATTTTTAGGGGTCATTTGGCAATGGGTTAAGTGAGGGGTTAAGGAGACATAACCCCTTTTTAACCCGCCAAACACAAAAAATATATACAATGGTTAAAGTGACTTAATCCTCTATAGTTTGCCAAACACAAAAAATGTAGAAGGGTTAAGCTAACCCTTCTGGAGGGATTAAAATGAGTTAACCATTCAAAATGAGGGATTTACTAATACTCATATTTATAAGGATTAAGAGTTAACCCCTCTATTTATAAAGAAAATAATTAAAATCCTCGTTATTCCCAAACACTAAAAATTATCACAAGGGCTAAAGTAAAACTAAATTATCACAAGGGCTAAAGTAAAACTAATTTAACGGGTTAATAATTTAGTCCTTCGGGTTATCGGAAGGGCTAACTACGATAATCCTTCTCCTTAATCCCTCTTCATTAACCCTTTGCCAAACGAGGCCTAAGTGTTTGGGAATAACAAGGATTTTGACTATTTTCTTTGTAATTAGAGGGGTTAACTCTTAATCCTTCTAAATAGGAGTATTAACAAACCTCTCATTTTGAGGGGTTAACTTATTTTAATCCCTCTAGAGGGGTTAGCTTAACCCTTCTGTATTTTTTACGTTTGGTAAATTATAGAGGATTAACACACTTTTAACCCTTCTATAGAATTTTTATATTTGGTGGGTTAAGAAGGGGTTAAGTCTCCTTAACCTCTCACTTAACCCTTTGTCAAACGCCATCATAGGGACTAAATAGAATGTGGCATGTGTCTCACTTACCATATATTCTAAAGTTTAATTACACTATACTGTTCTTTGATAAAAGATCAAAGTTGAAGAGGTTTTTTGATAACTTAAGAGGGGTTTTTTGACATTTTGAAAGTTATAGGTGATAATCTTTCAAAGTTTAAGGGGTTTTATGATATTAAGCCTTCTTATAACATCACAAGACTATTCTTCACGGGACCGTAGATGCACGGATATTTAGTTGTTTATACGCACGGCTATTATAAAAAAATTCAGTCAGTCAGAAAAAGACAAATTTTGGGAAAAGGGGCTGTTTGGTTAGCCCAAAAAGTGCAGAAAATGGCCAAATGAAAATTGACACAGAAAATTTTGGACATTTTGCCTCAAAAGCGGATGTTTGGTTCCCAAAATGAAAAAGGAAATAGTAACAGAAAGTGATTGCCACGTTGGTTTTTCCCCTTCTCCATTTTCCGCCCTCAAAGTCCCGATTACACCGAAAAAACGCAGAAAATTTCTCGTACAGGCCCGCAGAGAAAAGGGGAGAAAAGTTTAGGTCTTCTTCATCTCTCCCGCGTCCTCATCTCATCACCGCGCCCTCTCCAATTTCTCCCGCGTTGTTGAGGCTTTGAGGGCGGCGAAGCATGAGGGGAATCGTCGTTGTTGAGGTCGAGAGCAGTGGATCGGGCGTCGATCGATTTTTTTTTAAGCCGGGTTTGTCGGCGACGAAGATCCAGAGCATTTTGAGAAATTGGGATCTTAATCCTGAAAAGTTGATTATTTAAGGGATTTAAGGAAGGATTGGGGTTAACAAAAGATTGAATTGAGTGAAAATAAAAGGAGAAAAAGATGGAACCTGAGAGAGATCGAGTGATTGGGAAAACCTAACCCTAGCTAAGCTCTTTCATGCCGCTGCATTTTTTTTTTAATGAGAGAGTGAAGAGAGGATACGTGTGAAAGAGAAAACTCATATTAGTGTTACATTTTAGCTAATTAGTCCCTCAAATCTTTAAATATTTCTGAGGTGCAATTTATTAGCATATTAAGCTCTTGCCTTCAATTTTATACTTTCTTGTTTGGGATTTTGCATGAGATGGCTATTATAGTAATGAGACTTAATATCATTGAATCTTTAAACATCTTACAAATTACTATCGCATATTTTAAAATTAGTCCCTCAAATCTATAAACATCTTTCAAATTACTACCTCAAATTAAAAATTAGTCCATTAATTCTTAAACATTTTGAAATCACTACCTCAAATCTTTTTAAAAATTTGCAAATTAGTCCCTCAAAATTTTAATTATTTTTTATGTGACGGTTGATATATGTTCACCTCTTAATTTATGTTGGAAATAATTTTATCGTATATGGGTGGTAAGCACACCATGGTACCCATAGTCATGATTTCTTCTTTTTTTCATTTGAACCAAACACTAGAAAATGAGGGAATCTATTCACACATCAATTGTTTTCTTCTTTTTTCAAGTTGAACCAAACTAAGAAAAGTGGTGGAAAGTACTCTCACCCCATATTTTTTGGCGAAACAAATACAAGAAACACTTTCCATGAAAGTGAAGGAAACACAAAAAAGTGAAGGAAAATCGCTTGTGGAAAATGAAGGAAAGCAACCAAACAGGCCCTAAGGCAAAAAGAAATAATAGAAGCATTTACTATTGGGCCTATTTGGTTGCTTTCCTTCATTTTCGAAATACATCTTTCCCTCACTTTTTTGTGTTTCCTTCACTTTCATGGAAAGTATTTCTTGTATTTATTTCGCCAAAAAATATGGGGTAAAAGCAATTTCCACCACTTTTCTTAGTTTGGTTCAA
Source organism: Asparagus setaceus (assembly GCA_012295165.1). NCBI lineage: Eukaryota > Viridiplantae > Streptophyta > Magnoliopsida > Asparagales > Asparagaceae > Asparagus > Asparagus setaceus. The sequence goes on from CM022706.1 coordinate 29,424,336, forward strand.
CTTGAAAAAAGAAGAAAGATATTGATGTGCGAATAGATTCCCTCATTTTCTAGTGTTTGGTTCAAATGAAAAAAAAAACCATGATTGTGATCTCCATGGTGTGCTTACCACTCATATAAGACAAAATTGTTAGCAACAAAAATTGAGGGGTCTACATACTTACCATCACACAAAAATGTTTAAAGATTTGAGGGACTAATTAGCAAAAATGTTTAAATTGAGGTAGTAATTTGCAAAAAAAATTAAAGATTTGGGGGACTAATTTTAAAATATGAACATTTGTGGGAGAAATTTTAAAACATTTAAAGATTTGAGGGACTTAATTTGCAAAAAATGTTTAAATCCAACCCTGCTTTGTACTCCATCTCAAATAGACTCCTTCCAACTGTTCTATCGATGGCTTGTCCGAATAATAAATGTGCATTCCCTGCACAACCAGGAAAGGGACCAGCTGGTAAGGCTACAGGAAAGCCTTTTAAACACGGAAGCCACGTGTGATGCCATCATATTCTTTACTACCAACAAAGGCATCTTCATAAAAATGAAAGGCTAAATATCATAAAACCCCCCCTTAACTTTGGATGATTATCAGAAAACCCCCCTTAACTTTGGAAATATTAGATAACCCCCCTTAAGTTTAGGGGTTATCAGAACCCCCCCCCCCCCCTTAACTTTGAGATTTTATCAGAAAACCCCCTAATTTAAGGGGGTTTTCTAATAAAATCTCAAAGTTAAAGGGGGTTTTCTGATAAAATCTAAAAGTTAGAGGGGTGTTTTATGATAATCCCAATACTTAAGGGGGTTTTTTGATATTTTGAAAGTTAAGGGGGGTTTTTCGATAATTGTCCAAAGTTTGTGTGTGTGTGCGCGCGCGCGCGTGTGTGTGTGGTGGTGGGGGGGTGGTTATGATATTTAGCCAAAATGAAAAGGATACTTACCAAAGCCTTTTAAACCATCGTCAATATGAAAAGCTTTCCATTACATCCTCACTTAAGATGCAGGTTGCCTATTTTGTTCTTTTTTTTTATTGACCATAGCCTTTCAAATATATATGGCTCAGAAAAATATAATGAAATCAATAGGCTTACAAGTACATCGTTAGCATGTAATGCACAAAAAAATATGCACAGAAGCTTCAACCTCCTACCATATATGTTCTAATGCACAAAAAAAATCAAAAATTCCAAACCTGAACTCCAAATAAAAACCAAATTTACATAACCACATAGAAGTCCAAACCTGCTCAAGGAGGAAAAAGTGCTCAGTTTTGGCCATTATCTTCATAATTTTTTAAAAAACTAGTGCCATCTATTAAACTCAACTAAAACTGTAACATAAAACAACCAATACCACACTGAGCAAGTTATATATAAATATGCTATATAACATTGTTATGGCTTGAATGCTCAGTTTTGGTCGATATCGTCATAGTATACCTCACCAAGAAATCTATAGTAGCAATGTTGGATGCATATATTGCCTCGCCAATAGATCGCTAGTATATAATTTTGGTTGCATATGTAAAGAAAAGACCATCATCATAGCCATGTCATGTAACCAAGAACAAATAATTGTTATAAGCCATGAACACATTGATACCATAAAACTGATGCACAAGTTCAACACTAAAGAACCAAGTAATTATATAACCAAGAACCAAGAACCAAGTTCATGGAGATCGAACACCTGAAGAATCAACTAGAGTTATTGACAATGCTAACATTTATAGCAATCTGCATAAGCCAAGCGCACAACTTCCAGCATCTGAAAGAACAGAACAGAGCTTGCAATGAAAGTCACAGAAAGCAAAAGTTTAATATGATATATCTCGAAGGTAGCCTTCTCAAACAAGAAACATGTTGAGAGCTTAAAGACAAACCATAGATTGCATTAGAGTTGGTTAACAGAGGTTGAGAATTAGATACGACCAAAATAACACAAGAAGCTAAAGTCGATAATGAAGTTAGAGATGACGATATCAAATGAAGAAACAAAGACAGCTTAGCAACATGCAATCAACTGAATACAGATTCAATGGCAACCAATAATTGAATACAAAGCGTGATTCTCAGGTAGGGAACCGAGGATACACCACATTCTGGCAGTTACAGTGAGAAAGGAAAATTCATAAACTGCAGCTACGAAGCCTCTAAATCAAATTTTTGTTCTGGAAAAAAATTCCAACAAAGACAGCTTAGCAACATGCAATCAACCGAAGACTGTTTCAAACACTCTGTAAAAGCAATCGGAGAAAGAGATCTTATAGATTAAAAATTCAATCTTATAGATCAAAGATAAACAGAAATCTATTAATAATTCCCTAGACAAATAGGACAGAGATCTATGAATCTATAATTATATATGATAATTTGCCAAAAAAAAAAGAGCATATCGGAGAAAGAGGGATCTAGATTGTACGTTTAATGGTGGAGAGAGAGAGCACCGGAGTCGGAGAATAGACAGAGCGGTGCCGCTCAAAGCACCAAAAGAAGGAGGCGGGAGAAATTGGAGGGAGAGGGTGAAATGACAGCGAGAACGGCACGGTGATCGTATAGGGAACTAGGTGAATGTTATATGCACGCGAGCATAAATTTTAAAGTTCATTATTGCATTGATATGATATTGATGAATGGTGATTACATGGATATTATAAAGTGATTTTGCATTAATTTAGAATAGAGAGCGAGACATATATAACTATGTATATGACTATGTATAAGGATGGGAATTACAAATTTGTAGGATCCAGTCTTGATTGACTACTGATTCTTGAATTTGCATTTTTCATTAAATTAATAGTTCAGTGTCGAAAAATCCCAGAAAATTGTTAGTCCTAAACTTTTGCCTCATCTTTCGATAAGATCTTCAGACATCAATGTGTAGAAACTTTGAAATGCTTCCTGCTTTTCCCTGATTTATTGAAGTCTGTATTTTTTTTTCCCCCTCAATCAACTATGGAGATCAATTGTATACTTTCAGAAAAGATTTCCTTGTTTAGAATTGGGACTTGATCTAGTGATATAACGTTGTCTCCGAAGATAACAAACTATTTTTTTATTTATAGCAAAGACACAATTCATGTAGCGCGTTTAGGCCGATCAAACATAGATCAGGGATAGTAGTACTGATCATATTTGGATCATTATGCTAATCACGGATATTGCTGGGGACTATGGAACACACAAACAAGCACCACAATAAAGAGATCAGCCACCAACACAACACAAGGGGCTTTTTATGTGGTGGGCCAAATATGTGTATCTCCACAATTCCTCACCCAAGTAAATTCACTATCTTTTCTCCGAAAACATCGATCACTCGAGAGCTCCAAGAAACTTTCATCACTAATCATTTTCTATTGCCGATTGTCCTTATAATCTTCCTTAATTGCATTCTCTCTCTTTTATGAGATTTGGGGATAATCCTAATAGATACGAATCCAAACTTGAACATCGTTCATTAAGAAAAATTCATTATCATTTAAGCTCTCTTAAACTATTTTATTAGCACTTACACTCTTGCTGAGCTCCCAACAGCTTCCGATCAGGTTCAAGATGTCAATTTAGAATCATGCAACAAAACTTAAAATTAAGAGAGTAATTTAGTTTTTTTTTCTTTTCAGTTAAACTGAGGATAAAAAATAATACATTGTCACATTCTATTCTACATGACATTTCAACACAACGGAACAATAAAATTGCTTGATGTTCAGGATATGCAGATGTCGGTGAAACAGTTTTGATGGTATAAGTGGCTACATTTTCATATATAAACCATAAGTATCAACAAGTCTTAGCAAAAAACCAAATCGATCTAATTAATCAACCCAACACAAACTAGACTCTAACAAAAAAAAAACACCGCAACAGCCACTAAAACTATGACAACATAAGAAGAAGCTACACTCCTCCTGTTTGCTAATGAGCTCGGTGGTAGTTTCACATCAGAAGGCGATGCCTCAGGAGAGTGAGCTTGTGGCAGCACGTTGATCTCCAGCTTCTGGTTCGCGACGCTGCAGTGGATCGAGACGGTGCAGATGTACCATTTTTTACCCGGTGTTGAAATTTTGATTACATCTTTTCCTGTGTCAAGAACTGCGGCCGCTGGTTTCGCGGCGCAGTCTTTGAATCCAGTCTCGTCTACTTCGATGACGTTGTGATCCCCTCTCTGGTACTTGAACACTGCAAGTGTTGAAAATTTTCATCTCTTTATTTCAACTTTATTCTAAACTTGTAAACTCCACACAAAAGTATGTAAGCTGGTTAATTCAGATTTGCTCCATTCATTGTCAATAACAGTCAGACAGTAAACTTCAATCAGAATTGTCTACTATTATTCCTTGTTCTGTTGTCAAAAACATTCATTCTCTACCAACATATTGTTTATCTCTGTGAGAAAATATCCCATGTTATGTTGTCCATTTCTTAATTTAACAATGCATTAAAGAGAGCTATCCTCCAATATACTTGAGGATTTTTACGCATTGGTTCAAAGATAAACATCCTTTTAGTACACTACTAGTATAGTGTACTTGTGTTGCACATAGATACAGTTGGTTTATGTCCTAAGACTTTTTGTTGACAAGAAAATGATGAAAATAATTACATATTTTTCAAAATATTAGAAAATGTTAAAATACATATAGTTTTAACAAAGAATATTTAAAATATTAAACCATTAGAATACAATTAAATATTAATTTATTAGAATACGATATTAATTGTTAGTTTGGATACAATTTCCATAAAATTACAGCACAGCATTCGCTACTATTAATCAATACTGTAAACAAGAATCGATGGATAACAATCTATGACAAAACAGATATTCTTTAAGTTTCCCAACTTATCTGTCTAATGATTAGAAAATGGATTGTTGCTTGGATATTAGAGCTAAGACACAATTTGATGGATAGCTTAAATTTTCTCAAATCTACACAAAGTTTTACATAGATACATCAAATTAATCTGATGAGTATCCATTGAAAGAATCCAACATGATATCTGATAAGAAAAAAAAAAAGAAAAGAAAATGTTCTTACGAAACTGTAAGACCTTGGTCATAAACTATACCTATTGATTTTCCAAGAAAATAGAAAGAAACAAACCAAGATTGTCACCAACATGGAACTGTTGGCTCTTTGCCCAAGCTCTGTAATCAACCTCCAATGCCCAACCTCGTTCTCCACCAACAACATGATCTATGGCTCCATTAAGGGGAAAGCAAGCAACCATAAGCAACATCACAAGAGCAATCACCATCTGTTGGTAAGCCATCAGTAGGCAAATAGTACTTCTCTCTCGATTAATTTGTGATATGGAACTTTATTTTATGATAATTGATGGCCGGCTATTAAGAAAGTTTCTACATTGAAATGGTCTGAGCTATTACTGCAAAGAGGAAAAAAAGAAAACAAGGTATAATAAAGAACAAGAAACAAGGAAAGAAAAGAAAAGGGGATCATTGATCAACCGTTTTCATGCTGCACTTGTCATCTCTCATTTATTGCATGATCTATAACATGGACCATCTTGAGTCCATATGGGGTCTTAATGGACTTGGTCTTAATTGCTGATTGCAGCTGGATGCATCCAACACCTACCATGATCCAAGCTCATCCTTTACCAGTTACCAATGGACTAGGTCTTAATTGCTGCTATCTGACAATTTGAATGACATAATTAGGCAAAGATAGAATCGCCAAAACTTAAAACTAGTATCCTCTATAGCATGATTCCAGTAAAACTTGTGCAGCAATGACTAGCTTTAATGACAGTAAGGGCTCGTTTGGTACATGGTTAAAGAAAACGGGGTTAAGGTTTAACATGGTAATTATTACTCTAGAATAGTTAGGGGGGGAAGGTTCCTTTTCATTCTTATGTTTGGTATGGCCTATCAAAGGGGGTAACATTTAACATGTTAAGTTTTAACCTTGTTTGATATAGCCTATCAAAATGGATACATTAAACCTAGTAGTGTGATAATTTTTCAATGTACCATTAACTCAGCTTATTGGATGGTTTCTCTTTTATGTGCATGAATGTATCTAAATAAATGCTCTATTTTTCATTCAGTTTTTTTTATGAGCTATGACGACATTTTTGGTTGTCTTTCACTTTCATAAGTAACAAATGAGTGAATTGTTTTGATTCCATACAGTATGCCCCTTATTAATTGACAATGAATTCATTGAAAATTCTTTTGCCCCAAATTTCTACTCTTTTCATTTATTCCCAATGAAAACAGGCAATAGATTGTCATCCAAGGAAGCAACCTGGTGAAGGGACGAGACTAAATATTTTTTATTCAAAAGAAAAATAAATGTTTCCCAATATCTATTTCCTATAATATGATGTAGAATATATAGTTCAACTTTGAATTCATCCAGAATTATTCAGTCTTATGTACAACATATTTTCAAAAGGATAATCTGGGGCTAACAAAACATCAGCATGAGCTCAAAAAACACAAAACCATCAAATGAAGTTCAACATCAAACACATTTCCTCATATATGAACCCAAATACTGAAGCAATAGTGTACTTGATAAAGAACGCACTACGGATAAATTTATGGAGAAACAGGACCGTCACAAGCCCAAACGCAGGCCCAGCCGAGGAAAAAAATTTGCAACAAAGAACGAGTCGTATCTCTCAAACTATACGTCGGAATTGGACGAATTATATATGTAAATCGCGTATTTTTTTGAGACGGAGCCAACCAAACCCACCGTTGTTCAGTTTGCCGCCATCTGTTTCGCCAAATTAACTCCGGATTGAGAGATGTCAGAGTTTTTGTCAGTTTTTTACTATTTTAGGTAATGTTTTAGGAGTCTGTTTTGATTAGGAAGCAAATCCGGTTTGATTCCAAATTTGACCGATTTACTTCTCTAATAATAGGGAGTCTTTTAAGAAGAGTTTTATTATTTCTATTTTTGGCAAAGTTCGGGTCATAGTAGGAGTCTTATTTATTTTCTATTTAAGCAGAGTATTGTAAGCCCTAGAGGCATAATTTTTTATCAATAAAATTCCTCTTTAATATTTTTTTCGTGAATTCGAAGTTCTTCGTGAATTCGGAGATCGTTCTTTGTGGATTCAGAGAACACCCCTTGGTGGATTCCGAGGTTTTTACTTCCGCGCTATCTTAGAACTGAATATAGCAACAAATAACATAGTAAAAACATCTTTGATGCTCAATAGTAGAAACAATCATAATAGGGATCATACTATATATAACCCAGCATAATAACTCCTAAACAAAGCATATTAAGCATCTTGATAACCGACTTCTTCCATATTCTCATACTCGCCCTCTTCCTCAATTGTCGCATCCTCATACTACCCAATGATCAATTTTGAAAAATCATATTTCTCATCAACACCCTTCAATTGACAAAATAATATGACACCTTCGGACATCTCTCTCATCAACCTCAATACATTCCTATCACCTCTATAAGCAGTCACTAGTTATGCATTTTGCTTCTTGTTACTTTTCACAATCATTTCCATCACATTCTTAAATTCTAATTGGAGCTTATTGATTTCTCTATCCTTTCTGGGTCTCTTTTTGCCATTCACCTTCTTTTCAAAAGTACCCGCATCAGAAGCCTCATTCTTTTATTTGCTAGAAGTCTCATGAGTAGTGGAAGTTTCATTCATTATAGAAGCAGACGAGGTATCACTGCTACTGATATTCTGATCATCTCGATCTGCAGCACATGCAGAATTAGCTCCGGTAGCCCTATCCTTAGGGGGTGTTTGGTTCACTAGTTTTATAGAAAACTTTTGGGAAAATGCCTGACAGTGGCAATTTTATAAATAAAATTTTTCTGTAGATTTCTATAAATCTGTGTTTGGTTCAAAAAAAATTTATAGAAAAATTTTCTATAAAATAGAGAAAAGAGGGGTATTTTGTAGAAATCATCTTCCTCTCAAAAAGGGCTGAAATTGCCAAGAAATCTAACAAAACAGATTTAAAAGTAAAAAATAACCCGTACCCAATTTCCTACCCCCGATTAGATTTCTCGTGGGCGATTGATGGCGGAAAATCTAGGGCTTGGTTCTTGACCCCTCCCGCTCTCGCTCCCGCCCCCAAATCTATTTTCCCACCTCAAATTCGCGCCTTTTCCTCTTCCTCCAGCTCTCGTCCTCACTTCTTGACGCCATTCTTCTGTGCGAGCGAGCTCGATCTTCGTCGGTTTTCTCGAGAACACGATCGTTGTTCTTCAATAATCGGTTTTTGGGGTTGAGAAATGAGTCGCTGTTCTTGAGATCTACGGAGCTATTGAGGTAAAAAAAAAGACCCTAAACCCTTTTGATTTTGCGGTTGATTGCATAATGTTGATTTGCGGTTGATTAGGTCAATTATTTGCTCACAAATGGCCACATATTTGTAGTTCATGGCAAACTTTAGGGGATTTTTTTGGCAATTTATCCTTCTATTCTAGGGAAAAAAGAAATTTTGTCTACATATTTGTAGTTCATGGCAAACTTTAGGGGATTTTTTGTGAATTTATCCTTATATTCATTTTTGTTAAATTACCAACGCTCTCATGAATGTTTTTAAAAATTCAATTTATGGAGAAATAGGATTTCTGTTCGTTGTCGGTTAATCGACACAATTCCTATGTAAATTATGCACATATTTTTCTAACAACATAACATAATATATAACAAATATATTATTTAGACTATATAGCGTGCTTTGAAATATATACAATATCGAGCTACATATTTTGGTGGGATACATAATCAGTTTGATGGATTTGTGATATTTTGGTTTTTGTTATTTTGTGCGCACACCACTCCATTTTGCTACTTCACTTGATTTACATATATTTTGCATTTCATGTTGCTAATTCCTATTACGTAACACAAACTTATATTTTGTTAATTGCAAACTTTAGATGTTGCAATTTATATTGCTAATTCCTATTGTTGGATATATTCATATTATTTTTTTATGCTTGGTTTGAGCTTACTGATGGATGGCTTTTTGTGCTCAGATTGAGCTAACGGTTGTTGGCTTCTTGTGCTATATAATGCTCGGTTTGAGCTTACTGATGGATGGCTTTTTTGGTACTCAATTCTGGTATGGATTCTTTTGATTCATGTTTATTTAGTTGGGCAATGATGATGATAATAAACTGAGAATGCAGCCTAAAGTTATTGTGTAATGTTTAGTGAGGCAATTTGGTGTGGAATGCAACCTACATTGATATTACAATATTTGGGTGAGGCAATCCCTCAAAAGTGCAGCCTACATTGCATCATAAATTATAGGTGATGCTATCTTTTATGACAAATCTATTTACATCCTAAGCCCTAATAAATATACATGAATATAAGTGCCCATTAGAGAGCTATGTTTGGTGTTTTTTATGCTCAGTTTGAGCTATTGGTGCAGATTTCTGTTATACTAATATGATTTTGAGCTTGTTTAGCTCTCTATGGTGCTATGTTTGGTGTTTTTTTATTCTCAGTTTGAGTTGTTGGTGCAGATTTCTGTTATATGTTGCTGATTTTGAGCTTGTTTAGCTCTCTATGGTGCTATGTTTGGTATTTTTTGTGCTCAATTTAAGCTGTTAGTGCAGATTTTATTTGTATGTTGCTAATTTTGAGCTTGTGTAGCTCTCTATGGTGCTCGGTTTGGTGTTATTTTGTGCTCAGTTTGAGCTGTTGGTGCAGATTTCATTTGTATGTTGCTAATTTTGAGCTTGTTTAGCTCTCTATGGTGCCTGGTTTGGTGTTTTTTTGTGCTCAGTTTGAGCTGTTCGTGCAGATTTCATTTATATGTTGCTGATTTTGAGCTTGTTTAGCTCTCCATGGTGCTCGGTTTGGTATTTTTTGTGCTCAGTTTGAACTGTTGGTGCAGATTTCGAAGGATATGTTGGCAATGATGATGGTCTTTGTATAAGATTGCAAACTATTTTACAATTTTCATAATAAGATAAGGCGTTCTTTAATGGGAAGTGCAACCTTCATTACAAGCATAATGTTAAGGTGAGGCAATACATTATTAGAACGCAATCTATGTTGAACTTGTAAGTTTTAGTTGAGGCAATCAATTTTGTCAAAAGACCTATAGCTGAGCAAACTTAGTACATGAAAATATCAAATTGTACATGATTTTTTTAGATCATTGATTTCGATCTAACCATTGTAAATAAACTTTTAGTCCACGATGCTGGCCAATCCCCTCCTTACCCATATTGGGCACAGTCCCATTGTAACCAACATCATGCGCGTGAGTTAAGAGATCATTCATGTTCCAATTCATATAGGGGATATCGCTGCAGTATGGACACTTCCACCACCCACTTCGGTCTCTAACTTTCAAAGCATTAGCTCTTAGCATTATTTCTGCTAATTCTCTGCAAGAGTCGCATTCATTCCCTAGGAAAAATATGAGCCACAGCTCAACAGATGCCCATTACCATACTGAAAACTATTCGAGCATATAAGTCTATGACTCATAAATGTCAAAGTGATGAGTTGTTTTTAGAAACCCATACTAAGCTTTGCTTCCTCACTTTGTCGATTGTCAATTCGAGATAATTACATCCATCTGCATTGTGCCAGTTCGTTGTGACAATCAATTTCGGTCAGTTCGAAATGAATATTTGAATGTGAGATGCAATGATGACAGTTCTTTCTATTGTTTGACATATGTGATATGTTCTTCGAGATTTCAATTTAGAAAAGCATTTATACTTGTTTTATATATACAGAACAAACTCCAGGATTCATAATTATTAATAGAAGTGAAGCAAACTAGTACAACATTTAACTTCAGAAGAAACTTTCATTATAAGCAGAATTTAGTCCATTAATTTCCCAAAAAAAACAAAAAAAAAAAGGAAAAAAAAAAAAAGAGAAGTTACCTTGCTCCTGAATACCAAAGGACTGAAAGTTAGACTTGAATTGATCAGAGAGAGGAGCCCCCAAGAAAACTGAGTCCTTAGCACTTTCTTTTCCCTGCACAAACACTATGACTCAACTCAGCACTTGATAGCTAACATTTACTTGTCAATAATAGTAACAATATCTTGTTACCTCTTTGTGGGCTGAGAGAGCAGAATGAAGCAAAGAAGCCTGAAGAGCCATTTCACAAAGAGTTAATTCCATATACACCCCTAACATGTGATCTTATAAGACAATGATTTATTGTTTGTAACAAAACTGTAATTATAGCAAGCGAACAGTTATAGTCACAGCTAACCATGTGACATTTAATCATACTCATGAAGAGTACCAACGGATCAACCGAGCCTGTAAGTAAAAAAAAGAAAGAAAAGAAAAGAAAAGAAAATTGATATTCCAGAAAATTGAAACCACAGCAAATACATTCACCTCAGGTATTTCACATTACATCTATAACCAACAATTTAAATATGGATTTTCTTGAATGACAGTTCCAACAGCTACAAAGTACTATTTTCATCAAATCATTCCAAAATTTAAGGATAAAAGAATAAAAAAAAAGCATCAAACTTTGCACATAGATAATAAAAAGTAACAAACATCTAGTTGACATTCCTTCTTGCTATCCAAGTATTAAACATATGAGTAGCCAAACCATTCCTCCAATTTGTCCATTCATTGGAGGTATCAACAATGCGAATGAAAGCTCGTTCATGCATTTCTTCAAAATTGTTCTGCATCCAATCATCTAAAGTAGATTCCAACGGATCAACCGACATTTCTCTTCGAATGAGATTATGTAGGAGACAACATGCCATTATTATATCAGTCACTGTGCCAACTTCATAAAAGCAACAATTCCTAAGAATCGCCCAACGCATCTTAAGCAATCCAAAACATCTCTCTATCACATTCCTAAAACATCTCTCTATCACATTCCTAGCCGCTGAATGTTTCATGTTAAAGAATTCTTCCGCAGTTTTTGGTTGTTGACCTACTCTCCATTCACTGCGATGATAACGTTGCCCTTGGTAAGGAGCTAGGAATCCCTCACCATTCGCATAACCAGCATCGACAAGATAATAATATCCTATTATCATTTCAAATACAACACCTTTCAGTATATTATAATTCAAGTGGTTAAAATCAAGCTGAAAACTTTTATAAGTGCCTCACCACGAGGAACTTTTAATGGATGTCTCCTATTAAGGGCATCTTGAAGTATCCTACCATCCGCTGCGGACCCTTCCCAACCCAGTAGGACGTAAATAAAGCGCATATCCTGTGAACAAACTCCTAGGAATTTGTTGCCAAGTCTCCCTTTCTTGTGCGGTACCTTGGTTTGTCAATCACTGCACATTTCACTTTGACGAATGTTCCATCTAGTGCTCCTAGGCAATTCTATTTGAATAAAAAATTAAAAAAAGAATAGTTAAAATTTAATGAGTTACTAGAATGAATAGTCAATAACATCATAATATTCTAGAAGAAAAAATTTGGCCCAACCTTGAACCATTTCCACCTCTCATCGGTACAATCATCTGTTATTGGTTTGGGGATCTCTAACAAGACTCCGTGCAAACGTATAACAGCTCGCAAAACTTGATGGAAGTGCCTGCTAATAGTTTCTTAAGATCGCTTTATTCTTCTCTTAATCATTCAATTTTTTTATCATGTGCTAAAATGTTCAAGAAAAATGCAACCCTTTCCTCCACAAATGTATTTTTTGAGTCTCTCAAACCTCCAATAGTACGAAGCATTTCACATAGTACATTGAATGTGCTTATCCATTCTAAGTTGCTCAATGCAACTTAAATCGCTATTAAGAAACTCTCATATTTTTAAAACTTTTGCTTAAATCCCTCTTCTTAATGCCTACAGTCTTATATTTTGTTTTCATACATTCAAGTATTATAATAATGAACCAACATAAAGTTATAAAACACTAAAAGCATAAATATCAATTAATTGAAAAGAGCTTAAACTGGAACTAGGATTAACTGAACTTAACATAACTCAAAAGCTTCTAAAAATACAAAAACGTTGAGATAAGATCATGCATTCATAAGAAAAAAAGTGAACTTGGTTCTTAATTATCCACATGAACAAAGTCAAAAAGGTTTCATAAAGTCATCATAATCATTGTCTTACAATAACTAGGTTTAGGTGAGAATGGGGCATATCCTAATCCTGAGGAGCATATTGAGTGGAGGGGGGAGGAAGTTAGGCTTTTTCAGCCTTCATGTTTTTTCTACAGGGTAGTGGTTTTACAAGGAAAGTGATGGTCAAAGTTGATGACTCATACATATAACTTAACATGGTCAGATACCAATAGGACCAACTTGATCAAAAGACAAGCAGCCATTTTGACAAAATTCAAGCTGAGTAGAATAGCATTATTCTCATAACCTCACTAATGAAAATTATTCTTGTCAACCAATGATCCAAGCTCTTAGAGGAATCTTTAACTATATGCAATGATTTATCCCACTGTTATAGATGATTCCTCAACGAATCAGTTTCAGGATCTTTGGTGATAATCTACCGTCTATTTATTTCCATTCTTAATTATGTATATTAGGTGTTTAGCATTATCATATTCTTCCCATTTGCTTTAGATAACAAAAAGGACAAATTTTAATTTTAGACCCTATTAGGGTTTTATTTGTAAAAAACGACCTATTTGACATTTATTTGTCATTTTCGACCTAGTTTCAGCCACTTGGCTGAACTGGGTCGAAAATGGCGAAAAAATTTCGAAAAACTTCACGGGAATTCAATTCCCGTGAAGTTTTAATAAGTACTAAACTTCACGGGAATTGAATTCCCGTGAAGTTTTGGAATTTTTTCGCCATTTTCGACCCGGTTTGACCCGGTGGTGAAACTAGTAACTTCACGGGAATTGAATTCCCGTGAAGTTTTGGAATTTTTTTCGCCATTTTCGACCCAGTTTCAGCCAGGTGGCTGAAACTAGGTCGAAAATGACAAATAAATGTCAAATAAGTCGTTTTTTAAAAATAAATGTCAGATAGGGTCTAAAATGAAAATTTTCCTAACAAAAAAATACAGCTAATGTGACATTATACAGCAAATACATTCACCTTAGGTAATTCAAAATTCGAGATCAATGCTGGAATAGAATGAGATTAAATGGATATGAAGTCAAGGTCTGTTATATCTGTGAAGCATTTTAGCAAACACCTAGCAAGCAAAAAATAATTAAAAAACCGCGTGGGTTTTGAAGGAGTACAGGACAATGTTCATCTACACCAAGCAACAAAATTTGAGAGGAAATTTAACATTAGATCATTGAGCAAGCAAAAATCCTAACAAACCCTAGAATTCTATAGGAATTGGGATCAGATCTCACCTCTGAATTCGACCAAATAAGCAGCCACCACCAAATCTAACCCCTGCCAACAAAATCAATGAGAGAGAGAGAGAGAGAGAGAGAGAGAGAGAGGGTGATTTTAACAAAGAGGAGAAAAAAACAATGGAGACGAGATTGAGGGCGAGTAACCTAGCTTCAACCGCCAACAATTGATTCCTTTAATGGGTGTTTATCCTACCCCCTTACCCGGTTATACTTTTACCCTCATATATGGTTAAACTTTAACCATGGTGATATTTAACAGGATACCAAACATGGATAAAGAGAGGTTAAATTTTAACAGGATAAACTTTTAACCCCTTTACCCATCAGCCCTAATAGTAAGCATGAGCAATACGTAAGGCTTGTCATCAGAATGGTAACAAGAGAAATGTGCAAATGAGCAAGTCTCACATTAAAACCCTCCACTAATTATGTCGATATCTCCAGTTACAAAGGTTGTTCAAGAATGCAAAGCATCATATTCATTCAGTGCATACATCTATACTGAGTCCGCATGCCAAGAAGCTTAATAACTTAGCATTCTCACATACGCTAGCAGTACTCTAAAATATATCCATCACTTTTGCACCATGTACAAGAAGTTGTGCAATGACAAAATATGCAAACACCATAAGAAGTTTGTATGTAAATGACACAGCAATCGAGTTATATGACTGCCACTGGAAATGATAATCGTGAATTTCGACATGTAGATCTCAGTTTGCTTGGATTACTCAAGCAATTAAATTGTCTTAAGACATTAGAAATCCTTGTGAATGTCTCCATGGTATCAGAAGTTCAAACTGACAGCAACCCAGTTATCATCACTGAACGGTAGCAACGATGCACCTTCAGGCAACGCCATCCCAGGTTTCTTTGGGTACACCCTGACTCTATTGCATTCAAATGAACAAGCGATCTCTCTGATTGGAGATGCAGAGTTTACATCCACAACACTGTGGTTATCACATGCTGATCCTGTGGAAGATTTGGTCTCATCATCAGGAAAAGTGTCTTCAATAATCTCAACGTCCAGCTTAGGAAGAGATAAAACTGTCTTGTCAATATGAGCATTGCCATTTAGCATGTTTTCTTTTGAGCCTGAGTTTGTTCCCTGATCATCATGAATAACAGGAGCCATACTGACGATATCAGGGCCATTTTCTGTTGCATGGCCATCCTCATGATTTATATCTACATCAAGTTGAAGAAATGTATGGTTAAGAAGTTGCATTTGCAAACGTCAACTGAAAAACAGAACATTTAATACACCTAAGTACATCCAGCTTCTTCCTAAAAGACAAATGAGAACTATGTTACATAATAGCAACTTAATCATAGTGATTTATCAAGCCACCAAAAAATTTTATCAAAGTGTTGAAATTAATCTAGAAATCTTGTCAGCAGCCACAAACTTTTCCATAACCCCTATCACATTCTTTTGTTTGTTTCTCTCCCTCTTCTTCCCTCTTATGCGTCCCTCCTGTGGCTTATTAACAGTTTAAATGAAACGAGACCGAAGCATCTAAATCTAATGTCCTAAATTCCGATGAGTAAAATTCATCCTCACGGTTCCAGGAAGGAGTGCATGAAGTTGTACATTTATTACAGGGCTTCCAAACATTGACTGACAGCTTATTATAGGTCTTGTAGGCTTCATTTCTGTCAACTCAAGAAATGTTCTTGTCCTTAATACATAGCAATACTGGCAGTAGTTATACTTGGACTCAATGTGATATATGAGTGGCATCCACACTATGCATGTAGCGACAAACAGTATGGTTCCGTGTGTATGATCGTGGCCACTGAGGTATGGTTTGTCTTTTATTTTGGTGTTTAGGCATGGTTTTCCCTCCATTTTCTTCTTTTGCTACCTATGTTATGCATGAGTCATGCACTCCAAGGGAAGCCCTTTTGTCAATAAATATATATATGATCTGATGCCCGGTCTAAGATGACACCAAAAGTGAGGCGTCGTATCTCAATGAAAATTGGGATAGGCTATGAAACGCAAACCTATCTTAAGAAGGCTCCTTAGAAAAATCAGCGGGATTTTCTGAAATTATCCTGACCACACATATCAATTTTCATTGAAGTAAATTAGTTTGGCAGGGGAACTATGTTCAAGAGAGGGTTGTCATAAGCCCTAACATGCTAATTGGTATGGAGGATGACTCAACAAATCATATGTTCACAACTCCACAAAGTTCGAGATGCTACATCCCAGTAGAAACCCACCAAAATTCACAAACACCGTACAGTTTTACTTCTGATGAGCACCATATGCGCTCTATAAGCCAAAGAACCAGGAAATCACAACTTCCATGTCAAGCTACATCAGTTTTAAGATATAGTTCAGAACTTAAATAAACATTATTTCCGCACTACATAAACAACAATAATAGAAACTTTCCCAAAATCTTTGAATATGACATTAGAAATTCCATTAGAAGATACAGCAATTTTCAGTTATAGCCAGGGGATAGTCATTCAAGTTCGCCAAATCTGCTTCACATTCTTTACTCCATATAAAAGTCCAAAATATAAAGTAGTACTATGATACTGAAAATACATCATAGTGAATGGAGTTTTTCTGTAGTGAACCAGTTATGGTCTTATACATGACAAATAGTTCTATTTGCAACCCTTTATATGACTAGAACCAAAAGATTGTATCAAAAGACTAAACATATTAATAAAAGCTAACAGATTTTCCAATTCATTTGAAGCAGATCAAACCGAAATACCACCTGCATTAGGAATTAAACAAAGCAAGTTCAAGAAGACAATCAAAACAAGGATTGTATGATTAGCATGACTGTAAGGAGGTTCAATAGTACTAACCTTCATGGTCCGAGAAATCCAAGCTGACAGCAACCCACATATCATCACTAAATGGTAGTGGGATGGCACCTTCAGGCAACACCATATCAGATGTACGTGGATAGACCCTTACTCTATTACAGAGCAGCGATGAATTATCATTAGCAACAAGATGGTTAGAGCTCCCATTTCGAGGAATGCTGCAAATTCCTTGATTGGCAGGAACCTTAGAATCCAGCTTATTGTAGGATGTAGCTATCTTTTTAGTCAAGCCATTGCCACTGACCATGGTTTCCTCAGTTATATACGGATCCTGGTGATCTTGGAGAGTTCTAGGCATAGCCACAGTGCTGGAGCGATTGTTAACAGTACCTTCATCTTTTTGCTTTTTATCTAAAGCCAAGTTACAGAAAAGAACATTTCAAGGTATGTTTTGTACATTTTGGTTGAGAAAATAACATCAAAATTCAACATTTTCTTTCTGACCACACTGAAACAAGTATATCTCCAAATAGTATTCTTAAAATCATCATCTTCCAAGGCTTTTCACATCAACATGGAGACTGGTAATGAATTCTAAGCCAAGAAAGGCTCATAGTTAAGAACTTACGAGGATATGAAAAAGTTGGATGCTAATATGATTACATCATTCTATTAGTAGTTACTACATATCTGTCCAAGGCAATCATGGCTAAAAGGCAAAGCTTGCCGTAAGACTAATTGATGTAGTACCTACTTTCTTTGTTATGCAACTAGAGAGTATTTCATGACAAGAATCTACAAGAGAGGAAGATGACAAGACTATACAAGTACTGAATCATCCCTACAGGAATATAAATAAGAGATCCAAATTCAAACAAATTATACAACTCTTATTGTGAACTCTCGAATGAGTCTCACTTGGCTCTCAGGTGTAGATATGCCATTAAGGCTTGGATTGGTAGCAGGTACGAGGAGGGAAGGTGAGGTGAGGTGAGGTGCACAGAAAGACATACGTTATGTGCTTCTTGTTTGGTAGGAAGGGGAATGAGAGGAGGTACACGGCCTTGCGTTCAATTTTCATTTTCTCACCTCACTCATGTGTCCCTCCAAATCGGGAGGATACCTCCCCTCCAAAAACCCTTTACAAAACAAGATTTTTAGTTTTGTCCCTCACCTCACGCCACCTCCCTCCTACCAAACCAAGCCTAAGATATTTGCATCCTGTAGCTATTTGATGGTTCTTACCCCTTTTTATGGAGGTGAACACTAAGAAGAGCTGGTTTTTCTAGCTTAAACTGTATAAGCAATAAGAAGGCTTTACCACAGGCCAATGGCATACTAGGATTTTGTGAAAAGTGTCTTATGTGAGTAGTTTTCTCTTGGTCATGAATTAGACAACTAAAGGGTTGATGCCAGGATCAGATCAAACAAGCAAACAGATTTTGTCAAATCTTCCAGAGCCTTCAGATATGATGAATTAGCAATCTTTTGATGGGAAAGGATGACATGGATATCATGCCGCTCATGAGTTAGAATATGTAAAGCAGCAATAAATAGAAACAGTTAAACGACATAAGACATTAGAACTATATATGTTTGCCAAAAAACTAAAAATTAATGACCTGGTTTCATATCCAGAAGATATCTAAATAATAGTGCAGATATACATACAAATTGAACCTATATACAAGAAAATATGATAAGCATGTTTAGGTAGCTTGATTGATCACTCAGTTGTTTGCACAATAGAAAAATATAGGAAGTGCAAAGGGTTCAGCTGCAACACTGTCTCATTAAGAACCTCAAGTTGTTAAATAGATTCTACCCAGATCAGGTGACACGCACATTTCGTGCCCAGATAGCAATGCACAATTTACTAGGTGGATTCATGAAAATCGGAGAAAATCAGTGTCATAAGGATATTTCCTACGCACAGAGCATAAATCTCTCTATATCAAAAAAGCCCTACTACCTACCACCTGTATGCTTTAGGGGAACAAAATAACCCAGACAAGTTTACCCTTCACAAATTTGAAAATTGCATTTAGTTAACGTGGAACTAAGTTCTCCTGTCACTTTACACGTGTCAAGTACCTTTTCTTTACTCTTTTATCAAAGAAGAACAAATCAACCCTTTGCTAAATCCTATCTGAATGGTGACAAACTTCAGTCTTCAACACACTAAAGAATTAAATCACTCTTTGCATCCTCGTCGTTTTGAAAGGTTTAGGAGTATCATAAAGTACATTCACAGTGAACTTTTAATAAAAAAACATGAAGACTCCAGGATGTTCACAAATGTTGCTGGTTAAATGACTTCACTTTTGCATTAATATAAACAAGGAATCATTCCATTGGTCATCCAAGTCATCATCAAATCATATAGATTTTCGTAGTTCAACCATATCTAATGGGTTTCAATATCACCAAAATATTTACCAATTGCATCTAAACATCACTGTTCAACCAAATTGTACTAACTAAAACCTTAGATTTTCTCAAGAAGTTTAACTTCAAAGGAAAAACCTGTCACATTAGATTGATGAACTTTCCAGCTCAATTTAAGCATGAAACTTTTTGGATATCTCTTTCACTCTTAGAATTAGTACATACACTAGCTTACATATTCTCCTCTACATATATTTATCCTCCCTGTCATACATACTTCTTTACTTTATCCAACAACTATATAAAGTAGGCACATGCAATGAACATGCCCGCCTCACTAATATCTCATTAAAGATGAAGCACGAACCTCCAAGGCAATGCAAGAATAGCATCACTTGATTAATGCAAACCTTGTTTTCCAATAGCACAAAAAACAAAAGAAACTGAATATTACCTGAATTATTTCCACTACGTTTCATCGCGACATATGAAAGTGGAACTGAGAGAGGTTTTGGCAGCTCCAAGTCCCTGGTGTCCTTTGACTGTGACCCTGAGAAAGCTGACTCAAGATTTTCATGCATCAAGTTCCTACTGTCCTTTGGCTGTGACCCTAAAGAAGCAGGCTGAAGATGTTCATTATCCAAACAACCAGAAGAAAGTTTAGCTCTTGCTGAAATGTCCCCACTTTTAACCACCTTGACATATGACAGTGGAGCTGACAGAGGCTTTGGCAGCCCCAAGTTCCCGATATCCTTTGAATGTGACCCTGAAGAAGCCGGTTGTTTGTGTGCCAAGTTCGTGTCCTTTGACTTTGACCCTAAAGGTGCAGGCTCAATATGTTCATGCCCTGAATAACTAAAGGGAAGGTTAGCTCTCCCGGAATTGACAACAGAACCTGCAAATGTGGTAATAGGAACATCTTCCAGATCAAAGCAATAAAAAATAATGTTGCTATTTAATGAAAATCATATACAGTGACGCTACAAGACAATTCTAAGCACGTACCATTAACAGAATTACAAAAATATAAATATAGAATGTTATACATATGTCGAATACTAGCATCAGAAACTAGGCGTAACAACATTTCCAAAGGCTGACCGACATGAATATAAGAGGAATTTTGAGAGAGAATGTGTTAACTCCTACCTAGAACTTACACTAAGATATCTAATCTATGTACTGTACATAGAGTCAACATGAAATAATAAGCAAAAGGTAAGTTTGCTTAAGCTAAGATGTCATAGCATAAAAGAAGCATAGCATCATATGGAAAAGATAGGAGATGCTGTGATTGAATAATTGAACACATTCTAGGAAAAAATTTGAATCAGATATATCATGTAAAGAAAAGATTCTGATCTATAGTGTCCAAAGAAAAAGACTGCAGTCCCCTATATGGTAAGAGATGTACATAAACATATATACTCAAGGAGAATCAAGAGAGTGTTTTAGACATCTAACCTACTAAGAATTTACAAGAGAGCCACTGCTCATGCAGATTACTAACATTAAAAATGTTGGCAGTGTGACTTACGTTCTTTAAGCTTAAACCAGGCAACTTTCGCGGCGTTTATCTCCGCCTGCTTTTTAGTTCTTCCAACTTCTCCCACAAAACTATGACCATCAATTTCAACCGTGGAAGAGAAAAAGGGCATGTGACTTGCACCATTGCTGACTGTGTTGTACTTTGGCAAGCGAAGTCCTTCCTTTGTTGCCAACTCTTGCAGCATATTCTTGTACAGAGATGAATTATCCTGCAATATTATAAAATTAAGGTATCTGTTACTTCTCTGTAATGGTCAAATACTTAAGTTAGTAATAATGTATTTACAACTTGCCTGTGGATTTTCATCTACAGATAAAGATGAAAGAGCCACTCTAGCAGCATCATTTTCAGCCTCTTTTACTGTATTGAAGAATTGTGGACTGTTGTAGGTTTGCCCATCAACTGTTACATGAGCCTTGAAGTGAGGAGCATGAGCAAAACCCTCACGAGCAGCTTCGTATTTTGGCAGCTCAAAATTGTTCTTTTGAGCGTAGATATGCAGCTGACTCTTGAATGAAATTTGATTCTCTACAAGTGCTAAATAATTTTTTTCAAATAAATAATGTGAAAAGATATTTTTCAAACGACATTAAATAATTCTTTATAATAAATAATCATACTCTTTCATTTGCAGTTGCAGTTTCATATATACTTCAAATTCATAGTAATAAGAATTTTTGCAAAGAATGAAAAGTAAGGCTTTATAGTGCAAAAAGAGAAATAAGTAAGTGTATAACTTCTGTGCGAAACTTAAATTTATTTGTGAAAAAACTTATAGAATACCCAATAAGGAAGAAGAAAGACTTTTTGATATTGAAACAAAAGCAATAACAGACGTCAACTTCTTCATCTGTAATTCCAATTTCGTGTAATTATCAAGAAAAGTGCATAATAGTAGAGGCACAAAACCAGGAGAAAGGGAAATTTCAAAGAAATCAACTTTTACAAAAGAAACCCTACAGAATCCCAATTAACAACCCTTGCTTGAGATTTGGTTCTCTACAAGCGCTGAACTTTTTTCCTTTTTATTTTGCAAATAAACATTGTGAACGGATAATTCTAAAGAAAAAGCAAATAATTACTCGTAACAAATAATCATTTTCTTTCATTTGCAGTTGCAGTTGCAGCAGTTTCATATATACCTCAAATATATAGTAATAATAAGTATAGAAACGAGAAAAAAAAATACAACCGCAAACAATCTCTTGTAAATTTATGTGATCCAAAAAAAGAAAAATAAGTAAATCTAGGACTTTTATGAATGTACAATTAGAGAAACCAACGAAGTATGTCTCTGAGATTGTACGAACACAATTAAAAGAGATCAACTTTCTCCAGTGCAGTTCTCCAATTTTGTGCATGATGAAAAAAAATCACAGAATAATAAGAGTAAAATCGAAAGAAAAAAAAAACAATCCGAAAATGAAATAAAAATGCCAATTTGACAGTATCTTCAACTACAATAGACTTATCCTCACAATTCAAAATTGATAATAAAATTAAACCAGGGGCATTTCCGTAAAAAGAGAAACTTACCGGGGATTTGAGGGGAGGCTTTGGTAGGCGGCGGGAGAGCGACGGCGAAGTGATCGACGGCGGCCTGAGCGGCCTTGTTCTGGGCCTCCTTCGACGACTTCGAGAAGTCGGGGGCGTCAAACCTGACGCCGTTAACATTAACGGAGGCTCCAAAGCGTGGATTGTGGTCAGGGCCGTCACGGCTAACGGTGTAGTCCGGCGCCGGCCACGTTCGCTGGTGGCATAGCTCCTGAAGCCTACTCTTGAACATTGAGGGATTAGGGTTAGGGTTAGGGTTTATGGGAATTTGTTCAGGGTTAGGGTTTCTGAGATTTTGGCTTGAGATTGACGCTGGAATTGGGAACGAGAAGGGGGAGGGAGAAGAGGGGACGATCAAGAGACTGGGATGAAGAAGTGAAAGGACAGTGGCCCTGCTTTTATTGCACTTTACAAGGGTAGTATTGTAATTTCGGTTGGGAAATAGGATATGTGTTTTTCGTAGGTGTTGGTTCATGAAATGGGTGCGATTTTTTTGAGATTAATGTTACCTATTTTTATTTTTTATTTTATTTTTATTTAAATATTGCTTATATTTTTCAATAAATCTTATATTTGTTCTTATTTTTCAAAGAGAAGACTTGACATTAATGTGTTGATAATAAAGAAAACTGATATTTACTAAGGTATAAGTACGTGAGGAGGGAAGGGCGAGAAAAAACTAAATATTGGTGTAAGTTCACTTGTCACAACTAGATCAAATTAGAACTCCATTGAACATGAAGCACTTTCTCTAGTGTCTTCTTCAGTTCGGTTCTTTGAATTAATAACATGCGCTACATTTTTTGAAATAAGACAGCACGAATAATTTTCTCCCGTGAATCATAGACCAAGAATTTAGTAAGATATAAGACGTATGCATCTTTATTAAGTTAAGTTTGTGTGAAATGCATTTGAAATTCCCTGATTAGGACATTTGTATGTATTCATTCTCCTTATTTGTATATTTGAATTTTATTTTATTTATATATTTTAAAATTACAAAAATCTGATTTATTAGGAGTACATTTGAATGTACATTACATGAACCTGAATCCCATGCCTTTAAAAGAGAACCTATTCGAATTTGTATATTCTCCAAAATCTAATATGCATTATAACATGAAATGTATAATTACATGTGCAAAGAACTAGCGTATCAAGTATGAAATAATATTAAGATGCCTTAGATATGGTAGTATTAAAGCCTAAACGTTTGCTTTTAACGTTCATTGAATTTCATCAAATCCTTTTGACCAATTTAAGGGAGACAAACTCAAGGTATTCACAATATCATTTCCACCTAATACTTAAAATTAGAACGCAACATGTTACAGTCAATTACCCTCAATCGCAAGCTTATTTCTAAAGGGTTTCTTCGACAGTAGTCCCCTTAAACTTTCATATTTTGAAACTAGCGCTCCAAATCTTGCTATTTTGAAATGAGTCCCTCACATCTGCCTATTTTGAAATTAGTCCCCCAACTCTCTTAACTACATTGAAATTAGCAGCAGCTTGAAGAGATTTGGGGGACTAAATTTCAAAATATGAAGATTTAGGGCCTTTATTTCGAAATACCAATATTTAGGGGACTAGTTTCAAAATGTGAAACATCTTTGGGACTAATAAAAAAAACATTTCTAAATTACTTGCAAGGCAAAGAGCCAGATTAATGTAACAATTAGAAAGGGCACACAAAGCCGATGACACTCAACACAGAGATGCAAACAAACCAACAAACTAACAGACTTTCTTTCCCTTCAGAATTATCGAAGTTACATAATGGCATTATATGCCCCAACAATCATAAACCAAAAACGAAAAAAGCCCACATATATGAAAATAAATCCAATACCCTAAACCACCAACAAACCCATAATTATTAATCCCACACAGTTTCCTTCCTTTCACCAAAAAACTGATGAAAATTACACCCGATTTCAATCATAATATCTTCACTTAGCGCTTGCAAGCTGGGTTCGAAGCTGCTTAGCAGCAGCAACCATGTTGGTGAGCGCAGGCTTAACCTCACCGTACTTGCGGGTCTTCAGACCACAGTCAGGGTTAACCCAGAGAATGTTGGTCTCGAGAACTGCAAGCATTTTGTTGATGCGGTCAGCGATTTCCTCTGTGGATGGGATTCTAGGGGAGTGGATGTCGTAGACTCCTGGGCCGATTCCAGCACCGTACTTGACTCCTTCACGGAAAACGGAGAGGAGCTTTTCGTCGGAACGGGAGTTCTCGATGGTGATGACGTCGGCATCCATGTCGATGATGGAGTGGATGATGTCGTTGAAGTTGGAGTAGCACATGTGGGTGTGGATCTGTGAGGAGGTGTCAATCGTCAAAATATTAGCGGAGTAATCATGTAATTATAGATTATGTTGAACAAGATAAAATACATGAGATATAATTTTAGTAAAACTATGAAAAGAAATGAATATATATCACATATTATTGCTGGTTAAGAAATAGGAGTGATGACTTTCACTAGTTAGAACCAGCCATCATGCTTACTAGAATGAGAATAATATGCTTCATCGAATCAAAGCAGAATGGTTAAGATGGAGTATTTTATGAAGTTCCAAGTTATCATACAACACCTATGTAATTGATGGAGAAATTCTATTGATGATACCCTCAAAAAGGCTATAAGATCAATACTGTTGTATGGATAGGAATTTTGGACAATCAAAAACAACATATGTAAAAAATAAGCGTAGCAAAAATGAGAATGTTACAATAGAAGTATGCATATACAAAGAGATACAATGAGAAAAAGTGCGTCCATAGGAACTTGTGCTTATTGAAGAAAATGACAGAAGTGAATGATATGGTTTAAAAATGTATAATAGATGCAAGTGCAACTACATGCACTAATTAGAAAGGTGATAAGTTAATAATTCGCGGAGTAAGAAAGACTAAATATAAGCTCAAAAGGAACTTGACTAGAAGCAATTAAAAATATAATAGTGGTTATAATAGTGGAGATAGCCCTTAACATAACTGAATGGAAGAAGATTCAACTAAGTGATCCTGAAAAGCCCTTTCTGTAGTCGTTATCATTGCTATAATCATAGTCTATATTTGAGGTAAGGGAAGGACCTGAGTTGTGTCCTGGACACCGCAGTTAGTGATTCTGAAGGAGTGAACAGCCCAATCCTGGTAGAAAGCCTGCTCAGACTTGCGAAGAGGCAAACCTTCCCTAAGAGCTGCTTCATCTATTTGGATAACCTTCACAAAACCAAAACAATAGGTGAGATTTCCATTCAACATTTGCAGGACTTAAGAACTGAAACAGCTGCTTTGAAAAAGAAAGCCTACCGTAATACCAGCAGCTTCCAAATCCTCGACTTCCTTCTTAATGGCAAGAGCAATCTGATAGCAAGTCTCAAACCTCGGTTGGTCATTTCTAACAAAAGACCAGTTGAGGATGGTGACTGGGCCAGTCAACATTCCCTTCATTGGGCGAGCAGTCATGCTCTGGGCCATTGACGACCAGAAAACAGTCATGGCCTTGGGGCGACTAACATCACCGTAGATGATGGGAGGCTTGACACATCGTGAACCGTAAGATTGGACCCATCCGTTGACAGTGAAGGCAAAACCTTGCAACTGCTCACCAAAGTACTCAACCATATCGTTTCTCTGTGCAAAAACGAAAGTTGAAGTTAATATAAAAACAACTGCTATTTCTTCATAATTATATGGGAGAAGCATTAAACCATTAGCTCACCTCGGGCTCTCCATGGACAAGCACATCAATGTCAAGTTCTTCCTGGAGCTTGACAACCTTGTTAATTTCCTCCTTAATAGCACTAACATACTCCTCCTCAGAGATCCTGCAATAAGGTGAAATGATCAATATAATCTCTTACATTGGTATATGTTAATAAACAAATTCGAAGCAAATATTGAAAAGGACATACTTTTTTGCCTTGTACTCACGGCGAACTCTTCGGAGCTCCACAGTCTGGGGGAATGACCCAATGGTGGTGGTAGGAAGAACTGGAAGGTTCAACTTCTTCTGCTGAGCATCTAGCCTGGCGCTAACATTTGTTGCACGACGGTGGTCAGAGCCCTTAAGAGCAGCAGCCTAAGAAAAGAACAAGGCAGTTGGGTTGGTAAATAAAGTCTCTTTGTTGAAATTCAAGAAAATTTACGGGTCTGAAGTTCTACTTACAGCCTTCTGTACTTCTTCATTGGTCACCCTAGGAGATGATTTCCTTGAAGCCTGGGCAGCAGCATTCGCTGAGAAGAAAGCCTGTGGATAGCAACAGTACTAACTGTCAATGGAATTTCAAATTATGCTGACCATTTATTTTATTATATACTAATATTTCACATAGAAGAGGGTTGTTTTGGATGAATGACCATACCTCATCCTTTGAACCAGCCAATGCCTTAGCCAAGGCATTAACTTCAACAACCTTCTGAGCAGCAAAAGCCAACCATGACTTGATCTCATTATCCAACTTTGTCTCATTCACAAGATCAACAGCAGTGTGCATGAGCGAGCAAGAGGTCGAGACCACAAGCTTGTCTGTGGAAGAAACCAAAACAAAAAATTTCAGCAATTCCATAAATTTTCACTGCATAAAAGAAAAGGCACGGACACAGGTATATACCTTTGCCCACAATGGACTCAAGAGACTGAAGAGTAGCAAGGGATGCAGCAAGATCATTGGCCCAAATGTTTCTCCCATCCACAACTCCAGCAAAAAGGTACTTGCCAGAGGGAAAGCTGCTTTTAACCAAGTCAAGGGTCTTGGTTCCACGGACAAGATCGAAACCATAACCTGAGATGCTGTTCAAGGCAGTGATGGTCCTGAAATAGGCAAGAGAGTGTAAATTATAAGTAAACTTTTATTTGGAAATTTACACAGATTTCTACAGCATAAAGGCAAAGCAACTGACTTGTATGCTTCCTCAGGGACATCAGCAAAGTATGTCTCAACAACAACATTCAAACCAGAAAGCGTCGATTCTAGATCTGAGTACGCTTTTGTGAATGCCTCCAACTGGTGAGCACCAAGATCCAAAACAAGGGTAGGCTCATCAAACTGAATCCACGAAGCACCGGCTGCCTTCAACTCAGCAATAACTTCCCTGTACACGATTATATTATAAGCTTTGAGAAATTCTAGGTGATAAAGAGCACTTAAAGGGAAATTGGCACTATCCAATAAGCATCTTGGTATTTCCTTACTTGTAGACAGGAAGAATGCTCTCGAGAAGTGACAGAGGAGAGAAAGACTTCTCTGCTCCCTTGGCAGGCTTTGCGAGCAACAGGTAAGTCACAGGTCCAACAAGCACTGGAACAGTGTCAACTCCTTGCTGAATCAAATAATTTGGAGCAATGAGCGAAGTGAATTTAATGAAACAAGAACTTGAGAGCGTAACTTGCTCGGTAAGAAAATTCAGGAGACAAAGGTTAAGTGTCTAGGGTACAGTCACAGAACTAAAGGTTATATGCAAAATATCAAATCTAGTCCACCAGACGCATTTAAAAGGTTTGAGATCTTTCCATCATTTTCCAGGTTTCAGTTTTATTTTTCAAACACCTAATCAGACTCAGCAACAATGAAAGGGAAATGTATTGTTTCAAATTTCTTAACATACAAAAGATGGCCTTGGTTGTCTTTCTTCTCCAAAAAAAGAAGGGAAATGAGGAAAGTAATATGCTTCACTAGAGAAGCCAGGTTTTCTTATGAATATCCAGAGCCAACTGTTGACTTCATAGATAGATATTTGAGTAGTAACAATTGCTTCAGTTGTAATCCTGACTTCTTTACTTTGCTCAAAAACTCCTTACTTCTTTGCAGATAATCAGATGTGATGTTTTAATATAAGCATGGTGTTTATAGTTTTATTGAAAGGATATATTATCCACAGAATTGAACAAAATATATGAAGGCTTGAATTGGCTTATGATCCAACATTAACATAAAGATCAAGGGATCCACAAAAATATCACCAGCCATTTGGTGCACCTTGAATTTAATAATAATTCAAAAATTATGCTACACGTGTCCTGCAAAGAGACGACTACTGTCTAAGATGTGGAGTAGGTTATGAAGGTAATAATTATATACAGTTGGGAAGGCATGATGCTCTATACCAAGTTTCAGATAAAACTGACATATTAAGATACTTGCTCATAACAACAGAAAATGGTTATAAGTCCATACCGCCTTGGCTTCCTTGTATTCATTCACTGCCTTGTGAGATGAATAGGAAAACTTTGTGTTGGGACCCAACTCAGGGACAATGAAATGGCTGGATCACAAATATACACACAAAAAGTTAGTCCACAATCCCAGTCATACAAGAACACATCCAGCATAAATCTGAAAAAAGAAGATAATATATGCAAAGAGGTTCGTGAGGGGTTAGGATAGCTTACTAGTTAGTGTCAAACCACTTGGTCATTTCCATAGCTGGGACTGTGGCATTTCCCCTAGCCATAGAGAAGAAGGTGTCAAAACCAATTTCTCCACCATTCCAGCCATATCTATCAGGAACAGCACCGAGCATGGCAGTTGTGTCAAGCATCTGATCATAATACGAAAAGGTGTTGCTAGGAATGTATTTGATCCCAGCATCAGCCATTTGCTTCCAAATGGATGACCTGAGATCCGCAGCAACCTTCTGCAAGTCCTCAGCAGAGCTCTTGCCATCCCAGAAAGACTCAAGAGCAAACTTGAGCTCTCTCTTTGGGCCCATGCGTGGATATCCAACAATGTGCGACGCCATCTTTCTAGTAACAGATAAAAAAACATTAGATATCCAACATTGTAGTATTATCAAACATAACTAACAGAAATTATGCACAAACACAAAATAAATAAATAAAACAATGGAGAAAACAGGTGTTTAAATTGCACGACTCAACGACATAGTTCAATATTGTCGTTTGGAAATCAGTAAACCGGGAAGGGAAATTGGGAACTTAAGGCAGATGATTATCATCTTATTACCAGAATAAGCAAATCAGATCAAGTAATATAATCTTTGCAAGTTTTAAATTTTAAATTAAGCTACTAATATCACAGATCCCAGTTATACAATGTAGAAACTTGCACCTTTAAAGTTATACTACATGCCTCCATCTATTTATCATCTACATTTTGCATATGGGTGCATTATTCTTTCATATACAGCACAATCCTATGCTAGTAACCACTCAAATTTATGAACAGAACATACAATTGAATGTCAAAATGTTGTATAGAAAATTTGTCAAGGTTGCCAATCATTAATCATTTCCTTTAAAATTATTTTGTTTCCAAATAAGAGGAAGACCCAGACCCAAAGTATACAGTTCTCATCCACCATCTATCAGCACGAGCCCTTTTGCTCTCCTCTGAGTATTTAAATGGATTAATTCTAGGCTGTCGTGTACAAAAGTTTATTTGTAACGTGCAAATTACGTCATATATCCTAGTTATCATTGTTCTAAGTATTCATCTATTAGATGGATGGGACACTGCCAACTATTATCAGATAGACCATTTCCAAGTTGGAATAGAGTTTTCATTAAAGTCAATAAGCAAATAAATTTATCACTTGATCCATCTCTTGGATGAGTTTCAAAGTAACCACGGAGATTCGGTTTAATCTGATATGACAGGGTGCAAAATTCTTTAACCGCTACTATGTATTACCAGAATCATGAATCCAGTCTGAAAACGACATCCTATTGGAGTAGTAAATAATGAATCTTAAAGCAAGATCAAGAATGAAGGAAAAATTTACAAATTTCTTAACGACGAACTTGAATAGTATGAAATAAAATTAAAAACAAACTTTTGCTTCATTATAAGTAAAACTATACTATACCAAAACAAAGTTTACCAGCAGATAATCAAACTTCTAATTAGGCGACAGAAAATATTCACGAATAAAATCGAAATTAAGTAGAGAAACCTCCACTCCACCTACTTCAGATCTATCTCAGATTCACTTATCGACCTACTTCAGATCTATATCGGATTCACTTAAATAATATACAGATCTGATCATATTTCTATCAAATACCGAAATGAGATGCAAAGATCTGAAGATTTTTCGAGCTTCATGAGATCAGATCCAAAGATCCGCGCTCATAAAGCACCAGATCTAAAATCAAGATCCAAAAACAAACAGAACTAAGTAAAACAAGAAACCTAACTCACCAATAGTATGCAAGATCAAGCACGATCAAAGGAAAAACCCTAGA
This sequence comes from Asparagus setaceus, assembly GCA_012295165.1. Classification (NCBI taxonomy): domain Eukaryota; kingdom Viridiplantae; phylum Streptophyta; class Magnoliopsida; order Asparagales; family Asparagaceae; genus Asparagus; species Asparagus setaceus. The sequence goes on from CM022706.1 coordinate 29,455,148, forward strand.
TCCGATCGAAACTAATCAAAATTATTGAGAAATAGAAGTAAAGAAGCAGGAAACGAGAGATCTAGACAGAGGAGAGTCCTAAAATAAGGGATCGAGTGGAGAGGAGAGAATGAAGGAAGCGGAGCTCACCTTGGTGGAGAGTAGAACTCGGTCGCTGATAGAGTCTTTCGAGAGAGAGAGAGAGAAATCGGGCGTAGGACTCGAAAGAGGCGCGAATTGGAGAGGGGAGGGGTAGGATTATTTATAGAGTGAGGGGTCACCACAACTATAGATCTGTTAGCTGATCAGGGATTACTGAGATTGAGAAAATGGTAACTGTTTTTTCGGTAAATTTCCAAAAAAAAACCCTTCCTTTTTCAGTTTTGAAAAAACCCCCTTCGCAATTTTAATTCCGCAAATTCCAGGGATTTTGCATATAACCCCCGGAACTTATTCTACTCCACCAAGTGAGCGGAAAATGCTTACCTTTACATTGTAATGTAACACCATTTCACGCGCTAAATATCCCAGACTTGAAAATAAATGGAAATTTTGAATATATTAAAAGAGTGATTTTTTTTTTTTGAGGGTTGAGTTATACTTTTTTTTTGGGTCATATGCTTGTCACGTGACATGTTATGCTTGATGGTGTTACTTTGAGGGGTTAAAGTAAAAATTCTTCAAAGAGTTTTAGATGAGTAGAAGAATGTTAGGGGGTTATGTGGGAAAACCCTCAAAGTTAAGGGGGTTTAGAGAAAAATTATTCATAGGGTGATCATAAAAATGCCAAACTTACAGAGTTTTTGTGAAATTTGCCTTTATTTTTCCCCTTGATTGACTAAATTTCTTTTCCGATATGAAGCTTTTTTTAGACCCATCTCATATATAGCAGCATGTAAGCCATAGAACTTAAAACCTATCCACTCTGTGTGACTAATAGAATGAAAATAGGCAAAGGTTAGTGGATGTATCTGATGTATCGAGCAAATATTATTTGGATGCTTAATTTTTCAAAGTCATCATTAGAGGTTCCTAACATTATCTCATTCATCAACATAAATTCCTTTTACAAACTCTTATTAAATCTTACTAACGTGACAATGAGGTGACTCCACTATGTCAGCAAAAAAATTAGTGAAACTCTAAGTTTATCCTGTCACATTAAAAAATAGTCAACTTATAAGTTTGTATTGAACTTGTATTTTTACTATACTTTTTTTTTTTGGGTCATGATAAGGACATGGCTGGGTCATGGCTGGGTCACTTGATATTTCTTAAAGACTTAAAACTGAGATTAGTATCTTTATTTTTACTGTATAGCGACAATGGGGGTTGGTGGGCACGTGGGCGCGTGAGTTGGTGGGGACTACTTACGTTGCATTTCTTCTTCTTTTTCTTTTGGATAAGTTTTGTTTTGCGGTTTTCCTTTTGACAATGTTAATCTCCTAAACAATTTACATTTTAAGATTAGGTTTTTTTAAATATTAGTCCCCCACATCTTCAATATGTTGAAACTAGGCCCCCAAATATTTATATTTTCAAATTAGTCCCCCAAATATTTATATTTTGCATTTAGTCCCCTAAATCTTTTAAGTATTTGGAAATTATTCCCTCTTGTCAGCACCAGATTGAAAGATTTGGGGGACTAATTTCAATATGTGAAAATTTGAGGGATTATTTCAAACTATTAAAGATGTGGGAGACTAATATCGAAAAAAACCCTTAAAGATTCATGCAAGCACAAAAATAGCAAGCCGGCTTGACTAAAGGTTGTATCATTATCATTAGTGCTAGGGTTAGTGCAATTATTTGGCCTACAGGTTATACTTGGCTCCATCATGACACGTAATTAACTTCTCATATTCATAGCTCTCACTAAAAGTTTAGCGGTGTTAATTATCAGGCTCTAAATTGTTATGATAAATAATTTTGGTTTGGATTCATGAAATAGCCCTCAAGCTGATGAGACGTTTTAGATTATAAATTATTGAGGCTAAATATCGTAAAACCACCTTAACTTTGGATTATTATCAGAAAACCCTCCTTAACTTTCAAAATATCCAAAACCCCTTAAGTATAGAGATTATCACAAAACACCCCTTAACTTTTAGATTTTATCAAAGAAAAACCCATTTAACTTTGAGATTTTATCAAAAAACTCCTCTAATTTTGGTGGTTTTCTGATAAATCTCAAAGTTAAAGAGGATTTTCTAATAACCACTAAACTTAAGGGGGGTTTTATGATATTTTAAACGTTAAGGGGGGTTTTCTGAAAATCATCCAAAGTTAAGGGGAGTTTTATGATATTTAGCCAATTATTTGACCCTCGCCAGTCACCACCGATAAGTGATGTTAGATTATAGATTTAAGAGTTTAACTAACACGAAAAACTACGAAAACTGAACACGTGAATTTGGATCCATAAATTGTTTTATAAAGGTACTTTGATCCGGGGTAAAATGTCATAACATTTGTACCATTTTACCACAAAACACAGACTTTTGGAATTGGCTATCTTCTTCTTTTGCTCTATTTATTTTCTATCTGTTGGAAAAGTTAGAAAGCATATTCAAATTGGGAAATGTTCCCTATAGCATATACCGGATTAATTCCAAGGTGCCAACTGTTGATAGTAGTATAAACACAACATATTTAGCCGGATATGAGGTAGTCGGAGAAAAAAATAGATCATTTACTACTTATTTGAAATCAACTTTCAACTCGGGCATGATCTAATTACTCTAATCTTTATCATTTATTCTAGTTTCAAAGAAAAATATGTATAAGATAACATACGATTTTTTTTTTATCTTTAGACCGCTATTGTGATGGTGGGAATTCTTTATAATCTTATCGTTAAGGGTAAGAAAGACGGATTAGGTCAGCTGATCTCATCATTTATTATAAGCATCCAGTGCATCAACTACTTTTCATATAAAAGCAAAACCTCTAAAAGATCAGAAGCAGCCTACAAGAACGCTACAAGATCAAAAATAAATCTCTCGCGACTCTTCTCGCAAAGATTTTCAAAATTGATCAGAAGCAGCCTACAAGAAATTCAAGTTTAAATTCTCCCGTGCTTTGCACGGGCTGCATACTAGTGTGATATGATTCCAAATGCTTAGTAACCATATTGATCAGCACGTGAACTCATCACCGGCGGATCTGCCAACAAAATTCAATGCTAAAGATGGTCGCTCAATCCCTCAGTTCACTATGCGCACCGACACCGTATGCAACTTGATCTGCCCCTTTGATCCAAGACAAATGGCACCGAAATAAATTCAGCTGTCTCGCAAAGTGCACTGCATTAATTTATATTAATTTGGTACCGTCTTACTCATATTTTCTTGGGTATTTTCGAACATGAGTCCCTTAAATCTGTAATATTTTGAGAGTAATCCCTCAAGTCACTGCTATTTTGTCTTCCCAATTCTCATAATTTATCTCAAAATTAGATTGTCAAGTCATTAAAATTGCTGTTAAGTCCCTCAATTCTTAGATCTATCTCAAATTAATTTCTCCAATATTCAATAATTCACGTGTTTGTTTTCAAAATATTGAGGACTTAACGGACTAATATCTAAAAACCCCACTTTTGGTATATTTATTTCCTAATTCGTATACTCGTACTACTATTGTTGATCATTCTTTTCTTCCTTCTTTTATGAAAGTTGTATGGTGTCGATGACATGACCTTTAATCTTCATAATGCATCACATTTATTTACCACTTAAATAGTTCAGATGTTCTCTTAAGCATTTGATCATAGGACCCCCAAATGATTATATTGGACCCATACACCTAGTATAAGCAGATAATAAATAAATAAATTGATACTTTAGTCGAGGAAAGGGAGGAGTTTAGCGATATGTTTGTTCATATTCTAAATGAACATAAAAGAAGTCACATCAAATGTCACAAGGTCCGCAGTAGATATGTGCTTCTTGTTTTCCATGGTCATACCTTACACAACATATTAGATGCACTGGTGAAAGATTTATTAATTTGGCTTGTCAAATAAAATATCGCAATAAGTGATAAAGATCGACCTCTCCTTTTATATTCCTGTTCAACAGTTTAATCAACGCTGCAGCTAAGGTTGGAGTTCCCTAACCAAAATTTCCCCGTCGTCCAAAGAATCTGACATTTTTTTTTTCCAGTCTATTCTAATTCAAATTTTCAATTAACAAAAGTGTATCTGTTACGAAGAGAAAGTATCAAATGGTCCCGGGTGCATAGCATTAAATGTAGACCAAATGGATATCAACCATTAGATCATTAGACATCGGGATTCGTGCACAGATCCAATGATTGACACCTATTTGATACACATTAAATATCATGGACCGTCCTCAGTGGATACTTCCTTGTTATGAAAGCATTATGCTTCTCCCTAGGTCCAGTCCTCTTCAAATATATCAAAAACAAGAGCCCGTGCACTGAATAGCACATCTGAACAATAAATCTGGAAGGTTGGTAAAGCATGATTTGTCAAAAATTGGTGAAAGAAAGTGAACTTCCACAGTCAAATGGAGCTGTGCTTAAATAAATATATTGTTCGCTTGCATAATTTTCCAAAAGCATATGCAATTATTTATTTTCATCCACCAACCCTGATTGCTGCATTTAGCTACTTTCCGAGAGTTCGCTTGGAAAAGTGCAGTCTGAGAATGATACGGCTAGTTTATAATTCTGTACTAGTGGGATACACGAATTCCCATTAGGGTGGGGGGGTGTGGGACCCACTAAAAATAAGTTGGCATGTTAGGTGCTCCTACCCCAAGTTGGGTAGGTGAATCCAGCACATGCTCCTCTTCGTGACCCCCACCCCCGCGTCTTAATCAAGGTTAGGTAGCAAAATTGTTGATTAGTTTCCAAGCTGTTAGAAGTTTGGTGGATTAAGTAAAGGATAGTGACATTCTCCCCTTGACTCGAGAATTTGAGGAGGGTGCGAACATGAATCAAGAAAGATTCAGATTCGTACATTACCATTTGTTGCAGCTCAATTCATGAGGTAAAGATAGGGATTATTTGCGATCTATCCTTTTCAAAATGTCAACTTCAGACATAATTAATAAATGAATTTAACCGTGATAAGTGTTACCGAAAATATACGTGAGGGAGTTGCATGAAATTTGCCCTTTCTTTTTAATGGACAGTCATGATTGTCTTGAATGAAAAAATAAAAATAAATACAACTCGGGACTAATGACACAATTGTCTGGTATCGAAATATAGTATAATTGTTTAGATATTAGTGGATGATTATGATTAAAAACAGCTGTCTCTTCACTGCTAAAGCAGCAATTAATGGAGATATAAAAGAAATGAAGACTACTAAGGGAGTAGGGTTCAATCTGTAGTTACAAGCCAATATATAAATAATCAGAGCTCGGCCCTAGGTTATCCGTGGAAGCAGATTATTTGCTTTGGTAGGATTAGTCCGAGTCTAAGCTGGTTCAAGCTCTCAAGGAATCTTCGCCATTTGCGCTGCATTTGTAGGTGCATAGATAGTTTGTTTCTTCTCCTTCTTTTTTCTTAATTTAAGTAATGCTTCTATTTCCGTTTATTTTTATTTTTAATTATTCTATAACTCTTTCTCTGAGAAAGATTTTTTCCAGTGTTGATTATATATAATTGGATAACATGTGATTTGATATTGCTTTATTATTATTTTTGTTTTCAGACGAATGAAATTTGAAATGGAGTTATTTGTGTTGAATCTTGTAACGTAACTAATGCACTGAATATGGTTTTGTCAGGAAAATTATTATCTAGCAGTCTAATTATTTGATATATCATACAAATGCACTGAATATCGTTTTGTCAGTGTTGATTATACCTTTAGCAGTCTAATTATGTGAGATTCAAATTCCTCCATTAATAAAACGCTTTTAATTCGTTTCTTCCAAGAATATCGTTTATTATTTAGTGCATGAGTATAATACATCTCACAATATATTTCTACTTTGTATTTATAAGTGCATAGATAGTTTGTTTCTTCTTCTTCTTTTTCTTAATTTAAGTAATGCTTCTATTTCCGTTTATTTTTATTTTTAATTATTCTATAACTCTTTCTCTGAGAAAGATTTTTTCCAGTGTTGATTATAATTGGATAACATGTGATTTGATATTGCTTTATTGTTATTTTTGTTTTCAGACGAATGAAATTTGAAATGGAGTTATTTGTGTTGAATCTTGTAACGTAACTAATGCACTGAATATGGTTTTGTCAGGAAAATTATTATCTATACAAATGCACTGAATATCGTTTTTCAGTGTTGATTATACCTTTAGCAGTCTAATTATGTGAGATTCAAATTCTCCATTAATAAAACGCTTTGAATTCGTTTCTTCCAAGAATATCGTTTATTATTTAGTGCATGAATATAATACATCTCACAATATATTTCTACTTTGTATTTATAAGTGCACTCTTAGATTGAATCTAACCTGGTACATAAGGAACATTTTTCCCTTATAATAAACTATAACTATTGCAGATATAAATGAACTATTATAATTTGAAAATTAGTCCTCTTATTGTCAAATAGAAAATGACGAGAATCTAAATCTAATTACATGCAGTTGTATAGCCGTGAATTGCATTTCAATTAAGTAGTCTGAATACTCTGTGATTCTTCATGAAATGAGTGAAATGAGCAGTCAGAAAGTCATTAGAGATTTTAGTTAAGTTGATTTCTTTATGATATATCATACTTATGAACGTGCAAAATTCATATGAAGACATATTAAGTTCATTTTATTTACGAAACAGTTTAAATTTTGTCCGCAGCTAATTTCTCAAAAGTGATGGGGGCCGCAAGTGGACCTTGGGTTACTATTTGCCGAACTTGATTCATCAACTAGGATTTCTATGTAATGCAATCATTAGAAATGCAATAATCAGAGAATATCCAAAGTAGTCACAGATTTATTTAAAAGTCTTTCTTCTAATTGGTTTTTTTCCCTTTCACTTTTTGGCGAAAAAAATAATTAGAAAACCCCCCTCAACTGTTACGGATGTCTCGCAAAACTCCTCTCCACTGATTTATTTTGAGTAAACTCTCCCAATTTTGGGGATGTTGTAGATAACCTCATTAACTTTGAAATTTTGACTTAAACCCCATTAACCGTTGGGTGTCTTCCAAAACCCCTTATGACCTTTTACAAAATTTTCAACAAATCTCCTCTAGCTGTAACTTTAAAATGTAAAATGACTGAAATATTCTCATGAAAGAAAAATCCTTTTCAATTGAGAAGAAACCCCAACCGATAAAGAAAGAACTCGACCAACTCAAAGTGCATTCCCCCCTTCTCATCCAACAAAAATCTAGGATAATCTTTTTTTTTTATCATCGAGGGGTATTTTGGTATTTCCAAGTTATCAGCTTGTCGCGTGACACATTAGATTTAACAATTTTAATTTCAGAGGGTTAAGTGAGAAATGTTCGTGAAGGTTAAATCAGTTTTTTAAAGTTGAGAGGCTATCTATAACACCTCAAAGTTGAGAGATTATCTATAACACCTCAAACTCAAATGAAAATACTTGAGTGGGGTTTTCGAAGATAACCCGAATAGTTGAGGGGTTTTCTAAAGTTTTTTTTTTTTGAGCGGTTTTCTAAAGTTAACCCAAAGGAAATCAAGTAACACCAAATCTAGAAACAAATCCAAGGGGCCTATGTCATATATGGGCCTCATTATGTTCCCCACACATTATGACTTGGGCCTTCATTAACAGTAGAAGATCGACTTTTCGATCATTCTAAGCTCCATTTCATCTCCTCCTATTTCTTCACCCCGAAAAAAACAAAGGAAAAAGAAAAAAGAAAAAGGGGAAAATGTGTCAAGGTCAACGGCAGCACGACTTCCGAGGTGCCAGGTATCCTACGGTGTCTTTGCCGGCGACGGCGAGGGCCGAGGTGGACACAGAGCTGGCGGCGATGAGGGCGAGGCTGGCAGAGTCATTAGCCCAGCTCGAGCGGATGAGGGCGCGCGCCATCGAGCTCCGGCGGCGACTGGAGGAGTCGTACGCAGAGCGAGATCGCCTCAACCATCTCCTCTCGGCCCTGATGCAAATCAGGGACCGCGTCAGCAGGAAGCGGTCGCGGACAAGCGGGCCCGATTAGGGGTTCGTCTTTTCCTCGGTTCCTGGTAATGGTTCTCAAACCCTAACCCTAACTTAATGTAAATTTTGGATTCGTGTAAAAGTTTTGATCTTTGCTGAAAGAATCATATATTGATGGCTGAATAGCGGTAGTATTGAAACTTTTGTGGAATTGAAATTCTTCGGAAAAAACCATTAGATGATAGAGTTCTTATCTAAAAGAAACCTTGGTTGAATTAAGATGAATGTTTGTTTGTAAAGGGAGCAAAGATGGATGATTGCATACATCGCGTAAATTATTATAAGTTGTGGATGATCCACTTGTGATGGTTTCATTTTGATCTACTGCGATTTTGCCAATCTAATTTTGATACAGATATAACCTGAATATGTGTATATGTGCATCCATTGGTATATATAATTTGCACTTTTATCTTTACATGTATCGGTGCATTTTACATGCATGCAGAGTGGTAATGCTTCTCAATTTGGAATTTGACTAGTGCTAGCATTATTCTCAGAATTTTTATGTGTTGGACGAATCAATGTATTTTCTGTATAATGATTCATTGCCTTTGATGAATGACTAGATTATCCCATGTTATTATGTGGAGTAGATTACAATAGATTGTGTTACTTGTATAATATTGTAATTATTTAATGGGGCATACAAATGAAGTATTCTAAACTTTAGTTTTAGTGTGTATTTATGTTTGTGTAATTTTACTGTATCTTACAGTTATGTTTTTGTTGGCCATGTCAAAAATTTTGTAATTGAGATTCTACTAGTACAATGGAGTATTAACAATTAGAGACTTCTTATGTGATATGATTATCTTCGCTTTCTTATCTCTGTCGGGAATCTTCTTATATTCATTTATTGTAGGACTAGAAAGACCTTTAAATTTAAACTTTGATTTTGAAATACTGATATAAAAATAAATGATAGAAGATCTGATTGCAGGTGGCAAGATGTTGGTACTGTTAGGGATTTAAACCTACTAATAACCCAATGTGACCAACTTCATCTCACATTATAGGTAATAATTCATCTTCTAGATTAACAATAAAGAAGATAGGCAACATATGTGAAGATAGTGGGTTTACATATAGACTGTAGAGATATGTATTTTACTGGATATGTAAACTTCGGAGAATAATCAATGACCACAATAAAGTTAGATAGTTTTATGCATAAAATTCTACAATTTATCTGTAAAGATTGATAGTAGAGGATATAGCTAATTTCTGAAATACTCAACAACCATAGAAAGGTAGATCATTCGTAAGGATAATCTATATAAAAAGATAGTTACTAAAGTGAATATGTTCGATTTTGAAACTATCAACACTGAAAAGGTTGAAAATTCTTATGTATTAGTTTATGTATAAAGATAAATATTTTAATGTTCATGCTAAATTTAAAAATTTCTCAATAGTCAAAATAAAGGCAAATAATTTGTGTACGTAGACAAGTAATATATAAAGTAGATAATTTAATGGATAGACAAAATTTTAAAAATGCTTAACAATTCGGAACGGTAAATGTTTTACATATGAAGGTAGCCATTTCTGACGTGCTGTATGCCTTTTCATCCTCAGTGAAGTGTCTGATATCTCTGGTTTTGGAACAAAAAAAATTGGCGACCTAATTGAGTATGCTCATATTAAGAATCTGATTTTTCCAGATTGACAAGGATCATGAATATAGGCACTTCAAGAGCACGTCTGTTTCACTTAGTGTTAGTGATATTGGGAATGCAGTACATGGGAAACACATCGACAAGTATTCCTCTTGACATTTGTATTGGGTGTTTTGAGCGTTTGAGCTGGGTACTATCATTTGTTATGCGTATGTACCTTGTTATCACTGTGGCTAAAAATTAGGTTTTATCATTGTGCAGAATTGCTTCCAATCGTCAGAACTACTCACCGGATTCTTCTCAGCAAGGAGTGTATTGTTTGCACCACAAACATAACTGACTGTCACGACGGAGACAGTGCATCCAAAAATCGCCTTTTCCTCTGTATTTCAGAAAATTGTAGCTAAATATGGAATGGAATAAGAGGAAGTCCATTCCGGTATCTGTTGAATAACTTAGTTTTGATTTGTGATGTTTGTATATAATGCAAGATTTAGTGTACTGTGAATGTGACTTGTGCTGAAAAGACCAGCAATTTGAATATGAGCTTCCAGCTTCTATTTATGACAAATTCAGTAGCTATGTAAAGCTTCTGTGATTGAATCATATGGAAACAAGTGTGAGCTGCAGGATTTGTTCTTTGCAAAGGCAATTAAGCAAACCTTAAACATGCCAGCCTGCTTCTGTCCGAAAACCAACATGTCGATCTCATCGGCATCTGTAGTCCTCTGTTTTTCTACCGATCTGAAGGCTGATGTTTGTAATGTCAAACAAAGCAAAATTAGTATCATAATGTTGGTTATGGTGTTATTAATTTTACGGCCCAGACTTAATCAGAGGCGGTCTTGAGTTCAATATTTTTCATTTTTAGTTTGACGAGTTATGAGCCAGACCTCATTGGCAATTGATGTTCTTTTAGTTAAACTACACGTTGTTTCATGATATATCTGATCAATCATAAGTACTACTTACTTATTTTTAAACTTTTAAATACAAAATTGGCCTCTTTATTATTAGACACCATTAGAGCTTATATAGCACAAAATGTTACTCATTCTCAATGTTTATTTCGTCACTGGAAAATGAGTCGCGAGCCCTCATGGTAAAAAGTAATTTCTTTTTGAAAGTCATTCTTGTTAAACCCTAGATCATCAAAAGATCTCAAAAGCCCCTAGCAATTGATTTCTAATCTCTAACACCATTGGAAATCGGTCAGAACCCCTCAAAAGATTTCCTAAAAACATATTTGATTTGGCAAAATTTATAGAAAACTAACATCTCAAAAGCCCCAAAAAGTTTCATTTTTCATGGAAGCTCATCACAGAGCTTTTGGCTCCGAAATGGGTGAAAACCTATTATTTGAACATCAAAATATATTATGGACAGACCCACCGTAGGTGATCCAGACGGTTGCGAGATTCTAATAATAGCTCCCACGATCTTGGATTTGATTCCGAGCTGAGTTATAAAAAAAAAGAGAGAGAGAAAGGCAGAAGAAGGGAAAAAAAACACGAGAGAGAGCTTACCATTGTTTTTTTTAATACACTATCTCTTTCTCTCTCCTTTTCCTAAAAGCTGGTTTTTTTTTTGGTGCCAAAGATGACTATGATGAAAATACATTTCACCCCTTGCTTTAATGACGAAACAAACAAAAGATACCCAATTCTGGAAAACACATGGAGAACTACGGAAATAGGCTTTTATTTATTTATTATTTTAAATTAACCAAAAACCTATTTGGCTATTTCCATAAATTTATGGAAATGAAACAAACACGCCGATGAGCAAAAGAAAATTAGGGATGTCCAACTGAGCCATGGCATTGTGAATCAACAACTGAACGGAGATGGCGCTGAGAATCGAAGAAATGCGAAGATCACACTGGAGCAGAATGGTATGCTTTCAATGCTACCCTTATTTTATTACTATATCATAATTTGCTGAGTTGGCTGTGAGATTGAAATTTGTTGGTCTATGAAATTAATCAAACTATGAATATCATGCTTTGATTTTTTTTCTATTCTTGCGTATGACATGTTTGTTGAAATGCCCAACTCAACTACCCAAATTGAAATGTCTTTGCTCTGAGTCAGAATCAGGACTAGTTGCCTATATCTCCGATTCATTAGATTCTTTAGGTAATTAGACTAAGACCCAGATCAATTTATGGTTTAAAAGTCACTAACATATGCGTATACTTTACGACTTTTCTGTAATACATCACGCAACATGATGTAGCCGATTAGTTCATTTTTAGTTGTATGTTCTTTTCTTATATGTATATTAGCTATTCTTGACTTCTTGATTTGGACTAGTGATGCTTGTTCACACGCCAAGCTAGCTGTATCCAATGAAGTCAACTCTGAATATTTAGCTTAACTAGTTGTCAGTAGAAATCTTTAAGCTTAGGGAGCGTGCAGGTCCGCGTTTTCACCATATGGCAAATATATGTTGCACGAGAATATTCTAGTTTCATTGTTTTGGAGATGAATGTTAGGATGCCGATGTCTTTTTTGCTTTTGGGAGAGTTTAGAACTTTGATATCATGTGAATGTCCATATCGACTGTTTTCTATTTGACGAGTGATCGATATTTTATGATAGATTAAAGAAGTTTCTTGGTATGTGATTACAAATGGCGAGAGCAAGTCAGCTTCTTGGAATTTCCGTATGATATGTAATAGAAACAACAAAGAAAGTGAAGTTAGAAAGAAGAAAAAAAAAATCAAATGTTTTGAGATAGCACAACTAGCACAACAGAAGAGGAAAAGAGAAGAATTCTAAAGATGTAGGACATTTCTTCATCGTGTTCCTTTACTTTTCTTTGAACCATCCTGAGTTTTCTATCAAACGTGTCCTTGTTTGAGCTGCATGATCTCCCTTATGGGTTGATATATGGCACTATAGTATTGGTTACAAATGTATACAGTTGAAGATTTTATCAGGGAAAGGAAAATGACTGCTTGACAGAATCAGATAGATGCATTATCCTTATGTTTCAACAGAATACTGCAACGATAAATGTAAATCCACAAGATTAAAAAGCTATTGTATAAAAATGATGAGATTTAAGACTTCGTATACCTCTTAAAAGCTATACAAATCTTAGTAACTAGCATGGAGTATTCCGTAAAACATTATTAACACATTCTATGTCTTGGCAAGCCCTGCAGCAAGCGTTATAACCTTGAATAGTGATTTTGGTTTCCTTAGGCCTTTATGAATCACAGATAATTTGCTTGTATATCAGCAGAAAGGGAAAACATAGAGCTAGAGTTAACAATTACTTACAACCATCCTAACTTCAAATAAGTTTCTTACATGTGCTCCTATGTTTACTTGAATACCTCGATAAATCAAAAAATAAACACGTTTTAGGAGCTGAGACATTTTTGAACTAGGCAAAATTTGCTCCAAATCAATGACCAAACCTAATGAGAAGCAACTGCCATAGCCTGTCTATCAAACCCAGTCCTCAACCCTCTGCCACCTTCACCACCACTCCCGAAACTCAGTCTGCTTCCATTTTTCTTCACTTCCTTCTCCCGCATTCCCTTGCTTACTTTTTTACCACCCGTTAGTTTGTTTTGCTTCTCAGTAGCAACTGGGATCACAAAATTGACTCCATTAATGCCGATCACAGGATCTCCATATCTTGCAGCTCCACCTTGAGATAAAATCCTCGCTATTCCTGCATACCCAAGAGAGTTAGCAATCTGCATAGCAGTTACACCTTTCATTGTCTTCGCCTCGAGATCAGCTCCGCGCTTTACGAGCAGTTCGACAGCCTCTACTTGCCCTGCCTCAACTGCACAATGCAAGGCTGTATACCCCTCTTCATCCCTTGCATCTACTTCTGCCCGTTTCTCCAATAGAGCTTTCATTACCTCTACTCTCCCTTTAAATCCTGCTCTCATTAGAGCAGTCCATCCATGCTGATCTCTTCCATTAGCTGCCGCTCCCCTGTCGATCATTCTCGCCACTAGTCTTGCTTCTCCTTTTCTTGAAGCCAATGCCAATCCATCTGCCAACTTCAGCATATCGAACAGTCTTCCATGTCCCCCTTCAGCCGCTGCATCATATGATGTCTTTCCTACAAAATTTCTTACTTCTTTGAGTCCTGCACTCCCTTTGGTTAACAGAAGTTTTACCATTTGCTCATCTCCGGAAGAAGCAGCTACGTGGAGAGGCATGTCACCGCTAGGCCCACCGCGAACGTCAGCACGTGCACCACCAGCAAGCAGAACACGTGCACAGTCACAACGACGCTCCTCCACGGCCAGATGCAGCGCAGTTCGCCCATCAGAGGTTGGAGCGTTTACATCAGCACCTTTCAGAAGAAGAAGGCGCATCACCTCCAAGTGACCTCCAGCAGTAGCAAAGTGGAGCGCACCCCATGAAGATGTTGACAATCTCTCAGTTGGAGCTCCTTGAGCTAATAGCAGCTCCACAATTAGGGTTTCTCCTGCTGCCACTGCTGCTTCGAGTGGCGTGCAGCCAGCTCGGCTTCGAGCTTCCACGTTAGGATTGAACTCAAGAAGTAACTGTACTAGATCTGCACGACAACGAGAAATGGCTAAGTGGAGCAGAGACTGACCCTTGGAGTCTATGGAATCGACAGCATTCCATTCTGGATCACTACGCTCTAGGACTTCACGAACTTGATCCAGTGAACCTTTGATTACCAGTCGTGTCAACACAGCTGAACCAACGAAGAAGGTTCTCATGCCGCTATCTGTAAACACTTGCTTCTTCTTGTTTGTAAACCAGTCATTTGGGATAGAGTCAAAAGTGGAGGATGTGTTCTTGAAGGCAGCACCGGGGACAACTACACTGTCAAGGAGGAATGAGTCGTTGGAATTGGGGATTGATTTAGGGAGGGGTGAGTTGAAGGGAAGAACATACGTGATTTCTATAGTGAGGGTGGCAAGGGGTGCTATTATGCCAGATTGAGGACGAATTGTGTATCCACTTCGCTTCATGGGTTGAAGACGAAAGGCCACTGGCATGGTGTACATGACGTTGCGGAGGGTAACTTGTCCATAACATCGTTGGCCAGGTTCAATTCGGATGGATACCTCGTTTGATGGCTGTAAACTTATTAGTCTGTCCATTTCTATTGTTCAACTTCCTTAGCAGCAGGAAAAGTTGGTTGCTTTTTGTTGGGAATTTGAAGAACTCTTAGACTTAAGGGAAAAATCTTGATGGCTTTTGCCCATCAAGAGAATGGAAGAGAGGAGGAACTGTGGAGGAAGTAATGGGGGAGGATGTAGTCCTTTAAGAGCTAGGGAGTTGCCGGCCCCTAATGGGAGGAAGTCATATGGTTGTGGGAAGAACAAGGGCATAGATTTGTTCTTTCTTGATTACAAAATTGCATTTTGAAGTTTTGCAAAATTTTATTAGTTGAAATTCTTCTCTTTCCTGCTAGTTCTGGGAGGTCATTTTCTTACCATCTAATAAGCAACACAAAGAAAAAGACACGCGATATTGTATATAAACAGAATCATTCTGCATAAGTTATTCATGAATGAAGTCTCTAGGTTGGTATTTAGTCACCTAGCATAGAGATTAGTGAAATACAATGTGAGGATCTAGATGGTTGCGTCCTTGGTTCTTTTCAATGTGATCAGTATAATCGATACAAAACTCGTGATATGGTACTCTATTTTCATTTGTTGTTTTCTCTGTATTTAGGCAATTGAATGAGATTTGAGTTTGGAGAAGTGCACAGTTTGTTGATTGGGTCATTAATGAATTAAAAAAAAATGGATACCTAATTGAAAATTTTGCAAACTCCTTTCACATACATTCTTTCATCTGTCCCTTACTGCTGGCCTCTTTTGATTGAAGCATTCAAAAGTCAAGGTTTAGGTTTTTCTTCTGAACATAAATGACTCTATTCACTATCTTATTCTATTGTACTTGGGAAGAAATTAAGGAGTACGGATGGTTAGGAAGGATATATGCTGCTTGGAGGTAGTCTAGAAGAGACAACCAGTCAGCAAATAACATATTAGAAGAAGTCTCTGATTTGTTCTTTTCAAGCTATGGTTGCTCTGGGTTAGTTGCTTCTAGTTAGACATTGGTTGATCTAACAATTGATGAGTGTTGAAGTACTTCTTAAGGTTTTCTACTTTCCTTACCATCTCTGCCCAAACTGTGTAGAAATATTTGAGCATGGAGTCTCTAGAACTAGACTTGTGTATCTGTCAATGATTTTATCAAGATGTATGTAGAAATTAATTGTCAAAAATATCCAACCAATATTGTGCAATTCGTCTACCATTTTTTCTTCATTCTTAATTTTAGATTATTGTTTGTTCATCAGATTGATATAGTAATTGTGACGCTATCCAGTTCCACTTTGCATTCCTTTCTCTTCTCTGAGTTCATCTTTCTATACTCAAAACAGTTTATTTTATTTCTATAAGTTAACAAAGGATTAAAAAAAAATACTCATCAAAGATTGTTTCTCAATAAGGTGGAAACCTACCACCGTCTCCCATTTAGTGGAAAGTTATAGCAAAATGAACTTGTGCATCAGTATGGAAATTGGCCGAGGTATGTGTCTCGCACATTAGAATCATAGATATTACTTGATTTCACATCTAATTTAGACTCAACTTAGATCTAATCTGTTCAACTTTTTTACTGTTGAATGTAATATAGATATACCAAGCAGTGGGTTAAAATGAGATTATCTATTGAATGTAATACGTGTGAATTGTGACAAAACCATATAATAATTATTTCACGATCAATATACAAGATATTTTTGTTCTATATTGTTTTCTGACTTAGAACTTCTAGATTTCACTTTGTTGTTAATTGAAATAACTTCATGGTATATGGCATGTGGGGGCATCACTTTAGAGAACACTCAATGTGTTGCCCTATGCAGAGGTGATGCATCTAATGAATGGCTTGTTCAAATCATTTATCATATTATTGCTTGAAAAGCAAGTTTAAATGTGCAGAAGTAGCTGTACTCAAAATTGCAATCTTTGTGAGTTATGGGTTAGAGAAAATGAATCTATAGAACTGATGTCCAAATTCTTTGATGCAGAGGCACTTGAGGAGCAAACATCAATGGTTTGAGGTAGATGGATGAATATCGGATATGAACTTGTGTCACAATACTCCTCCTTGGTCTCAGACTTACAAACTTGAGGAGCAATTTCATATCTTTAGCATATATTTCAAGATATCAAATTCCATATTATAAATACCTGTCCACACTCTCAGTTGATACCATCAGAAATATTCAAGAAAGAAAAAGAAAGGTGAGGTATCAACTTTCTATGGTGATCTTCTGTTGTCAGTGCTCATTTTTTCCTTGTTATTACAAATTCTTTAGTTATATCCATTTTTTAAATAGTTCTTTGAAGGTACTCTTATATTTTGTTTATAGTTTTATTAGTTATGAAGGAGACGATTCAAAAGGTTAATTTTTCATATAGTTAGGAGTTAATATTACTTCTATTTTATTAATTTGAAATTAACTCCTAAAATGAAGTGCTTTTGTTTATCGTTAAATACATTAATGTATAGTGCTATAATCATTTGGATTGCTACCTTTGAGCTCACTGGATTAATAGTTATTTGAAATATGCTCCATGTATGATCTGATTGGAAGGTCTGAAAGATAACAACTCAAGTGAACAAGGATTTAGAAAATTGCACGAACTAGGATTTATAGAAATCATTTCAATTTATTTTTAATCTAATATATATTTCGTCCCTGTAACTAGTAAATTAAGAAAAGAAAGGAAAACATTGAACAGTGGAAATTTTTGATGGCATTATTCAAATAAAACTACTCATACCTTTTATTACACATATTCACATTGATATATCTTATTTTATTTTATTCAAATCCTGTATTAATGAAAAATAGGAGATAGTATGGCTGGAGTTGAAAGTAAGAATATGGAGAAGGCAATTCATGAAGAAGGTTCTTCCAGTTCTGGTAATGCAGTGAAGGGGCCAACATCAACATTTATTCCTATTGCACTGCTCATAGAAAAGTTGTCAATCTCTTTGCCACGTGATAAGCTGCACTCCATGAAAAGAAATTGAAAGTAAGAAAATTAATTCTATATATATATATATATATATATATATATATATATATATATATATATATATATATATATATATATATATATATATATATATATATATATATATATATATATATATATATATATATATATATACTATATATATATCAGTTACATTTGGCTTGCAGTAAACTTGGGGCAAATGTCTATAATGCAGGAAAGAAAGATTACTGTAGTCAGATGGTTGATCACTTCGGAAGATAATCAACAATGACGCTTTACTTGTGTCCACCATCAGAGCTCACAACAAAGAGGTTTGATTCTGATTTCCATTGTACTGCTTACTTTTAAGAAGTTGTTGTTATATTCAAGAAATATAATATGCAAATTAGGAAGCTACTTAGAGATTATTGGTCGTAAAGTATGTTATTTAAATTTGATTAGTTGTTCTGAACTTTCTATTAACTACATAAGCTTTTGGATTAAAAATAAAATCTTCTACGGAAATTTGGAATAGTTTACTATCTATTCTAATAGGATCGAGATCAACTTAAGACAAATATCAATTCTATAAAAAAATTCTTTAGTGGAAATAATTAATTTTTTAATGAATTCTTGTAGTTAAAAAGATACTACTCCTTCATAGCAAAATAATTGACAATTAACAAAGATGACTCGAGATAATTGATTCATTTAGTGGATCTCAAAAATTGGAATGAAGTTTTTGATTGTCAGTGAATTGTTCCTGTTAATGGTTTTAGAAATATCATTTATCTATGTGCCAATTCACTGGATCAGATCTTTTTAATGATAATCGTGATTTCCCATCTATTAACAATGTTTTCAGATACTTGACATATATTCTTTTCATTTGTTTTAGACAATAAAGATGTTAAATTTCTATGAAATCTTACTTTCTATGGGGTCAAATTGCAACCTCAACTAAGAATCAATTTTTGCGACCTTAACCTTATGAGTTTCCCTCAAGTTTAATCGCAGATTGATCGTTCATTAATTAAAGATTTTTAAAAATCTTCTCATCAATTGATTAGCATGCCTGTAGTTTTTCTTTTCCTGCAGCCGATGGTGGCTTCAACTATGAAAAATAATGTGGAATGAAGAGAGAGAGATGTGATCAAAATAATAATGTACTGGTATCAAAAGTTTAAATAAGAAGAAGAAAGCTTTTATCTCCTTTGTCCTTCTTGTTTGTATTGTCTCATTTTGTTTTCCTTCGTGTGTGCGCGTGTGTTTTCCTTTGTGTGTGCGTGTGTGCATGTGTGTTAAATTCAGTCTCAAGTATTAGTCTCTAGAGTAAGTAGTGTCAAATTAGTTAATGTTTGGAAGAAGAAAAAAATATCTGTTGCCGTTAATATGTCTTTTTGTATCTGATATGTTGGATACAGAAGCTAGATGCATCCTTTATTAGATCAAGCTTAACAAGCCATACTTCTTTATGTCAGTAGGTGTGTATACTTTCTACACCATTCCTTGTAAATTAAGAATTGGTGCAAACTAAATCAATCAGATCGAAGAAAATATAAAACTAGGTAATTTATTTATTGACTAACCATCATTTCAAGATAAAACGCACACAACGATGATAAATAATCCTTAAGCATCACATTACCATCCACAAATCTCCACATCCTGCATCAGTAGTGGGCAAAATAAATCAGGAAAAAGAATACCAACAAATTCAACTCCACTTCTGATATGAACGAAAAATAAATTGTGCATACGGAAAATTGAAGTGGTAAGTCAGGAAATATGTTTTTATATTACTATCTCAAAGATGATTACTCCTCTGACAGTTTAAGGATACAATAAACTGAGCAGTCCTTTGAATGTGCCACTTTTGATGGTGCACCCTATGAATCTATGATTAGCTTAAATCTCTCTGTAAAGGCAGTAACTTCAATATACTAGAATCTGATTATCTTTAATTTGAGATTTAAGTCCCAACTAAAACCATGGAAACCTGTTTTAATGGGAACAATACATTTGTTAAAATTTAATCAATTACTTAATAGTAAACAAGCATCATATTGTAGAGAAAGTACAATGAATGCAATGCAGACAATACCATAATGTTGGAGAACTTCAGAGGTCATACTGTTTTCAAATTGTAAGTGCTTTAATATTTATAAAGTTTGTGGATGAGGTAATTTTGTTGTAAAGCAACATCCAGAGACACATTAACAATGTTGAGCATTTAATAATACAGTCAGGATGGAAAGTACCTCATTATGAAATCTCAACTTCTAACAAGTACTTTATCAGTTTGGTGAGATTTTAGCAGCTACAGTTTGGAAACTAAAGTTGGATAATTGCAATTATGTGGAGCACCAAAAAGTTTCCAAATTACCGACCCTAAAACTTTTGTTGTTGTTGTATCTAAAGCTTTTGTTGTTGTTGTATCTAAAGTTTCTAAATGTTTTGGGTGTCATTCGGCTAGTTTTCCTTTCCGATACTCAAATTTTTGTTGTATTTTCAATATCTAAGAGCTAGTTGCTGATGCACAAATTGTTGAGCGCAACACTTTTTTTTTTCTTCCTAACATGGTGTATACGATTTCCCCTTGCCATGCATAGATTTGTTCTTTTCTTCATTGCGGAATTGCATTCTAAAAAATTTTTGTAATTTTTTCAGTTGAAATTCTTATCTCTCCTCCTAGTTCAGGGAGGTCAGTCTCAGACAACGAGACAAAGAAAAGAACACATAAAATTCTATATAACAACTTTTTCTGCATAGTTTTTTCATGGCTAAAGTCTTAAGGTTTATTTGGTTACTAGCATGGAGAATAGCGAGGGACGATTCGAGGATCTTGATGTGTTGCTTATGTGGTCCTTTTCAGTGTGATTATTATAGTCCATTCAAAATTCTTGACGTGGTATTCTCTTTTCACTGTATTTGGGCAATTAAATGAGATTTGAATTAAGAGACGTATACAGTTTGTTGATTGGGACACTAATGAATAACAAATATGAATACCAAATTGAAAATTTCTTCACAAGATTCCTTGTTCTGTCCCCTTACTGCTGTCTTCTTTTGAGTTGAAGCATTCAAAAACAGTTCCCAAATTTAAATTTTCTGCTGAACATGAAAAAGTCCATTCACTATCTTAATCTGTTGTACTTGGCAAGAAATTTAAGAGTACAGTTGATTAGGAAGGACATATGCAGCTTGGATTTCAGAAGAGACAACAAGTCAGCAAATAACATATTTCACGAAGTCTCTGATACTGGACCTATCTGGAGTTCGTTTTTTTTTTCTTTTTTTTTTTTTTTCATTTCATCACTCTCTGTCAGTATGGCATTTAGGTGACAGTTTTGTACATATAATGTTGTAAGTATTTTATAATGTATTATTTTCGCAGCTACTGTCAGCAAATAACATATTAGACGAAGTCTCTGATACTTTTGAGATTTCATTGTTCTGAGGCTTCATTTATACGTATAATATTATAAGTATTTTATAATGTACGTCGACTCAGTTGGAGCTTGTTGTTTATTAAACTTGTGATATTTGGATATGCCCCTTGAGGCCTAGTCTCTTTTTCTTCAAATATATTCTGCTTGTTCTTCTGATATCTCAGATTTGCTCAAGATTTAGTTCCAGCCTCCCAGGTGTTCTATATACTCTCAATTTGTGCCCTATTTTAAAGGCAATGCATCTATTTATCATATTATTGTTTGAAAAGAAAGTATAATGTATAGAAGTAGGTGCACTCAAAATCGCAATCTTTGTGAGATATTGGTTAGAGAAAATGAATCTATAGAACTAAATGTCCAAATTCTTTGATGCAGAGTTACTTGTGGAGCAAAAATCAATGGACCGAGGTAGATGCATGAATACTGCATATGAACTTGTGTCACATTAGTCCTCCTTGGTCTCGAGATTACAAGCTTGAGGAGTAATTCTGGAATTTAGCATATATGTCAAGATTTCAATTCATACTATAAAGACCTATGCACACTCTCTGTTGGTGCCATGCAAAATATTCAAGAAAGGAAAAAAAGAAAGTGAGGTGTGAACTTTCCATGGTGTTTTTCTGCTGTTAGTCCTTTTTTCCCTTGTTATTCTGATTCTAGTTTTACCAAATTTTTTAGAATAGCCTTTTCTGAGAGGCACTTGTCTTGTAATTTGACTTATAGTTTTACTAATTATTGGAGGTATGATAACAAATGTTACTAATACTTCTCTTCTGTTATTTTGGATTTAACTCCCAAAAGGCATGCCTTTTGTTATCATTAATGTATTTAATGTATAATGTTCTAGTTTTTCAGTTTTGCCTCTGAACTAATATAGATTACAGTTAGGTGCTCTATGTATGATTACTAAATTTAAATATAAACAACTAGGGAACAAGGATTTAGAGAGCTAGAAGGAATTAGATTTATATACAAGTGACCACAGTCTATTTTTGAGCTAATATATATAGTTTAATGGTCCTGCAACTAGTAAATTAAGAAAAAGAAAGGAGATCATGTAACAGTGGAATTTGGCAATGATAAGTTGGTAACTAGATTCCATTAATAAAATACAACAATTTGTACTTTCTATCACATATTCATCTTGACATATCTAACTTCATTTTATTCTCTTGTATCAGTGAAAAGGATATAGTATGGCTGGAGTTGAAAATAAGAACATGGAGAAGGCGGTTCATGAAGAAGGTTCTTCCAGTTCTTGTAATGCAGTGAAGGGACCAACATCACCATTTACTCCTATTTCACAAGTCATAGAAAAATTGGCAATCTCTTTGCCACGTGATAAGCTACACTCCATGAAAAAAATTGAGAAGAAACTAAAAGTAAGAAAATTAATTGTTATCTTTTACTATATAATCAGTTACATCTGGCTTGCAATAAACTTAGCACAAGTGTATAATGCAGGGAAGAAAAATTACTCGTCGTCAGATGGTTGATAACTTGAGGAAGATAATCATGGATGACGTTTTACTGGTGTCCACCATCAAAGCTTACAACAAAGAGGTATGATTCTGATTTTAAGCTTTAACTTTTCGTAGTATTTCTCTGTGAAGTTGCTAGTTATATCAAAAATATTTCATCCAAAGCAGGAGTCTACTTGGAGATTATTGGTTGTGAAATATTTGGTATTGAACTTGGTTTTGTTATTTTAATGTTTCTCTTAACTATGTTTTGGAAAAAAAATCTTTGAAGAGATTTTTAAATTATTTATTATCTATGCTTATACTAGGGATCACCTTAAGATTAGTATTATTATAAGATGAAATTATCCTTAGTGGATATAATTATCTTTTTAATGAATTGATGAAGTTAAAAAATTACGGTCCTCCATAGCAAAAGAAATGACAATTAA
The DNA here is from genome assembly GCA_012295165.1 of Asparagus setaceus. Lineage (NCBI taxonomy): Eukaryota > Viridiplantae > Streptophyta > Magnoliopsida > Asparagales > Asparagaceae > Asparagus > Asparagus setaceus. Next base: position 29,478,288 of record CM022706.1, read on the forward strand.
CAAAGATGACTAGAGATAATTGGTTTTATAATTGATATCAAAATATTGGAATAAAGTTTTTTTTCATTGTTACTGAATATAGATTCTCATTCATGGTTTTAGAACTATCATGAATTTATGATCTAATTCACTGGAGCAATTTCTTAATTTGTTTAATATGATGATGATTTTCCATCTACTAATAACATTTTCTGATGCTTGAGATATATTCTTTTCATTTGGTTGCGCTAATAATGATTTTAAGTTTCCCTGAAAATGTACTTTGCGCGGGCTCTAGTTGCAGCCTTGCAGGCGTCAACATAAGAGTATGCTACACTTAGCTTTCAAATCTTTTTTTAAAAGATTTAACTCTATAAATGTTGCCCTCAAGTTTGCTTGCAATTGGGATCAGTCATTAAATTTTTTTAATAATCTTCTCAACAATTGATTAATTTTTCACCACTTTTTCTTTTCTGCAGCGGATGGTGGCATCAGGAATGATGTGTGAGATGTGATCAAGAGTGGCTAATCTTGATTGAAAACTTTAAAAATAAGAAAAAGAAGTTTTTAATCTCCCTTTGTGCATCTCTTCTTGTTTCTTTTGTTATGTTAAATCGACCTCGTTGATGCTGGTTAACGAAATGTTACATAGCTATTCAAGTATTACAATTCAGCAATAAAGCAGACTATTGAATTATACAGCGTTAAGGACCAAGGCATTTACTTTTTGAGGGGAAATTTTTTTTTTTCTGTGGATGACAAAATGTCATACTGTGATCTTTATATGATGAATCTGCAAACAACCGTCTTTTAATTGTCTTATAAATATAGAAACTGGCTCAGAAAATTAATTGAGAACGTCTATGTCAGTAGATATGTATACTTCTCATGCAGATTAATCCCCAGTAAGTTAAGAATTGGCACGAGTTCAAACAAACTAGGTCTATGAAATTAATCAAACTACGATTGTGATGCTTTGTATTTTTTTTACTATTCTTGCGTATGACATGTTTGTTGAAATGCCCAACTCAACTAACCAAATTGAAATGTGCTTGCTTTTAGTCAGGGTGGGGACTGGTTGCCTTTATCTCCAATTTTTTTAGGTATCTAGACGTAGACCCAGATTGATTTATTGTTTACAATCATAAGATACACAAAAACTAAGTGACTTTTTCTGTACTCTACCACTCAACATGATGTAGACCATCGTTTCATTTTTAGTTGGATGTTCTTTTCTTATATGTATATATTATCTATGCTTTGACTTCTTGATTTGGACTAGTGATGCTTGTTCACACGCCAACCTAGCTATATCGAATGAAGTCAACTCTGAATATTTATCTTAATTAGCTGTCAGTAGAAATCTTTAAGCTTAGGGAGCGTGCAGGTGCGCGTTCTCACCATATATACATACATTTCTTCGGGCATTTACTCAACTATACAATACATCTTTTAATGTGAAACACTTGTCATATATTTTATGGACATATATCCTACACTTCACATCCACTTACTTGAAACTCGTTGGAGATAGGTCAAGTTCTGAATTATGATTTTGAAGGGTTGTTTCGATGTCTAGTTCAAAAACTAATGATTTTCCAATTTATAATCTACATAATAAAAGAAACATAAAAATGTTATAGGAATTTTAATTCTCATCCTTGTTCTTATATAAATTATTAATTCCAATATATAATATATTTGTATAGCCGTGTCCCCGTACCCTACCTTTTACAAATTTGCCGTGTCCCGTACCCATACCGGTACCCGTACCCATACCCGTAACCGTAGCCATGCAACATAGCATAGAGCTAGAGTTAACAATTACGTACAACCATCCTAACTCCAAATAAATTTCTTACATGTGCTACTATGTTTACTTGATTACCTTACTAAATCAAACAGTAAACACGTTTTAGGATCTGAGACATTTTTGAACTAGCCAAAATGCGCTCCAAATCAATGACCAAACCTAATGAGAAGCAACTGCCATAGCTTGTCTATCGAACCCAGTCCTCAACCCTCTGCCACCTCCACCACCACTCCCGAAACTCAATCTGCTTCCATTTTTCTTCACTTCCTTCTCCCGCATTTCCCTGCTTACTTATTTTTTACCACCCATTAGTTTTTTTTGCTTCTCAGTAGCAACTGGGTTCGCAAAATTGACTCCCTTAATGCTGATCACAGGACCTCCATATCTTGCAGCTCCACCTTGAGATAAAATCCTCTCTATTCCTGCATACCCAAGAGAGTTAGCAATCTGCATAGCAGTTACACCTTTCATTGTCCTCACCACGAGCAGTTCCACGGCCTCTACTTGCCCTGCCTCAACTGCACAATGCAAGGCTGTTTACCCCTCTTCATCCCTTGCATCCAATTCTGCTCATTTCTCCAGTAGAGCTTTCATTACCTCTACTCTCCCTTTAAATCCTGCTCTCATTAGAGCAGTCCATCCATGCTGATCCCTTCCATTAGCTTCCGTTCCCCTGTTGATCATTCTCACGACTGCTCATGCTTCTCCTTTTCTTGAAACCAATGCCAATCTGTCAGCCAACTTCAGCATGTCAAACAGTCTTCCATGTCCCCCTTCGGCCGCTGCGTCATATGATGTCTTTCCTACAAAATTTCTTACTACTTTGAGTCCTGCACTCCCTTTGGTTAACAGAAGTTTTACCATTTGCTCTCTCCGGAAGAGGCAGCTTTGTGGAGAGGCATGTCACCTAGCATAGAGATTAGTGAAATACAATGTGAGGATTTAGATGTGTTGATTATTTGGTTCTTTTCGGTGTGATCAGTATAATCATTGCAAAACTCATGAAATGGTACTCTATTTTTATTTGTTGTTTTCTCTGTGTTTAGGCAATTGAATGAGTTTTGATTTTGGAGAAGTGTGCAGTTTGTTGATTGGGCCATTAATGGGAAAAAAAAAAAGAATACCTAATTGAAAATTTTGCAAACTTCTTTCACTGACATTATTTCATCTGTCCCTTACTGCTTGCCTCTTTTGATTGAAGCATTCAAAAGTCAAGAGTTAGGTTTTTCTTCTGAAAATTTTGCAAACTATCTTCTTTTGTTGTACTTGGCAAGAAATTAAGGAGTACGGATGGTCAGGAAGGACATATGCTGCTTGGAGGTAGTCTAGAAGAGACAGTAAGTCAGCAAATAACATATTAGACGAAGTCTCTGATTTGTTATTTTCAAGCTATGGTTGCTCTGGGTTAATTGCCTCCAGTTAACCCACCGCGAGTGACTCGGACGGTTGGGAGGTTCCAATATGGCTCCCACGGTGTCGATTCCGGGAGGGTTATTAAAAAAAGAAAATGCTTCCAGTTAGACCTTGGTTGATCTAATAATTGTTGAATGTCGAAGCACTGCTTAAGGTTTTCTACTTTCCTTACCATCTCTGTACAAACTGTGTAGAAAATTTAGGTCATGGAGTCTCTAGAAGTAGAATTGTGCACTTGTCAATGATTTTATCAAGATGTATGTAGAAATTAATTGTCAAAAATATCTAACCAATATTGTGTAATTCGTCTACCTTGTTTTCTTCATTCTTAATTTTTTATTATTGTTTGTTCATCAAATTGATATAGTTATTGTGACAGTATCCAGTTTCAATTTGCATTTCCTTTTCTTCACCCATTTCATCCTTCTAAACTCAAAACAATTTGCTTTACTTGGATCATTTGACAAAGGATTTTTACAAAAAAATTACTAATGAAAGATTGTTTCTCAATAAGGTGGAAAACTACCACCCTCTCCCATATGGTGGAAAGTTATAGAAAATGAACTTCTGCATCAGTGTGGAAGTTGGTTGAGGTATTTGTCTCGCATGTTAGAATCATATATATGACTCAATTTCACAGCTAATTTAAACTAAACTTAGATCTAATCTATCCAACTTATTTTACTGTTGTATTAAATATAGATATACTAGGCAGTGGGTTTAAATGAGGTTATGTCAAAGAGTGGGGCCCGTCGTGGGGCCCTCCAAAACAAAACAAAACGAGGGCGGCTGCACCGAAAGCGGGACGTGACTGCTACAGTAAAATCACTGTAGCAATCACTGTAGCAACAGGAAAATATTATTATTATATTGTGAATAGTAATTTTCCAAAAGCTATAAATAGGCCTAGAGTTCTTCTTCAGAAACTCATCCCAGAAACAACAACTCCTCTACATATAGAAGTGAGAGAAAATAATAGAGAGAGTATCTCCTTGTAAAAGAGAAATTGTAATCCTCCTAAGTTTTTCCTCATAGTGAATTCTTCTATCTGTGCCCGTGGTTTTTACCCCAATTTCTTGAGGGGGTTTTCCACGTAAATCTGTGTGTTCTTTATTACTTCTGCAATATTTTAGCTGCGATCCTGCTCTATTGGGCCCTGGGTTTGTCCCAACAAGTGGTATCAGAGCCTGACTTAGGGTATTTATATCCGCTATCGTGATGCTCGTGGTCGCCACCAAAGGTGGATCCTTCACATCAGAAAATAAGCTAGATATCATTTACTCTCTGAAAGGTATTGGGCACTATTCACGAATACGGTACTGTTCACAAATACGGTACTGTTCACAAGTACGGTTACTATTCACAAATACTGCATCGCTCACAAATACTGCATCGCTCACGGAGATAGTAAGGAGTTACTGTTCGTGGTAGAAGCAATGGCGGCAAAGTTCGAGAATTTCAAGATCGAGAAATTCAACGGGAGTAATTTCTCGTTGTGGAAGTTGAAGATAAAGGCTATCTTGAGAAAAGATAATTGCCTAGCGGCTATCGGTGAAAGGCCGGCAGACATCACAGATGATAAGAAGTGGAACGAGATGGACGGAAATGCTATAGCAAATCTCCATCTGGCATTAGCAGACGGGGTGCTGTCCAGCATAGAGGAGAAGAAGACAGCAAAGGAGATCTGGGACACTCTAACAAAGCTATATGAGGCGAAATCCCTGCACAATAAAATCTTCTTAAAAAGAAGACTGTACACTCTCCGGATGGCGGAATCTACATCGATGACCGACCATATCAACACCCTAAACACATTGTTCTCCCAGCTCACAACGTTGGGACATGCAATCAGTGTGAATGAACGTGCGGAGCTTCTACTTCAGAGTCTACCTGACTCGTATGATCAACTCATCATTAACCTCACAAATAACGTCCTTGCGGAGAAGCTAGTTTTCGACGACGTTGCAGCCGCTGTTCTGGAGGAAGAAAATCGGCGCAAGAACAAAGAAGACAAATGGGCAAGTTCGCAGAAGCGGAGGCCTTATCGGTGACGAGAGGAAGATCAACGGAACCGTGCTCCAGGGGAGTCATGCTCGTGGTAGATCGAAGTCAAGAAGTAAGAAGCATATCAAATGCTACAACCGTGGCAAGAAGGCACGCCAAGCCTGAGTGTTGGCACAATAAGAAGAGTAGTGATAAAAGTCTTGAGCCATCAACATCTCAAGGATGTGTTGTCGACATCGACGATGGTGAAATCTTATACTGATGGAGCAAACACCGCTGATGAAGGCAGAAGAGGTTTGTCGATGTCCGGCTTCTAGATTCAGCAGCCTTGGCACATGACCTCCTGAGGGAATGGTTCCACAAATATGAACCTATCTCAGGAGGATCTGTATTCATGGGAAATGACCATGCCTTGGAGATTTCTGGTATTGGTACTGTCAAAATCAAAATGTTTGATGGTACAATACGCACCATTCAAGATGTACGACATGTGAAGGGCTTGAAGAAGAATCTATTGTCTTTGGGACAATTAGATGAACTGGGATGCAAAACTCATATAGAAAATGGGATTATGAAGATTGTTAGAGGGGCGCTTGTGGTGATCAAAGGAGAAAAGATAGCTGCAAATCTGTACATGCTCAAGGGAGAGACTCTGCAGGAAGCTGATTCATGTGTGGCATCAACCAGCCGTGGAGAAGAAGAAACCATGATGTGGCACCGTAAACTAGGCCACATGTCAGAACGAGGGTTGAAGATTCTCTCCGATCAGAACCTGCTTCCTGGGCTCAAATCGGTAGCTCTTCCGTTTTGTGAGCATTGTGTTACAAGCAAGCAGCATCGGCTGAAGTTCAACACATCGAGTTCTAGAAGCAATGCTATTCTGGAACTAGTTCATTCTGATGTATGGCAAGCACCAGTTACATCCATGGGAGGAGCGAAGTATTTCGTGTCCTTTATTGATGATTACTCCCGGAGATGTTGGGTGTACCCTATCAAGAAGAAGGCGGATGTGTTCTCAATCTTTAAAGCCTACAAAGCGCGAGTCGAGCTTGAATCTGACAAGAAGATCAAGTGCTTGAGGTCAGATAATGGAGGAGAATACACAGACGGTGAATTTCTAGCATTCTGCAAGCAAGAAGGCATCAAAAGACAATTCAGTACGGCGTATACTCCACAACAAAATGGAGTAGCAGAGCGGATGAACAGAACTCTGTTGGAAAGAACCAGAGCAATGTTGGCTACCGCAACTGAGAAAGTCTTTGGGCGTATGAAAACCGCCTGTTATGTAGTGAATCGATCTCCATCAACCGCAATACGCTTGAAGACGCCGATGGAGATGTGGATCGGCAAGCCACCGATTATTCCAACCTCCATATATTTGGAAGTCCGATTAATGCGTAATGTACAACGCCAAGAAATTACAAAGCCGATTCAAAATCCGTGAAATGTATATTCTTAGGGTATGCCGATGGAGTAAAGGGTATCGCTGTGGGATCCCACTACCCACAAGGTTATCATTAGCGAGATGTTATCTTTGTAGAGAACCAACCGCAAAGAGAAGAGAAAGGAAGCACCGTGGAAGGACTCGAGACGTAGATATTCAGTGGAAAATGATCAAGATTCTTCAAGCAAAGACCGAGCATGATGTACAAGAACCAGTCGAAGCCGAGGATCCAGAAGTTCGAAGGTCAACTCGTGAGAGAAGACCACCGGCTTGGCACTCGGAGTATATTACGGAGAGTAACGTTGCATACTGTCTTCTAACGGAGGATGGAGAGCCATCAACTTTCCATGAAGTCAGAACAACACGACGCATCTTTGTGGATGGCAGCAATGCAGGAAGAAATTGAAGCTCTCCATAAGAATAAAACTTGGGAACTTGTGACGCTACCACAAGGAAGGAAGACCATTGGAAACAAATGGGTCTACAAGATCAAGCGAAATGGCGATGATCAAGTGGAGCGATATCGTGCTAGATTGGTGGTCAAAGGGTATGCTCAGAAAGAAGGTATTGATTTTAATGAAATATTTTCTCCTGTAGTTCGACTTACAACAGTTCGAATAGTCCTGGCGATGAGCGCTGTATTTGACTTACATCTAGAACAGTTAGATGTAAAAACAACATTTCTTCATGGAGATCTTGAAGAAGAAATTTATATGCTCCAACCAGAAGGTTTTGAAGAAAAAGAAAAAGAGAACTTGGTTTGCAGGCTAAACAAATCTCTGTACGGTCTAAAACAGGCGCCAAGGTGTTGGTACAAGAGATTTGATTCATTCATCATGAGCCTTGGATACAACACTCAATTCGCACCTTGTGCATATTTCAAGAGGTTTGGCGAAAATAACTTTGTTATTTTGTTGTTGTATGTTGACGACATGTTGGTTGCAGGCCCCAACAAAGATCGTATCAAAGAATTGAAGGCTCAATTGGCTAGGGAATTTGAAATGAAGGATTTAGGATCCGCAAACAAGATTCTAGGGATGCAAATTCACCGAGACAGAAATAATAGGAAGATATGGCTTTCTCAGAAGAATTATTTGAAGAAAATCTTGCGACGTTTCAACATGCAAGATTGTAAGCCAATTTCTACCCCACTTCCTATTAATTTTAAATTATCCTCCAATATGTGTCCTAGCAGTGAAGAAGAGAGGATGGAGATGTCTCGAGTACCGTATGCATCAGCAGTGGGAAGTTTGATGTTCGCGATGATTTGTACAAGACCAGACATTGCACAAGCAAAGGGGAGTGGTTAGTCGATACATGGCGAATCACGGTAAAGAGCATTGGAATGTCAGAAAGAGGGTCCTAAGATACATTAAGGGCACCTCGGATGTTGCATTATGTTATGGGGATCCGATTTTATTGTCGATGGATATGTTGATTCCGATTATGCGGTGATCGTGATAATAGCAAATCCACCACAGCTATGTATTTGCACTTGCCGGGCGGAGTCGTAAGTCGGTTTCAAAACCGCAATGGTTGTGGCTACTTCAACAACAGAAGCAGAATATGTAGCAGCTACACAAGCTAGTAAAGAGGCGATATGGTTGAAGATGGTGCTGGAGGAACTCGGCCATGAACAAAAGAAGATTTCTCTATTTTGTGACAGTCAGAGTGCTTTGCATTTGGCAAGAAATCCAGCCTTTCATTCAAAGACCAAACACATTCGAGTTCAGTACCACTTCGTTCGTGAGAAAGTGGAGGAAGGAACCGTGGATATGCAGAAAATTCACACCAAAGACAACCTAGCAGATTTTTTGACAAAAACAATCAATACTGACAAGTTTATTTGGTGTAGATCCTCTTGTGGTCTGACAGAAACGTAAGCAACATGAAGATGGCAAGATAGAAAGAATGGTGTGAAGATATGATTGATACTCAATCAAATCTTCAAGTGGGAGATTGTCAAAGAGTGGGGCCCGTCGTGGGGCCCTCCAAAACAAAACAAAACGAGGGCGGCTGCACCGAAGCGGACGCGGATCGCTACAAGAAAATCATCAGAAGCAATCATCAGAGCAACAGGAAAATATTATTATTATATTGTGAATAGTAATTTTCCAAAAGCTATAAATAGGCCTAGAGTTCTTCTTCAGAAACTCATCCCAGAAACAACAACTCCTCTACATATAGAAGTGAGAGAAAATAATAGAGAGAGTATCTCCTTGTAAAAGAGAAATTGTAATCCTCCTAAGTTTTTCCTCATAGTGAATTCTTCTATCGTGCGTGGTTTTACCCCAATTTCTTGAGGGGGTTTTCCACGTAAATCTGTGTGTTCTTTATTACTTCTGCAATATTTTAGCTGCGATCCTGCTCTATTGGGCCCTGGGTTTGTCCCAACAGGTTATCCATGTGGGCGCGTCACCTACGTATAAAGGTCAATTGTTATTAGCTTTGCAGAGGAGAATTGATTATACATGTGACATGTGACAAAACCATATAGCAATAATTTCACAATCAATATACAGGTTATATTTTTCGATACTGTTTTCAGGATCATAACTTCTAAATTTCACTTTTTTTTTAATTCAAATTACTCATAGAGTATATGGCATGCGGGGGGACATCACTTCAGAAAACTCTCAATGTCTTGCCCTATGCAAAGGTGATGCATCAACTGAATGGCTTGTTCAAATCATTTATCATATTATTGCATGAACAGCAAGTTTAAATGTGCAGAAGTAGCTGTGCTCGAAATTGCAATCTTTCTGAGATATTGGTTAGAGAAATGAATCCAAACAACTAAATGTCCAGATTCTTTGACGCAGAGTTACTTGAGGAGCAAACATCAATGGTTTCAGGTAGATTCATGAATATTGGATATGAACTTGTGTCACATTAGTCCTCCTTGGTCTCAGACTTAAAAAAATGAGTAGCAATTCATATTTTTAGCATATATGTCAAGATCTCAATTACACATTATAAATACCTACCCACACACTCCATGAATGCCATCCAAAATATCAATAAAGGGAAAAGGAAGGTAAAGTTAAACATTCTGTCGTGCTTTTCTGTCGTTGCTCTTTCGTTTTTCTTGTTATTCTGATTCTAGTTTTACCAAATTTTTTAGAACAGTCTTTTCTGAAAGGCATCAGTCTTGTAATTTGACTTATAGTTTAACTAATTATTGGAGGCATGTTTACAAATGTTACTTTCAGCTTTAATTAGGAGTTAAAATTACTTCTATTTTATTATTTTGGATATAACTGCCAAAAAGATGTGCCTTTAGTTATCATTTATTTATTTATTTTTAACATATAATGTTATAATTTTTCCCGAATTGTTGCCTTTGAGCTAATCTAGATCTACTCAGGTGCTCTATGTATGATTAGTCAATTTGAAATATAACTACCAAGCGAACGGGGATTTAGAGAACTAGAAGGACTTGAATTAATATAGAAAGCATGACAATCAGCATACAAAAGAAAAATAATCAAAATCTATATTTGATCTAATATATATAGTTTTGTGTTCCTGTATGCGAATAGTAAATTAAGGAAAAGAAAGAAGAACATGTAAAAAGAAAAATTGATAACGGTAAGTTGGTAAATAGATTGTATTAATAAAGTACAACAATTTGTACCTTTTATCACATTCTTTTGACATGTCAACTTTATTTAATTTTTCTAATCTTGTACCTGTGGAAAATAGGATATAATATGGTTGGAGTTGAATGTAAGAATATGGAGAAGGCAATTCATGAAGAAGGTTCTTCCACTTTAGTAATGCTGTGAGGGGCCCACCAACTAAATTGAACAAGGATCTAGATAATTGGATTTATTAAAACGAACACATCATAACCTATAATTTTGATCTAAGATATATAGTTAAGTTTCTGCAACCAGTAAAGTAAGAAAAAGAAATCCAAACTATGTAGTAAATGAATTTGATAATGTTAAGTTGGTTACGAGATTGCATTATTAGAATATAACAATTTGTATCTTTTATCACAGATTCATCCTGATATGTCTAACTTTATTTGTTTTCTAGTATTTTATCTGTGAAAGATAGCATATTTTATCTGGAAAAGATAGGATATAGTATGGCTGGAGTTGAAAATAAGAATATGGGGAAGGCTGTTCATGAAGAAGGTTCGTCCAGCTCTAGTAATGCAGTAAAGGGGCCAGCATCACCCTTTATTCCTACTTCGAAACTGATAGCAAAACTGTCAAGCTCTTTGCCGCGTGAAAAGATATGCTCCATGAAAAAGATTGAGAAGGATTTGAAGGTAAGAAAATTAACTGTAATCTATTACCATGTAGCATTTACATTTGGTTTGTAATAAACTTGGTGCGAATATAATAATGTACGTGCAGGAAAGAAAGATTACTCGTCGGCAGATGGTTGATTGCATGAGGAAGGTACTCAACGATGATGCTTTACTCATCTCCACCATCAGAGCTTACAACGAAGAGGTATGATTCTGAGTTCCGGGTTTTGTCATTTCAAAGTATTTCTTACTTTTAAGAAGTTGGTGTTTTATTGAAAAAAATATAATATGCAAATTAGGATTCTGCTTAGAGATTATTGGTCATGAAATATGTTATTTAAATTTGATTAGTTGTTCTAAACTTTCTATTAACTAAGCAAACTTTTTCGATCAAAAATAAAATATTCTATGAAAATTTGGCTACCTATCCTATAGGATCTATGAAAAATTGGAAAAGTTTACTATCTATTCTGGAGGATCGGAGATCAACTTACGATGAAAATTTATTGTATAGTACAAAATTTTCTTTAGTGGATATAACTATAGGTTTTAATGAATTGTTGTAGTTAATAAACTATGATACTCCTTCATAGCAAAGAAATGACAATTTACAAAGATGACTTGAGAGTCTGAGATAATTGATTCTTCCAGCGGATCTCAAAAGATTTGAATGAAGATTTTTTGATTGTTAGTGATCTATTCTTGTTAATGATTTTAAAAATATCATGCATCTATGTGCCAATTCACTGCATCAAATTTGTTGATTGATATGCTGATTTCCCATCTACTAATAACGCTTTCAGATACTTGAGATATATTCTTTTCATTTGATTGAGAAAATAAAGATTTTAAATTTCTATGAAAGCTTACTCTCCATGTGCTCAAGTTGCAGCCTCAACTAAGAATCAATTTTTGCTGCTTTTTATAAAATCTTCTTAACAACTGATTAGCTTTCCTCTATATGTCTTTTCCTGCAGCGGATGGTGGCATCAGCTATGAAAAATAATGTAGAATGATGAGGAAGATGCGATCAAAATAATGTATCTCATCATAATTTCAGACAATAATAAGGAGATTTTATATATCTCATTTGTGTTTCTTGTTCCTCTTCTCTCTCTCTCTCTCTCTCTCTCTCTCTCTCTCTCTCTGTGCTTGTGTGTGTGTTAAATTCAGTCTCAAAGTACTTGCCTTTAAATTATGTAGTGTGAAAAAGTATTTAATGTTTTGAAGGGAAAAAAAAGTCTGTTGCTGTAAATATTTTTAGTGATCCTTATATGTTGGATATAGGAGAACCATACTTCTTCATGTCAATAGGTGTATATAGTTTCCACATCATTCCATGTAGATTAAGAAATAGTGCAAACTGAATAAATCTGATCGAAGAAAGTATGAAACTAGGAATGTTGTTTATTGATAACCATCATTACAAGATAAAACCGACTCGGCGATGATAATTAATCCTTAAGCATCACACTACCATTCGCAAATCTCCACATCCTGCATCAGTAGTGGGCAAAAGAAATCAGGAAAAACCAACCAAACAAACCAACCAACAAATTCAACTACACTTCTGATTTGAAAGAAAAATTAATCGTGCATGTGTAAAATTGAAGTAGTAAGTCTGGAAATATGTGTTTTCATATTACTATCTCAAAGATAATTACTCCGACAGTTTTAGGATACAAGAAACTGAGCACTCCTCTGACAGTTTTAAGATAGTTACCGTTGCGTGAGTCCAGGTTTTCAGCACATAAAAAGGGCCCTCAACCTATGGGGGCTTGGTAGAATTCATATAAAACTATAATCCTCGACCCTCACCATAACTTCAGAGTTTTGGTCTAATGGTTAGACGTAAATTAAGATATCTCAAGGTTTTGGGGTCGCTAATTTGGAAACTTTTTGTGCTCCACATAATTGCAATTTCAGCTTTGAAACTGTGTGCTGCTAAAATCTAACCAAACTGATAATTACTTGTAAGAAGTTGAGATTTTCATAATGAGAGAACTTTACGTGCTGAGTGATATTGCACTAACTAATTTACCACATCCACAGTACATTACAAATATTAAGGCACTTAGAACTTGAAAACAGTGACCTCTGAAGTTCGCCAACATTATTTATTGTCTGCATTGCGTTCACAGTACTTTCTGTAGGCGTTGAAAATTACCTATAAGTCCCCAAACAAGACTCGTGACGATGAGTTGATGATCGATGAACCATCGACGACACAACAAGTGACCGCGACGCAAACGCATAAAGCGAGTCGACGAGGCGTCTAAGTCAGCAAAGTGAGTCAACAAGACGTCTAATTCAGCGAAACAAGTCCCGAAATAAACCATCGGACCCGTAAAAGAGCGGAGAAAAGCCGCGTAGAGGCTCGGCCAAAACCGAGACACCAAATGGTGTCTCGGCCAAATGCCAAGACACCAAATGGTGTCTCGGCTTGGCCGAGACACCTAGGCTTATTGGGCCTTTTTGCACAGTTCTGACCCGCGACCGCTTTGTGAGGCTATAAATAAGAGGGAGGGGGTTCATTTGTGGGGTATCTGAATTTTGAGAAGCCGGCTCACGAATTGAATTCTAACTTCAGATCTAAACTTGGGAGAAAGGGAGGCTCTTCGACGATCATCTTCTTCGACAGCCAGATCTAGATCTCGGCGAACCCTTCGGGCTATTATCCTCCTTCGTGAGATAATCCCCTTAGCAAGTTCGAGAGATCGGATCCCAAATCTACACGTGTTTCCTCCGGATCAAAACTTTACTTTTGATCCCGAGAAGAGCTTTGATTTCGCTTGGTTGATTTCATTCGCTTGGGCTATTATCTCCTTCGTGAAATAACCCATTTTTACCGTGTAGATCTTTCATCGGATCGGATCACGCGGCGGTCCACGGATAAACCCCGGCACAGGCAAAGAACCCACGCAAGCGAGGAGCCGATAAACGGATCCCGTGTTTGTTTAGGTGGAAAGTTATAATCTTTGTTTTTCATTGTAAGTCTTATAAAAAGACGACCTTTTTATTTTGTTGAATTCATTTGTAATTCCATAAAGGTGTAATGAGTTCAACAGCAATGAAGATCGAGAAACCAACTTTTCCCGCGAACACTTTCTCTACGATATGATGCTTGTTTACCGTTGAGCAATTGATTAAAACAAATGTTTTGTTCCCATTAAAACAGGTTTCGATGGTTTTAGCTTGGGACTTGAATCTCAAATTAAAAATAATCAGATTCTTGAAGTTATTGCCCTTACACAGAGATTTAAACTAATCAAATTATAGTTTTATATTAATTCTAACAAGATAAAGCCTGTCATTGTTGTTGTTGTTGTTTTTTTAGGGAGGAAAATACCCCTTTGGCGCACATAACAACAACATCAACAACCGCAACTACTACGCCTTTGGTGCACATGGGAATCGAACCAAGGCTTCCCTACCGGGAGCGATACGGATTTGCCATGTGACCTACTGGGTTGTTGTTGTTGTTGTTGTATCTAAAGTTTCTAAATGATTTGGGCATCATTTGGGTTGCTTTCTTTCTTGATACTCTAATTTAGTTGTATTTTCAATACCTAAGAGCTAGTTGCTGATGCAAAAATTGTTGAGCTAATACTATTTTTTCTACCCTGGTGTATAAGATTTCCCCTTGCCATGCATAGGCTTGTTCTTTTCTTCATTGAAATATTGCATTCTGAAGAAAATTTGCAATTTTTTCAGTTGAAATTCTTATCTTGTCTGCTAGTTCTGGGAGGCCATTTTCATACAACACAAAGAAAAGGACACATACAATTGTATATAAATAAAACCTTTTCTGCATAGTTTATTCATGAATAAAGTCTCTAGGATGATATTTGGTTACTAGCATGCAGAAAAGTGAGGGAATATTTGAGGATCTAGATGTGTTGCTTATGTGATCCTTTTCAGTGTAATAATTAACACAGGGGATCCTAGCAGAACAACCCCTATAGGAGTGGGGTGTTCTACACCATAAATAAATAGAAGAATTGTAATTTCCAAACTAACCCTCTAATCCTTACTCGATTATTAGAGTCTATATAAAATTCTTGACGTGGTATTCCTTTTGCACGGTATTTGGCAATTTAAATGAGATTTGAATTAAGAGAAGTTTACAGTTTGTTGATTGGTTCACTAATGAATAACAAATATTAATACCAAATTGAAAATTTTGCAAACTCTCACAATATTTCCTTGTTCCATCCCCTTAGTGCTTATGCTTCTTTTGAGTTGAAGCATTCAAAAACAGTTCCAAGTTTAAATTTTCTTCTGAGCATGAAAAACTCCATTCACTATCTTAATCTCTTGTACTTGGCAATAAATCAAGAGTACAGTTGATTGGGATGGACATATGCATCTTGGAGGTAGTCTAGAAGAAACAACCTGTCAGCAAATAACATATTAGACGAAGACTCTGATACTGGCACTATCTGTCAGTATGGCACTTAGGAGTTACCTTGCCTCGATACAAATATTGAAGGCACCTATATGCGCTGCAGCAGTTCATACTTTTGAGATTTCATTGTTCTGAGACTACATCTATATGTGTAATGTTACAAGTATTTGATAATGTACGTCGACTTGGTCGGAGCTTGTTGTTTATTATACTTGTGATCTTTGAATATGCCCCTTGAGGTCTAGTCTCTTTTTCTTCAGATATATTCTGCTTATTCTTCTGATATCTTCAAATATATTCTGGTCTAGTCTCTTTTTCTTCAAATATATTCTGCCTATTCTTCTGATATCTCATGTCTTTTCAAGTAAGATTTAGTTCCAGGTGTTCCATATAGTCCCCATATGTGCAATATTTAGAGGTGATGCATCTACTTATCATATTATTGCTTGAAAAGAAACTTAAAATTGCTATCTTTGTGAGATATTGGTTAGAGAAAATGAATCTATAGAGTTAAATGTCCAAGTTCTTTGATGCAGAGTTACTTGAGGAGCAAATTCAAAGGTTTGAAATAGATTCATGAATAGGGTATATGAAATTGTCACATTAATCCTCCTTGGTCTCAGACTTACAATCTTGAGTAATTTTGTATTTTCAGCATATATGTCCATATCTCAATTTTGTATACTATAAATACCTACCCGCACTCTGCATTGGTGCCATCCAAAATATTCAAGAGAGAAAAAGAAAGGTGAGGTATCAACTTTATATAGTGATCTTCTGTTGTGAATACTCTTCTCTTTTCTTTTCTTTTCTTTTCTTTTTTTTCCCCTTGTTGTTATGCTGTCTAGTGTTACCCCTTTTTTTTCAAACAGTTCTTGAAAGGCATTCTTACAATTTTGATTATAGTTTAATTTGTTATGAGGGAGACATGATTGAAAAGGTTGATTTCAGCTTTAGCTAGGAGTTAATGCTACTTATATGTTATTATTTTGGATTTAACTCCTAAAATGACTTACCTTTTGTTATCTTTCAATACATTAACATATAATGCTATAAGTATTTGGAATTGCTGCGTTTGAACTCATCTATATTAGTTACTGGAAATGTGCTCCATGCATGATATGATTGCAAGATCTAAGAGATAACAACTCAGGTGAACAAAGGTTTTAAACTTCAAGAACTTGGATTTATATAAATCATCACAATTTAATTTTAATCTAATTACTATATCTTATTTTCCTGAAACTAGTAAACTAAGGAAAAGAATGGAAGATATATAACAATGGAAATTATTAGATGGCAGTATTAAAACAAACAATTCGTGCCTCTTTATTGCACATATTCATTTTGATATATCTAATTTTATTTTATTGTCATCTTGTATTGATGGAAAACTAGGATATATTATGGCTGGAGTTGAGAGTAAGAATATGGAAAAGCAATTCATGAAGAAGGTTCTTCCAGTTCTAGTAATGCAGTGAAGGGACCAAAATCACCTTTTATTCCTATTTCAAAACTCATAGAAA
This sequence comes from Asparagus setaceus, assembly GCA_012295165.1. NCBI lineage: Eukaryota > Viridiplantae > Streptophyta > Magnoliopsida > Asparagales > Asparagaceae > Asparagus > Asparagus setaceus. The sequence goes on from CM022706.1 coordinate 29,495,139, forward strand.
AGTTGTCAAGATCTTTGCCACGTGATAAGATGCGGTCCATGAAAAAGATTGAGAAGGGTTTAAAAGTAAGAAAAATAATTGTAATCTTTTATTATATATCCGTTACATTTGGCTTGTAATAAATTAAACACAAGTATATAATAATGTACAGGAAAGAAAAATTACTCGTCATCAGATGGTTGATCGATTCAGAAAGTTGATCGAGGATGATACTTTATTACTGTCCACCATCAAGTCTTACAACCAAGAGGTATGATTGTGATTTCGAGCTTTAACTTTTCATAGTATTTCTTTGTGGAGTTGCTAGTTATATCCAAAAAAATAAAAAATGGGAATATACTCGGAGAATTGCGAAATGTGAAGTATTTAAATTGTTTATTAACTTTCCATAACAAAGATTTAGCATTTAAAAAAAAGTGAAATCTTCTATGAAAACTTGGAATAATTTATTATCTCTTCGTATATGCTCAGGGATCACCTTAAGATGAATATTTGTTATAAGTTCAAGAAGAAATTTTCTTCAGTGGACATGACTATGTTTCTTTAACAAAATGATGTACTTAAAAAATGGTACGGCTTCATAGCAGAAGAAATGACAATTAACAAAGATGACTAGAGATAACGATTCTCGTAGTTAATTCTTTAAAATAAAATAAAATAAAATAAAATAAAATAAAAGATTCTCGTAGTTGAGCTGAAAAGTTAGGAAGAGACTGCATATGGATTCTTATCAAGGACAAATTTTAAAATCGACCCTTTTAAACATTTATTTACAATTTTCGATCCAGTCCTAACTTAATTAGCAATTTCGATCTAGTTTCATGAAATTAGGTCGGAATTGCTAATTAAAACTTCACGGGATTGTCAATCCCGTGAAGTTTTCTATGTTTAAACTTCACGGGATTGCCAATCCCGTGAAGTTTTATTCACCAATTTCAACCTAGTTTCATAAAACTAGATCGAAAATGCTAATTAAGTTAGAACTGGGTCGAAAATTATAAATAAATATTTAAAAGGGTCTATTTTCAAAATTGGTCCTTCTTATCAATGGTTTTAAAAATATCATGCAATTATGAGCTAATTCACTGGATTTCTTTGATTAGCATCATGATTTGATTTTCTACCTACTGACAATGAGATAATATCTTCCTTTGATTGAGATAATAAACATTTTAATTTGCATGAAAGCATATTTTCAACTGGCTGATGTTGCAGACCTAGACAATATGTTACATATTTCTTTCAAAATTTTATGTCTTTTCTACTTTATGATTAGCAAGTAATTAAGAATAATTAGTAACTTTATAAATGTCTCCCTCAAGCTTTTCTCTGTTTTTTTTCCTGCAGCGGATGATGGCATCAGCCCTGAAAAATGACAAGGAATAATGAGTACTGATTTGCGATCAGCAGATGTATCCCTATTGAAAGTTATAATAATAAATAAACAAAATTTTATCTCCTTTCATGTCATCATCTCTTTCTTTTTCTTTTCCTTTTTTATATTGAAATTTTCTGAAGCTTTTTCTTCAGTTGATGTGTCGTTAATGCTGGTTAACCAAAAGTTCCTTGCTAAAGTTCCTTCAAAAGGCTTTAATTTGAGTCACTGGATCTACAACGTTAAAAAGGAGGTATTTAATTTTTGAGGGGGAAAAGAAGCTTGTTGGATAATAAAATTATTTGGTGATCCGTATTTGGAGAACGAACAAACAAACAAGCAGTTGACGCGCTCTTTTAGTGTGCTCACAAGTATTGATAGAAAAAAGCACTTAAAAAGGCAGATTATCGACGGAGACAACAACTTGACTGACTTTGAGGGATTGGATTTGTGGTATGTCTATTAATTGTCAATTACATTACTAAATTGGTGAATATGTCCAGTTATTATCATTTGCTTGGAAACTATTTAGGTAGATGATTAGCTGAGCAAAGATTTAATATGCCTGTGATGCTCTCAGATGTTGGAACAAACAATAGCAAAGCAAATAGAAGTATAATATGCATGAGGAGAGATTTTGTGGAAGAAGCAAGTAAAAACTCGATACACTGTAGCTACAGTACCCGCCTCTGTTTTTTCCCCTCTTTTTTGCTTGTACAATGTATGCCTGATGACTCCCTATTTATAATACTTCTAACCTAATCACAATTCCTAAGACAACTTGAAAACAAACTCCTATAAATAAACTTTCTAAAAATATTTAAAGACAAACTTCTATAAATAAACTTTCTAAAAATATCTAACTCAAAATCCTCTTAGAATTAGGATTAGTTTTTCAACATCCCCCCTTAATCCTAATTCTGTAAAGTAGTCACTCCCATCATCTGCTTCAGCTTGACAAATGCTTCAAACTTCAAGGGCTTCGTGAGGATGTCCGCAACTTGATCTTCAGACTTGCAATAAATCAACACGATCTCGTTCTTCTCAACATTGTCTCGTAGAAAGTGGTAACGAATATGAATATGTTTGCTCCTTCCATGAGTGACCGGATTCTTTGCCAAATCAATAGCGGACTTGTTGTCAACATAAATCTTTGTAGGATCTTCAACATGAACACAAATCTGACTTAGAACATTTCGCAACCAAATTGCTTGACATGCGCTCGCCGCCGCCGCTACATACTCCGCGTCACAAGTTGAGAGTGCAACAATAGACTGCTTCTTCGATGACCATGAAAATACGGTGGAACCAAAATTGAAAACATAGCCAGAAGTACTTTTATGATCATCATGATCTCCACTCTAATCACTATCAGAAAAGCCTACAACATCACAATTGTTAGATGAAGAATAAAACAAACCATGATCATAAGTCCCCTTTAGGTACCGCATAATTCTCTTTCCAACTTGTAGATGAGATCGCCGAGGGGCCTCCAAATATCTGCTGATTAGACCAACTCCATAGGCTATATCTGGCCTTGTACATGTGAGATATCTCAAACTCCCAACAATTTTCTTGAAATAAGTAGGATCAACTTGTGCACCATCACCTTCCCGAGATAATTTTATACCAACCTCCACAAGAATTCTAACAGGATTACAATCAAATATCTGAAACCTCTTCAACAACTCTGCACAATACCTCTTTTGACATATGAAAATTCCATCATCGCCTTGAACCACTTCAATGCCGAGAAAATAAGACATCAAGCCAAGATCTGTCATCTCAAATTCATGCATCATCGACTTCTTAAAATATTCAATCATACTAATATTATTGCCCGTAAAAATCAAATCATCAACATAAAGACATAATAGGAGTATATCACCAGAGTTGTTTGTCTTCACATATAAGGCGTGCTCGGAGGGGCACTTCTGAAATCCACTTTTATGAAAGAAAGAATCAATTTTTTTGTTCCATGCTTTCGGCTGTTTTCACCGATACAAAGCTTTCTTCAACTTGTATACTTTATGCTCGCACTCTTTCTTCACAAATCCAGGTGGTTGCTTCACGAAAACTTCTTCTTCAAGTGGCCCATTAAGAAAAGCTTACTTCACGTCCATCTGATAAATATTCCAATATTTCTGTACAGCCAAGGCAATTATTAGTCTAACAGTTTCAATTCTAGCAATAGGGGAAAATACCTCTTGGTAATCATAACCCGGTCTTTGCTCGTAGCCTTTTGCCACCAATCTTGCTTTATGCCGCTCCACCTCGCCGTTCACCTTAATCTTTGTCTTGAAAACCCACTTCACATCAATTGCTTTATGTCCTTGCGGGATATTAGTAAGCTCCCACGTATCGTTCTTCTCAATCGCCTTTATCTCTTCTTTCATTGCATTTATCCACTTAGGAACTTGAATAGCCTTTTCAAACATAACTGTTCGCGGGGAAAGTTGGGATGATTGTCATTGATTCGAACTTGTTTACAGCTTCTTTGGCCTACAACAAAATTCAAAAAGAAATGCCTTTTATTTTAAGGCGTACAATGAAAATAAAAAAGATTACAATTTTTATCCTTGTGAACAAACACGAGGATCTCTGTTATATCGAGGTCCTCGCTTGCGTGGGTTCTTTGCCTGTGCCGGGGACTTATTGTGTCCGTGGACCACCGCGCAATTCCAATCCTGGTGTAAACTCGGGTTCTGGAACTACAGATGTAAAGGGGCTCGTTTCACGAAAGAAACGGTTACCGAGGGGATCACACTCACGAAGGAGAGGATCACCTGCGGGGATCACACTCACGAAGGAGAGGATCGCCGGAGCGGGTGAGATCTACTAGGAGAAATCACAGCGCTATCCCTGAGGTTAAGACGAAGCTTAACCTAGAGGGTATCTGTAGTTCGACCCGAATTCGGTTGCCTTTGCTTGTAGATCCGACGTTGACTGGACTTGTACTCGCTGTTGCTCGGAACCGTACGTCGTAGATCTCGCGAGGGCTCTTCAGAAGTCCGCCAAAATCCAAGCCGAAATCCTCCAAAATCCGACCTTATCAGCAAAAATCCAGCCAAAGTCCAAGCAGATCCGCCCTTAAATCCGCTCCAAGAAGCCGCCTGGAAGCTCTCTCCAAAAAGATCTTCAGAAATCCCCCAAGCTCTCCCCAAAAATCCCCCGTCGCTGAGACCCCCCCTATTTATACAAATCGGGGAGGGTTTGTACCGACGGGTGGCTCGGAGCTATTGGCCGAGGTGCCTCCGGCGAGGTTAGCAGTGGCTCGGCCAAAGTGGCCGAGTGCCTCGGCCAAGTTGGCCGAGTGCCTCGGCCAAGTTGGCGAGTGGCTCGGTCAAAGTAGCCGAGCCACCTCGGCTACTGGCCGAATGTAAATTGTACGAAGTTACTCGGCCAAGTCGGTAGAGTAGAAGCAAAGGCGAGGTTCGCCAAACGAACACGAGGCTCGCCAAATGACGAGGTTCGCCAAACGAACACGAGGCTCGCCAAACTGCGAGGTTCGCCGAAAGGAATTGAGGCTCGCCAGAAGACGAGGTTCGCCAAACGAACACGAGGTTCGCCGAAAGGAATTGAGGCTCGCCAGAAGACGAGGTTCGCCAAACGAACACGAGGTTCGCCAAACGAACACGAGGCTCGCCGAAGACGAGGTTTGCCAAACGAACACGAGGCTCGCCAAATGACGCAGGTTCGCCAAATGAACACGAGGCTCGCCAAATGACGAGGTTCGCCAAATGAACACGAGGCTCGCCAAATGACGAGGTTCGCCAAACGAACACGAGGTTCGCCAAACGAACACGAGGCTCGCCGAAGACGAGGTTCGCCAAATGAACACGAGGCTCGCCAAATGGCGAGGTTCGCCAAATGAACACGAGGCTCGCCAAATGACGAGGTTCGCCAAACGAACACGCAGGCTCGCCAAATGACGCAGGTTCGCCAAATGAACACGCAGGCTCGCCGAAGACGAGGTTTGCCAAACGAACACGAGGCTCGCCGTAAGACGCAGGTTCGCCAAATGAACACGAGGCTCGCCAAATGACGAGGTTCGCCAAATGAACACGAGGCTCGCCAAATGACGCAGGTTCGCCAAACGAACACGCAGGCTCGCCAAATGACGCAGGTTCGCCGAAGGAATTGAGGCTCGCCAGAAGACGAGGTTCGCCAAATGAACACGAGGCTCGCCAAATGACGCAGGTTCGCCTCTTAACGATTCGGCGTCCGTATCATTCGATGGGTTGTCATTTTGCCGACTTCGCCACGAAGTTGGTTTCGGGATCTTGTAAGCATTTTTCAACGCCACAGATACCCCTCCAAAGCCGCCTCCTCGATTCTTGATGAGTCCGGGATGCTTTGGACATGATGGTTCCCAACCTTCGCCTACCGAGGGTCCTGAAGATAGCTTCAAGTCTTCGATTCTTTCAGATCATCCAGTTCTTTGTAGGATTCCTGATAAGATCACGGTGCTGCATTTATTGTCTGACCGCTTTGTTGAAATCTTGATTCGAAGCTGGTAGGTGAGTTTTGTTTGCAACTCGTGTCGGTTGGTCGTTGTTTGACTAACCATCAGACTTTTGGACTTCTCCGTATGTCGGCGAATTCCTTGTTGGCGACACGTTGGTTGTGTCGAATACATGGAATTTCATAACCCTCAGTCGGCTATTTCTTCCATCATCACGTGTGTTGTTGGTTTAGCCACAGCGGGAGGACTAATCTTTCATGGAGATGTCCTCCGAGGATTCCTCGTCGCCGCAGGAGACCACTTGGCCTTCAACCATCATGCTGGCCTTCAGTCGACGAGTGTGACGCTTTGACCGTTGTTGGGATATGATTATCCCCAGTGGGAGAAGTTTCTTCGGGACACTTTGTCCGGTGTCAACATGACTTTCATGCCTCATCAGGTTGTTCCTCTCTTGGATATTATAGTGGGAAGAAATTAAGGGTTATCGAGTTATCCCTAAGAATATTTTTTGTAAGAATATTCTTTCGAACTTCGACAAATTGGGAACAGCTTTATACTGTAATCCTAGTTGGAGTAGGATTGGGCAACGCGTTGATCGACGTCGATGCAATCCGCACGATCGAATTATCCCTAAGAATATTTTTTATGGAAATATTCTTCCGGGAACTTCTCGACAAATTAGGGAACAGTTTATACTCGTAATCCTAGTTGGAGTACGATTAGACCACATGGGAGGATATTTGGAGAATTGAGCCATGTAACATCTCCAAAATCTTTCCAAATATTTAGGAAAAGAGGATGGATAGGTTATTGGGTTGATTTGGACTCCTTTTAGATATCCAATTGGGCTCCAATTAGAATTCCTACCCATCGCCAAATAGGACTCCTTATTCGAAGGGGATTGGGTAGAGCCGAAATCCTCCTTTGTGGGGATCGACACTACAGATTGCGTATCCTTGTTACGACCCCGCTTCGTCCTCCTTTGTGAGGCGATTGGGAAGAGCCGAAATCTTCCTTCGTGAGGATTGACGCTTCAAAGATCACCCGTCTCGATATCTTTAACGGGAGCGATTTCATACCGTACCTTGCTTCGTAGAACGGGATATATATTGTCGCTTTGTTTACACGACTATATTTATCGTTCTCCGGGCATTTAATACGGGTGAAATCGTCGTACCCGTTATAAGGTCGTGACTCGATCTCATGGGTTTCTGAGAAGAGTTCTACGCCTTATACTGCTTCTTTTTTTTTTTTTTTAAGATATTCCTCCTAAATGATCTGTTAACCCTTTATTCTCTTGTGGTAGGCGGATGCTCCGATGATTATTCGTCTACTTCGAAGGCTCCCAATGTCAAGTCTCGATTCTCAAGGTCATCCGGGAGAAGGCCTTTTTCCATCGAGGGAGCGAACCGCAGCGAGGCGAACATTCGCATGAAGAAACCCGCGAAGCCTGAGCCTACTATCATAATTTCGGATGACGAGTTTGAGGGATCGCTTCCATCATCCGCTCCACCGCCTCCCTTACAGCCTTGGCCGAAACCAGATTTCCGACCCTTCGAGTATAGGGCGGTGGAGGCCCTGTGTTAATCTTGACGGACCACTTCCACGGATTCAACCTATTGCGAGATTGCCGGGCCAAAATGCCGTTCGACTCGGTTACGTGATGGGTCTCCTTCACCGTTGGAGAATAGTTTGAAACAGCGATCTCTATTATCGAGGTTAGATGGGCGACTCCTATGGTCTTCTGCCCATTCATATTGAGTATCTTGGAGGAAATTCGGTGTTGGTGGCCCTCAGCTAGCTAATCGTTGTGAGCAGAAGCTCACTAGCTGGCTAACTCTTGCGCACCGTGTGGAGGATTTAGCCTTTTTTGAATCATGCGATGAGGTGATACGACTCATCGACGGCTCGGATCAAGACTTCGTGAACGCTGCTACGAGAGGAAAATATCGAGCAAGAGATCATATTTTCGAACTCATATGAGCGGCACGGCTGACAGCCAGAAGATAAACTTGTACCACACCCATGTCGAACGCATGTGAATCGGACTGCTCAAGGGGAGAAGACGTTGAAGGATTTCACGCGCGGAGTGTACCAGAGTCCGTGATGTCATCAACGCGGAGAAGCAAGTCCTCGAGGCGATCGTCGGGAACATGCGGCCGCTATTGCCGCGAACTCAAGAGGAACTTGAGAAGGAAGCCAAGGCTCGGGTTCGGCGATCCAGAGGAAAAATTAGCCGCCAAGGTGACCTTGCTTCCTTCACATTACTGGATTGCGCCAATGAAGTCTGATGTGCTGCGAGACTTTTCTGTTCTCTTTGTTCAGCCAGGTCATTACGATTTTTATTTAGATGTATTATCATAACTTTGCTTGAATCAATTGTCTCGACAATTGTAGCTCCTTCTATATTTGCTTCAAATGAATAAGATCCATCCCTTTCATTGTTTATTATGATTCTTTTACTTCGTCCGAAATAATTAACCATAATACTTATAGGATTTTTGGCAAACCCTCAGCCATCAACGGGTTTGATTAGCCTTTACCAACTACCGTTTGAGTTGGGCTAGCGTGCGGATTATCAGGATCCGTTCCGCGTGACGTTGTGCTAAAAGAATGAAACTCTCTTAGACTTAATGCTACGATGTTGAATACCGAGGCTTCATACTCTTTACGGGCAAGAGACCACCCGCAGCGTGTTACCGTAGACTTCGTCCCTTCTTAGGCTTCGGGACGAAATACCCGAATCGAACTCGGTGTCTTCTTCAATCGGAAAAAGACTAAACCGCAACGCTGCGTGAGGCGTTGGCTTTATCCCTTCTTAGGCTTCGGGACGAAATACCCGAATCGAACTCACGGTGTCTTCTTCAATCGGAGAAAGACTAAACCGCAGCGTGTGGCGTTGGCTTTATCCTTCTTAGGCTTCGGATAAAATGCCCAGTCGAACTCGGTGTCTTCTTCAATCGGAAAAAGACTAAACCGCAGCGTGTGGCGTTGACTTTAGGGTTATTGGCCAACCCCACCCTCAACGGGTTTGATGAGCCTTTACCAACTACCGCTTGAGTTGGGCTAGCGGCGGATTATCGTGATCCGCTCCGCTGACGTTGTGCTAAAAGAATGAAACTCTCTTAGACTTAATGCTACGATGTTGAATACGTAGGCTTCATACTCTTTACGGGCAAGAGACCACCCGCAACGCGTGTTACGTAGACTCGCCCCTTCTTAGGCTTCGGGACGAAATACCCGAATCGAACTCCGTGTCTTCTTCAATCGAAAAGACTAAACCGCAACGCTGCGTGAGGCGTTGGCTTTATCCTTCTTAGGCTTCGGATAAAATGCCCCGTAATCGAACTCGTGTCTTCAATCGGAGAAAGACTAAACCGCAACGCTGCGTGAGGCGTTGGCTTTATCCCTTCTTAGGCTTCGGATAAAATGCCCCGAATCGAACTCGTGTCTTCTTCAATCGAAAAAGACTAAACCGCAACGCTGTGAGGCGCTGACTTTAGGGTTATTGGCCAACCCCACCCTCAACGGGTTTGATGAGCCTTTACCAACTACCGCTTGAGTTGGGCTAGCGGCGGATTATTCAGATCCGCTCCGCACATGACGCTGTGCTAAAAGAATGAGACTCTCTTAGACTTAATGCTACGATGTTGAATACGTAGGCTTCATACTCTTTACGGGCAAGAGACCACCCGCAACGCTGTTACACGTAGACTCGCCCCTTCTTAGGCTTCGGGACGAAATACCCCGAATCGAACTCGTGTCTTCTTCAATCGAAAAAGACTAAACCGCAACGCTGCGTGAGGCGCTGGCTTTATCCCTTCTTAGGCTTCGGGATGAAATACCCCGAATCGAACTCGTGTGTCTTCAATCGGAGAAAGACTAAACCGAACGCTGCGGTGAGGCGTTGGCTTTATCCCTTCTTAGGCTTCGGGATAAAATGCCCTTAATCGAACTCGTGTCTTCTTCAATCGAAAAAGACTAAACCGCAACGCTGCAGGAGGCGTTGACTTTAGGGTTATTGGCCAACCCCACCCTCAACGGGTTTGATGAGCCTTTACCAACTACCGCTTGAGTTGGGCTAGCGTGCGGATTATTCAGATCCGCTCCGCACATGACGCTGTGCTAAAAGAATGAGACTCTTAGACTTAATGCTACGATGTTGAATACGTAGCTTCGTCTTTTTCAAGGGAAGACTAACCCGCAACGCTGTGAGGCGCTGGCTTTATCCCTTCTTAGGCTTCGATAAAATGCCCCGTAATCAACTCGTGTCTTCTTCAATCGGAAAAAGACTAAACCGCAACGCTGCAGGAGGCGCTGGCTTTATCCCTTCTTAGGCTTCGATAAAATGCCCCGTAATCGAACTCGTGTCTTCTTCAATCGGAGAAAGACTAAACCGCAACGCTGCAGGAGGCGCTGGCTTTATCCCTTCTTAGGCTTCGGATAAAATACCCAATCGAACTCGTGTCTTCAATCGGAGAAAGACTAAACCGCAACGCTGCGGTGAGGCGCTGGCTTTATCCCTTCTTAGGCTTCGGATAAAATACCCTTAATCAACTCGTGTCTTCTTCAATCGGAGAAAGACTAAACCGCAACGCTGCGGTGAGGCGCTGGCTTTATCCCTTCTTAGACTTCGATAAAATACCCTTAATCAACTCGTGTCTTCTTCAATCGGAGAAAGACTAAACCGCAACGCTGCGGTGAGGCGCTGGCTTTATCCCTTCTTAGGCTTCGGATAAAATACCCCGAATCGAACTCGTGTCTTCAATCGGGAAAGACTAAACCGCAACGCTGCGGTGAGGCGTTGACTTTAGGGTTATTGGCCAACCCCCAGCCCTCAACGGGTTTGATGAGCCTTTACCAACTACCGTTTGAGTTGGGCTAGCGTGCGGATTATCTGGATCCGTTCCGCACATGACGTTGTGCTAAAAGAATGAGACTCTCTTAGACTTAATGCTACGATGTTGAATACGTAGGCTTCGTCTTTTTTCACGGGAAGACTAACCCGGCGACGCGTGTTAGGCGTTGGCTTTATCCCTTCTTAGGCTTCAGGATAAAATACCCCAGAATCGAACTCTGGTGTCTTCTTCAATCGGAGAAAGACTAAACCGCAACGCTGCGGTGAGGCGCTGGCTTTATCCCTTCTTAGGCTTCGATAAAATGCCCCGTAATCGAACTCGTGTCTTCAATCGGAGAAAGACTAAACCGCAACGCTGCGGTGAGGCGCTGGCTTTATCCCTTCTTAGGCTTCGGATAAAATGCCCTAATCGAACTCGTGTCTTCTTCAATCGGAGAAAGACTAAACCGCAACGCTGCGGTGAGGCGCTGGCTTTATCCCTTCTTAGGCTTCGATAAAATGCCCCAAGATGAACCTTGGTGTCCTCTTTGACCGGAGAATGACCGAACCGATTAAGATTGATTGAGGTGGGGAAAGAAGAATGTGTTCTATTTCCTGATGAGGCTAGCAGCAGACTGTAGAATCGAAAAGACTCGTGTGACCTTCACGGACAACCCGTCTCGAAAATCCCTACAAGATACCTTCACCGGCGCTACCTAAGAGGAAGATGGAACTAAGAGTGGGATCTCCACTCCGAGAACCGAAAAGACTTCGGTGACCTTGATCGGACAACACAGTGCGAAAATCGGCGCATACCTTGATCGAGCTACCTAAGATGAAGATGGAACTAAGAGTGGGATCTCCACCGAGAACCGAAGAGACTCGTGACCTTCACCGGACAACCCGGTCCGAAAATCCCTACAAGATACCTTCACGGCGCTACCTAAGATGAAGATGGAACTAAGAGTGGGATCTCCACTCCGAGAACCTAAAAGACTCGTGACCTTCACGGACAACCCGGTCCGAAAATCCCTACAAGATACCTTCACCGGCGCTACCTGAGATGAAGATGGAACTAAGAGTGGGATCTTCACTCCGAGAACCGAAGAGACTCAGGCGACCTTCAGTCGGACAACCTGGTCTGAGATAAAGATGGAAAGAACTCCTCCGTTTATCACGAAAGGGGTCGGATGCTCGGAGAGGAAGAATTTTATATTCTATCTCCGGCGTAAAAGGGATTTTGAGTGGGCCTCTTGTTCATAGACGGAATCAAGAGGGGATTTTGGTAATGTACCAGAAAATTTATAGACCCACCGTCAAGGAATTTGATCGGTGGGGGAAATTGTGATGGAAGATAAATCTAGGGTTATCCTCAAGAAAAGTGGGTGAAATATCCCACGAGGAACTTCCCGTCGAAACGGGTTATCCCGAAGATACTAAGGGTAGTATTTCTTCAGGAACTTCCCATTTATCGGCATTAATTGCCGGTCGCCACTTTGGGTAATTAGGCGATACGCACCATTGGAGTAAACCGTTTCTATTACAAACGGACCCTCCCATTTAGGTTCGAATTTACCTTTCTTTTTGGAAGTGAGGATTATCTCGTCGAAAGCAAATGAGGACCAAATCTCCTTCTAAAGGTTCTCGTCGAACTTTCTTGTTGAAAGCCCCGACATCCTAGCTTGGTAAAACTCAATGCATTGTTGAGCCTCCAGCGCTTCTCATCTAACATCTCAAGCTCTTCGAGACGCTTCGATGTTGTTCTTCGGTCGCCATCTCGCTGAAAGGGCTGGCGCGGTGATCGGATCAATTTCCAACGGAGAAGCGCCGCACCAGAAACCGTGGAGTACGGGTCGCCCGGCATGTGGCGTATCACAGCGATATGCCCAGAGTGCTTCTCCGAGCTTATCGTCCCAGTCTCGCTTGTTATTCTTCACAAGCTTCGACAAAATTTTGATGATTGTCTTGTTGAATGCCTCGGCTAATCCATTTACAAACGGATTATAGGCCGCCGACGACGCCTTGTATCTTGAATTTCGCAAAACCTGATGAAGGAATTGCTGATGAATTGGGGACCGTTATCATGCACGATCCGTTTCGGGACACCATGTCGATAAATGACATGGTGTTTGATAAATTTGACGACGGTACTCGCCTTCACTTCTTTTAGCGGGATTGCTTCAGCCCACTTGGAGAAGTAGTCGGTGATCGCTAGAATAAACCGACGCTTTGATCGACGGAGGAAAAATGGGACCTACAACGCCCATTCCCCATGTCTCTAATGGCCGATGTGGCCGGCGATGCAACCGCCAGAGGTCGATGCATATAATTCGCGGAATTTGACATGCGTGGCATTTCGGCGCATTCGACCGCCATTAATCATTGTTGGCGGTAGCCCATTCTCCGATTCGATCATAGAGCTTGGGACCAGCCGGTGTGCACCACATTCACCTTCGTGTGCTTCCCGGGACCTCTCCGCCTCTTTGTTTGAGAGGCATCGGCAAAGACCATCGCACTCGCGATATAACATCCGGTTTCCGTGTCATAAAAGAATCTTGAGCTCTTCGCCGATTGACTCTCTCCTTCACGCCTTCTCGTAGAATACCATGTAAGACATAGTCGATGATAGGAAAGCCAATCTCGGGGCTCCAACTTGGTTTGGGTTGCATGTACTTCTTTGGTAACTAGCCCTTTATCTTCTTGTGCCTCATCGTATAATGGTACGAAGAGTTGGTGAGTCCCGACCGTAACTAGTTGCTCGGTCTCTAAGGTTGTGCTAACGACACGCCTAACGCCGCCAGCATCCGCGATAAGCGCTTTTGGAGGCGCTGGATATATTCGATGAAAACTCTTCAATGAGTTCGCTATTTCAACAGCCTATCGATGATAGGGATTAGATCCGATTCCTGAGTCACTTAACCCGCTTAACTATCAATTGTGAATCTCCATATGCTTCGAGATATTCGACCCCCGCCTTTTGGCTAAGTCCGATAAGTAGCGTTGTATTGACTCGTTATTGGAACAGGTTCGTGAGTGAATAAGCACGAGGCATGACATGATTCCCGGAAACTAAGACAACCCCGACCCGGAAATCTTAGAACATCCGGGGCACTTGCCACATTGGTAGCTCGAGAGGCTCGTCAAAATACAATCGCCATATTTATTGGTGCGATGTAGTGTTGACTTCTTGAACTTCATCCAAAGATCATCATATAGCTCAACCGATCCGCTGTTCGGGTCGTACCAAGAGATCACAAATCGCTTGTCCTTTGACCGACTTCGTTGTTTGAAGTGCAAGTCATATTGGGACAAGAGTAAGGCCCATTTCGCCGACGCCAACTCATTGAGGCCGGTCAATATGAATATTCGACCGGATTCACGTTGGAAATAACATAAATCGCCCGTCCGACTAAATAGTGCCGATTTTTCAATCGCGAACACTAATGCAAGGCACCGCTTCACCATTGATATCGAGACTCAAAGACCACTAATGTTCGCTTAGGTAATACACCGCTGCTCGTGACCGCCTTTGTGCGAGTAAAGCGCTTAACGAGTGATCCGTTGCCTTGACGTAGATCAAAACGTTTCCCATCGCTGTGCAACAAGAACAGAGGTTTAGCGAGATCGACTTGATCTCTTCAATGCCTTCTCGGCAAAGCGCCGCCCCAAATATATGACCGCCCTTCTTGTTCAACTTGAGAACGGCCGGCACTTCCCTAATAGGTTCGATATGAACCGCCGGATGTACGCCAGCCGCCCTTGTAACCCCTCGAGTTCTCTCGATTTCGGAGGTTGCAACTCTTGAATTGCCTTCACTTTGTCGGGATCGGCGTGGATTCCTTTGTCGGTGACGACGGCCGGTGAACTTTCCACCGACATCCCAAGGAAGGATTTGGCATGGTTCATCTTTAGCCGATGAGTCCGCATGAGTTCGAATACCGTTCTAAGATCTTCGATGTGATCTCCTTTGTCACGCCACCACCAAATCGCCAACGTAGCATTCGACCTTTTCCGAAGATGATCCCGAAAAATCTCCGTCATTGCTCTACGGTATGTTGCGCCAAAGATTTTTGAGGCCGAACGGCATGACCGTAGCAATATATGCCGCATGCTTCAACGCGGTGTTTACGCCATCGGTACATCTTGATTTGATTATACCCCAAAAGCCATCCATAAAGGACATTCTTTCAAATCCACACGTGTTGTCAACTATGACATCGCTGATTGGAAGAGGAAAGTCATCTTTCGCAAGCCGCTGAGGTCTCAGAGTCCATACGCATCCTAATCGACCCATTTTTCTTCATGACCGGACTATATTCGCCACCCAATCCGGATGTTGAATTTCCTTGATGAATCCGATTCTATGAGTTTCTTCACTTCGTCAACAATTGCCTCCAATATTTGTGGATCTAAACCGCCTTTGCCGTTGTTGACAGTTTGACATCCGCCTTGATGTTGAGGCGATGTGTTGCCACATTAGGTCGAGTCTGGCATGTCCTCGTAACTCGGTGAATACATCGATATACTCCCCGATTAGGGCAATCAACTCTTCCTTTTCTTCCAAGGGAGAGTATTGCTGATGTTTATGAGTTTAGGATGCTCTTCATCACCCATATTAACTGACTACCTCGTCCTTAGTGGGGGTTCTCTTTGTTCAACCTATCCCCAAACCGCTTCGAGTTGATGGATCCATGGGTCTTCCCATGTTGGCATGTCTTCATCACTCTCAACAAGAGCGTGATCGATCGTAGCCATATTTGACATTAAAGCCTTGAAAGCTTCTCAGAGGCGGTGTCGAATCCCAAGCCAAGAGTCGACGAATGTCCGCCTCACCGGTGGATTATTATCAATCACCATGAGCATTCATCTTCGAGGAGGATTCAGATCCCAATCCTTCTAAATGCATAGTAATTATCCGGCTTCCCTTTGGGACATATGTCGCCTGAGGGACTCGAGGACCTCGCCCAAAACATAGACCTTCCCTCGTGTCAAGTCATACCCCATCTCTTCATGATACCCGGTGTTTACGGACTATATCGAATGTGTGGAGGATAGGCCCATTGTCGCCTTCGCCGCTAAGAAGTGATTCCGCTACTGAACCGTGATCTCCTTTTCCGTAAACCAAGTCTTTTCACTACGATCTTAGGTGGGATGGCGAGTCTTGTCCCAAAGGAGTCTCGAACGCTTTTGTGTAAAGCAAGATGACCGAAGCCGTGTGCAACTCGATCATTGTATAAACCTCGCCATCACATCATTCAAAAGCAGAGGATACTCTAAATCGCCATTTATTGATTCATCGGCAATTTGCCAATTACAATGTTCATCGGCGATTCTTCATCGCCAAGATTGATTACAAGGGGTACAATGTCATTTAAAACAAAACCTCCACTATAACCAAGCCCGCCTGACGCCTTCTTCACCGCCGTCCGCATTCTGGGCCGATGGTTCAGCCGACTCATTACCGTAGAGGAGAGAATCGCTGAAATAATTCTCCATCCCCTTAAACGGTTGTTTGTCCGCACCACCGCCTTGACCTCATTATTCGTGTCTATATATTTGAGACATCGATGAAGAGTAGACGGACTATAATGTTACCGTGGATCCAAGGTCGACCCAACAATAAGTTATAGGAAGTCTCACAATCACATAGCAAGTGACTTCGACTTTAAGTCCCCATTTGGCACTTAATCCGATTTTACCAAGTGGGCGGACCCACCGGTGTTAAATCCGTAGATCATTGTGCCGCTTGATGCTAGCTTGTCCGCGTGGATTCCAAGATGACACATGAGGCCAGGGCATGATGCTCAAGCCGAACCCGGATCGACTTGGATCGGTTAACTTCACTAGAGCCAATATACCCTGAAGTATAGCGCCTATCGTGTTTGGAATTCCTCGCCCGCATTCCTCCTTTGTAAACGTGATGCGTGGGAAGTGTTTAGTCGCAAGGTTAGATTGCCGGGCCGAATTTTCCGACTGCCTAATCTGGGTGAGGAAGACTTCAATCGGCGAGGGCTTCTTGAAGAGCTTCTCGTCTCTTTGATAAGCGCAACAACTCATAGAGAGTGATCCTTGCGATATTGGCTAATTGGGCCATGACGTCAAGCGGTATGGAGAGTTCGGTTCCCGCTTTATCTCTTCCAATCGGGCGACCGAATCGAGATCGCCGAGTTGAACTTCATGCGGCCGCTTTGTAGCTTCTTTGGCGCCACTTGCCGCTATGCTTTCTCAGGCGAAAGTGAGGAGATTTGTTGGTACCCCCACCGAGCCGCCGCATTAGGGTCGGGATTTCGGTACTTGTATTTGTACCGTGTCCACTCCTCGTGGCTGGCTTGTGTTCTCTTCTGACAAATTGAATGTTACCACTGCTCATCGCTTCTCCGCACTGCGGAAGTAGCATGGCACTTTCCTTCTCGCCGCTTATTCTTCAAGAAGAGGCTACCCATTGCTCATCTTCCAAGAGTTCGGTGGACCCACAAGACTTCGCCATTCGGTCAGATAATGATACAAGTCCTTTCGAGTTGCTTGTGTGGGTCGCCATTTACCGCCTTCACCGCAACTTTGACCACCGGTTCAGTTCAAACCATGTCAATGGCACCGACCGAACTTATGGATACCGTGATTCGCCCGACCTTCTTTTCTTTGGACGGCTTCATAGTAATGACCCCTACATCAATTAAAGCCCGATTTTGTCCTTAAGGTCAAAACAGATTTAGTGGGGTGATGAACGCTCTATGGTACTTTACGATCTGGGTCATTCGTTTTCATCGCCTCCTCTTGATTCTCGAATCGGAGGGAGCTTGATCTTGTTATTTTCCACAAGATATTTGAAGAGACCGGAATCTCGGCCGTCCCTAAAGGAATAGGACTTCGGAATCTCGCTCTAAGGCCTTCGCTTTTGTGGCCCAGTTGCCACGTTGATTGTGCCTCGCTATGCCTTGCCGCCGCCGCTACAGCCGGGTTGAGTTGAACGTTTGTCGCGATCGCCGCCTTGGCTTGTTTTTCCTTTGCCGCTGGACAAAGTTACGCTTTCCGTTGCCTACCGACTCTCGCTTTTTCCTTTTGAGGAACCTCTCGGCTTGCTCTCCACGAACCTTCAGGTCCTTCCGTTATCGATGGTCTTTGTACCCATTGCTTCAAGCACATCTATCGATAAGTTGTTCGGGTGTTTGAGGATGAACTCCTCCGCTATTGATCCCGACAGCTTCATTGCCTTGTTAGAATCGTTTGACAAAGATATCCACGGTTTCTCCGTCTTTACGCTTCGTCGAGCAATGTCGATCGATACCTCGGTATCGCCATCAAAGAAATTGGTAAGGAAGCTAGACTCCATGTCCCCAAATGCGGAATGCTCCCCGCTTGAGACGGCGGTACCATTCGGCGCCCAATGGGGTGCTAACGAATGACCGAACCATCGTGGGTTCTGCCGTAAATAACTCCGAGGTGTGACTTGAAATAAATCAAGTGTCGCCGGGGAACCCTTCGATCAAATGGTGTGAAGTTTATTAAGTTAAACTTCGACGGTACGGATTGATTCCCATTCCTGTATGGGCAAGGAATACTGTCTTCTTTACTTCTTGGCGGAAATCAATGAATTGATTTTGCTCTCCAAGTCTTTGATCTTCGCCTCATGAGCAAGCAGCCGCGGTGGTTCGGGGGTTATCATCTTCGTGCTTCCTCACGATCCGAATCGCTATCATCTTCATCGACGCTGACGCTGACTCGATTCACCTTGATGTTTTGTCGGGGCTTGGATCTGTTGGTCGCATTTCTCTCATCGCCCGTGATGGCCAACTCCATTTCTAACTTGAAGTTTTCCGTTGTTTATTCAACGCTTCGCCTAGCATTTTGGCCACTTGATCACATCGAATGTTTCTGGGGCTCCTTCGCTAGATACAAGATGATCGATGCGATTGCATGAGCCAATATCCGACGATCATCCTTGTAGGTCGTTCATCAAGACAGCCAATATCCGCTAAACACTATCGATGAAGGTTACAACCGACAACTTTCACGATGACAAAGGAGAATCGGTTAATGTCTCCGAGTACAAGGATTACAAGTTGACAATCCTTGTGAAAAGAGATCACAAGTTTTGATCTCTTCATTCAAAATGCGCTCATCCCCGCTGCTTCAATTCAAAACGCTGAGCACATGGCCCGCTCAATTCCCAAACGCTGAGCACATGCCGGCGCCTGCCCGAAGCCCAAAACGCGAGCACACGCTCGCGTTCAAAGCCAAAACGCTGGAGCACGCCCGCTTGAAGCCCAAAACGCGGGAGCATGGCCCGCTTTCATTTTCAAAATGCGAGCACGCGGTCTGCTGCTTAACCCAAAACGCCGGAGCACACGCCCGCGCTCAAGCCTAAACGCGGCACATAGCCAGCGTTGAAGCTCAAAACACGCACATGGCCCGCTGCTCAAGCTCAAAACGCAGACGCGAGGCTTGCTCCAGAACGCGAACTTCGCGTTTTGACTCATTCAAACA
This sequence comes from Asparagus setaceus, assembly GCA_012295165.1. Lineage (NCBI taxonomy): Eukaryota > Viridiplantae > Streptophyta > Magnoliopsida > Asparagales > Asparagaceae > Asparagus > Asparagus setaceus. Next base: position 29,514,300 of record CM022706.1, read on the forward strand.
TGAGTTGAACGGTTCATAAACCGTTTGAGAGATTTAAGGGGGGTGGTTACACCCCACTAAACCCCCATTGAGGAGCAATTCAAGGGGGCAGTTACACCCTTTTAATCCCTATAAATGGGGGGTTTTCACAGCCAAATGAGGGGGTTGAAAGGGTTTGGCCGGAGCACTAAAAAATAAAGGAGAGAACAGCCACTTCTGCGCAGCTGTGATCGGAGGGACGATCGGACCTTCATCCGCAGTCTGATCGGAGTGAAATTTGGAGGGCAGCCTCACCACTCGTCGTTCCTAATTCTGAACGGTGGAGATTGATTTCTACCGGTTAGATTTGGAGATATCGAGGTTTTACCGAAGCCAATTGTGCAGAGAACGGTTTCTTCTGCGCAGCTGTGATCGGCGTGACGATCGGACCTTCATCCGTGGTCTGATCGGAGTGAAACTTGGAGGGCAGCCTCAACACTCATCTTTCTTAATTCTGAACGGTGGAGATTGATTTCTACCGGTTAAATTCGGAGATATTGAGGTTTTACCGAAGATCTCCTTTGCTGGCATCAACTCTCCTAGAGAGTTCAACTCGACATTTTCAAACTTGCGGCAAGTTCTTCTCCGCCATTCTTGGCTAAAAGGATTACTAATCCTTTTCTAAAATCAACTCTATCAAAGAGTTCTTAACTTCGTCGAGTTCTAAACTTGCTCCGCGAAGTTATTTTTCAACCTCGTCCCACGAGTCAAGACGGTCGGATCGTCAACGGGATACAAGATTCAAGCTCCCACCGCTACCGTGAAGAACCCAGATTAAATAAAGGGAAGGTTCTCCGTTGATCCTTCTCTCTTTTGTAAATCGGGCAACCGATCGAGGAATTTGTAATTTCTTTTTATCTAAGTCAGTTAGAGAGAGAGATTGCATTCGAGAGTTGTATTTATTCTTTCTTTAAAATCAATTGGAAGGGATAATCTTTATTTTACAGCTTTAAATTTCCTCGCGAACAAAAGATGGCGACTCCGCTGGGGACTAGCTTCACAGATGAAGAAGTGGTGGCGCAATCCGACGTCAAGCTCATTGGGACGACTGTTGAAACTCTGACCGTAGAGTTCGATCAAGCCAAGTTCGAGGAGGCACTCTCCTCCGGATCCCTTAGCCCCAAGGCTATGCGCAAGATCCACAAAGCCTCTAAGGAGGCCAAAGCCCATTCGGTTGTCGTGGCTAACCTGATCAGTGAAGATGGTGATGTCGCTGCAAAAGCCTCAAATCAGGCGAAAAGGAGCGCTGCCCGTCGAAGAACACAGCCCCGAGATGGCCAATCGACCAACCAACGCGAATTTCGCGTTTGTGAGCTAAAACGCGATCTTGAGCTTCGCGATTCTTTTACAGAACGCAAGCCTCGCTGTGCTCAACACGAAGCCTCGCAGAAGCCAGTCAACGCAACCCTCAATGGCGTTTACAGCCAAAACGCGTCACAACCCGCGTTCAATTGCTCAAACGCCAACTCGCTCACCAGCACGCGATCCTCGCGTCCCCACTATAAAACGCGGGTCACAACCCGCGTTCAATTGCTCAAACGCCAACTCGCTGCTCAGTCAGTTGACGCGATCTCGCCCCACTATAAAACGCGGGTCACAACCCGCTCAATTTTTCAAACGCTAACCTCGCTCACCGGGTGCCGCACCCTCACGCCTTATCCCAAACGCGTCTCAACCCCGCTGCCCAAGCATTCAAACGCCAACCTAGCGCTCATATCTAAAACGCTGGTCTGAACTCGCTCAATACTCAAACGCGATCTTCGCCCAAGTGCAAATCATCGCGATATCGGGCCGCCATATGCGCAAGCCATCGGTGTTTGAACAATTGACAAATATCATTTGTCCACGAACGACGCTTTCACAGAAGGAGGCTTCAGAGGTCAATACCTTGGAGTCACTTCTAACATGATCGGAGTAGGCGATCGTCAATCTCTAGCTCTAATGAGCGAGGCAAATCGGTCCCCGACTTGGAAGAGGCTTTGAATGACTCGACGGAGTTTACCGACATACTGACTCAACAGGGTCATACCCCGCCAACTACCAAAAGTTGGCTAAAGGAATTGAGTCCGATGATGAGCATTCACCATCGCAATCTCAATCCTCTAGTTCTTTCTTGGAGCACGGAGCACTGCCTACATGACGAGAAATCAAGATTTCAAGAAGAGGCTCAAGAGTATCGCTATGATGCAAGAGGCCTGCGATCACAACAAGAGTCCATCGATCAACTTCAGATATGATAAACCAACTTGTTGCAGATAGAGCTCAACTTCGATAGCCGACTCAACACTTCACCAAAATCATCAGGAGGAGGAGTGAATCCTCAAAACGAAGAAAAATGAATGAAGCTCCCATCAAGAAGCTCATCACGTAGAATCCTCCTCAAGAAAGGGAGAGGCCAAAACGAGCAAAGTCCTCAATCGGCAAAAAATGAGAACCGAAGCCCGCCAATGCCATGGTTAATAGGTGCGAGCTCTAAGATCGGGGGTTGTCGACCGATCCGCAGTAATGGGATACGATTCCTTATCCTCCAAAATTCAAAGTCCCTACGCTACAAGCTTGACGGGATCACCGAACCAACATATCTACCATTTTAAGTCACAGATCGAATGGGATGTCAAACGATGCCATAACATCTCGTTTGTTCATTGGCACCCTCAAGGGGTTGCCTTTGAATGGTTCATGAAACCGCCGCAGGATGTATCCAAATGGGCGATTTAGAGACTCTTCCTCGTCACGATTCTTTGAAGATGACACGAAATCACTGCCACTTCTCTCCTTGCCCTTAAGCAAAAGGAGGGAGAGCCTATCAAAGTCTTCGCCGAACGGTTCCGGCATGGCTCTTCGATGCTCGGCTGTGTATGACATACCGCCTCGATTGACACTGTCGGCACAATTTACAAACCAATCTCCTAGCTCGAATGGGGTTGCCAAATGTCGCTCCTCGAAACAACTAGTCTCCTGTATTAACAGTCAAGTAATTATTGCTAGGATTGAAGTCAAGAAGAGGAGACCGACCAAGACTGCTATTGATGACCCATTTAAATCGCGAGGTGAAGACTCGGTTAGTATCAACCTAGGATAATTACGCACCGCCGATTTTGTCAAAAGACGCCATGTATCCCAAAGACTAGGGGTTGATTATCTATTATTTTCGAGTAGAATAATAAATTCTAAATATTGTCAAGTTAACAAAACACTTTTGACAATGTAAGCACTTCAACGCAGCAGCAAAGATCACCAAAATCAACTTATCAATCCTCCCCAATAGGATGATAAGTCCACAAAGTTGTTCGATCGCAATGTATCCTTGTCATGTTAACCTAACACCTTCGACAACCCGCTTATCAATCCTCTCCAATAGGATGATAAGTCCACAAAGTTGTTCGACGCAATGTATCCTTGTCATGTTAACCTAACACCTCGACAACCGCTTATCAATCCTCTTCAATAGGATGATAAGTCCACAAAGTTGTTCGATCGCAATGTATCCTTGTCATGTTAACCTAACACCTTCGACAACCCGCTTATCAATCCTCTTCAATAGGATGATAAGTCCACAAAGTTGTTCGATCGCAATGTATCCTTGTCATGTTAACCTAACACCTTCGACAATCAACTTATCAATCCTCTCCAATAGGATGATAAGCCCACAAAGTTGCTCGCATCGCAACGCAATCCCCACAAAGTTAAGATTAGCTCGTCTCGTTATTAGCAAGGCGACCTCCTCTGACAATCAACTTATCAATCCTCTCCAATAGGATGATAAGTCCACAAAGTTGTTCGACGCAATGTATCCTTGTCATGTTAACCTAACACCTTCGACAACCCGCTTATCAATCCTCTTCAATAGGATGATAAGTCCACAAAGTTGTTCGACGCAATGTATCCTTGTCATGTTAACCTAACACCTCGACAACCCGCTTATCAATCCTCTTCAATAGGATGATAAGTCCACAAAGTTGCTCCGATCGCAATGTATCCTTGTCATGTTAACCTAACACCTCTGACAATCAACTTATCAATCCTCTCCAATAGGATGATAAGCCCACAAAGTTGCTCGCATCGCAACGCAATCCCCACAAAGTTAAGATTAGCTCGTCTCGTTATTAGCAAGGCGACCTCCTCTGACAATCAACTTATCAATCCTCTCCAATAGGATGATAAGCCCACAAAGTTGCTCGCATCGCAACGCAATCCCCACAAAGTTAAGATTAGCTCGTCTCGTTATTAGCAAGGCGACCTCTTCTGACAATCAACTTATCAACTCTCTTCAATAGAGCGATAAGTCCTCAAAGTTGTTCGACGCAATGTATCCTTGTCATGTTAACCTAACACCTCTGACAATCAACTTATCGACTCTTTTCAATAGAGCGATAAATCCTCAAGGTTGTTCTAATAACACCACAATCCACGCCTCACACGTGTGGGGAATTTTATCCCAAATCCTAAGTAGGGGTAAGTCAACGCCTAACACACGTTGCCGGTTTAGTCTTCTACCGATCAAAGAAGACACCAGAATTCAAATCTGGGGAATTTTATCTCGAAATCTAAGTAGAGATAAGCCTGCATCTAATACATGCACCGGTACTGTGAGAAAGACTAAGTCCACGATTCAACATCGTAGCATTAAGCCTAAAAGAGTTTTATTCTTTTAGCACAACGCCACATGCAACTTACTCGATAATGCAGATGCTAGCCCGATTCAAACGCAGACCCAGTAAAGGCTCATCAAGTCCGTTGATGGTCGGGGTTGGCCAATAACCCTAAAGTCAACGCCTAACACGCTGCCTGCTAGTCTCTTACCCATAAAGACGACAAAGTCTACGATTCAACATCGTAGCACAACGCCACGCATGCAGGCGAACTCCTCAAATTTGCTTAAATCGCAATCAACTTATCAATCCTCCTCAATAGGATGATAGGTCCTCAAAGTTGTTCGATCGCAACATATCTTCATCAAGTCGACACTATACCTCGATGATATAATCAACTTATCAATCCTCTCCAATAGGATGATAGGTCCTCAAAATCTTGTTCAAATCACAACTAAACCCGTCAATCAACTCATCATTCCTTTCCAATAGAATGATAGATCCACAAAGTTGTTCAAATTACAACACAATCCTATCAAAATCGTACACATCCTCGTGAGTTTGATAACCAACTTATCAATCCTCCTCAATAGGATGATAAGTCCACAAAGTTGCTCCAATCGCAACGTATCCTTGTCATGTTAACCTCACACCTCTGACAATCAACTTATCAATCCTCCTCAATAGGATGATAAGCCCCAAGCCTTGTTCACATTACAAGCCTAAAGCATTGTTTAAACCACAAGCCCAAAGCCTTGTTTAAACCACAAGCCCAAAGCCTTGTTCAAACCACAAACCCAAAGGCCTTGTTTAAACCACAAGCCCAAATCCTTGTTCAAACCACAAACCCAAAGGCCTTGTTTAAACCACAAGCCCAAATCCTTGTTCAAACCACAAACCCAAAGCCTTGTTCACACCACAAGCCACGTAAGCCTTGTTCACATCACAGGCCTTAAACCTTGATTTCATATTTTATCCCCCGATAAAACCTAAACTTATCGACTCTCATCAATAGAGCGATAGGTCCTCAAAATCTTGTTCAAATCACAAATACCCAACTTTATCAAGTTAACCCCACACCTCGATAAAATCAACTTATCGACTCTCATCAATAGAGCGATAAGTCCTCAAAATCATCATCAAGTTAAAAATTTCACCTCGATGATAAAACCAATTTATCAACTCTTTACAATAGAGTGATAGGTCCCCAAAAGCTTGTTCAAACAACAAGTATGAAAGGCATGCCAAGTTAACACTATACTTTTGGCACCTTAAAGAAAAGTCTAAAAGACTTAGTTGGAAGCGTGGGGTTAATCCCCACGCTTACTCATGAAACGCCAAGGACCACCCACGCACGAGGGTTGCGCCACGCTTTAAACAAAGAACGCGACGGCCATCTCCATGTTTCAACCTCAAATCGCGAGGATCACCACGTAGCAAAGTTCAAGACGCTACTACTACCCCGTGATTTCAAAAGGCAAAACGCCGAGTTCATCCATGCAAGACGAATGACTAGCGTGGGCAAAGCGAGACACAACCGTTGAAGGCAGAATGAGGAGCAATACCTTCTCGTGATCAAACAAAGAAGATATCCAAAGTATTTCAAAGCTCGCCCCACCAACCGCAAACTTTCAAAACTTTGAGGGGGTTCTCAGAGGTCGTAAAAATTATCAAGACAGCCTAATATCCACTAAACACTATCGATGAAGGTTACAAACCGACAACTTTCACGATGACAAAGGAGAATCGGTTAATGTTCCAGAGTACAAGGATTACAAGTTGACAATCCTTGTGAAAAGAGATCACAAGTTTTGATCTCTTCAATTCAAAACGCGGAGCACATGGCCCGCTCAAGCCCAAACGCGGAGCACATGGCCCGCTGCTCGAAGCCCAAACGCGGAGCACATGGCCCGCTTTCAACCCAAAACGCGGAGCACATGGCCCGCTCAAGCCCCAAACGCGGAGCACATGGCCCGCTTTCATTTTCAAAATGCGGAGCACATGGCCCGCTTTCAACCCAAAACGCGGAGCACATGGCCCGCTGCTCGAAGCCCAAACGCGGAGCACATGGCCCGCTCAAGCCCAAACGCGGAGCACATGGCCCGCTCAAGCCCAAACGCGGAGCACATGGCCCGCTCAAGCTCAAACGCGACGCGTAGGCTTGCTCCGTAACGCTAACTTCGCTTTGACTCATTCAAACATGAGTTGAACGGTTCATAAACCGCTTGAGAGATTTAAGGGGTGGTTACACCCACTAAACCCCATTGAGGAGCAATTCAAGGGGCAGTTACACCCTTTAATCCCTATAAATGGGGGTTTTCACAGCCAAATGAGGGGTTGAAAGGGTTTGGCCGGAGCACTAAAAATAAAGGAGAGAACAGCCACTTCTGCGCAGCTGTGATCGGCGTGACGATCGGACCTTCATCCGCAGTCTGATCGGAGTGAAATTTGGAGGGCAGCCTCACCACTCGTCGTTCCTAATTATGAACGGTGGAGATTGATTTCTACCGGTTAGATTTGGAGATATCGAGGTTTTACCGAAGCCAATTGTGCAGAGAACGGTTTCTTCTGCGCAGCTGTGATCGGCGTGACGATCGGACCTTCATCCGTGGTCTGATCGGAGTGAAACTTGGAGGGCAGCCTCAACACTCATCTTTCTTAATTCTGAACGGTGGAGATTGATTTCTACCGGTTAAATTCGGAGATATTGAGGTTTTACCGAAGATCTCTTTTGCTGGCATCAACTCTCCTAGAGAGTTCAACTCGATTACAGTTTTCAAACTTGCACGGCAAGTTCTTCTCCGCCATTCTTGGCTAAAAGGATTACTAATCCTTTTCTAAAATCAACTCTATCAAAGAGTTCTTAACTTCGTCGAGTTCTAAACTTGCTCCGCGAAGTTATTTTTCAACCTCGCCCCACGAGTCAAGACGGTCGGATCGTCAACGGGATACAAGATTCAAGCTCCCACCGCTACCGTGAAGAACCCAGATTAAATAAAGGGAAGGTTCTCCGTTGATCCTTCTCTCTTTTGTAAATCGGGCAACCGATCGAGGAATTTGTAATTTCTTTTTATCTAAGTCAGTTAGAGAGAGAGATTGCATTCGAGAGTTGTATTTATTCTTTCTTTAAAATCAATTGGAAGGGATAATCTTTATTTTACAGCTTTAAATTTCCTCATGAACAAAGATGGCGACTCGGTGGGGACTAGCTTCACGATGAAGAAGTGGTGGCGCAATCCGACGCCAAGCTCATTGGGACGATCTGAAACTCGACCGTAGAGTTCGATCAAGCCAAGTTCGAGGAGGCACTCTCCTCCGGATCCCTTAGCCCCAAGGCTATCGCCAAGATCCACAAAGCCTCTAAGGAGGCCAAAGCCCATTCGGTTGTCGTGGCTAACCGATCGGTGAAGATGGTGATGTCGCGCAAAAGCCTCAAATCGGCGAAAGGGCGCCCGTCGAAGAACCACGACCGAGATGGCCAATCGACCAACCAACGCCAATTTCGCTTGTGAGCCAAAACGCGATCTTGAGCTTCGCGATTCTTTACGAACGCAAGCCTCGCTATGTTCGAACACGCTCGCAGAAGCCGTGCCGAACGAACCCTCAATGGCGCTGCTTAATACCAAAACGCGGTCACAACCCGCGTTCAATTGCTCAAACGCCAACTCGCTCAACAGTTGCACGCGATCCTCGGCGTCCCCACTATAAAGCGGGTCACAACCCGGCGTTCAATTGCTCAAACGCCAACCTCGCTTCACCAAGCATCGCATCCTCGCGCCTCCATTATAAAACGCGGTCACAACCCGCGTTCAATTGCTCAAACGCGAACCTAGCGTTCACAATCTAAAACGCTGGTCACAACCCGCGTTCAATTGCTCAAACGCGAACCTAGCGTTCACAATCTAAAACGCTGGTCACAACCCGCGTTCAATTGCTCAAACGCCATCCTCGCTCCAAGTGCCAAATCATCGCATATCGGCGCCGCTCATATGCGGCCAAGCCATCGGTGTTTGAACAATTGACAAATATCATTTGGTCCGCCGAACGACGGCTTTCTCACAGGAAGGAGGCTTCAGAGGTCGAATACCTTGGAGTCACTTCTAACATGATCGGAGTAGGCAGACCGTCAATCTCTAGCTCTAATGAGCCAGAGGCAAATCGGTCCCCCGACTTGGAAGAGGCTTTGAATGACTCCGACGGAGTTTACCGACATACTCGGACTCGAACAGGGGTCATACCCCCTGTCAACTACCAAAAGTTGGCTAAAGGAATTGAGTCTGATGATAAGCATTCACCATCGCAATCTCAATCCTCTAGTTCTTTCTTGGAGCACGAGCCGCCTACATGACTCGAGAATGTCAAGATTTCAAGAAGAGGCTCGAAGAGTATCGGGCTATGATGCAAGAGGCCTGCGATCACAACAAGAGTCCATCGATCAACTTGAGATATGATAAACCAACTTGTTGCGATAGAGCTCAACTTGGATAGCCGACTCAACACTTCACCAAAATCATCACGGAGGAGGAGTGAATCCTCAAACGAGAAGAAAAATGAATGAAGCTCCGATCAAGAAGCTCATCACGTAGAATCCTCCTCAAGAAAGGGAGAGGCCGAAAACGAGCAAAGTCCTCAATCGGCAAAAATGCGAGAACCGAAGCCCGCCAATGCCATGGTTAATAGGTGCGAGCTCTAAGATCGGGGTTGTCGACCGTATCCCGAATGGGATACGATTCCTTATCCTCAAAATTCAAAGTCCCTACGCTACAAGCTTTCGACGCGACGGATCACCGAACCAACATATCTACCATTTTAAGTCACAGATCGAATGGGATGTCAAACGATGCCATAACATCTCGTTTGTTCATTGGCACCCTCAAGGGGGTTGCCTTTGAATGGTTCATGAAACTGCCTGCAGGATGTATCCAGAAATGGGCAGATTTAGAGAGACTCTTCCTGTCACGATTCTTTGAAGATGACACGGAAATCACTGTCACTTCTCTCCTTGCCCTTAAGCAAAAGGAGGGAGAGCCTATCAAAGTCTTCGTCGAACGGTTCCGAAGCATGGCTCTTCGATGCTCGACAGGTATGACACAGTCTGCTCTGATTGACACCTGTCGGCACAATTTACAAACCAATCTCCTAGCTCGAATGGGGGTTGCCAAATGTCGTTCCTGGAAACAACTAGTCTCCTGTGCTTAACAGTCAAGTAATTATTGCTAGGATTGAAGCTGAAGAAGAGGAGACCGACTCCGAAGACCTGGCTATTGATGACCCGGCTCTAAATCGCGAGGCTGAAGACTCGGTTAGTATCAACCTAGGATAATTACAGACGTCGTCGATTTTGTCAAAAGACGTCATGTATCCCAAAGACTAGGGGTTGATTATCTATTATTTTCCGAGTAGAATAATAAATTCTAAATATTGTCAAGTTAACAAAACACTTTTGACAATGTAAGCACTTCAACGTGCAGCAGCATCACCAAAATCAACTTATCAATCCTCCCCAATAGGATGATAAGTCCACAAAGTTGCTCCGATCGCAATGTATCCTTGTCATGTTAACCTAACACCTCTGACAACCCGCTTATCAATCCTCTCAATAGGATGATAAGTCCACAAAGTTGCTCCGATCGCAATGTATCCTTGTCATGTTAACCTAACACCTCTGACAACCCGCTTATCAATCCTCTTCAATAGGATGATAAGTCCACAAAGTTGCTCCGATCGCAATGTATCCTTGTCATGTTAACCTAACACCTCTGACAATCAACTTATCAATCCTCTTCAATAGGATGATAAGTCCACAAAGTTGCTCCGATCGCAATGTATCCTTGTCATGTTAACCTAACACCTCTGACAATCAACTTATCAATCCTCTCCAATAGGATGATAAGCCCACAAAGTTGCTCGCATCGCAACGCAATCCCCACAAAGTTAAGATTAGCTCGTCTCGTTATTAGCAAGGCGACCTCTTCTGACAATCAACTTATCAATCCTCTCCAATAGGATGATAAGTCCACAAAGTTGCTCCGATCGCAATGTATCCTTGTCATGTTAACCTAACACCTCTGACAACCCGCTTATCAATCCTCTTCAATAGGATGATAAGTCCACAAAGTTGCTCCGATCGCAATGTATCCTTGTCATGTTAACCTAACACCTCTGACAACCCGCTTATCAATCCTCTTCAATAGGATGATAAGTCCACAAAGTTGCTCCGATCGCAATGTATCCTTGTCATGTTAACCTAACACCTCTGACAATCAACGTATCAATCCTCTCCAATAGGATGATAAGCCCACAAAGTTGCTCGCATCGCAACGCAATCCCCACAAAGTTAAGATTAGCTCGTCTCGTTATTAGCAAGGCGACCTCCTCTGACAATCAACTTATCAATCCTCTCCAATAGGATGATAAGCCCACAAAGTTGCTCGCATCGCAACGCAATCCCCACAAAGTTAAGATTAGCTCGTCTCGTTATTAGCAAGTGACCTCTTACGACAATCAACTTATCAACTCTCTTCAATAGGCGATAAGTCCTCAAAGTTGCTCGATCGCAATGTATCCTTGTCATGTTAACCTAACACCTCTGACAATCAACTTATCGACTCTTTTCAATAGAGCGATAAATCCTCAAGGTTGTTCTAATAACACCACAATCCACGCCTCACACGTGTGGGGAATTTTATCCCAAATCCTAAGTAGGTAAGTCAACGCCAACCCACGTTGCCGGTTTAGTCTTCTACCGATCAAAGAAGACACCAGAATTCAAATCTGGGGAATTTTATCTCGAAATCTAAGTAGAGATAAGCCTGCATCTAATACATGCAGCCGGGTAGTCTATTCCCGTGAGAAAGACGAAGTCTACGTATTCAACATCGTAGCATTAAGCCTAAAAGAGTTTTATTCTTTTAGCACAACGTCACATGCAGAACGAATTTCGATAATCTGCATGCTAGCCCGATTCAAACGGTAATCGGTAAAGGCTCATCAAGTCCGTTGATGGCTTGGGGTTGGCCAATAACCCTAAAGTCAACGCCTAACACGCTAGGTTAGTCTCTTACCCATAAAGGCGACAAAGTCTACGATTCAACATCGTAGCACAACGCCACGCATGCAGGCTTAACTCCTCAAATTTGCTTAAATCGCAATCAACTTATCAATCCTCCTCAATAGGATGATAGGTCCTCAAAGTTGTTCGACGCAACATATCTTCATCAAGTCGACACTATACCTCGATGATATAATCAACTTATCAATCCTCCTCAATAGGATGATAGGTCCTCAAAATCTTGTTCAAATCACAACTAAACCCTCATCAATCAACTCATCATTCCTTTCCAATAGAATGATAGATCCACAAAGTTGTTCAAATTACAACACAATCCTATCAAAATCTGTACACATCCTCGTGAGTTTGATAACCAACTTATCAATCCTCCTCAATAGGATGATAAGTCCACAAAGTTGCTCGATCGCAATGTATCCTTGTCATGTTAACCTAACACCTCGACAACCCGCTTATCAATCCTCTCCAATAGGATGATAAGTCCACAAAGTTGCTCGATCGCAATGTATCCTTGTCATGTTAACCTAACACCTCTGACAACCCGCTTATCAATCCTCTTCAATAGGATGATAAGTCCACAAAGTTGCTCCGATCGCAATGTATCCTTGTCATGTTAACCTAACACCTCTGACAACCCGCTTATCAATCCTCTTCAATAGGATGATAAGTCCACAAAGTTGCTCCGATCGCAATGTATCCTTGTCATGTTAACCTAACACCTCTGACAATCAACTTATCAATCCTCTCCAATAGGATGATAAGCCCACAAAGTTGCTCGCATCGCAACGCAATCCCCACAAAGTTAAGATTAGCTCGTCTCGTTATTAGCAAGGCGACCTCTTCTGACAATCAACTTATCAATCCTCTCCAATAGGATGATAAGTCCACAAAGTTGCTCCGATCGCAATGTATCCTTGTCATGTTAACCTAACACCTCTGACAACCCGCTTATCAATCCTCTTCAATAGGATGATAAGTCCACAAAGTTGCTCGATGCAATGTATCCTTGTCATGTTAACCTAACACCTCGACAACCGCTTATCAATCCTCTTCAATAGGATGATAAGTCCACAAAGTTGCTCGATCGCAATGTATCCTTGTCATGTTAACCTAACACCTCGACAATCAGCGTATCAATCCTCTCAATAGGATGATAAGCCCACAAAGTTGCTCGCATCGCAACGCAATCCCCACAAAGTTAAGATTAGCTCGTCTCGTTATTAGCAAGGCGACCTCCTCTGACAATCAACTTATCAATCCTCTTCCAATAGGATGATAAGCCCACAAAGTTGCTCGCATCGCAACGCAATCCCCACAAAGTTAAGATTAGCTCGTCTCGTTATTAGCAAGTGACCTCTTACGACAATCAACTTATCAACTCTCTTCAATAGAGCGATAAGTCCTCAAAGTTGCTCCGATCGCAATGTATCCTTGTCATGTTAACCTAACACCTCTGACAATCAACTTATCGACTCTTTTCAATAGAGCGATAAATCCTCAAGGTTGTTCTAATAACACCACAATCCACCACACGTGGGGAATTTTATCCCAAATCCTAAGTAGGGTAAGTCAGCGCTAACCCACGTTGCGGTTTAGTCTTCTACCGATCAAAGAAGACACCGGAATTCAAATCGGGAATTTTATCTCGAAATCTAAGTAGAGATAAGCGCATCTAATACATGCAGGGTAGTCTATTCCCGTGAGAAAGACGAAGTCTCACGATTCAACATCGTAGCATTAAGCCTAAAAGAGTTTTATTCTTTTAGCACAACGTCACATCACGAGCAATTTGATAATCGCATGCTAGCCCGATTCAAGCGGTGTCGGTAAAGGCTCATCAAGTCCGTTGATGGTGGGGTTGGCCAATAACCCTAAAGTCAACGCCTAACAGCGTTGCGGTTAGTCTCTTACCCATAAAGGCGACAAAGTCTACGATTCAACATCGTAGCACAACGCCACGCATGCAGGCTTAACTCCTCAAATTTGCTTAAATCGCAATCAACTTATCAATCCTCCTCAATAGGATGATAGGTCCTCAAAGTTGCTCGATCGCAACATATCTTCATCAAGTCGACACTATACCTCGATGATATAATCAACTTATCAATCCTCTCCAATAGGATGATAGGTCCTCAAAATCTTGTTCAAATCACAACTAAACCCCGTCAATCAACTCATCATTCCTTTCCAATAGAATGATAGATCCACAAAGTTGTTCAAATTACAACACAATCCTATCAAAATCTGTACACATCCTCAGCAGAGTTTGATAACCAACTTATCAATCCTCCTCAATAGGATGATAAGTCCACAAAGTTGCTCCAATCGCAACGTATCCTTGTCATGTTAACCTCACACCTCTGACAATCAACTTATCAATCCTCCTCAATAGGATGATAAGCCCCAAGCCTTGTTCACATTACAAGCCTAAAGCATTGTTTAAACCACAAGCCCAAAGCCTTGTTTAAACCACAAGCCCAAAGCCTTGTTCAAACCACAAACCCAAAGGCCTTGTTTAAACCACAAGCCCAAATCCTTGTTCAAACCACAAACCCAAAGGCCTTGTTTAAACCACAAGCCCAAATCCTTGTTCAAACCACAAACCCAAAGCCTTGTTCACACCACAAGCCACGTAAGCCTTGTTCACATCACGTGCCTTAAACCTTGATTTCATATTTTATCCCCGATAAAACCTAAACTTATCGACTCTCATCAATAGAGCGATAGGTCCTCAAAATCTTGTTCAAATCACAAATACCCAACTTTATCAAGTTAACCCCACACCTCGATAAAATCAACTTATCGACTCTCATCAATAGAGCGATAAGTCCTCAAAAATCATCATCAAGTTAAAAATTTCACCTCTGATGATAAAACCAATTTATCAACTCTTTACAATAGAGTGATAGGTCCCCAAAAGCTTGTTCAAACAACAAGTATGAAAGGCATGCCAAGTTAACACTATACTTTTGGCACCTTAAAGAAAAGTCTAAAAGACTTAGTTGGAAACGGGTTCATCCCCACGCTTTACTCATGAAACGCCAAGGACCACCCACGAGGGTTTCCACGCTTTAAACAAAGAACGCGACGGCCATCTCCATGTTTCAACCTCAAATCGCGAGGATCAGTCTCACGTAGCAAAGTTCAAGACGCTACTACACTCGTGATTTCAAAAGGCAAAACGCCAGAGTTCATCCATGCAAGACGAATGACTAGCGTGGGCAAAAGCAGGACACAACTTCGTTGAAGACAGAATGAGGAGCAATACCTTCTCAGGATCAAACAAAAGAAGATATCCAAAGTATTTCGAAAGCTCGTCCCAGTCAACCGCAAACTTTTGAAAACTTTGGAGGGGGTTCTGTAGGCTGTAAAAAAATTACTGAAGACAGCCAATATCCACGAAACACTATCGATGAAGGTTACAAACTGACAACTTTCACGATGACAAAGGAGAATCGGTTAATGTCTCCGTGAGTACAAGGATTACAAGTTGACAATCCTTGTGAAAAGAGATCACAAGTTTTGATCTCTTCAATTCAAAATGCGGGCTCATCCCGCGTTTCAATTCAAAACGCTGAGCACATGGCCCGCGTCAAGCCCCAAACGCTGAGCACATGGCCCGCGTCAAGCCCCAAACGCTGAGCACATGGCCCGCTCAAGCCCCAAACGCTGAGCACATGGCCCGCTCAAGCCCCAAACGCTGAGCACATGGCCCGCTCAAGCCCCAAACGCTGAGCACATGGCCCGCGTCAAGCCCCAAACGCTGAGCACATGGCCCGCTGCTCGGCTCAAACACGGCACATGGCCCGCTCAAGCCCCAAACGCTGAGCACATGGCCCGCGTTCGAAGCTCAAACGCAGACGCGAGGCTTGCTCCGTAACCTCGCGCTTTGACTCATTCAAACATGAGTTGAACGGTTCATAAACCGCTTGAGAGATTTAAGGGGTGGTTACACCCCACTAAACCCCATTGAGGAGCAATTCAAGGGGCAGTTACACCCTTTTAATCCCTATAAATGGAGGGGTTTTCACAGCCAAATGAGGGGGTTGAAAGGGTTTGGCCGGAGCACTAAAAAATAAAGGAGAGAACAGCCACTTCTGCGCAGCTGTGATCGGAGGGACGATCGGACCTTCATCCGCAGTCTGATCGGAGTGAAATTTGGAGGGCAGCCTCACCACTCGTCGTTCCTAATTCTGAACGGTGGAGATTGATTTCTACCGGTTAGATTTGGAGATATCGAGGTTTTACCGAAGCCAATTGTGCAGAGAACGGTTTCTTCTGCGCAGCTGTGATCGGCGTGACGATCGGACCTTCATCCGTGGTCTGATCGGAGTGAAACTTGGAGGGCAGCCTCAACACTCATCTTTCTTAATTCTGAACGGTGGAGATTGATTTCTACCGGTTAAATTCGGAGATATTGAGGTTTTACCGAAGATCTCCTTTGCTGGCATCAACTCTCCTAGAGAGTTCAACTCGATTACAGTTTTCAAACTTGCACGGCAAGTTCTTCTCCGCCATTCTTGGCTAAAAGGATTACTAATCCTTTTCTAAAATCAACTCTATCAAAGAGTTCTTAACTCGTCCAGAGTTCTAAACTTGCTCCGGCGAGTTATTTTTCAACCTCGTCCCACGAGTCAAGACGGTCGGATCGTCAACGGGATACAAGATTCAAGCTCCCACCGCTACCGTGAAGAACCCAGATTAAATAAAGGGAAGGTTCTCCGTTGATCCTTCTCTCTTTTGTAAATCGGCAACCGATCGAGGAATTTGTAATTTCTTTTTATCTAAGTCAGTTAGAGAGAGAGATTGCATTCGAGAGTTGTATTTATTCTTTCTTTAAAATCAATTGGAAGGGATAATCTTTATTTTACAGCTTTAAATTTCCTCGCGAACAATCCTCCGCGGGTATCCCCTTCAGAAGCTTATCGTATCTGGACCGTCGGATAGTCCCGACCGCAAACGAAGTTAGCCGCTAAGGGCGCGCCGAATAGCCCGTGACGATGGTTCTTGGTGGTCATATTATTAGTGACCTCGGCAACTCACCCTCTCTGAGGTCATCCTTTATGGAATCGCCTTGACCTAGGTCTTGGCATTTCCGTGGTGAGTCTCTGGAAGACTGACACCCTTTCTGGAGCTTCTTGATGGCAATTGCACTCCGAGAGCATCGTCTTAATGAGCTTGGAGCACAAGCATGATCGGCTAATTTGGGGAATCCCTTCGAGATTGTCTCGTACCCCTTGTACGGTAGTACAGCTCATCGGTGTGTGTACCGGAGCAACCTGCCGTATGTCGGCGCGATCTTTCGGGTATAACGTCCTCATCGTCAGATGAAAACGTCTCCTTCCGAGGACGGGTCAATCCATCGAAACTTCCGAAAGTGACTCGCCTAGACTTTCGCCGATGTGGGCGCGAAGTCTCGGCGGACTCTCGGACCTCGATTTTCAATCCGATAGGAGAGGCCGCACGAATCTTCTTGTCCTTGTTGGAGCAGGTGCGACCTCACATGAGGAGTGACCCGTGATTCTCTTCGAGGACCGAGACGATCCTTGATAGTCGGTTTGGTGGTGGTGACGGGAGTTGGCTTCACCACTGATTCAGATGCAGACGCCTTTGTCTTTGAGGCGTCGTCAGTCTTGGACTTTGGCGTTGGATTTGCAACGCCTGTATCCTTCGGCTTAAGCGCCGAGACGGGAGTGTGGGTAACTGAGGTTGGGGCACCATTAGACTTGGGCCTCCAAACCTGGCGGTACGTTGGTGGCTTCTTTGCCACTTCTTTCTTTAACTCACGAGCCTGCTGCACCAAAGCTCGTGCTTGCGCAAGGAGTGCGCGGCGCTTCCGGATGCGCTCCTGAAGTGTGGAGCGGTTCCGTTTGACACGGACCCACTCGTCGGTTGACGGCTTGGATAAACCGTCGATCACTTGAGGCTGAAGCCTGCGTGAGTTGGATCTTAGATCCGCCAGAAGGACCCCATCCATGGATTGCATGGCCTTGGCAAGCTTGCGCCATGCTTTGTCGCCGCTTTGGCGAAGCTCGCTGGAGAGCGCCGGCGCATCGTCGGCGTTCATCTCGGGCACCATCCGGACTTCGGCCGGCGGGGATTTCGCCACCTGGGCAATGGGTTGGACTCGCCGTCCTGGGGCTCTACATCGGAGGCCCATCGGGTTCTCCTTGCAGCGGAGACCTTCTTGGAGCGGCGGGGGGAACTGGATCTGGAGGAGGGTGAGGATAGGTACTCCTCGAACTTCTCCTGGTCGAACTCGAACTCGACCTCTTCTTCCACCGGGATAGGGATCCGCGGTTGCGGCACGACGACCTCCGATCTGAGGCCGGTGGCTCCCACTGTGGTCGCCAGCTTGTTCGCGGGGAAAGTTGGGATGATTGTCATTGATTCGAACTTGTTTACAGCTTCTTTGGCCTACAACAAAATTCAAAAAGAAATGCCTTTTATTTTAAGGCGTACAATGAAAATCAAAAAGATTACAACTTTTATCCTTGTGAACAAACACGAGGATCTCTGTTATATCGAGGTCCTCGCTTGCGTGGGTTCTTTGCCTGTGCCGGGGACTTATTGTGTCCGTGGACCACCGCGCAATTCCAATCCTGGTGTAAACTCGGGTTCTGGAACTACAGATGTAAAGGGCTCGCTTCACCTAAAGAAACGGTTACCGAGGGATCACACTCACGAAGGAGAGGATCACTGCGGGGATCACACTCACGAAGGAGAGGATCGCCGAGCGGTGAGATCTACTAGGAGAAATCACAAGCTATCCCCGAGGTTAAGACGAAGCTTAACCTAGAGGGTATCGTAGTTCGACCGAATTTGGTTGCCTTTGCTTGTAGATCCGGCGTTATTTGGACTTGTACTGCTGTTGCTCGAACCGTGACGTCAGATCTCGCGAGGGCTCTTCAGAAGTCCGCCAAAATCCAAGCCGAAATCCTCCAAAATCCGACCTTATCAGCAAAAATCCGGCCAAAGTCCAAGCAGATCCGCCCTTAAATCCGCTCCAAGAAGCCGCCTGGAAGCTCTCTCCAAAAAGATCTTCAGAAATCCCCCAAGCTCTCCCAAAAATCCCCGAAGCGCTGGAGACCCCCCCTATTTATACAAATCGGTTGTACCACCACCTAAGGTGGCTCTAACTGGCATGAGGTGCTCGCGTGCTCGGTCAAAGTAGCCGAGCCACCTCGGCTACTTGGCCGAAGTGCCTTGGCCAAATTGGCCGAAGTGCCTCGGCCAAGTCGGCCGAGGTAGAAGCAAAGGCGAGGTTCGCTGTGAACACGAGGCTCGCCAAATGACGAGGTTCGCCAAATGAACACGAGGCTCGCCAAACTGCGAGGTTCGCCGAAAGGAATTGAGGCTCGCCAGAAGACGAGGTTCGCCAAACGAACACGAGGTTCGCCAAACGAACACGAGGCTCGCCAAACTGCGAGGTTCGCCGAAAGGAATTGAGGCTCGCCAGAAGACGAGGTTCGCCAAACGAACACGAGGTTCGCCAAACGAACACGAGGCTCGCCAAATGACGAGGTTCGCCAAGCGAACACGAGGTTCGCCAAGTGAACACGAGGCTCGCCAAATGACGAGGTTCGCCAAATGAACACGAGGTTCGCCAGAAGGCGAGGTTCGCCCCAAATGAACTAAGGCGAGGTTCGCCTCTTAACGATTCGGCGTCCGTATCATTCGATGGGTTGTCATTTTGCCGACTCCCCGTCACGAGTTGGTTTCGGGGATCTTGTAAGCATTTTTCAACGCCTACAATAACTGGCTCACAATCTGTAAATATTGCAAAGTACACTATATCTCCATCTGCATCAACATCATCATCTGGAGTTACTTCATAATCTCTCAAGAGAACTGATGGTTGGCGATTTCTTCTTGGTCTTTCAACTTCTAATGGAACTTGCGGGGTTGGAGGCTCAGGGGCATTGGCCGGTGGTGCTTCTTCAGTTGTAATAGGGACACCGTCTTTAAGAATATCAAGGACAGTACGCCGTGAATTGCTTTGTGCTTCTAGATCCCAATTCCAAGCTTCTTCTTCAACAAACATAACATCTCTGCTTACAATCACCTTCTTTGTAGCGGGGTTGTAGAGTTTGTAACCTCCGGACTTGTAGCCAATAAAAATTGTCTTCTCACCTCTGTCATCAAGTTTCTTTCTTCTTTCTGCCGAAACATGAGCATACGCAATAGAGCCAAACACTTTGAGATGTCTTACACTTGGCTTATAACCAGTCCACGCCTCTTCAGGAGTGAGATTATCAACGCCCTTTATTGGTGACCTGTTCAACAAGTAAACAGTGCATGAGATAGCTTCACCCCAAAAATAATTTGGCATACCTTTGTCCTTTAGCATGCTTCTCGCCATGTCAAGTATAGTCCTGTTTTTCCGTTCAGCAACGCCGTTATGTTGAGATGTGTAGGGAAAAGTGACATCAGGCTTTATTCCTTCTTCTGCACAATACTTATTGAAGTCATTAGAAGTATATTCACCGCTTCCATCTGTTAGTAGCACCTTGATAAAGTAACCGCTTTCCTTCTCAACTAGGACTTTAAAACTCTTGAAGCAATCAAAGACTTCAGATTTTTGCTGCAAAAAGTAGACCCATATTTTCCTTGTAAAATCATCAATAAAAGTAAGGAAGTATCGATTATTGCCATTGGATATAGTGTTCATAGGACCGCACACATCTGAATGAACGAGCTCAAGAGGCTTCTTTGCACGCCAAGTATTTTCAGTACCAAAAGATGATCTGTGCTGCTTTCTAAGAATACAACATTCACACAACTGCTCGGGATGATCTATAACGGGCAAGCCTCTCACCAAATTTCTTTGAGCAAGCATATCAAACTGCGAAAGTTCAGATGTCCAAACCAAAGATGCTACAACCAAGACTCATCTTTCATAATAGCATTGAAGCAATGATAAACATCGTTCTGGATGTCAACTTGAAACATACGATAATTAATCATGGGGGCTTTAAGGACTAGTATACCTCTTCTATCAAAGATTAAGAGCTGGTTATTAGAAAAGCGCAAATCGTACCCCTTTGCAAGAAGTTGGCCCATACTGAGTAAATTGTTCTTCATATTCGGCACATAGAACACATCGGAAATAAAGTTATGGTCTCCGTTCTTCAACTTGATGAGAACTCGTCCTTTTCCCATCACTGGTATAGTGTTGTCATCGGCAAACTTGACATTGGACCGCATTGACTCATCTAGATCCACGAACAACTCCTTCTTTCCGCACATGTGATTAGAGCATCTAGTATCAAGAAACCATGTGTTGTAGTTTGATTCTTCACCGGTTGCCGTGACCATCAACAAAGTGTGGTTGTCTTCATCACCTCTTTCTTGTGCAAATCGAGCTTCTTCTCCGGATTGTGAATTATCCTGATATTTGCACTCCTTTGCAAAGTGGCCATATCTGTGACATATGTAACATTCACTGTTTGATTTATTAAAATTTCCTCTACCACATCCAAAGCCTCGACCTCATCCTCGATAATTTGAATTTGATTGATAATTGCTTCTCTGATTGCCGTCATCTCTTTGATTGTTATTATAACTGCCACGTCCTCGACTATTGTAGTATCCGTGTCCTCGGCTGTTATAGTTCCCATATCCTCGTCTTCTGCCATGAAAATTTCCTCCTCACTGGTCTCTTTCATCCTGCGCTTCTTTGTTATTCTTTATAAAAGCTTGACTTTGAAAAGCTTTCTCAAGGGGCTTCTTGGTTGACCTCTCGTTCATGCGTTGCTCGTGAACTTGTAAGGTACCCATCAACTGTCATCTTGGACAAATCCTTCGATTCTTCAATTGCCACCACGATATGATCAAATCTTGCCGTAAGAGATCGCAATATCTTCTCCACAATTGCTACATCCGCAACATTCTCTCCGTTTATTTTTATTTGATTGGTCAAAGCAAGTGCTCGAGTCATGTAATGTGCAACACTTTCAGCGGTTTCCATCTGTAAAATTTTAAATTGACGTCTCAATGTTTGAAGCCTAATTTTTTTCACCTTTTCAACTCCATGGTACGATGTCTCCAAAATATCCCATGCTTGCTTTGCTGTAGTTGCTCCGTCGATCTTCTCAAAAACTGAATCGTTCACTCCTTGATGGATGTAGAATAACGTCTTTCGATCCTTCTTCTTGATCTCACAGTGGGCTTTCTTCTCGGCTTCACTTGCACTCTCTGTGAGATCGGCAACTCCGTTCTCTACGGCGCCCAATATATCTTGGTACTCAAACAACACCTTCGTCTGCACTCTTCACCGGTGATAATTCTTCCCATCCAATATAGGAATAGAAGGCGACGTCGTCCCATTTAGATTGTTCATGGCTCTGATACCACTGTTAGAACAAACAATAGCAAAGCAAATAGAAGTATAATATGTATGAGGTGAGATTTTGTGGAAGAAGCAACTAAAAGCTTGGTTACTGTAGCTACAGTACCGCCTCTGTCCCCCCCTCTCTCTCTCTTGCTTGTACAATGTATGCCTGATGACTCCCTATTTATAATACTTCTAACCTAATCACAATTCCTAAGACAACTTGAAAACAAACTCCTATAAATAAACTTTCTAAAAATACTTAAAGACAAACTTCTATAAATAAACTTTCTAAAAATATCTAACTCAAAATCCTCCTAGAATTAGGATTAGTTTTTCAACATCAGAAACTAACGAAACTCGAAAATGTTACTAAGTGGTAGCTATTGTTGTTCATTGTTGCAGATAAAGGAGTGAAATGTGAATTAGATTAGACTGCAATAAATCACCTGTGAACATGGGGAGGGGGGGCCCACCCACGTGATGGGGAACAGCCACGCCCACGAACCCTTCGTGGGCGCCTGAACGTGGGGAGGGGGGACCCACCCACGTGATGGGTGTGTCCCATCCCATCCCTCCCACTTCTTTTTGAGCAGTCACGCCCACGAACTCTTCGTGGGCGCCTTGTCCTCAAATCACGGAATTCCGTGATTTCCTCTTCGCTCTGTGCCTCGTTCCCTCTCCTATAAATAGAGAAGGGGGTAGAGAGGAGTTTTGAGGAGGTTGTGTGAAGTTTGAGGAGAGAAAGATTAGAGCGGTGATTTTAAGATAATCACACGCGGTATTTTGAGAGATCTCAAGTTTGAGATCTTCTCTGTTTTAAGCTTTGTAATTTCTTGTGGTCAAATAAGAAATTATTTATGCTGCTCCCGTTGACGTAGGCAAGTTTGCCGAACCACGTAAATCTGTTGTCTCGTCTCATTTACTTATTGTTTTATTTTGTATTCGCTATTGCTTGTAAGTTGGTTTGTTACTCTCGGGGGTTAATTCAGCTTCCGCGACGGTGTGGGCGTCACCTTGACTCCCAACATCACCAATAAAGAGGGGACAACAATTAATGGTGACGCGAAAGTTAACTATCTTCTAAACATCTTTCTGTATCTCAACCAGCATTCTTTTCTTTCTTTCTTTTTTTTTTCTTTCTTTCTTATAACTTTTGCAATTAATTGCTTATCAATGTATCTCAACCAGCATTCTTTGGAGATAAAAATGAACATTTGACAGTTTCACTTATCTTAGTCCCCTCTCACTATGAAAATCTGATACTTGTAAAGTAAGAATCTTTCCAATCAACAAACAATTTTCATATGTTTGGTGTGATTTTTTTGAATCGACACTTTCAATTATGTGTAGTACATGAAGTTCCCAAAGGATTTGAGTGTTGTTCGGCCTGTCTTCTTTTTTTATACTCATAAATCTGTTGTATTTTCCATATCAAAGATCTTGTAGCCAATGCTCCATATGTTGAGCTAGTAACTAGTTGGCAAGTCTATTCATCCCTACGCAATTAGCAGAGCTATATCTTGGAATTACAAAAGGACTCAACTCGAAAAAACTATACCATATCAGGTCTATTATGACCTAAGCCTATAAAACACTGAACTCTTAGTAGACCTTTCTGGAGATAGTAATTTCATTTCATCCTCTGTCAGTATAGAACTCAGGTGACAATTATCTTGCCGTTGATACTGATCGATACTGAATGCAGCAATATGGGCTTCTGCAGCTCATACTTTTGGGATATCATTGTTCTGAGACTACATCTGTATGTTATGAGGATTAATGTACGTCAATTTGGTTGGAGCTTATTGTTTATTAAACTATTGACATTCTATTGATATTTGAATAAATGCCCCTTGAGGCCTAGTTTCTTTTTCTTCAAAATATATTATGCTTATTCTTCTGATATCTCATATGTTTTCAAGTAACATTTAGTTCCAGGTGTTTTCTATACTCTCAATGCGTGTCCTATTTAGAGGTGATGCATCTACTGAATGGTTTGTTCAAATCATTTATCATATTATTGCTTGAAAAGCAAGTTTAAATGTATAGAAGCAGGTGCACTCCAAAATTGTAATCTTTGTGGTATATTGTTCAGATAAAATGAATTTATAGAGCTAAATGTCCGAATTCTTTGATGCAGAGTTAGGAGCAAACACCTGTGATTTAATGCAGATACATGAACACTATACACATTAGTCCTCCCTGGATTTAGCCTTAAAACTTGAGGAATAATTTTGTATTTCAGCATATATGTCAAGATCTCAGTTTCATGTTACAAATACATATCCACATTCTCCATTGGTATCACCTGACGATTCAAGAAAGAAAAGGAAAAGGTGAGGAATAAACTTTTCTAAGATGCTCATCTTCTATTACTGCTTGCTTTCTTTTTGTTTTTGTGGTTCTAATTTTACCCATTTTTACTTATTCTAATCTTCTATCAATTAAAAATAGGATATAGTATGGCTGAAGCTGAAAGCAAGAAAATGGAGAAAGCAATTTGTGAAGAAGGCTCGTCTAGTTCTAGCGTGCCAATGGGAAGTAATGCAGTGAAGGGACCAACGTCACCTTTTATTCCTACTTCAAAACTGATATCAAAATTGTCTGACTCTCTGCCACTTGATAAGATATACTACATGAAAAAGATCGAAAAGGATTTGAAAGTAAGAAAAATGGCTATAGACTTTAACGATCTATTGTTTACATTTTCCTTGCCATAATTTTGGTTATGTGAAATGTAGGAGAGGAGAATTACTCGTCGACAGATGGTTGATCTATTTAGAAAGATAATTGAGGACGATCATTTACTTGTTGCCACCATCAAGTCTTACACCAAGGAGGTATAATTCCGACTTTAAGCATTTTCTTCTTATATGATTCTCAGTTGAGAGGAACATGTTACTGTGGCTAACTCTCTGAATCAGATTCTTTGATTGGTATCATAGCTTTCCATGTACTAATTAATAACATTTTCAGATACTTCAGATATATGTTTTCATTTGATTTAGATACTAAACAATTTAAGTTTCCATGAAACACATGACATTTCTCTTTGAAAACCCTTTTTAATTTTTTTTTCAACTATCAAACAATTAAGTGTTATGAGTTGCCCTCAAGTTTGATTACAGATGTTGTCATTCAGCAATTAAAATTTTTATTTTGTAAAACAGTTAATAAATTTTCCTCTATCTTTATGCAGCAGAAGGGGGCATCAATTGTGAAAACTAAGGGAAGCGGTAATAAGTGAGATAAGATACAGAGTGAATAAGTGTACTACTATGAAAGTTTCAAGAATCAATAAATCTTCTTCTTCTTCTTTTTTCTCCCTTCTTTTATGTTAATTAACTTTAGTCGCAAGCATTTTTCCTTTCCAATTTAAGGTTGCTGCTTGTTAACATAGTTAATCCTTAAGCAGTATATCCATGAATCTCTTCCTGCATCTACAAGGAGCCAATAATAACAATCAGAAAATTAACTAAAAGTTCAACATAGAAAAGGGTAAATTACACTAAACCCTATAAACTTTCAGCATTTTTCAGTAAACCCCCATGAGTTTTCTATTTATTGTTTCCTTGATGTTATACGGGCTTCAATTTCCTTGCTGCCTCGAAAGTATTGCGTTATAAATAATGATTGTGGATGTTCCGAGAATTAAAGTTGTAAACCCTTTGTCAATCCATACAAAATTGGCGGTTTATTTTACTCATCTCATTTGATTGGTCAATGATATATTGAAGTTTTTTGAATGATGTTCTGAAGAAATAACGAGAATAATTCCAAATTTTATAGTTCTAAAGATAGGGATGTTCATTAAACTCAATGCCACTGTGCAAGGTATTTTTTTAGTGGCTTCTTTCAGATGTGGGGAGACAATTGGATTCATCATACGTACGTAGCTCTTTTTAGTTTTGTTAACATATTGTCTAACAAAAAATCATAGTAATATATAATTACATTGTAGCTATTAAAAAATCACCGTTCACGTCCATGCATTTCAAACATTACCTTACGGCGTACGTGCACAAAGAGATGCAATAAAAAGTCTTGGCTTCTATAGAGAGATTTCTGGCTTCTATAGAGAGATTTCTTCTCATCAAGTCTTTATTTAGTTAATAGGATGAATGATCTCCAACTAGTTTTACTCATTTCATATGGAGAAGAAACTTATTCCATCGTCTTGGGCATAATTGAAGTTAATCAAATTGCTTGTTGCAAATGATTACTATGTGTAATGTTAGTTACAAATTCTTTCTTTTGAGATGTTTGGATGGGAAAATGAAACTACAAAAGCGTTTTAACATCTGAAATTTCAACATTCTTCAATTTTTGGTGAGCAGAAAGGCATATAGAAATGATAGAACAAGCTAATAACTACATAAGCTACTTCACGCAATTAGGCTGGACACAACCATTGCAATAGAAAAAAAAGAGATACAAATTTGTACGTTGATGCGTGTTCTTCCGAAAATTGATAACAAGTGATCGTGTCATGCAACTATCATTACACAGTCAAAACTTTCCTCTTTTCTAATTATGTAAATTGAGCTTGAAGTCTTCGTCTTCCCCGCGTCACGCGGGGGGTCTATGCTAGTCTATCTGAATCCTAGAATATATGATTCTTGGACTACAATCCTAGTCTTACCAAACAATCCCAAATAAATAACACCCCTGAAGGTTTTATTTATTTCGGATTGTTGATTTGTACTCTGATAATTATCCATGATTCTAACATTCTTGGATTGAGATCTGGACTCGGATTTAATGGCTGGAGCCCCAGACTCTTGGATTGGATTTTGATTTTTGAGTAGAATTTTTAAACTTTTGGCTTGAATTCTTAAACTTTTGCTTTGGATTCGTAGATTGAGGGTCGGATTCTCAGATTAAATTTTAGATTTGTGGATTATTTGAATTAGGAATTTCAAAATAAACTATTATGTTAAATAATAATTATTTAAAAAATAAACATTAATTTAGAAAAACACCCTCATTCTGGTTAACAAATGACAACAACAAAATTGAATATTTTTGTAATCCATTTAAATAGTTTAGATAGATGAAACACATAACAGAAAATACTTAATGTTCGCGGTAAAAGTCGGGATGATTGTCATTGCTTGAATCCGTTACAAACTTCAGTCGCTTACAACGAGATTCAGAAAAAAGATTGCTTTTTTATAAGGCTTACAATGAAAATCAAAGAATTACAACTTTTATCTTTTTGAACAAACGCGAGATCCGTTTATCGGATCCTCGCTTGCGTGGGTATCTTTGCGTGTGTCGGGGACTTCTTTTCCGTCCGTGGACCGCCGTGTAATCGTGATCCAAAGAAAGATCTACACGATAAACGGGGGTTATTTCACAAAGGAAATAACAGCCCGAAGCGAATGAGATCGACTAAGCAAAATCAAAGCTCTTCTCGAGATCAAAATAAAATTTAATTTCGAGGAATCACGTGTAGATTTGAGATCCGATCTCTCGAACCTTTTTGAGGGGATTATCTCACGAAGGAGGATAATAGCCCTGGGGATTATCTCACGAAGGAGGATAATAGCCCTTTAGAATTCGCCAAGATCCGGATCCGGTGTCGAAGAATATCGGTCGTCGTTCCCAAGTTTGGATCTGAGGTGAGAAGGCAATTTGGCAGAGCTTCGGCTTCTCCACAATTTCAGATCTCTGTAAATGAGCACCCCTCCTTGTATTTATAGGATTTCAATGCGGATGCGGGTCGAAACTGGGCCCAAAAGCCCACCGAGACACCCTAGGGTGTCTCGGCTTTGGCTGAGACACCTCAAGGTGTCTCGGCCGAGACACCCCTGTTCTGCTTTACCGAGACATTTGAGCCCGGCTGGCCTAAGGTGGTTGTCTCGCCATACGAGACGCTTCTCTCGCCATTTTTCGTCCGGAGTTGATGTCCGCTTGTTATCCGAGCTTGATTTGAGGCTTCACGGTTTTGGATTTATTCCGTCGCACACGATTCGTTGCTTCGGAGTTGGGTTCATCCTATTGTTTGCACACGATTCGTCGATTCGTTGACTCGAGCGTATCGTCGCCTCACACTCGCTTCATACGCTTCATCGATATGTCGGCTTGGACGCCTTGTCGACTTGCTTCGTGCGCTTCGTCGACTCGTCGACTTGGACGCCTTGTCGCCTCGCTCGCCGTTGACGATTTGTCGATACGTCGTCGGACGGCTCGTCGATTGTCAATTTATCGTTGCCACGTTATCGGATGGCTTTGTCGATTGAGCACCCACTATCACGAGATATGTCGGGGACTTAGGCAATTTTTTACGCCTACACTTAATACAAGCACATAAATGAAAATAACTAGTGTGTGACCATATAAAACTAATATGTATATTTAAGTATGCAAATATTAAATATATTAGAAAATTTTAAATCAAACATTTGACATCAAATATTCAAATGATTTAATATTAAATATATTTTTATTTAATACATTAAAATTTTAAATGTTACATATATTTAATATTTACGTACTTAATATATTTTTATTTCTAACATTTAAATAAAAATGAAATGAATGTAATATACTACTAAATATTTAAATTTTTATATATTTAAGAAATATTAAATAATAAACATATTTAATTTAATGTTAAATATTAAATATGTTAAGTGATTAAATAGTATTAAATATATTTCATTTTAAATGAATTAAAAAGAAGTTTAGTACAAATATTTTAAAATTAAATACATTGAATGTTTATATATAAATAATTTAGGGATACTAAATATTTTAAAATTAAATATATTTAATTTGAAATATATTAAAGTATTTAATTATAAGTAAAGTGGAGAGAGAAAATCCATATGGTGAGATCACAGTCCACCAATTTTAACTTGGACTTTCTCTAGAAAATTTCATATTAAAAACTATAAAGTTAGAATGGAGCATGGATTTTGAAATCCTAATCCTAATAACAATCCAACATAATTGATAACACCTTAAATTTAAATTCAAATCCCAGTCCTAAACTAATAACACATTTAAGTTCAAATTAAAATTTTAGTCCTAAACTAAAACACCTTAAATTCAAATCCGAGTCCTGGTTCTAAACTAATAACACCTTAAATTTAAATTCAAATTCTAGTCCGAAATAAATAACACCATAAATTAAAATACAAGAAAAATTCTAAGTCTGAATAACCTGCCATTAACTTTTAGTTTTTTTTTTAATAGAAACCACCTAATAAATATGGTGATTATATAGGAACCACTGACAATTTATAAAAAGCATATTTTTCCTTCAATCAACCACCCAGCCAAATTTATGTTGACTTTTTGACCATATTTCCATTAATACCCTTAATGAGGGCACATGCTATGCATATTTTTCCCAAAAATCATTTAAGATTATTATCGAAAATTTGGTCAAAAAGTGTAAGTGGTTCATATATAATCACCCTATCTATTAGGCGGTTAACATGAGAAAACCCTAACTTTTATAACCTGCAGAGCGGCCAACCAGCAAGAAGAAGAAAGCCATGGGGAACTGGGCGGACCTCCCGACCGATGTTGTTGGCTTGATCCTCCCCCGCCTCTCCCTGGTCGACCAAATCCGCGCCGGCGCCGTCTGCGTCTCATGGAGCTCCGCCCGCGAAAGCGGGACGCATCCCGGCCTCTCGCTCTCTATCGTCCCCTTGGCTCTTCTTGCCCGCCGACGGCCTCGACCCCGACTCCGCCAGTATCTACATCCCCGTCGACCGCGCGACCTTCAACGTCCCCATCCGCTCCCGCGTCCGCATCGGCTCCTCCCACGGCTGGCCAATCACTCTCTCCGGCACCGAGCGCGTCCACCTCCTCAACCCTCTAACCCTCGTTCAGATCCCTCTCCCCCCTCACATCTGTCATGACTCCAACGTAAAGGCCATCCTTTCCCCTCCCCCTGATGACCGCGGCCTTGGCTACACCGTCATCATGCATCATGCAGGCGCCGTGGCCGTGGCTGACTGTATTCAGACAAGGGGGCACTTGTTGGTCCCCCGTGTCGAGACCGCACCCCGCTCCTTCCGACTTGATTCGGTATGAGGCGAACCTCCGCACTGTTTCCACCGAACCGTCGGTTCACGCCTGGGATGAAGGTTGCGAGCGTCCCGAGACACGGAGACTAAGGAATGGCACGCTGTTGAGGATTTAGGGGATGACGTCTTGTTTGTTGGTACGAATTGCTCCGTGTAGGTCTCGGCGGCGGAGTTCCCTGAGCTTAGGAGAAATTGCATTTATTTCACAGAAGATTTATCTTATCTGTCAGAGAGGGGATTTAGAGACGGATTTAGAGACGAGGGCGTGTTCGAGTTTTAACGGGCATCCTGTATCTAGGTGGCCTCATGCTATCTGGGTCACTCCTAATTGTATGGTTTCAGAGTAAGTCCTCCTCCCTCTTTCTCATTTCCGTGTACAAACTTACTCTGATAGCTTCTCATCGCAAGCAATGGCTCTTTGAAGGTTGCCGACCCTACTGTCGAAAATGGATGCTGATCGACAGTTCGAATCTTTCAGACTTGGGCGGATCAGTATAAAAAATGAACATGGAGAACTCATTTGCCCTTTCTGCAAGAAACGGAAAACGTATTTTTCCTCTTGAGTCGCCCCTAGGGTTTCTAGGGGTTTTTCTCTAGGTTTTCTAGAGTCTTTTCGTCCCTAGAAATCTAGGGTTACTTTGAATCTCTACCTCCAGATCTCTGTTATAACTTCCCCTGTTTCTCTTTTGCAGGGTTCGTTCTGTGTGGATATCGCCGTCTCGACGTCGAAGTGGTTATCAGTCGATTCTATTCTAGTTCTGGCAATCTCAGTTGTCCTAGGGATCCAACAGATCTAAGGAGTAAAGGATCATGGACGACGAATTGGAAGACATGTGGAGAAAACTTAATCTTACAAACGAAGAGGAGGAAACAGTGGTGGCTGATGAAGAGACGAGGGAGTCGGCCTTGGGGAAGAGAACCTAATCATTATATGTAAACTTCTTACGGTGAGACCCTTTCAAGCTTCATCCTTTATGAACACAGTGAAAATGGTAGGGAGGCCAAAGAGGAAAATGATGATGAAAGCAATAGGGGACAACCTATTTCTTTTTCAATTCTCTCATCAAACTGATGTTAAGCGTGTTTGGGAAGGAGCGCCATGGCATTTCGACAATAACCTGGTGATCCTTCACAAGTTTGAGAAAAGAATACAACCAACCGAGTTGAACCTGAACAAAGCTTACTTCTAGATCCGATTCTACAACCTACCTCTGGGATGCATGACTCAAAACTTGGGACTAAAATTGGGCAGCAAGGTGGGCTCTGTGTTGGAAGTCGATAACGAAGGAGAGAATGTTCTATGGGGTAGATCACTAAGGGTTCGAGTCAGCCTAGAAGTATCGAGGCCTTTAAAGAGATTCATCTCACTAAGTTTCAAAGGGGATCAAACACCCATGAGAATTCCAATCAAATACAAAAGACTCCCCTGTTTTCTGCTACTTCTGTGGGCTGTTAGGCCATCATATCAAGGATTGCCAGGAGGAAGGAATTATGGAAAAGGAAAATGAGGAATTCACTTATCAATATGGTGCCTGGTTGAGAGCTTCACCCTTAAAGAGAGGTGGAAAACCAAATGAGGAGGACAATTTCATTAATCGAGCAAATGTGAAAGGATTTTACCACCATCCTAGAAGCTCCTTTGAGGAAACAGAAAGTGAATCTAACAAAATACATTCGAAAGAGATGTCAGGGGAGGCTCAAGAGGAAGATAAAGCAAGTGCATCACAAGATTCGGGTCAACCATCTATTACAGCCCGGAAAACTTCAGGTAGCAGAAAAGATGAGGAGAATGAGGTTGGAGTTGTCTCGATAAGGAGGAGCTTCGCTTCAATCCTTGAGTCAATGCAACCCGACCCTAAACCTGATCACCTTATAAAGTCGATTGAGACAAAAAAGTCAAAGGCAAAGGAGAGCATCAATACTTCTTATCCTCCCCAGGACGACGAGCCGAATCGATCAAAGCTGGAAGTGCGAGTCCCCACTCATCTCAATACACATGTCCTCAAAGAAAGGAAAGCACACAGGTGGAAACGAATAGCAAGAGGCAAAGGAGATGGAGACTTATCCAGCAGCTCAACGACAACGGGTGGACAAAAAAGAAGAGTGCTCGAGGAGGAAGGGTTGATGGAGGTTGATGTTGTACTATCTGAAAGCAAGAGATTGAAGACTTCTGATATTATGTCTACAAACAAATCGGCGGAGATTGGTCCTAACCAATCCCGCCGTCAACAATGAGTTGCATAGCTTGGAATTGTCGGGGGCTTGGGAACCCTCGTGCAATTCGATCATTGCGCTATTTAGTGCGCACCTCAGTTCCCGATTTACTCTTTTTGATCGAAACCAAAAAAATACAACAATGAACTAGAATCGATTAGAAGAGCTTGTGGTTATGATTTTGTGTTCGGAGTTAGTTGCGATGGAAGGAAAGCAGGGTTAGCTCTATTTTGGAACAGGAAAAGTAAAATAAATCTTCTAAGCTATTCAAAAAACCATATTGATGTAAAAGTAACGCTCGAGGAAGGAGAGGACATGTGGAGATTTACAGGATTCTACGGAGCGCCGGAAAAAAACTTGAGACACCTATCATGGGATTTGTTAAGAAAGCTTAAAACTAAATCAAATCTTCCATGGCTGTGTTGCGGAGACTTTAATGAAATTACTTCTAATAGTGAGAAGAGAGGGCAGAGGACACGAGATGAAAGGCAAATGAGCATATTCAGGGAGGCAATTGATGAGTGTCAGTTGATAGATATGGGATTTGA
Organism: Asparagus setaceus; assembly: GCA_012295165.1. Classification (NCBI taxonomy): domain Eukaryota; kingdom Viridiplantae; phylum Streptophyta; class Magnoliopsida; order Asparagales; family Asparagaceae; genus Asparagus; species Asparagus setaceus. The sequence continues at coordinate 29,547,122 of CM022706.1, forward strand.
AGGAGAGGGGTTCACTTGGAGCAATGGGCAGCAAGATGGAAGTCTAATTAGAGAATGGTTGGATCGCTTCATGGCCACACTTGATTGAAGCAATATGTTTGTTAATTCTATGGTGCAACACCTCGCCCATTCATCAAGTGATCATTGTCCTATCCAAATAACCCTTAACTACAACAATCAGCAATCCAGAGGCCTTTCAAAACGATTACGTGGTGAAAAGCTATTCAGGTTCGAAGCAATGTGGACTAAAGATGAAGAGTGTGCTAACATAGTCAAGGAAAGTTGGGGCGGAACAGCGGATGAAGAATCATGGTCCAGAGTCATTCAAAAAATGGGAAAAACTCGATCAAATTTAATTACCTGGAGCCGTTCAAAATTCGGACAGATGGGGAGAAACTTAAAGAAGCTACAAAGCCAACTAAAAGAGGTTCAAATGAGCACAGAGAGGGATTCATTAATTGCGTTCGAGACTACCTTAACTGAAGAGATTAATTCTATTTTAGAGAAGGAGGAAATTAAATGGCAACAAAGGTCCAGAGTCGATTGGTTACGAGAGGGAGACCGCAACGCGAAGTTTTTCCATGCTCAAGCTTCCCACAAGAAAAGGAAAAATACTCTCAAGAGGCTACAGGGTGAAGATGATGTGTTTTACACGAACGAGAAGGACATGATGGATATAGTAGTTTCCTACTTTGAGAAGATTTTTTCCACAAATAATCCACAAAATTTTGAAAAAATCCTTAGTTCTATTGACAACAAAGTGACACCAGACATGAATGAGAATTTATTGAAACCATTCTCGGCGGCAGAGGTGGAGGATGTAATACACAAAATGAACCCAACCAAGGCTCCCGGACCCGATGGTATGTCTGCTATATTTTTCCAAAAACATTGGCATATAGTAGGTCATGACATTGTTAAGGCATGTATTTCCTTCTTAAATAATAACACTTCCCTTGATTGTATTAACCATACTCACATTGTGCTTATTCCCAAAGTTCCTAACCCTGAGTCCATGTCCCATCTTAGACCCATTAGCCTTTGTAATGTCATCTATAAAATTGTCTCAAAAACCATTGTCAATAGGTTGAAAATCATCCTTCCTCACATAATTTCAGAAACCCAAAGTGCTTTTGTAGCAGGTAGGCAAATTTAATAATATTTTAGTAGCATATGAAATGATTCATGCATTAAAATCTAAGAGAAAGGGGAGAAATGGGATGTGTGCGCTGAAGCTTGATATGAGCAAAGCATATGATAGGGTTGAATGGAGTTTTCTCAAATCTATTATGTTGAAATTGGGTTTTAATGAAAAATGGGTGGATCTAATCATGAAATGCATTTCCTCTGTCTCTTTTTCTGTCCTCCTAAATGGATCCCCTTCACGAACCTTTTCTCCAATGAGAGGACTCCGACAAGGAGACCCCCTCTCACCTTATTTATTTCTCATTTGTGCTGAGGGTCTTTCAGGTTTGCTGAAAAGAGTGGAGGATATGAATCAAATCTCCGGAGCCTTTGCTAGCAGGAGAGGTCCACGAGTATCTCACCTATTTTTTGCAGATGATAGCCCCTTATTCTTCAAAGCAAAAAGGGAAGAATGTTTAGTTCTTAAAACAATCCTTCAGGAGTATGAAGAGGCTTCGGGTCAATTGATCAACTTAGACAAATCAGCAGTCTATTTTAGTGGGAACACTCATCCACCCGAGAGAGAGATGGTGCTTGAAATTTTAGGGGTGCAGGTGGTAGCAAAGCATGAAAAATATTTGGGCCTACCAACAATGGTGGGAAGACCCAAGGCTAACTCCTTTAGTACAATCAAAGACAGAGTATGGAAGAGACTACAAGGATGGAAGGAAAAATTGCTTTCAAAGGCGGGAAAAGAAGTTCTTATTAAAGCAGTGGTTCAAGCAATTCCAACCTATGCGATGAGTGTGTTCAAGCTTCCATCTAGCCTATGTGACGAGCTTACAAAAATGATGAATAAATTTTGGTGGGGTCATCAGAAGGAAGGAAAATCCATTAATTGGTTAAGGTGGGGTCGCATGAGTGTTCCGAAGAAAGAAGGGGGGCTTGGCTTCAGAGATCTCGAGTGCTTCAATCTAGCCCTTTTAGCCAAGAGAGGTTGGAGAATACTAAAAGAACCTAATATCCTTTGTCATAAAATCCTCAGAGCTAAGTATTTCCCAGAAGGAGATTTTATGAAGGCCAAAATCGGCAATAACCCATCCCTCACTTGGAGGAGCATCTTAAGTGGACGAGGTACTTTACTGAAAGGAGTAAGATGGAGGGTTGGTAATGGCCTCAGAGTACAAGTTTGGGGAGATCCTTGGATTCCTCGCCCGAGATCTTTTAAGGTGATATCGCCAGTTAGAGATGAACTCCGACATATGCTAGTTGCGGACCTCTTACAAGATGGGAAACAAGTGTGGGATGAGGTAAAATTGAGGGAAATTCTAATCCAAAAAGATGTGGAGGAGATACTGGCAAGTCCTCTAGCAGCGAGAGCGGTAGAGGATAATGTAATCTGGCACTATAATGAAAGAGGGCTTTTCTCGGTCAAAAGTGCGTATTATTTGGAGGTGGAACACAATCAAACGAGTGATAGAAATTCTTCCAGAAACTCATCCTCATCTGGTAGTTCTCCCAACCAAAATCCATTGTCAATGATTTGGAGTGCAAATATCCCAAACAAAGTCAAAATTTTCTCATGGCGAGTGAGTCATAATGCTCTTCCTACAAAAGACAATCTCAGTAGAAGGAAAATGGAGCTAGATCCATCTTGCAATATTTGCGGCGATAAGGAGGAATCTCTCCACCATCTCATTTTTTCATGCTCAAAGAGTCTTGAAGCGTGGGCTGAAGTTGGCTTCAGGGAAACAATCTCCTCTGTGAGAGGAGGGAGTTGTAAATGGTGGCTTTTTGACGTAGTGGAGAAGATCGACAAGAATGAATTCGAATTGTTTCTGATGATACTATGGGGACTGTGGCATAGCAGGAACCAAATAAGATTCGGTATCAAGGAGGTGAGTGCCAAAAACATTAGTCTACAAATGGCTCAACTCTTAAATGAGTTCAGGTCGGCGCACAAGGATTCACCATCTTCAGGGATGAAACAACAAGAGACAGTGGCAAAGAGAGGGACAGGGCATACAATTTGGGTTGACGGAGCTTGGTTAAAGGAGTCAAAGAGAGGTGGTATAGGTGTGGTGATTTTCAATGAAGAAGGAAAATATGAAGGCTCAAAAGTTGTTCCAATTATGAGGATTGAATCGGCGTCGTCAACAGAAGCTTTGGCCATTCAAGAGGGATTGATCTTTGCTCATCATTGTTTGGGTCGAAAGTTGATTCCATTTGTAAAACTTGAGAAAATTACACTTTGCCTCGCCATGTTAAATTAAATAACTTCACAAACTCAACAAAAGACGCTACAAGTGTAGATCTCCCTGCTGCGGGACTTTGCCCGCGCCGGGACGCGTAATCCGTGGACCACCGAAGCGGCGATCGTCGAATCGACGGGTTTAGTTGATGCTTCGCAAAGGAAACAAGAACTTCAAAGAAATATCTTAGCAAGGTAAGATATCTACTCTTCTCAAGAATAAGTCAAAGCTTAAACTCGAGGAATCTCCGTGTGGATCGTGTTCTTGAACTCGAAGCTTGGATCTCGATTGCCCCTTCGATAGCCGACTTCCAAGTGAACGTAGGAAGGTATTTATAATCTTTGGGAAGCGTGCCCTCTGGAGAAACACAAGTGTCATAAGTGCTCCACATTTGCGGTTAGTAGCGGCGACTCGGTATGCCGCGCTGGCTACCTCGCTATTGGCGAGGCAATCTGCATTTGCCTGGCGGCGGCGATATGAAATTTGCCCGGTATTGGCGGCGATTAATCTCTCAGTATTATAACGGTTTCCACGCTTTTAAACGCGATTAAATGCCTAGAATCACGCCTAGTGGGCGATCTTCGCGATGTAACCGCACATTAAAGTATTTGAACGTCTCTGCTGATAAAGTCAAGTGGGCCCCACCGGCATTGATTTAGACCCTTCAAGAGCTCGTTTCAAGTATTACGGGTGTCGCCTTTGGCGAGCACAAATAAGTGTCTCGCTAGTTGCGAGACACATCGGTGTCTCGCCTTTGGCGAGGCACAAATAAGTGTCTCGCTAGTTGCGAGACACATCAAGGTGTCGCTTCGTGGCGAGACACACAAATGTCTCGCTAACGGCGAGACATAAGCAAGTGTCTCGCTCATGGCGAGGCACAAACCAGTGTCTCGCACTGTAGCGAGACACAATCTTCTCATGTGTTGACTTCTTGAGATTTCGACGACGTTGTCCTTCGATCTTCTCATAATTTAGTCATATTTGAGGTTCTTCAGCAATTTTTGATGCCTACAGATACCCCCTCCAAAGTTTTCAGACTCCTCTGTATTTTGTCGAGGGGTCTGGAATACTTTGGATAAGATGCGCCTTGCTTCTGTTCAATGTTTGAACTTTGTAGAAGAGGCCCGTGTTTTGCTTCAGTTTCTCAAACCCTGGGTAAGCGATGTCGCTATCCATATTCTGAGTTCAATAACTGTTGCATTTGTATTTGAATGGATTGAAATGTCAAAGTCGATTTTGGACTAATCATCTTCATCTTGAAGCTCACCACTTGGGTTGTAATTGAGATGCCTTGAGAATCATTCAGAGAAAAAGCGTCGTCTGGTTTTCTGAACATTAGATTTCCAGGAAAGCTTCTATATGGAATATAGAACCGATTTGTTTTGAATATACTGCCTTGAGCCTCAAAGTTGCCGAGACAGTTTGGAATTGTGTCTTCTCTTGGGGCGAAAACTAACCCGTTGTGTCTTCTCTTGGGGCGAAAACGAACCCGTTGCGTTTCCTCTTGGGGCGAAAACGAACCCTGTTACTGGAGTAGACCTCTCATTCATAAAAGGAATCGAGAGGGGATTTTGACCATGGTCCTAACTGTAGGAAGGTTTGACCAGGATAGGAATTTTGAGACAATCCTAACTGTCGGAAGGTTTGATCGCTCAATTTGGAAGTGGACCTCGTTCATGGAAGGAATCGAGAGGATTTTGACCATGGTCCTAACTGTAGGAAGGTTTGATCGCTCAATTTGAAATGAACCTCTCGTTCATGGAAGGAATCGAGAGGGGATTTTGGCCTTGGTCCTAACTGTAGGAAGGTTTGACCAGGATAGGAATTTTGAGACAATCCTAACTGTCGGAAGGTTTGATCGCTCAATTTGGAAATGAACCTCTCGTTCATGGAAGGAATCGAGAGAGGATTTTGGCCTTGGTCCTAACTGTAGGAAGGTTTGACCAGGATAGGAATTTTGAGACAATCCTAACTGTCGGAAGGTTTGATCGCTCAATTTGGAAATGAACCTCTCGTTCATGGAAGGAATCGAGAGGGGATTTTGGCCTTGGTCCTAACTGTAGGAAGGTTTGACCAGGATAGGAATTTTGAGACAATCCTAACTGTAGGAAGGTTTGATCGCTCAATTTGGAAGTGGACCTCTCATTCATGGAAGGAATCGAGAGGGGATTTTGGTCTTGGTCCTAACTGTAGGAAGGTTTGACCAGGATAGAAATTTTGAGACAATCCTAACTGTAGGAAGGTTTGATCGCTCAATTTGGAAGTGGACCTCTCGTTCATGGAAAGAATCGAGAGGGGGTTTTGACCGTGGTCCTAACTGTAGGAAGGTTTGACCAGGATAGGAATTTTGAGACAATCCTAACTGTAGGAAGGTTTGATCGCTCAACCTGAAAGTGGACCTCTCGTTCATGGATTATCCACCCCCAGCTTTCTTTGCAAAACTGGGCTGCATTCATTTAGAATAGTTTATACTCATATTCCTATTGGAGTAAGAAGGAGAAGCAGTTTAACCTCTTGTACTCATCGGAGGATGTAGTAAGATGGAGAAGCAGTTTAACCTCTTGTACTCATCGGAGGAATCTCGCATTCAGCTTATTTCGGCGTTAAGATGCCGGCTTCGACCAAGGCTTGGATGATGGCCTTGAGAGCTAAGCAATCCTTAGTAGGATGGAGGATCCTCCTGTGGTACGCACAGTATTTAGGGTCCGAAGTCTTGACAGCCTCCTCCTGATTTGTAATCGGAGGCAACTTGATTTTATTGTTATCAAGGAGGTGTTTGAAGATGATCGGAACTTCTTCGTCTCTGAAAGAATATGTCCTGTGGAATTCTGATTTAGAAGCTTTTTGGCGCGGTCGTTGTTGCGACGTTTGACCAACAGCAGTCACAGATGCCTTTCCTCTATTATGAGAGGAAAAATTTACTTCTGAGGGGTCAGCCGTCATTTTGCCTCTTTCAGCTTTCTTCCTTCTGAGGAAACGTTCGACTTGTTCTCCTCGTATTTTTAGGTCTTTCCATGTAGTTGGTGGGACGACCCCCATGACTTCCAACAATTCTATAGAAAGATTGTTGTGGCAAGTCTTCAATATGAACTATTCAGTAATTGGATCTCTGCAATTCATAGCTTTATTGCGGAAACGCTTAACAAAGGTGTCAATTGTCTCTCCACTCTTCTGCTTTTCATCCAAGAGGGTTCCAATCGAGACTTCGGTGTCGTCATCGAAGAAGTTGTTGAGGAACAAGCTTTCTATATCATTCCAACAGCTTGATGCTACCGCCTTGAGTCTTCGATACCAATCAAGGCAGCCCCGCCAAGGGTTCCAACGAATGACCGAATCATCAAAGGCTCATTTCGAGATCACCCCAAATGAGACTTGAAATAGATCAAGTCTTTGTGTGGCGAACCCCTCCGTCAAAGGTGTGAAATTAATCAAACTGAATTTCGGCGGGTAAGGGATTGAATCCCACTCTCTCGGATACGGACACGGGATACTAGTCCTTTTGACTTCCTGTGTGGACATCAAAGCATTGATTTTATCTTCAAGCTCTTTCATCCTTTCGCCATCATCCTCCCCCTGTTTTGGATTACTTCCAATAGGAAGAATCAGACCATTTTCACCTTGAGCACTAGATGGAGTTTTCTTTGGAGGTTGATCAGCGTAAATGTGTTCATCAATCTCCGAATCGCTGTCTTCGACATTATGGGCATTATGGTGGGTAGCTCCACCTTGTTGACTGGATTCGTGGTGTTGATCGATCCGTGTTGTGCAATCAGATGGGTTTGCAACTCCCTCATCGTTGCATGGCTAGCTCCATCTCGTTCTCATTTCGCCTTAAGCTCTTCTCTTTGCTTGGCTAAGGCTTCTTGTAACATTTGAGCCAGGACATCGGGAGTAATTGTAAAAGCTTCTCTGGGATGGCAACCAACACTTGACATTGTGTCATCGGAAGCTATCGCCGAATTGCTGTCGGAAGCTTCATCTTCAGATGACTCTCCCTCATGCATCCTTCTATAGTCGATGCGTTGGGTAGCTCGCAATTGCAATCGAGACATTCTCTGAGAAATCTGAGACCCAACCTTTCCTCCAGGAGTGAAGTCAGGATCTGCATCCGTCACCGGTCCTTTCCCTTTGTTCACCATGTTGATAGTCACTTCGGGAAACTCATCAAATTGGATGGATGATCTCTTTCTTCTTCGATGTCGTCTTGACTATGGCTTCAGATCTTCCGTTGCTAACAGGCAAAGCCGTTCGAATACTGAGGCTCTTTGTGAGTGAGCGTTCGACTCAGAACAGGCACATCCTGATAACAGCGTCTTAATCAATTTTGCACATGAGCAAGAACAATCTATTTCGTCGATCGTCCTCTTTCTTGTGTTGCCACCCCCAGCCTGATGATGTGGTTGGTGTGGGTTATTGCAAATAACATTTCCACCCCCAGATGTAACTTGGTTCCTCACTGGAGGATAAGTCTTCTTTTGGAGGAATTGACTATTGGAAGTTGCTTCTGCATGAATAACAAGCGTTTGATCACCTTTGGTGACTTTGCGAATCACACGCTTCGTTTTGTCTTTATCAACAGACTTGCGGACCCCCTTAGGGATACTCAAACGAGACGCAACGGGAACTCTTTCAGTTTGAGATGCGTCAGATGGCTCGGAACATTTCTGAACATCACTTGGAATTTGGGTACGGCCCCCAACCTGTCGTTGTTTATGGATCGGGTGACCCAAACGTTCCATTACCGGTGTTTTGACTTTGGTTCTCAATTGTGGACCAAGGCGACTGAACACCGAAGTTGACAGATTTCCAGACTTAACGGTTGATACCTCAGCCGGAAAAGCGAAAGAAAGGGGCAGAAAAGCTCATTTTCTGCTAAGGCATGGAGGGCTGCCTCATTGGCGCAGGCAAGTTGGCCGCCTGCCACGACGCGAGACAGCTTTACACGCCGCTGGCAGGGCGAGGCGCCTAGGGTCGCCATCGTGTTTGGGTCGAAAGTTGATTCCATTTGTAAAACTTGAGAAAATTACACTTTTGGTTCTCGCTACAAAGAAATTAAATAACTCTCTCACAAACTCGAACAAAAGACGCTACAAGTGTAGATCTCCGTTTTCGTGGGACTTTGCCGTCGCGGGGCGCGTAATCCGTGGACCACCGGCGGCGATCGTCGAATCGACGGTTTAGTTGATGCTTCGCAAAGGAAACAAGAACTTCAAAGAAATATCTTAGCAAGGTAAGATATCTACTCTTCTCAAGAATAAGTCAAAGCTTAAACTCGAGGAATCTCCGTGTGGATCGTGTTCTTGAACTCCGGAAGCTTGGATCTCTGATTGCCCCTTTCCGATAGCCGACCCCCTGCCCAAGTGGACGTAGGAAGGTATTTATAATCTTTGGGAAACGTGCCATCTGGAGAAACACAAGTGTCATAAGTGCTCCACATTTGGGCCATGCCGTACCGAAAGCCTCGCTACCAAGTCCGCCGCCACCGGCGCAGGTATTACGCCGCCTCACGAAGCTAGGCAAGATGGGTCGCCTACCGACCGGCGAGGCGTTGTCATCTCTCCATTTGTTATAACGGTTTCCCGCTTTTAGGCACGATTAAATGCCCTAGAATCACGCCTAGTGGGCGATCTTCGCGGTAACCGCGACATTAAAGTATTTGAACGTCTCTCTGCGCTGATAAAGTCAAGTGGGCCCCACCAGCATTGATTTAGACCCTTCAAGAGCTCGTTTCAAGTATTCTGGGTGTCTCGCCTTTGGCGAGGCACAAGTAAGTGTCTCGCTAGTTGCGAGACACATCGGGTGTCTCGCCTTTGGCGAGGCACAAGTAAGTGTCTCGCTAGTTGCGAGACACATCAAGGTGTCTCGCTCGTGGCGAGACACACACAAATGTCTCGCTAACGGCGAGACATAAGCAAGTGTCTCGCTCATGGCGAGGCACAAACCAGTGTCTCGCACTGTAGCGAGACACAATCTTCTCATGTGTTGACTTCTTGAGATTTCGACGACGTTGTCCTTCGATCTTCTCATAATTTAGTCATATTTGAGGTTCTTCAGCAATTTTTGATGCCTACAATCATCTTGGCTATACCAATGTATCCATCAACAGCGATGCACTGAGCGTGATCCGCGAGTACATGAAATTTGAGTTTTCGCTAGCTAGCTATGGGGGAGTTGTCGAAGGAACCAAGTGCTTAGAGAAATTTTTTTCTTCAGTCTCTTATAATTTTGTAAGGAGAAGTGACAATAGCATAGCTCATCGATTAGCACACGTCGCTCTAAACCTTGTAGATCCTAATTCTTGGGTCGGAGCAATCCCTCATGTGATTGCTTCTTGTTTTGCCCATTAATCAATGAATAAAGGTTTTTTTCATCAAAAAAAAAAAAAGAAACGGAAAACGTGGAAAATCGAGCATCTTCGAAAGCATGCCTATGTGATTGGTCGTAGTTCCGGCCATTGGAGCTCCTCGTACAGGCGAAACCATAATGTCTTGTACAGGTTCTTGCAGCTTGAAATTAAAAAGCAGGGAGACAACCCATCTCCCAAACCTAATTAGAGGCTCTCTGTCTTTTATTTTGCTGGTGGATTTTTTTTATTTTAGTAGTTATAAGTTATTTATGATCTTTTTTATTTTAGGCTTTTTATTCTGACAAACATAGACAAATACCTAGCACTTTGACGTGCTAATCTATCAATTAAGTTTTGTTCTGCTATCTCTTAGAATTCATTGTTTGCTTAACTTTTCATCATATCAAATTACGAGCTCTTGTGATGATTGTGTTGTTTACGACATGTTTGTACTCAATGTGATATATATTGCTTTGTTCTACAGTTTATCAATTGTGTTTTTTGGTCTTCCATGCTGAAATTTGAGAGCACCATCAATATATATGATGCTTTTTAATTTGTGACAAAGACCATATCTAAAATTATGGAGACTTCATTTAGTGGGAAAAATATATTTCCTTTTGTCAGTGACGTGATGTTGAACAACTTGAGATCTTTGTTTTAAATTTCTAATTGCTTTAAATTTATATGATTTAAATTTATAAATTCTGTGGATGTTGTCAATTTTTTGTGAGAATGTTATATGGTAACATCAAGAAACTTAAGTTAGGATTCAGTTAACAAAGCTTTTCGATACTCCTCAACTTCCAACAAGTAGTTTGTCTGTCGGCTACAATTTTGCAGCTGAAATTAGACAATTGCAATTATGTGGAGCAGCAAAAATGTCCTAATGATTTGGGTATTATGCAACCTGTTTTCCTATTTTTGATACTCATAGTTCTCTTTTTTTTTCTTTTTTCTTTTTTTCAGTATCTAAGACATTGGGCTCAGCTTGATTATCCTAAATCCTATAAATACTGAAGTCTTGGTAGACCAATCTGGAGATTATATTTTTATTTACTTGCTCTCTGTCAATACAGCACTTAGGTAACAATCAGTCGATACCAATTCTGATTACAAAATACGGGGCTTCTGAAGCTCTAGTGTTTTTGAGCTCATGTCTTTTTTTAGTGAAACTAAGGGTAATTACCCTCGTGTTTCACTGATAAGAGTTTAACGAAACAACCCAAAATGCAACTAGAAAGAACAACCACAAACAGAAGAATCCTAAGCTAAAATGTGGCAAAGCAAAGAAAAAACAGAACACATAACGATAACAACCAACCAAGAACTAGGTAAACAAGAAATAAACTCCGCCTGCTAGAAACTCTAACCGTAGCAACTAGATTACCATCTCACAATAAGAGTTCTCCTGACTCCTAAAAGCGTTAGGTATTTGACTCGATTTTGGTCCAGTTATGTGTCTAAGCACAAGCTTGTGCATATGTATTGCAATTGGTCCAGATATGTGTCTAGCATCCTAGATTCCTAGACATGACTCAATTTTACATCTAATTTAGACCCAAATTAGATCTAATCTTCAGTTTTGTTTTACTGAGGAATGTAATATATATCTTCTAAGAAATAGGTTAGAATGGGAGTATCATTGTGACCGCTTCACCTACATATATAGTATTATCTACAAAGGTATATTGTTATTAGCTTATGCTAAGGAGAATTGCTAATGCATGTGACTTGTGACAAAACCATATAACAATAATTTCATGTATAAGGGTGTTTTTGTTCTATATTGTTTTCAGAATTCAGACTTCTAAATTTCACTTTTTTTTTGTTAATTCAAGTAATCTTATGCTTATAGGATTTGAGGCCTTCGCTGAAGAAAACTCTCAATATGCGCTCTACAGAGAGGCAATGCATCTCCAAAATGACTTTGTTTAAATCATTTATCATATTATTGCTTGAAAATAAAGTTTAAATGTATAGAATAGGTGGTACTCAAAATTGCAATCTTTGTGATACATTTCTTAGAGAAAATGAAGCTATAGAATAAATGTCCAAATTCTTTGATGCGGAGTTACTTGAGGAGCAAACATCAATGGTTTGAGGTAGATACATGAATGTTGTAATGAACTTGTGTCTCATTAGTCCTCTTTGGATTTGGCCTTAAAACTTAAGGAGTAATTTCGTATTTTCAGCATATATGTCAAGATCTCAATTCCATATTATAAATACATATCCACATTCTCCATTGGTATCACCTGAAGATTCAAGAAAGAAAAAGAAAAGGTGAGGAATATACTTTTCTAAGATGTCTGTCTTCTATTACTTCTTGCTTTCTTGTTGTTATTTCGGTTCTAATTTTACAATTTTTTCAAGAAGCTCTTCAAAAGTGCTCTTCTTATATTTTTGGACATAGTTAATTGAAAATGGATTTTAATTTTTTGGAAATAGGTTTTTGCATACCTTTATTGTTATTCCAATCTTTATCAATCAAAAACAGGATATAGTATGGCTGGAGCTGAAAGTAAGAAAATGAAGAAAGCAATTCGTGAAGAAGGTTCGTCCAGTTCTAGTAATGCAGCAAGGGGCCCAACTTCACCTTTTATTCCTACTTCAAGACTGATAGCAAAATTATCTAACTCCCTCCCAGTTGACATGATATGCTCTATGAGAAACATCGAGAAAGATTTGAAAGTAAGAAAAATGATTATAAGTTTTTTACTCTATATCGTTTATATTTGCCTTGTCATAAATTTGGATGTGTAATGTAGGAGAGAAAAATTACTCGATGCCAGATGGTTTATCTCATCAGGAAGTTAATTAAGGATGATGCATTATTGCTTTCAATCATCAAGTCATATAATAAAGAGGTATGATTCTGATTTGCATTTCCTTCTTATAGTTTTCTTGAGGAACTTGCTAGTTGTTTTCAAAAATGAACTATGAAAATTAGATATTACTAGAAATTATATAATGTGAAATATGTGTTACCAAAACTGTTTATATTTAAGCATTCTAATTTCATAACTTCTTAGGAAGTAAAATAAAAATATTGTAATAATATAATTTATTACCTCTTCTTAAGATTTTCCAGAGAGAGACCATCTTAAGATGGACATTTTTTTGAAGGAAAAACAAGGGATAATTTCCCATTTCATTGAAAATAAAAGAGTTTTACAAAAATATAGTTAAAAAAAAAGATACGAACTGTATCCGAAAGGTTAGTAAAATATAAACCAGAGTTTCTGTAAATTACGGATGCATAACCTTCTTCTTCCAAATATCCATGAGGGTGAAGAGTGGGCATTGTCGTCATTCACCACAAGCATAGAAGATAGACATATTATTGAAGTATGGAATGTTCTTTAGTGGCTATAATACTATGAAACTTAAAAAGGGTTTTGTGACATTCTTAGAAACTTTGAAATTTGAAGGGGGTCTTCTGAGAATCCAGAAACCTAGAAGGGTGTTCTGCGACATTTTAATGTTAAGGGGGGTTTTTTGAGGATCCTGAAACTTAAAAAGGGTTTTGTGACATTCTTAGAGTTAGGTCTGATTTCTGCGAAACACCTAGGAGTTTTCTGAAATTTGTAATCTAAAATGGTAATAAAACAATAAGGATCTCATTGTTTGAATTAACTCTACATGAACAAGAACTAGAAGGAACATTGTTTGAATTAACTCTCCATGCACAAGAACTAGAAGCAGCAGGCACATGCATTGCACGTGCCTCCTTACTAGTATATATATATATATATATATATTCTGTGAACAACTGATTAACTTCTGTATATACTTTTTCCTGCAGCGGATGACGGCATCGGTGGTGAAAGCTAGTGGGGAATAGTGAGTGAAGTGAGATAGAGAGAATAATGTAATCCGATTAAAATTCTGAATAATAATTATGAAACTTGTTCCCCTTTGCCCGTCTTCTATAAATTCATCTTGACCTTGTTTCCCCCTTCTTCTTTACCTTTTTCTTTGTGTTAAATTTACGATTGGACTGTGTTCGATGACGACCAAGGAATTTATTCCCGCGGAAAAATAATATTTATCAATCATTACTGGTGCAAATAAAATGCATCTTTTGCGATTAAATTAGGGTTAATTACAGAAAACTTTTCATGAACTTTTAGGAGTTGCGGTAACCCCCCCACCCCACCCCCATCAACTTTTTTTATTGGACTAAACCCCTTGAACTTGGGAGTTATTGCACATAACCCTATGAACTATTTTATTTCACCATCTTTTAATCCCTATGTTGGCACCAACTCTAACGTGCCACGGGTAAGCACATGAAAAAAGAAGAAGACGATGAAAAATTCATTCTTAATCCCCAAAAAGATACCCTTTAGTTGGAAAGGAAAAATAGGTAATTTTTTGGGACTAAATAATAATATTTATCTTTTTTTGGCATATACTTGCCACATGAGCTGTTAGAATAGATCATGCTAATTTGGAGATTAAATGAGAAATTTTCATGTGAAAATTAATGAAATAAAACAGTTCATGCGAGTTATGTGCAACAACTCCTAAAGTTCAGGGGGTTTAGTGTAATAAAAAAAGTTGATGGCTGTTTAATGAATCTCCCCAAAAGTTCATGACGGTTTTCAGTAAATTAACTGATTACATTAAGGATAGATTGCATTAAACGTCCAAAAGGTTTTAATATTTTGCAATAAACCCCTAATAACTTTCAAAATCACAATAAACCCCCAATAACTTTTGCATTTTTCAGAAAACCCCCTAATAAGTTTCTGCATTTTATAGACAACCCCTTAGAACTAAAAAACAACATAAAAAGACATTTTGAAAGTTATTGGGAGTTTAGTGTAGTTTACCCAAAAGATATTGATATTTTTCTGCAAAAGTTATTGGGAGTTTAGTGCTATTTTAAAAGTTATTTACAATTTACCGTAACTTACCCTTAAATTAAAAGCAAGTCCCGTAAACCTGTTGGGCCGTGTAAGCCCTAGGACCCACGGAGCGCAACACATAGTTTGGCTCAATCCATTATCAAAATTAATTAGTCAATGTTACATTTGGCTCTCAATACCCATTATTTAAATCATTCAATTACTCACTCAATATTGGATGTTATACTAAATCTTGGGGTATCACAGTTATTTCCACGGTGATCCTTCCCATCCTCATCACCATCGCCATGGACATTGTCCATCATGCTGCCGCCCTCTCGATTTTGGTTCAAATATGTATCCAAGCACAAACTTTTCCCTTTGTATCGAAATTGGTCCCGATATGGGTCTAGCATCTTACACTAGTAGACATGACTTGATTTTACATCTAATTTAGACTCAAATTAGATCTAATCCTCAACTTGTTTTTACTGATCTTCTGAGCAGTGGGTTAAAATGAGATTACCATTGTAAGCGTTTCGCCTACATACGAAGGTAAAATTGTTATTAGTTTATGCTAAGGAGAATTGATAATACATGTGACTTGTGATAAAACCACATAACAGTAATTTCATATTGTCATACACGGTAATTTCGCTCTATATTGTTTTCAGTATTAAAACTTCTAAATTTTAACTTTTTTCGTTATTTCAAATAACTTTATAGGATTTGAAGCCTTCACTTCATAAAACTCTCAATGTTTCTCAATGTACACTCTACGTAGAGAGAATTTCTCTCCAAAATGGCTGT
Source organism: Asparagus setaceus (assembly GCA_012295165.1). NCBI lineage: Eukaryota > Viridiplantae > Streptophyta > Magnoliopsida > Asparagales > Asparagaceae > Asparagus > Asparagus setaceus. The sequence goes on from CM022706.1 coordinate 29,562,511, forward strand.
TCAAATCATTTACCATGTTATTGATTGAAAATCAAGTTTAATTAATGTATAGGATAGGTGTACTCAAAATTGCAATCTTTTTTATATATTGGTTAAATAAAATGAATCTATGGGATAAATGCCCAAATTCTTTGATGCATAGCAACTTGAGGAGCAAACACCACTGATTTGATGCAGATACATGAATTCTGTATATGAGCTTTTGTCACATTAGTCCTTTCTGGATTTGGACTTAAAACTTGAGGTGTACTTTTTGTTGGGCGCGCGGACCGCGGAACCGTCGAGAGAAACCACCACAAACGGAAAGCCAAAACACAATAAAAGAGTAAAGACACGAGATTTACGTGGTTCGGCAAGTTGCCTACGCCCACGGGTAAGGAGGGGATTTTCACTAATAGAAAGAGAGAATACAAATTAGGATTACAAGTTCTCACAAAGAAACCCTAAAAACAAACCTCTCAATCTCTCAAAATATCTCCTCTCCAAAGATGCACAAAACTCTCTCAAAGGCTGCTCCAAAACGTGCTTGAAACTTGCCCTAACAATCGGTTAGGGTTATTTATAGCCTCTAAACGAATTGGGTTTAAAACCAAATCCTAATTAGACCCGTTTTGAATGCCTTGAATTAGTCGACTACAACTCATATTAGTCGACTAATGAATCAGATTAGTCGACTATAATACGCATTAGTCGACTACTCGCACTCCAACGCAAATACACCTTTCGTCGTTTACAAGCAGTAGTCGACTATAATGCCTAGTAGTCGACTACTCGTTCCCGGCCGAAAACTTGCTTTACATGCGCTCTGATGTAGTCGACTACAATGCACGGTAGTCGACTCTTGAACTAGCTGTCTTGTGCATATTTTTGTGCATGTTCTACAATTCTCCACCTCGTACATCATTTGATTCACCTCAAATTTTGGACGAACACCGTAAGAACACCAAGAACATCTAGAGATCACCATCACCAATCCAGCCAATCCAAATGCCACTACACCGCTGCTGCCTACGCACTTCCACCGATCAAGCTCATCGTAGTTCACCTCAAATCATCTCCACCTTGCCCATTACGCCCGAAGGGCCATGCCCTCTTGGGCGATCAACACGAAGCCGATATGAAGCAAGTCTAAGCAATGCTTAAACTTACTACACTGTGACCACCTTGGTTAACATGTCCATGGGATTCTCATTCGTGTGCACCTTCATGAGAGAAATATCACCTCCCTCGCTCACGAGGAAAATTATAAAATTGATCTATTCTATTTGAAGAATAATGAATACAATCTCGAATGCAATCTCTCTAACCGACTTAGATAAAAGAAATTACAAATTCCTCGATCGGTTGCCGATTTACAAAGAGGGAAAGGTCAACGGAGTCCCTTCCCTTTATTTAATCTGGGTTCTTCACGGTGGCGGTGGGAGCTTGAATCTTGTATCCCGCTGACGATCCGACCGCCTTGACTCGTGGGACGAGGTTGAAAAATAACTTCGCGGAGCAAGTTTAGAACTCGGGCGAGTTAAGAACTCTTTGATAGAGTTGATTTTAGAAAAGGATTAGTAATCCTTTTAGCCAAGAATGGCGGAGAAGAACTTGCCGTGCAAGTTTGAAAACTATGTCGAGTTGAACTCTCTAGGAGAGTTGATGCCAGCAAAGGAGATCTTCGGTAAAACCTCAATATCTCCAAATCTAACCGGTAGAAATCAATCTCCACCGTTCAGAATTAAGAACGATGAGTGTTGAGGCTTCCCTCCAAGTTTCACTCCGATCAGACCACGGATGAAGGTCCGATCGTCACGCCGATCACAGCTGCACAGAAGAAACCGTTCTCTGCACAATTGGCTTCGGTAAAACCTCAATATCTCCAAATCCAACCGGTAGAAATCAATCTTCACCGTTCAGAATTAGGAACGATGAGTGTTGAGGCTGCCCTCCAAGTTTCACTCCGATCAGACTACGGATGAAGGTCCGATCGTCACGCCGATCACAGCTGCGCAGAGGAAACTGGTTCTCTCCCCTTTGTTAGTTCTCCGGCCAAAAACCTTTCAACCTCCCCCTTTCTTCAGCTGAGCTTTCAGCTATTTATAGGGGTTTAAGGGGTGTAACTGACCCCTATAATCACTCCTAAATGAGGGTTAATGGCCCTCAGATCGTGCAAAACAGTTTTGGAACTGTTAAGATCGTGTTTGAACGAGTCAAACGCGAGGTCCGCGTTCTGAAAATAGCCTCGCGTTGCTCACGATAAAAAGCGGAGCTGCGCTACGGTGGGCGGCTACGATGCATGAAGCTGTTACAAGCAACAAGGCTGCTCCATTGAGCGGGGTTGCTACAGTGACGCGAGTTGCTACGATGCTGCTCTGATGAAGCAGCGGTACTTCTGATGAGCGAAGGCTGCTCCGATGAGCAGCGGGGTTGCTCTGATGGCGCAGTGCTACGATGCTTGAAGGCACTCTGATAAACCGCCTTTCTGATGAGCGAAGGCTGCTCCGAGGAAGCGGTGCTCTGATGGCGAGCACTCTGATAAGCGAAAGGCTGTTCGAGCGTGATGCGCTTCTGATGCAGCGTGCCTTTCTGATGCTAGCGAGGTGCTTTGTAGGGTCGAAAAAATATTTATTTGATTGAATGAATGTTTTACAATCAAATTCTCTCGATTACAGAGGAAGAGGAGGTTGATTTGACTCCTCTTTTGTATGGGTTCTTGGTGGCGATAGGATGCTTCCCTCGATGCTCACGTCGAGATTACTTCCCGTTGACGATCAGACCAAAGCTGCAGATGATCTAGAGGTTGCTGAAGAGGAGCTTGATCTCTCTTGGGCGCAAATGCTTGATTCTCCAAGGATTCTCTCTAAAAGCCAGCCAGCCCTTTCTTTGTTGGGCTTTCAACTATTTATAGGGGTTTAAGGGGTGTAACTGACCCCTATAATCACTCCTAAATGAGGGTTAATGGCCCTCAGATCGTGCAAAACAGTTTTGGAACTGTTAAGATCGTGTTTGAACGAGTCAAACGCGAGGTCCGCGTTCTGAAAATAGCCTCGCGTTGCTACAGTAAAAACCGGGTTCTGATGGGCTGGCGGCTGCTCTGATAGCGAAGGCTGTTGCAACAAGCGAAGGCTGCTCCGAGTGAGCGCGGGTTTGCTCTGATGGCAGTTGCTACGATAATGGCTCTGATAAACGCGAACACGCTTTCACGGTGAGCGAAGGCTGCTCCGTGGCAGCGGGTTTGCTCGATGGCGCGGTACGCTGATGCGCGAAGGCACTTCTGATAAACCGCTGCTACGGTGAGCGAAGGCTGCTCCGAGGAGCGCGGGGTGCTACGATGGCCAGCGAAATTGCTGATGAAGCAATTTGTTCGAGCGGTCTGCTTCTGATGCAGCGTATACGATGCGCCAAGCGAACAGCTGTAGGGTCGAAAAATATTTATTTGATTGAATGAATGTTTTACAATCAAATTCTCGATTCTGAGAGGAAGAGGAGGTTGATTTGACTCCTCTTTGTATGGGTTCTTGGTGGCGATAGGATGCTTCCCTCGATGCTCCGCGTCGAGATTACTTCCGTTGACGATCAGACCAAAGCTGCAGATGATCTAGAGGTTGCTGAAGAGGAGCTTGATCTCTCTTGGGCGCAAATGCTTGATTCTCCAAGGATTCTCTCTAAAAGCCAGCCAGCCCTTTCTTTGTTGGGCTTTCAACTATTTATATGGGCTTGAGGGGTGTAGCTGACCCCTATTGTCACTTTCATATGGGGTTAATGACCCTTCCCATCGTGCGAGCGGTCCAGCGCCGGGCTGCGTTCGACAATGGCCTCGTGTTTACAAAGCTGGCGCCGCTACGGTGATTGTCAGGCTGCTACAGTAACGCGGCGCCGCTGCAGTAACGGCGAACGGCGAGCCTCGTCGGACCAATGATGCCGCGGGCGAGCTTTGTTTGAACGTCGAGGTTCACTGCTGCGGGCGAACCTCGGCTGAGTGTCGGGGTTCACTGCTATAGGCGAACCTCGGTTGGATGTCGAGGCTCGCTGCTGTTGGCGAACCTCGGTTGAGTGTTGGGGTTCACTGCTATAGGCGAACCTCGGTTGGATGTCGAGGCTCGCTGCTGTTGGCGAACCTCGGTTGAGTGTTGAGGCGGGGTATCGAGACTCACTGCTATAGGCGAACCTCGGTTGAATGTCGAGGTTCACTGCTATAGAACCTCGGTTGGATGTCGAGGCTTCGGCTGGCGTTGGCGAACCTCGGTTGAGTGTTGAGGAGGGTATCGAGACTCACCGCTATAGGCGAACCTGGTTGAATGTCGAGGTTCCCGCTATAAGCGAACCTCGGTTGGATGTCGAGGCTGTTGCTGTTGGCGAACCTCGGTTGGATGTCGAGGCTGCGTGAACCTCGGTTGAGCGTCGAGCCTGCCGCTTGGCGAGCCTCGTCACGAATGTCGAGGTTCACCGCTATAAGCGAACCTCGGTTGAATGTCGAGCCTCGCCGCTTGGCGAGCCTCGTCGAATGTCGAGGTTCCGCTGCTGGCGAACCTCGGTTGAATGTCGAGCCTCGGCGCTTGGCGAGCCTCGTCGAATGTCGAGGTTCACTACGTAGGCGAACCTCGGTTGAATGTCGAGCCTCGCCGCTTGGCGAGCCTCGCTGAATGTCGAGCCTCGCCGCTTGGCGAGCCTCGTCGAATGTCGAGCCGGCTGGCAGCGGCGCATGCGCCACGAAGAACGGGTCGTAACTTTCAAACCGTGCGTCGAAATTAGGCGAGTTATATATGGAAATCGACCATATCGGCGAGGCGAACCCGATTGCTCGGTCATTTTGCCCAGTTCCTCCCGGTTCAAGAGATATCAGCACTTTTGTCTATTTTGTAAAGTCAAGCATTGGTGAATTTAACCTTTGGCGGGCGACTTCACTCGGATGGACCCTAAGCTCTTACGCTCATTCAGGAGTTCTTTGTAGGGATTAAGGCAATTTTATTGCCTACAAAACCCTCCAAAGTTTTCGGTTGAATGTGGTTGAATGGAGTGCGGAACACTTTGGATATGAAGACTTGCAACATGATCACCACTCAAGCGGTCGCGAGGAACCTTCCAACGAGCTCGGAAAATTTGAATTCTTCACTGCGACTAATGATCGCCTTACGGGATTTTTAGCAAACCCCGACTATCAGCGGTTTGATGTGCCTTTACCGATTACCGTTTGAGTCGGGCTAGCATGTAGATTATCTAAGTCCGTTCTACATGTAGCGTTATGCTAAAGAGTTAACTCTCTTAGCTCACGATATTGAATCGTTAGACTTTGTCCTTCTTACGGGAATAGACTACCTTACGTGTGTTAGGCGTAGACTTATCTCTAATAAGGGATCGAGATAAAGTCCCCTATGCGGAGAGGCATAGATTCAGTTGTTGTTTAACAACAAGCGGCTACGATGGAATGGCGTAGCGTATAGACTTTGTCTTCTCTTGGGAAAAGCGAACCCTTTGTGTCTTCTCTTGGGGCAAAGACAAACCCAGAATAGTGGCACATCGCATGGTAGGCCACTATTCGGAAATGATCGAATCGTTCAGTGACATAAAAGTATAACGATCGCAATCAAAAAGTAATCAAGTTGTTCAGTGACGTGAAAGTATAACAACAGTGATTACGAACAAAATCATTTAGGGAATGATTCTGTGGAGGTAGCTGAGTCGTTCAGTGACATGGGAGTATAACGACTGTGGTTGAAATAGAGGCACATCGCATGGTGGGCCACTATTCAGAAATGATCGAATCGTTCAGTGACATAAAAGTATAACGATCGCGATCAAGAAGCAATCAAGTTGTTCAGGGACGTAAAAGTATAACAACTATGATAGGGTAGTAGATATTGTTTGTGGTGATTTGACAAACCGGCACAACACTTAGTAGGCCACTGCCAAATGACAATGTGGAATTGATCAAATCGTTCAGTGACACGGAAGTATGACGACATATGACCAAGAAGAATCTAGTTGTTGACTTCGGAAGTATAACAACTATGGTGGGAATAGGGTACGACGACTTGATTGGACAACGTCATTTGCGGGAATAGTCGCGGACTATCGAGAGGTGATTGTTGACATGACAGTTATATGGACCTACCAACCTATTGGCGAGGATTGGAAGGAAATTTGTCAAAGGTGATTGTTAACCCGACAAGAATTTGTCGTGATTGGGAACCGCCGAGGACTCACCATCCCATTGAAGAGGATTGCGGAGGTAAAATGTTAACATGACAAGATTGTCGCGACGAGACTTTGAGGACTTACCATCCCATTGAAGAGGATTGGTAAGTTGATTTGTCGAGGTGCAATATTAACATGGCGATGGGAGTGGTCCGTTATTCTACTTGAGAGGATTGTGAAGGAAATGGGGAACTATCGAGGTGATTGTTAACATGATAGTTTTGGGGAGCTTGAAAGAAGACTACGGGTAGTACTTTTTGAAACTTACCATTAATAGGCATCATGATTACGTCGCCTTCTTGATTGGTTAGGCGGTATGCTCCATTCGAGTAGCAGACTCTACCACGAATGGTCCTTCCCATTTTGGCTCGAACTTCCCCTTCTTTTGGAGTTCAAAATCATCGGTCGGACGGCGAGGGCGAGGTCGCCTTCCTTGAAAATCGACATCGGACTTTCTTGTCAAATGCTTTAGAAATCAGTGCGGTAAAGCTTCGATGTCTTTATTGCTTTATGTCGCTTTTCATCCGGCATTTCAAGTTCCTCAAAGTGGCGATGATTTTCCTCGGTTGTCATTCGGTGGATAGCGCCATTCGAGCGATGGAATTTGAATCTCTATCGGTAAAATGGCTTCACAACCATAAACCGAGAATATGGGGTGGAACACAGCCGATTGGCGTTTATGCGGTAAGCCCACGAGCTTACCCGACTTGTCGTTCAATCCTTTTTGTTGAAGAGACCATCTTAGTAAGGATTTTGATGATCGTCTTATTAAAAGCTTACTTGTCCATTCGCGGCGAGGGTAGTAAAATGTTGATGCTAAATTCGGATCGAAATTTATCGCGAATCAGCGTGAAGGCATGGCCCGACAAATTGCGGACCATTATCGTGGACGATCGCCTCGGCACCCTACGGTATATGACATGATGTTTAACAAATTTGATCACATCGCTTGTCTTGACCAATCTCAGCGGGCGGCTTGACCCTTTGAGAAATACTCGATTATCGCCAATATGAAGCGATGTCCTTTTGAAGAAGGTGGAGAAATTGGACCGGCGATGTCCATTCCCCGCGTTTCAAATGGCGGGGCGTGGCGGTAGGATGCAAGTGTTCGGAGGTTGGTGAAGGTAATTAGCATGTATTTGCACGCATGGCATCGTTTAGCGTAAGCCACAGCATCTACCATTGTCGGCCAATAATAGCCGAGTCACATAGCGGTCCCATAACTTGGGTCGGTGATGCGCTCCACAAACACCGTCATGAGCTTCTTTCAAGACTTGCTCTGCTTCCTTAGGTGACGGACATCGGCGGTAACCCATCATATGACCTTCTATACAAAGTGCGTAATTGGAATCATAGTAAAATCTTGATGCTCGTCGAGCGAATCGACTCCCTTTCTTTTATGTCTTGGGCAATATCCCATGCAAGACATAGTCGATGATCGAGAACCGCCGGTCGTGCTCAAGTGACTTAGGCTCGTCTTCAAGCTGCGAATCTGTAATGCATATTTTGGCGAAATAGTTGCCGACTAGACACAATAACTTGCCAGTAGCATTCTCGAGGGGCTAAGCGTAGGCTGCAAGAGACCAACGCCGGTAAGTGTTCATAAGCGGGGTACATGATCAATGTAAAAGCTTTCAAAAGTCGGCTAAAGTTATGGCTGCTGCATAATGAGGATAAGGTCCTCGTGCGACTTAGTATTCTCCTCTTAGTTGTTTCACGACTAGGCTGCGAATCCCCAAATGCTTCAAGGTGTTTCACGCCTAGATGTTTGGCTATGTCGAGACCAATCAACAACATTATATTACGCTACGTTATTGGTGCATGGTTACGATAGCGACACGGCTCGTGGTACGCGTGGTTTTGTGGAGATATCAATACTACCCCCACTCGCTAGGGGCCATCGGGGGTTGCTCTCGAGGCTCGTCAAGAACAAGCTGCCACACTGTTCCTTAGAGACCAGATTAGCTTCATAAGGTTCATCGGGCATGTCTTGATACAATTCGACTTTCCCTTTCAATGGATGGTTAGCCATAAGATCACCACGGCTTGACCCTTCGCCATGCCGAGGTTTGAAGTGAATGTCGTCTTGAGACAATAACAATGCCCATCTAGCCATTCGACCATTCAACGTGCGGTGGGTCATGAATACCCGTTATAGGGTCAATTTTGGAGATGGCGTGTATGGTGTGTCCCACTAGATAGTGCGCATCTTTTGGATGGCCAGAGAAACATTCCTTACGAATGGGAGGGTATCGATACTCGGCCCCTTGATGTCTGAGGTAATAGATCGCTTTGTTAGTGGCCATTGTCATCGTCACGTGCTAAAAGACACGCTACGCGCATACTATGGCGGATGTAAATCGAAAGGGCTTTCTGATTTAGGTGCAACTAACAGGGGATTAGAAAGATATGTCTTGATCTCTTGAATGCCTTCGGCAATCTTAGTCCCAAATGAGCGATACACCTTTCTTCATGAGCTTCGAGAATGGTTGACATTTTCGATAAATTGGAAATGAATCTGCGAATGTAAGCCAAAGCCCTTGGAGACCACGAAGCTCTCGAGGCTTCTAGGAGGTGGAAGTTCTTGGATAGCTTTGACTTTATCAGAATTGGTATACCGTCGGCTGTGACCACGAACCCTAGGAATTTGCCACTAGACATCCGGGAAAGACTTAGTTGGGTTCATCTTGGTGATGTGCCATATTATCTCAAATCTTGTCCTCAAGTCGGCGTAAATGATCACTTTGCGGTGACTCTTGACTACCAAATCGTCCACATAGCATTCCTGTCTTCGCAAATGTTTTGGAAGATAGTGGTCATGTGCTGTTGGTATGTTGCCCTGCGTTTTCAAGCCGAAGGCATAAGCGTATAACGGTATATTCACGGCGGTGTTGAGGAAGCGATGTGCTTTTCGTCATCGGGGTGCATTTTGATCGATTGTACCACGAAAAGCCATCCATGAAAGACATCCTTTCAAACCCACCGTGTTATCGGCGATAATATCCGTGATTGGTAAAGGAAAATCATCTTCGGACATCTTTGAATTTAAGTCGATAGTCGGCCTTGCGGTAGGATCTGTCGCTTTTCTTCAAAGCAGGTACTATATTGGCTACCCGATCGAGTGTTGAACCTCGAATGAAACTGCTTTGATCGGCTTCTCGATTTCTTTCTCAATGGCCTTCATGACACGAGGGCAAATCGTCGTTCTTTGTTGTTTAGAGCTTAAGCGCTGGTTGATATTAAGGCAATGCATAGCCACTTGCGGGTCTAAGCGGGCATATCTTCATAACTCCAGCGAACATCGATATATTCCGTACCAAAGCGATAAGGCTTTCCTTTTCTTGGTTTGAACTATAAACTTATGAATATGGGCTTGCAGCTTCATCCCCATATCTTTCGGACTATTTTGTCATCGGTGGGCGTTCGTTGTTCAAAGCGATGTTCCCCATCATCTTGTTGACTTAGCGGATCTTGAATAATGACGGTGATCGTCCTCTTGCATCTCAAGTTGATCGGCCGCTGATCATATGGCCATCGAGGATCGAAATTCATGTCACAGCGACTTGAATCGAGGCTGTTCAGACGATGAGTGCTCTGAATCGCTCTCAGTCTCGACATGCCATGAGTACGATGGTGATTCATACCCCAACCCTTTACGAGTTTTATGATAGTAATCATCAGGCTGGCCTTCCGGGACATAGGCGGATCTGATCGGTGCCCTGATGCCCTTCCCGAAGTTTAGTCCTTCTTTGCGAAGGAAGTCATACCCCATCTTCTTCATCAAATTTCGTGCCGTTGGCGAGAAATATGAGAATGGGGTTCTTCCTCGCTTTGGGCTTTCGAGCTTGCTGCCTTGGTGGCCCGACCTTGCCAGGATAATGTCTTCGATCACTATCCAGGCGGGTACCACAAAACGCTTGCGAAGAGTCATTATGCCTTTGGGTCATCATGAGCGGCGGCCAGATGGCATGTGCAATGCGGGTTGACATACAACGTGAAATTTGACATTAAGTCGATATGACTTTCAACACCGTGCGTAAGCTAAATCATAATCTTCATTGAAAATGGCGATATCGTCATCGGGATCATTGGATCGATTACAAAGGGTTTTACATCATTGAACATAACTCCTTGTTCGGACTCTATGTCGACTTCATTCCCATTGTCATAGTCCTCGATCGTGGTTCACGGTTTGGCCTTCCCAAGGTAGTGGGCGAATCGGTGAAATAATTCTCCACCCCTTGAGCGGTTGCCTTTCGCGACCAATGTTTTAACCACCCCTCTTCGTCTCACGTGCTTCATGCATTGATGCAGCGTAGATGGGACGATCAAGTTTTCGTGGATCGAGGTCGACCCAAGAGCAAATTGTAAGATGTGTGCGTCGATGACATAGCAAGTGACATCGTCTTCAAGTCTCTATCGGCATCAGGTTTGATTTTGCCCAAGGGGCGAATTGCGCATTGAAGCCGTAGATGGTAGTCGGTTGTTAATAGCGATCTGGTATCCCAAGATGTTGTATGATTCTCAATGGGATGATACTCAATGCGGATCTGGATCAACTTGAGCTCGGTTGATCGGACGAGCCAATGTAACCGGTAAAGTATAATGGCCTATCATGCCGGGTTCTTCACTTGCATGTCCTCAGGAAAGGTGATGCAAGGTATTGGCCTGAAGACACGGTGACATTGAAGCAAACTTACGTTGAGCTTTACGGGAAATGGCGAGGCGGCCGTTATCCGCCAGCGCTTCGCAAAGCTTCTACAGTAGATTGAGAGAGGCTTCGAATCGCGTGATCCTGCGGGGATGTTGGAGAGTTGAGCTAAAACATCAAAGCTGGAAAGGGGCCTTGAGGTCTCGGCGTGTCCTTCCTAAGCTCTGTTGTAGCGGTTTCCCTTGTTTTGGGCTCAATGGCCGGCACCCTTGATGGTACATCGTGCGCCTCGGGATACTCCCTTGAGAACTCTTTCCCACCTCGGGTAGCAATTTGAGTGCAGTTTGTCGTGGGATGATTGCTCCTTTTCCGTGCTTGGAGGTGGCATTACAAGTCTTCCCTTTAGGCTTTGAAGAGGTCCATTGTTCATCGATAACAAGTCGGGGTGGACCCACATAATTTAAGCCCTTGGCGTAGTATAAGGACCATACCTTGTGCTTCCATGCTGGAGATCAAAGTTCACAACTTTGGCCTGCTGAGGGATCGGTTTTACCCATCTTGCACTTGGAGTTCGCGAAGTTAAGCCAAATTGAAGCGACCATGTTTGCAGACACCTTCTTGATCCTCCGAGTCATAACACAGCTTCTAACAAGACTTGGATCTTGTCTTTCAAGATGTAGCATGACCCGTCGGATGGTGTACCATTCGATGGTACATCTATTATTGGATCATCCGTCCTTGAAGCTTCCTCAGGCTTCCTCATTTCGGAGCGTGATCTTGTTCATTTTGAGTAAAGTTTTAAGGATTAGTATGACTGGTCATCCTTAAAGTCATACTTCCTGGGGGCGGTATCAAAAACATTGATTTACGCTTGAAGGGTCTCAAGTAGGTTGGGTCTCCTGACCAAAGTCTCCTTCCTTCGGTGCTTTTGGGGAATAAAATTGTTACGATTACCCTTTTTATGGCGAGAATCACGGGGTTCCTCGGCCGATCCTCATAAGCATGTTCTCAACTTGCTGCACTGCCTCACCAATTCTCTCAAGAGTGTGCTTGCGCATCTTTGAAAGTATGTTGATCGAGAGGTTGGCTCGCATCCCGATGAATGTAAGCTTCGGCACGGTCAGGAGTGCAAAGACAGTCCGGAATCGCTTGTGAGCGTCTTGTGGAGACTTCAGTCTTCTTTTGCTTTTCGACCGACAAAGTGGCCATAGACACCTCGGTGTCATTGTAGGCAATAAAATTGCCTTAATCCTACAGCAACTTCGGAATGAGCAAAAGAGCTTAAGAGCCCATCTAAGTGGAGTCGGGCCCGCCTAAAGGTTAAGTTTACCTGGATGATTGACTTTACCAAATAAGACAGAAATGCTGATATCTCTTAAACCAAAAGGAACTGGGTAAGATGACCGGGTCAATTGGCTCCGTCTCGTCGAGATGGTCGATTTCCATATATAATCGTCTAATTCCGGCGCGGTTTGAAAGTTCGACACATTCTTACGTAGCGGCGAGGCTGCATGCCGGCGGGCTCGACATTGAGCAGGCGCTCGCCAAGCAGCGAGGCTCGACATGAATGAGGCTCGCCAAGCAGCGAGGCTCGACATTCGAGCGAGGCTCGCCAAGCAGCGAGCTCGACATTCGGCGAGCTTCCCAAGCGGCGAGGCTCGACACTCAACCGAGGTTAGCGGCGGCCGAGCCTCGACATCCAACGAGGTTAGCCTATAGCGGTGAACCTCGACATCAACCGAGGTTCACCTATAGCGGTGAACCTCGACATTCAACCGAGGTTCGCTTATAGCAAAGGAACCTCGACATCCAACCGAGGTTCGCTATAGCGCGAGTCTCGATACCCGCCTCAACACTCAACCGAGGTTCGCCAACAGCAGCTAGCCTCGACATCCAACCGAGGTTCGCCTATAGCGGTGAGCCTCGACAATCAACCGAGGTTAAGCTTATAGCGGTGAGTCTCGATACCCGCCAACACTCAACCGAGGTTCGCCAACGCCAGCCTAGCCTCGACATCCAACCGAGGTTCGCTTATAGCAAAGGAACCTCGACATCCAACCAAGGTTCGCCTATAGCAGTGAACCTCGACATTCAACCGAGGTTCGCTTATAGCGGTGAGTCTCGATACCCGCCTCAACACTCAACCGAGGTTCGCCAACGCCAGCCTAGCCTCGACATCCAACCGAGGTTCGCCATAGCAGGAACCTCGACATCCAACCAAGGTTCGCCTATAGCGGGAACCCCGACACTCAGCCGAGGTTCGCCCGCAGCAGTGAACCTCGACGTTCAAACGAAGCTCGCCCGCGACATCATTGGTCCGACGAGGCTCGCCGCCGCCGCTACGCAATGGCCACGACATTAGCAAATCTGACAATTACCACAGCGGCGCCGCCATCGTAGCAAGCACGAGGCCATTGTCGTAACGCAGCCTTGCGCTTGACCGCTCGCACGATGGGAAGGGTCATTAACCCTCATGTGAAAGTGACAATAGGGGTCAGCTACACCCCTCAAGCCCATATAAATAATTGAAAGCCCAACAAAGAAAGGGCTGGCTGGCTTTTAGAGAGAACCCTTGGAAAATCAAGCATTCGCGCCCAAGAGAGATCAAGCTCCTCTTCAGCAACCTCTAGATCATCCGCAGCTTTGGTCCGATCGTCAACGGAAGCAATCTCGACGCGGAGCATCGAGGGAAGCATCCTATCGCCACCAAGAACCCATACAAAAGAGGAGTCAAATCAATCTCCTCTTCCTCTCAGAATCGAGAATTTGATTGTAAAACATTCATCCAATCAAATAAACATTTTTCAATTCTACGTAAGATGGCGACCACAGTGGGAGCAACCATTCATTCCATGAACTGGTGGTGGTGCAATCGCACGGTTGCAATTGGAACCGAGGTTCGACCTTGGTCATTGAATTTGATCGAGTAAGTACGAGGAGTTCCTCTCCTCGGGCATCTAGCCCAAGAAAGGCACGCAAGTGTCGCCGAAGTCTCGTGATGAGACTTCAGCCCCGTGGCTTTTGTTGAATCCTCTCGAGTGAACCTCGACGGCGACCTCTGTCTCTCAGGGCCGAGGCTCCAAAAGCTAGCCGCCAGGCTAAGAGGTGGGTCGCTAAGCAACCCAAGTCAACTTCGGATGTTTTAGCCGTTTTGGCTTCGGCGAGCCTCGCTCGCCTATGGGGAGACCGATCCTACTAACGGTTCCCAATCCAGACGCCGCATAACGCCACGGGCAGAACCAAGCTCGCCGATGTGCTCGAGCTTTAGTCTCGTTGGACGGATTCCACTATCGTCCGAAGAGCCAACCTCGCCATCATCAAGAGGTTCATTCAAACAAGACGAAGCTGGCATTTCACCGCTAACTCGGCCCACAAGACTAACGCCGCCCATGCCGCGAGCTCGCCCAAGTGGCTTAACCTCGCCTACAACGTGGGTCCTCAAGAAGTGACGAGCTCGCCAGTGGCGAACCTCGCCTGCAACGCGAGGTCCCCTTGAAAAGAGACGAGCCTCGTCTGCTTAGCGAACCTCGCCAGCAACGTGACGAACGTCGCCCCAGCTGCGAACCTCGTCCACAAGACGAACGTCGCCCGTGCTGCGAGCCTCGTCCAAATGGCGAACCTCGCCTACAACGTGAGGTCCCCTCAAGAAGTGACAAGCCTCGTCAAAGTGGCGAACCTCGCCTACAACGCGAGGTCCCCTTTAAAAGAGACGAGCCTCGTCTGCTTAGCGAACCTCGCCAAAGAACGCGGATGAACGCCGCTCTGTTGACGAACCTCGTCATGGCAAGCGTCAGAATGACGAACCTCGTCAACATGAGGTCCATGCTGAGCCAGATGAACTTCGCTCGGATGGCGAACCTCGCCATAAGCTTCGCCGCCAGAGCCAAGGGAAGTGGCAACCTCGCCAGGTTCGCCAAACTCGACTCTGGAAGCCCCTCTCACGCGAGGCTCGTTCTTCAGAATCAATTGGGGGTACATCCACTTCTGATCTCCGTGATTATCTCACTCACAAGCGTGACGCCAGTCAAATGCAATCTCATTGTTGCTGTGAGAAGCTCATCTCTGCGATGCGCGCCCAATGCTCATCGACACATCAACCTTCGGTTTTGGCGATTATCGACCCATCAAGCGGACGAGGGCGGTTTCACCATAAAAAGCGAGCGGTGCACGATGGTCATTCCCATGGAGTGACTATCAACATGGTCGGGAGAAGCGGGAGCAAGACCCCAACAGGCAGTCCTGAATCGTCTGACCCTGAGTATTCCCCAGGGTTACGAGGCGCATTAATCAATAGTCAAGGCGCCTATCGAAGCACCCGTCTTCGCACTAGGGCGGCAATCCCGTTTGATTATAGCCGGTTGGTGGGGTCCTTCGAAGAATTGGAGAACCTCGTCATGGCAAGCGTCGAATGGCGAACCTCGTCATGGCAAGCGTCGAATGGCGAACCTCGTCATGGCAAGCGTCGAATGGCGAACCTCGTCATGGCAAGCGTCGAATGGCGAACCTCGTCATGGCAAGCGTCGAATGGCGAACCTCGTCATGGCAAGCGTCGAATGGCGAACCTCGTCATGGCAAGCGTCGAATGGCGAACCTCGTCATGGCAAGCGTCGAATGGCGAACCTCGTCATGGCAAGCGTCGAATGGCGAACCTCGTCATGGCAAGCGTCAGAATGACGAACCTCGTCAACATGAGGTCCATGCTGAGCCAGATGAACTTCGCTCGGATGGCAAACCTCGCCATAAGCTTCGCCGCCAGAGCCAAGGGAAGTGGCAACCTCGCCAGGTTCGCCAAACTCGACTCTGGAAGCCCCTCTCACGCGAGGCTCGTTCTTCAGAATCAATTGGGGGTACATCCACTTCTGATCTCCGTGATTATCTCACTCACAAGCGTGGCCTTGATCAAATGCAATCTCATTGTTCTTTGTGAAGCTCATCTGCGATCGCGCCAATGCTCATCGACACATCAACCTTCGGTTTTGGCGATTATCGACCCATCAAGCGGGCGAGGCGGTTTCACCATAAAAGCGGCGGTGCGATGGTCATTCCCATGGAGTGACTATCAACATGGTCGGGAGAAGCGGGAGCAAGACCCCAACAGGCAGTCCTGAATCGTCTGACCCTGAGTATTCCCCAGGGTTACGGCGCATTAATCAATAGTCAAGGAGCCTATCGAAGCACCCGTCTTCGCACTAGGGCGGCAATCCCGTTTGATTATAGCCAGTTGGCTGGGGGTCCTTCTGAAGAATTGGAGAACCTCGGTTGAATGTCGAGGTTCACTGCTATAGGCGAACCTCGGTTGGATGTCGAGGCTCGCCGCCGCTGACGAACCTCGGTTGAATGTCGAGCCCGCTGCTTGGCGAGCCTCGCTCAATGTCGAGGTTCACCGCTATAGCGAACCTCGGTTGAATGTCGAGGTTCACTGCTATAGGCGAACCTCGGTTGGATGTCGAGGCTCGCTGCTGTTGACGAACCTCGGTTGGATGTCGAGGCTCGCTGCTGTTGACGAACCTCGGTTGAACGTCGAGCCTCGCTGCTTGGCGAGCCTCGTCTGAATGTCGAGGTTCACTGCTGTAGGCGAACCTCGGTTGAATGTCGAGCCTCGGCTTGGCGAGCCTCGTCACGAATGTCGAGGTTCACTACCGTAGGCGAACCTCGGTTGAATGTCGAGCCCGCTGCTTGGCGAGCCTCGCTGAATGTCGAGCCTCGGCGCTTGGCGAGCCTCGTCGAATGTCGAGCCTCGCCGCTTGGCGAGCCTCGCTCGCCACGAAGAACAGGTCGTAACTTTCAAACCGTGCGTCGAATTAGGCGAGTTATATATGGAAATCGACCATCTCGGCGAGGCGGGCCGATTCTCGGTCATTTTGCCCAGTTCCTCCCGGTTCAAGAGATATCAGCACTTTTGTCTATTTTGTAAAGTCAAGCATTGGTGAATTTAACCTTTAGGCGGGCGACTTCACTCGGATGGACCCCTAAGCTCTACGCTCATTCCGGAGTTAACGTGTGGGATTAAGGCAAATTTTATTGCCTCGGTACTCTGATGAAAGCAGAGAGTAAACCTCGGCGTTCCCAAAGTAAGCGGTTAAGCCTCGCGTTGCTCTGTATTTTTTTTTTTTTTTGCATCCTACACTCTCTATGACATCCCGCCAAAATGATACGACATCAATATGCTTGATGCGAGCATGATGAACTGATTCTTCGCCAAGTGAATTGCACTCATTTGTCACCACAAGTTCACGTTTTCTGCTCAATCCCCAAATCGTCTAGAAGACCCCACAACCACAATGCTTCCTTCACTCCTCGCCATGGCCATGTACTCGGCCTCGTAGTAGAAAGTGTAGCCTATAACATCGATCGCCAACTAAGACTCCATGTATCTTAAATACATAACCGGTAGTAGATCGCGTAGTCTATCTAGATGCATGCATAAAGTCCACAAACCCGTCAATCGACATGTTTCTCCACCAAAACACAGACCAGTATCAAGCTGTACCCTTACACGAGGACCCACTTCACTGCTTCCCGGTCGCCCGGATTCGCCATGAATCACCGACCACATTAACCGCGTGAAATATGCGGGCATGTACACACCATTGCATACATTAAGCGCCAACTGCACTAGCATAGGAACCGCGCTCCAATGCCTTCTCTTCCGTAGTGGGAGATTGATTACCGACCTAAAGTGTGGAGCCAATGGAGTCACCACCGACTTAGCACTTTGCATCGAACCTCGCGATCACGCTCTATGTAGCCCTTGACTCAAGAACAATCGTCGATTAGCCCGCTCTCTTCTAATCTCCATACCCGGTATTTTCCTAGCGACACCCATGTCCTTCATCTCGAACTCTTCACCAAGTTGAGATTTCAACCTATCTATCTCCACCACGCTCTTAGAAGCAATAAGCATGTCATCCACATACAAAGAAGATAGATAAAATTACCTCCATGAAGCTTCAGAATGTAAACACAACAATCATGATAAGCGGAAAACCCATGCCGACATGAAGAAGTCAAATAAACTTGTACTTTAGGAGATTGCTTTAATCCATCACAGTGATTTTCTCAAGCGACACACATGATTCTCCTTATCCTCAACCTTGTAGCCCTCGGGTTGATGCATGTAGATCTCTTCATCCAAGTCTCCGTGCAAGAAGGCGTTTTAACATCGAGTTGATCGACTCAAAATCACCATGAGCAACAATACTCAACTAGCACGAATAGAAGTATGTTTCACCACAGGAGAAAATATCTCATTGTAATCCACACCCTCTTTCGTGCAAAACCCTTAGCCACTAGCCTCGCCTTGTATCTTACACCACCGAGCTCAGAAGATCTTCCTTTCTTTTATACACCCACTTACAACCAATAGCTTTTCTTCCCTCGGGCAATGGGACCACCTCCTGTATGATTCTTCGAAGAGATTCCATCTCTTCCTCCATCATGACCAACCAACTCTCACTATCCTTGTCGAATAGCTTCCTTGAAGGAGACCGCTCGTCCTCCTCCACAGAGTGCGTATTCAACCATATTAGCGCCCATAGTGCTTTAGGGGTTGATCAGCCCCGGCCGATTGCTTGTATGCTCGCTTTGGCCTAGTGGAAGCCAAATTATCCTCGAGTTCTTTGTTGTTGTGCGTGTATTTTCTGCTTTGTTCCTCTGCTCAAGCTCATCATCTACGACTTCCCACTTGAGCACGATTAGAACCTAGTTGGTCTTTAGGTTCTATTTCAATAACACGAGACTTAGAAGTCTCACCGGTCATAACACCATCATCCTTGGGCGCCCTAGCAATCATGGATTTCTCATCAAAGGTAACATCCTGGCGATCACGAACTTTGAATCTTCCGTACACCAAAGGCGATAGCCTTTTACGCCTTTGCATATCCCAAGAATATTGCCTTCTTGGCCCTCGCGTCAAGCTTTCCCTCGTTAGCGTGATAGTAGGCGGTACATCCGAAAATTACGAGCCTATCATAATCGCATGCTCCCACGACCACACCCTATAGGGTGTATCACCATCAATGTCGAATGTGGTGAGCGGTTCACAATGTAACAAGTCAGAAGCCACCGCCGCCCACCATTCGTTGCCCAATCACGCATAAGATCGCATACTCCTTTGCCTTTTCGCGGTGTTGGTTCGATCTCTCCGCGACCCCATTCTCGTGGTGTAGACCTGACTGTCCAGTGTCGAACAATTCCCTCCTGATCACAGAACTCCTTGAAAGCACCATCTGTATACTCTGTACCGTTATCAGATCTCAGCGTCTTCAATTTCTTTCCTGTCCTGTTCTCAACCATTGTTCTCCACTTCTTGAATGTCTCGAACACCTCATTCTTATGCTTCAGAAAGTAAATCCAAGCATACCTAGAATAATCATCTATAAATGAGACATAATACCTGGAACCACCCTTGGAAGTTGTCTGAGCCGGACCCTAAACGTCCGTGTGCACATAATCTAGTATCCCTCTGCTCTTAGACTTGCTTCTCAGAAACTGAACCCTGTGTGACTTTCCATACACACAATCCTCGCAAAAATCCATGCTGGGTTCCTTCAGATTCTTCAGCAGACCCTCTTTACCAAGCAGAACTAGACCCTTCTCTGACATATGCCCAAGCCGCCTATGCCATAACCGTGTGTGCTCACATGGGTCTCCACCACTTCCTTCAGTTCCAACCGCTGCATCTCCTGTCACCGTCGTACCTGAGAGAGTATATAGATTACCGTGACGAACACCCTTCATCACTACTAAGGAACCACGAACAACCTTCTTCACTCCGTTTTCCGTCACAATCCTGCAACCACCGGAGTCCAAAGCACCAACTGAGATAAGATTCTTCCGCAAGTCGGGAACATGCCTCACATCCGTCAAGGTTCGAACCACTCCATCATGCATCTTGATTTTGATATTACCTAGCCTTTGTTTTACAAGCATGGTTATTCCCCATCAATACAGTTCCCCATCAATGCCTCGTAGGTAGTAAACCACTTCCTATTTGATACATATGGTAAGAGCAACGAGAATCAAGTATCCACTTCGGAGATCTCCTCGCCACCCGTGGCGACATAGCATTCCTTATCGCTCCTTCCTGCGAAGCGTGGCTTCGCTTCTTCCTTGCCCTCTCTCCTCTCGGTCTTGTTGTTGTTCTTCTTTCCACCTACTCTCTTATTTGGACGATCGACTTTGAAATGCCCAGCTTCACCGCGACTTGAAACATCATTTTCCGCAAGAGGTCTTGATTTAGATCTAGACTTTCCTCCCTTGCCTTTTCCTCGCTCATTGCTCCTTCCTCTTGCAAACAATCCTGCGCTTGTTCCTTGTTACCGCCGGTGGCCATGTCACTAGTTGCAATCTTAGAAGATCGTCGCTAGAAGTGCCGTTCTAGTCTCATCCATCTTCAAATTTTCTCCCACAAGCCTCGGTGTTTGCACCAGTTCTCATAAGACTTGGCGAGAGCAGTAGTAGAAGCGCTGATCCTCGTCTCCTACTTTAACATCTATGTCTTTCAAATCGATATGATCCTATCAAACTTGTTGATGTGTTCCGGATTGATGAGCCCTCCTCCATCTTGCAAGTATACAATTTGGATTTTAAGTAGATCCGGTTAGTTAGACTCTTAGTCATGAAGGTACCCTCTAACTTCTTCCCTGCGCATGTAGTTTCCTCTCCATCTACCAAGAAAGCTACATCCCTCTCGAGGCATAGGATAATCGGCCCGTGCTTCGGATCAACTCCTCCCAATCCTCATCGGACATATCCTTGTTCTTCTTCTCCTTTCCATCCAAAGTCTTGTGCAATTTTTGCGAAATTAGAAAGTTTTTCATCGCATCCTCCAATAAGAAAAATCGTTCTTCCCATTGAACTTTTCAATCTCGAATTTTCCCACTTTGGTGATTCTTGGTTGGCCATCCTCTGTTTGTCTTCGTGAATCCGCTTCTCGGGAATCACGAAACACCCTCAAATTAGAAATTACACCACTTCCAATCGAACAATAGCTCGATACCAATTGTTGGTAGCGGACCATGAACCGTCGAGAGAAACCACCACAAGCGGAAAACCAAAACACAATAAAAGAGTAAAGACACGAGATTTACGTGGTTCGCAAGTTGCCTACGCCCACGGGTAAGGAGGGGATTTTCACTAATAGAAAGAGAATACAAATTAGGATTACAAGTTCTCACAAAGAAACCCTAAAACAAACCTCTCAATCTCTCAAAAGATCTCCTCTCCAAAGATGCACAAAACTCTCTCAAAGGTCGCTCCAAAACGTGCTTGAAACTTGCCCTAACAATCGGGTTAGGGGTTATTTATAACCTCTAAGCGAATTGGGTTTAAAACCAAATCCTAATTAGACCCGTTTTGAATGCGCTTGATTAGTCGACTACAACTCATATTAGTCGACTAATGAACTGTAGATTAGTCGACTATAATACAGATTAGTCGACTACTCAGACCCAACGCAGAAATACACCTTTCGTCGTTTACAGTAGTCGACTATAATGCCTAGTAGTCGACTACTCGCACTCCAACGCAAATACACCTTTCGTCGTTTACAGTAGTCGACTACAATGCCTAGTAGTCGACTCTTGAACTGGCTATGCTGTGCATGTTTTTGTGCATGTTCTACACTTTTGTATTTCAGCATATATGTCAAGATCTCAATTCCATATTATAAATATATATCCACACTCTCCATTGGTATCACCTGAAAGATTCGAGAAAGAAAGAGAAAAGGTGAGGAGTAAACCTTTCTAAGATGCTCATCTTCTATTACTTCTTGCTTTTGTGTGTGTGTTATTGTGATTCTAATTTTACCAAATTTTTTTATTTTCTCAAAAAACTAATAAATTTTAATTACGATTTCTTCAAATGTACTCTTCTGAATTCCGGTCATGGTTGTGTATGTGTATGCGTGTGAAATTGAAAATATATTTTGATGATGTTTGTTGGAAATTGTTTGGTTTTTCATGTCTAAATATTATTTTTATTCTAATGTTATATCAATGAAAAATAGGATATAGAGCTGAAATTAAGAATATGGAGAAAGTAATTCACGAAAAATAGGACATGACAACATCTCCTTTTATTCCTGTTTCAAAGTTAATAGCAAAATTGTCGGACTCACTGCCGCGTAATAAGATACACTCCATGAAAGAAATCGAGAAGGACTTGAAAGTAAGAAAAATGATTATAAGTTTTATTATCTATCATTTATATTAATTTGCTTTGTCATAAATTTGGATATTTTAATGTAGGAAAGAAAATTTACTCGCCGCCAGATGGTCGATCACTTTCGGAAGATAATAAAGGACGATGAATTACTGATTTTCACCATCAAATCGCACAACAAAGAGGTATGATTCAAATTACGAGCGTTTCATTCAAAGATGCATTTTTATCTTCTCAACAATTGATTATTCTATTTATTTATTTATTTATTTCCCCTACAGAAAATGGCAACATCGGTGGTGAAAACTAATGCGGAATAATAGCAAGTGATGTGAGACAGAGAATAAATGTAATGCGATAAAAATTTGAATAACAAAAACAAGACTTTGTTACCTTTGTCCATCTCCTTCTATAAATTCATCTTGTTCTATCATCTCTTTCTCTTTTGTCTTCCAATATATTTTTTTACTTTTCAATCTCGAATTTTCCCACTTTGGTGATTCTTGGTTGGCGCCATCCTCTGTTTGTCTTCGTGAATCCGCTTCTCGGGAATCACGAAACACCCTCAAATTAGAAATTACACCACTTCCAATCGAACAATAGCTCGATACCAATTGTTGGTAGCGGACCCAGCGAACGTCGAGAGAAACCACCACAAACGGAAAACCAAAACACAATAAAAGAGTAAAGACACGAGATTTACGTGGTTGGCAAGTTGCCTACGTCCACGGGGGTAAGGAGGATTTTCACTAATAGAAAGAGAGAATACAAATTAGGATTACAAGTTCTCACAAAGAAACCCTAAAACAAACCTCTCAATCTCTCAAAGATCTCCTCTCCAAAGATGCACAAAACTCTCTCAAAGGCTGCTCCAAAACGTGCTTGAAACTTGCCCTAACAATCAGGTTAGGGGTTATTTATAGCCTCTAAACGAATTGGGTTTAAAACCAAATCCTAATTAGACCCGTTTTCGGAATCTGCCCAGATTAGTCGACTACAACTCATATTAGTCGACTAATGAACTGTAGATTAGTCGACTATAATACAGATTAGTCGACTACTCAGACCCAACGCAGAAATACACCTTTCTGTCGTCTACAGTGTAGTCGACTATAATGCCTAGTAGTCGACTACTCGTTCCCCGGCCAAAACTTGCTTTCATGCGCTCTGATGTAGTCGACTACAATGCCTAGTAGTCGACTACTGAACCTGAAAACTGTCTTGTGCATGTTTTTGTGCATGTTCTACACTTTTGTATTTCAGCATATATGTCAAGATCTCAATTCCATATTATAAATATATATCCACACTCTCCATTGGTATCACCTGAAAGATTCGAGAAAGAAAGAAAAGGTGAGGAGTAAACCTTTCTAAGATGCTCATCTTCTATTACTTCTTGCTTTTGTGTGTGTGTTATTGTGATTCTAATTTTACCAAATTTTTTTTTATTTTCTCAAAAAAAAACTAATAAATTTTAATTACGATTTCTTCAAATGTACTCTTCTGAATTCCGGTCATGGTTGTGTATGTGTATGCGTGTGAAATTGAAAATATATTTTTGATGATGTTTGTTGGAAATTGTTTGGTTTTTTCATGTCTAAATATTATTTTTATTCTAATGTTATATCAATGAAAAATAGGATATAGAGCTGAAATTAAGAATATGGAGAAAGTAATTCACGAAAAATAGGACATGACAACATCTCCTTTTATTCCTGTTTCAAAGTTAATAGCAAAATTGTCGGACTCACTGCCGCGTAATAAGATACACTCCATGAAAGAAATCGAGAAGGACTTGAAAGTAAGAAAAATGATTATAAGTTTTTATTATCTATCATTTATATTAATTTGCTTTGTCATAAATTTGGATATTTTTAATGTAGGAAAGAAAATTTACTCGCCGCCAGATGGTCGATCACTTTCGGAAGATAATAAAGGACGATGAATTACTGATTTTCACCATCAAATCGCACAACAAAGAGGTATGATTCAAATTACGAGCGTTTCATTCAAAGATGCATTTTTATCTTCTCAACAATTGATTATTCTATTTATTTATTTATTTATTTCCCCTACAGAAAATGGCAACATCGGTGGTGAAAACTAATGCGGAATAATAGCAAGTGATGTGAGACAGAGAATAAATGTAATGCGATAAAAAATTTGAATAACAAAAACAAGACTTTGTTACCTTTGTCCATCTCCTTCTATAAATTCATCTTGTTCTATCATCTCTTTCTCTTTTGTCTTCCAATATATTTTTTTACTTATTATTATTATTATTATTATTTTGTTATGTGCTGAATTTAGTGTTTGAACATTTTTTATTCATAGCTAGATAGCTAGAATTTCCTTTAACAATATATATAAAGAAAAAGAAAATCTATGTGAGTGACAAAAACGTCCTCCTTAATTTGTTCAAAGGATATTCATCTTTTGCGATTCAATTAAAGACTGATTCATCTAAAGCACTCGAGGGCCCGTTTAAGGATTAATTCTTTACAGATTAAGAACGAGTGTGACCTAAATCAATCAGATCCAAAATATATATAAAAACTAGGGTTTTATTCAAAGATCAACATCATTACAAGATAAAACAACACAAGAAAAATATCACTTAAATCACTAAGCACCACATTCAAGCATATCCATAAATCTCCACATCTTGCAACAATAAATATAAACAAATAAGATAAATATGTGGTTAATCAATGAATAAATTTCTGAGAAAGAATGTGGTTCATATGCTCTAGAAATCTTCATTATTTACAGCCAATATTGTTACCAACATGAAATATGTCTGAAGATCTTGGCAGTATATTTGCATTAGGCTTGAGTTTATCATAAGTAAATTGGATAGTGCGCAGATTCATCCTTCATGTAGAATGCATGGACTATGCAATAAAGATCAGTGTACTTGGATATAACTAGTCAAGTTAATTAAAGGCTAAATATCAGAAAACACCCCTTAACTTTGGACAATTATCGGAAAACCCCCCTTAACTTTCAAAACCCTTAAGTATTGGATTATCACAAAACCCCCTTTTAACTTTTAGATTTTATCAGAAAACCTTCTTTAACTTTGAGATTTTATCAGAAAACCCCCTTAAATTAGGGGGGTTTTTTGAGGGGGGTTTTTTGATAAAATCTCAGAGTTTTGATAAAATCTCAAAGTTAAGGGGGGTTTTCTGATAACCCCTAAACTTAAGGGGGGTTTTCTAATATTTTCAAAGTTAAGGGGGTTTTCTGATAATCATCCAAAGTTAAGGGGGGTTTTACGATATTTAGCCAAACAAGGAAAAGTTTAGACTATTTTGCAGTTTATATATATGTATACTTTTGTTTAATTGGGAAAATTTATAACTGACTCGGAGTAGAATCAATGGTGTGTTCTTGTGATACAAGATCACTCCTTCGAATTAATTTGTAACTAGTTATGTTGTACACTATGATTAGTTTAAATCTGTGGGAGGGTAATAACCCCAATATGCAAGAATCTGATGCTTTTAATTTGAACAAAGACCATATCTCAAACCATGGGAAGTTCATTTAGTGAGAAAAAATATTTTTTCTTTTGTCAGTAACATAATGTCGGACAACTTGAGATCTCTGTTTTTAAATTTCCAATTAAGTGCTTTTAACTTTATAAACTCTGCGGATGTGGCAAATTTGTTGTGACAATGTTATATGGCAACTGAGACATAAAAACAGTTAAGGATTGAGAAAAAATATCAATCGGCATGGAAGTTGCTGAAAATCTGATGCCCGTAAAAAAGTAAGAGACGTGTTCAGTTAACAAAACTTTTGGAAAGCAACTACAGTTTGGATGCTGAAATTATACAATTGCAATTATGTGGAGGCCTGAGGGTGGAAATGAACCAAATAATTAACAAATAGTTCGATAATTGTTCGAGTAATTATTCGGTCATATTCGATTCGGTAGTTCATTTACCACTAAATAAATATTTTTAGTATTCGAGCTTACTAATGAATAGAATTTAACTAGATGTATATTCGATTCGTTTGTCTATCAAATATTCGTTTAAAATTTGATCACTTATTATTTGTATTATTGCACATAAGATGTCATATTTTTAACCCACTTACCATTTCTACTTAAATTTTATGTAATGATTTTAAGACTTAAATAATCTTAAATCTATTTTATAATGAAATTTTTGATTTAAATATATATACATCATATATTATAAAGGAATAACTTTTATTTATGAATTTAAATACCATTTGAAAATCAAATTCTTTAGCGAGAATAAATATACTTTGATATTCGATAAGTATTCGTGAATATTCATGAATATTTATCAAATACCAAGTGTTCTAGTTTGAATTGAAAAACTCCATATATGAATATTAGAGTCCGCATTCGAATTCGATAATTTTATATAAATACAAATGCGAACACTTTAGTATTCGATTCGATTCGATCGTTTACCACCCCTACGTGGAGCAATATAAAAAACTTCCTATTGATTTGGGTGTTATTCAGTTTGTTTGCCCTTTTGATACTCAGTTCTCTTGTATTTTCAATATCGAAGGCATTAGGTCTAGCTTGTTTATTACCTAAATCCTATAAATACTAAAGTCTTAGTAGACCAATCTGGAGATCGTATTTTCATTTACTCACTTTCTGTCTATACAACACTTAAGTAGTTAGTCTCTCTGGAGACCAATTCCGATTACAGAATGCAAAGCTTCAGAAGCTCTCATACTTTCAAGATCATTTCTTTTTTTCAGCAAAACGGTGGGTACTTGCCCCCATGTTCCATCAATAAGAGTTTAACGAAACAATCCAAAATACAGCAAGAAAGAAAATCCACAAACAAAAAAGGTCTTTAAGTTAAAATGTGGCAAAGCAAAGACAAAACAAAACACATAATGATAACACCCAACCAAGAACTAGAAGAAAATAAATAAACTCTGTTTCTTAGAAACTATAATCAGGAAGGTCATTGTTATAATAAAATGAACTTGTCCATGTGTATCGAAATTGGTCCTGATATGCGTCTAGCATCTTAGACTCGGATATGGCGACATTTTACATCTAATTTAGACTCAAATTAGTTCTAATCTCCAACTTGTTTTAGTAATTAATATAGATCTACTAAGCAGTGGGTTAAAATGAGATTATCATTGTGAGCGCTTCACCTACGTATATACAAAGGTACATTGTTGTTAACTTATGCTAAGGAGAATTGATAATACAAGTGACTTGTGATAAAAATATATAACAATAGTTTCATGTCTAAGGTTTGTTCCATATTGTTTTCAGAATTTAAACTTCTAAAATTCACTTTTTTTGTTTATTCAAATAACTTTAATGCTTGTAGGATTTGAGGCCTTCACGGAAGAAAACTCTCAATGCGCGCTATACCTAGAGACAATGCACATCTCCTAAATTATCATATATTATTGCTTCAAAACCAAGATTAAATGTATAGAGTAGGCGTACTCAGAATTGTAATCTTTGTGAGATACATTGGTTAGGGCAAATGAATCTATAGATCTAAATGTCCAAATTCTTTGATGCACGGTTACTTGAGGAGCAAGCACCCATTATTTGATGCAGATACATAGAATTTTGTATATGAGCTTGTGTGGTCACATTAGTCCTCCCCAGATTTGACCTTAAAAGTACTTGAGTAATTTTGTATTTTTAGCATATATGTCAAGATCTCAATTCCATAGTATAAATACATATCCACATTCTCTATTGCTATAACGAGAAGATTCCAGAAAGACAAAGAAAAGGTAAGGAATGAACTTTTCTGAGATGCTCATCTTCTATTGCTTCTTGCGTTATTGTGGTTATACCAACTTTTTGCAAAAGTTTTTCTAGAGTACTCTTCTTATATTTTTAGATTAGTTAAATGAAAATGAATTTTGATGACTTTTTGGAAATTGGGTTTTTGCATACCTAAATTATTGTTATTCTAATATTTTATCAATGAAACATAGGAGTTAGTATGGCTGGAGCTGAAAATAAGAAAATGGAGAAAGCAATTCGTGAAGAAGGTCCATCCAGCTCTAGTGATATAGCGAGGGGGCCCACTTCACCTTTTATTCCAACTTTAAAACTCATAGCAAAATTATCTCACACTCTCTCACTCGATAAGATATGCTCCATGAAAAAAATCGAGAAGGACTTGAAGGTAAGAAAAATAATTTGCAAGGTTTTCTATTATTTACATTTGCCTTGTCATTAACGTGGATATATATGTGTGATTTAGAAGCGAAAAATCACTCGTCGTCAGATGGTTAATCTCGTAAGGAAGACAGTAAATGATGACGATTTGCTTATTTCCGTCATCAAATATTATAATAAAGAGGTATGATTCTAATTTTAACCATTACCTGTTTGTATAATCCTCGATATGTGTAAAAATGTGTTGCGTAACTTATGTTTATTTTTATTTTCTGCTCATCTATACACAGATTATTGATAGTAAAATATTAATTTGTTTTTAAAATGTTTTATTTATATCAATTTAGGATTATCTACTTTATCTTCGTGCATGTTTATGGATAGCGTTTAAGATGAATATTTATTCCAAATTTTAAAGAAATATTTTCATAACAATAATTAATTATATATTTTTTTTCTTTTTCTATTATTTGCGCAGCAGGTTGGGACCTCGATAATGAAAGCCAATGTCAAGAATGGCGAGTGAGATGCGATTGGAAAGGAATAAATAAATGTACCTGTTGAATAATAATAAAAGAAAAAAATTGCGTTTATTTTGGTGTTATGTTAAAATGTTAAATTTAGTCTAAAGCATCTCTCTTTTTAAATTCAAGGTTTTATACGGTGTTACGAGAAATTGAGTTTGTGCAAAGTAAATCAATCAGATCCAAAAACATAAAAAAACTAGTAATTTTTTATTCATTGATTATCCATCATTACAAGATAAAAGCGAGAAAAGAAAGATTTAACACTAGATACTTCAGCACCACATTCAAGCATAGTCATAGATCTCTCACCTCCACATCCTGCATCAACAGCGAACAAAACAAATCAGAAAAATAAAAATAAAAATAAAAAAACTCAACAAAAAAGACATCAAAAAAAAAAAGAGAGAACTTACGGTAACAGATCGATCGATGGATAATCTAATCGCTGTCGCTGCTGCTGCTGCTCCCATCGTGATCCTCGCCGTGCTTCTTCTTCTTCTCCTTCTTCTTCTTCTCCTTCTTCTCTCCGTCGTGCTTCTTCTCGTCGCCGCCGCCATGGATCTTGTCCTTGACCTTGTCCATCACGCTGCCGCCTTCACCATGCTTCTTGATCTCCTCGTGTTTCTTCTCCTCGACTTTGTGGTGCTTTTCTTCCTCTTTCTTGTGATCGGCTCCTCCTCCCATTCCCAATTTCTCCTCGATCTTGTGAATGATTCCTGCCATTTCTTGATTTTTTTTTTATTCGGGTTTTCTTCGTTTGTGGGTTTGTGATGATGATGATGATGCTGGGTTAGTGGGGGTATTTATAGGGAGGAATTGATCGGTGGAAGGGGTAAGGTTCCGCGTCACGGGACTTCCGTGAAATCAGCCGGTTGGCTAAAAAAATACATTGACCTGATTAAGGGGTTTATTTCAGGGCTAAATATCAGGAAAACCCCCTTAACTTTGGACAATTACCGGAAAACCACCCTTAACTTTTAAAATATCAGAAAAATCCCCCTTAAGTATTGGGATTATCACAAAACCCCCTTTTAACTTTTAGATTTTATTAAAAAACTCTCCTTAGCTTTGAGATTTTACCGGAAACCCCCCTTAAATTAGAAGGGTTTTCTGATAAAATCTCAAAGTTAAGGGGGGTTTGTTGATAACCCCTAAAGTTAAGGGGGGTTTCTAATATTTTCAAAGTTAAGAGGGTTTTTCTGATAATCATCCAAAGTTAAGGGGGATTTTCTGATATTTAGCCTTTATTTTATTAACTTATTTTATTAATTTATTATATGAATTTATGAGATAATTTGTACATAAAAAATGCAAATCCTAGCAGGCCAGCAGCCAATAAATTAGAATTAGTTGATATTTTATGATTTTTCTATTGAGTGAAAAATGAGGTTGAGTGCTATACATTTACATGGTAAGCGTTTAATTTTAGAAGGAATCACAATTATTTACTAAATAATAAAGAGTTATAATCAACTAGTAATTTCTTTATTAATCAAATTCCTTCTGATCCAATGGCGGCAATGAAATTTCCAAATAGTTCTCCTATTTATTTTTTATATGGATCACAGGAGTTGCACGCATGCATATTGTTATAACTAGTATGCAGCCCACAGGAGAATTTAAATTTGATTTTACTGTAGTTGCTACAGTAATATTTTTTGAAATAATTGTATACTGTAGCATTCTTGTAGATCTTCTGATCTTTTAGAGATTTTGCTTTTACATGAAAAGTAGTTGATACAAATTGTACTAAAAATAATAAAAGATAATAAAAATTTTATTTGAGAAAATAATACAAATTTTCATATATTAGAAAAAAAATGTATTGTATACTATCAGAATTGACTCTATCAATTTTATGATACTCTTGAAAACGTAAATAAGTACTTCCAAAATGTATTGCTAAAACTCTGTCGGCCATATTAATTTGTGCAAATTTTTAAATATTTTTTCTATAAAATAGTGTATGCTATTTTGGAGCAAACCATATACTACTTTTTTAAATGTAAAATTAATTAAAATCTCAAAGCCCAACAAAAGTCGGTGAGCGCGCATACCCGTGTCTCTTCCAGCGAGTTAAGTAGTACACTCGCTCGGGCCGCGTAGTTAACACGACCACCGAATCAATAGGATCACGCCACGTATAGGAAGTTTGGACACTGTTACCGAGGATGTCGGCTCCGGATAAGGTCAATTATTTAACGATATATGCCAGGGACCCATCCGCTATTTTAACACCCAGTGTAAAATCTACCGTTAAATTTGATCTGCTGGATAACCGACGGTAAAGATGAACGGGTTTACTGCAGAGGTCGAAGTTTCGGTACCGCACAATATGCTGCGTCGCGACGTCGTCCTCCGATCGTGTCGGCCATGATCTGACACAACCGCGTCGTACTCTAATGAACGAATCATACTGCTCCACGTGGCTATTTTCTTACAGTACCTGACACGTGGCTCTTCGACAGTCGCTGGTCTGACAAGAAAAGTCATGGAGGGGTCAGATTCGTTGAAAGGTTTTCATGATAACACGAACCTTTGAGATGGACCCATAAATGGGCTGGCCCAGAAGTATGCTTTGTTTTATGGTCCATGGGTATCTTATTCGACAATGATTGTTTCTTTGTTTATGGATCATTTCAAACTCCACAAATTTAACAATATACGTTGAACATACGTAATATATAAATAGGACTTTTGATGATAGTAATTCATACACTGCATATAACATATCAAATAATTGATATATATCAGGCAAAATGAAACAATCGGGTTTTAAGTCAGGTTACTGTATGCCCACATGAACTTGCGTCTGTTTACAAATCGAGTGGATTCCCAATTAGATATGAGACTTGGCCCCTGTACAAAATCAAGTGGATACCCAACTAGTTATTAGACTTAGCCTGTTTACAAAATCAAAATCAAGTGGACACCTAACTAGATATTATGCTCGACCTATTTACAAATCAAGTGGATACCCAACTGGACACTAGATTTGGCCCGTTCACAAAGTCAAGTGGAGTATAAGTCCAAATAGTAATTTTATAAGTAAAAAATGGATATAATGTGGAGGCTCATTTTACTAAATGAGCTACCAAGAGATAGTCATGTAATGAAACTCACTTTGCTACTCACATCGAAATATGTGAACATCACCCTCCCTATCTCTTGATAGCTAATTTTGATAAATAAGCTGTCACCTAATAACCATCATTCCTGTTTTATAATCAACTTTACAACATACAAATTGCAAGTTCCATTCACATAGACCCATATATATGGGATTGGTCTTCATTCAAAGTTTTACATTTAAATTGAATTCATCTCTTCTAATTTTTATATTAAGCATTGAAGTGGAAAAACATAGAATCAAGTTAAGAGATTAAAAAAAATTAGCAAAGATGATAGAGATTTGTCTACAAAAAGAAAAGTTTAAGCCTAGTACATTGAAAACACATCACATGATTATCAAGTGATAATAGTTGGAATTTCCTTTGAAGCTCATTCCTCTCCAATTAAATGGTAATTGGAGAGTCTCCAATTCCTCCAATCATTATCGTACATTAAGAATTTAAGGGACGAGATTAGCACGCGAGATAAAACCATTATGATCTTGAAAAACACTATTTTTCGAAAACTACTATTATTTGAAAATCACTATCACAATAGTGAAATCCTACATGGCCTAATCTCATCTATTAAATTCATAATGTACAGCAATACTTGGGGGGATTTGAGACTCTCTAGTTACCAACCAATTGGAGAGGGTCTAAGCCATTACTTTCATTTCTTCACTTGTCCCAACATGAACTGCATAAATTAAACTGTAGCAAAAACATCCTCGTTAAAACAATATTTAGAGTAAAAAAACAATTATGAACATTGATGTAACTTCAGCTTCCCCTCTCCAAAAGTTAAGCTAGCTTAAATATTAGGTTACTTAATTGCAATTAACCAAAATATAAAATCATAAAAGTGGATATTTACCTTGCATAATCACCAAATCCCCTCATATTTCTCGAAGTATCCATGCAGTAGCTTTGTGGTTAGTTATTTCATCACCACAGAAAGAAAGCCGCCTCGCCTCGATCTCGATCGATCTCGATGGACGGAGGCGGCGGCGGCGGCGGATCGCTGTCAGATCTCTACCAAAGCGCGCGAAAGCTTCTCCTCCAAGCAAGGAACGGAATCGAGAAGCTCGAGCGATTCGAATCGGCCGCACTCTCTTCATCCCCATTGTCGTCATTACCTCCATCGTCATCGGGTCCTTTGATCGGGATCGGATCCAACTCTTCGACGGAGCTCGCATTCGCGATCAAGAAGGATATCGACCAGATCCAGTCTTTGTGTGCGGATATGGATCGGCTCTGGCGGTCGATTGCTTCCAAAGGACAGCGCGATCTCTGGAAGAGGTGATTTCTGAATCTGAGTTAGGGTTTCTGCTGTGTGTTTGCTGAAAAAGATTTGATCTTGTCACTGTGTAGTATTGGCTTTGATCAATGATCTTCAGTTTGGTGATGAATTTATATGGATAACACTCTTATGATACAAACAAATTAAAAACTAAGATGAGGAAGTGATTGTAGTAGTTAAATTTCGTGCCTGCTTGATCCTGATCGCCATCGATCATTCGATCCGCGTGTGATTTTATTGGTTTTTTTGTTGTAATGGCTTAGAAACATTTGTTAAGCTTTGCATCTTGGGGTTTATATAGGTTATGTCATAATGCTGGACTTATATAAAATTTTGCTTCTTAGAAATGTTTGATCTAAGTCGTAAGCTGCAACTAGAAGGGCATTTGCAATGCAACAAAACAAACACTTGCACCCTGGCAAAAATGACCCACTTGCAGGCAACTCTAGTTGCAGACTACCGAACAGCCCCTTCGCAATTCATTGGTTTGCGAGTGGGAAAATATTGATTTGTTAAAATTCCTCTCAACGTCATGCTTCCTTGGATGGAGATTCCAAAATATGCCTGAAATACTTGAAACTAGGGCCTTGTCTGGTTGTCTTATTAAAAAATGCCCAGTTGCTACAGTAACCGCGAACTGAGACATCCAGCTGTATCTGACAGCTACATTATTTGCACCTCAAATCTCTCCTTTTTGCTGAGAAAAGCTGTGGGCTTGCCAACTGAGCCACAGTAGATCCACCTCAGCTACAGTAACCGCACTTATATGAGCAAACCAAACAGAGGAGTTTGGTGTAATACTGTAGCATCTGGCATCTACAGTATTACACCCCAAAAAATGGCCAAACAAACAGGCCCTAGATATGGGGGGGTCAGATTTCTGAGGCATTTTACCACCAGAATGGGGTTGGTCTTTTTTGTATTCATGTGTTAGTTCAATGTTTGATTGGTGCAAGGTTTGCGAGTTTCTTAAGCCAATGTATGTTTTCCGGGTACCTCGTTGCTAGTAAATTCCAGGTGATCTAGTTTTGGAGCCCCTGGGACCACATCCTTTGGTATATTGAGTGAGAAGAATAGCCCACCCCTTTGTTTAACGTTTCTCTATTGATGCATGATATATGGACTTATCCAATGCCATTGTGATAGAAGCAGAGTGATCTTTATTAGGTAAATTGATCACATTGTTTGTGTTATTATGATAGGTTTGAATGATAGCAAAATGCATTCTTAGTACTAGCATTAAAAAGAACATGCAACACTGAGGGATGGAAGGAAGGTGAAGGGAGTAGATTCTCCTTTAATATTTAAATCACTAGCATGTGTGAATGTAAGTCAGTAAAACAAATAGCTTTCATGCAGTTCTCCACAGCCTTTGTGTAATGATTGAGATTTTTGGTTCTTATCCACTAACACATACCCATTATGTTTAAATCTTAACCACTAAATCCATAATCCCTACATCTAAGGGAATCTTAACAAATCAAATCTCCTTAAAAACCTAATCCCTCTCCCTCAAAACCTTCTCACGGGAACAAAAAAAAACGGAAAAAAAAAGAGAAAAAAAAGAGGCCGGAGTCTCTGCGATCAAGAGGAGAAGGAGGAGAATAATCATGGTTTTTATCTTTTGATTTGGGCAATCCAGGCAAGTGTTCA
This sequence comes from Asparagus setaceus, assembly GCA_012295165.1. Lineage (NCBI taxonomy): Eukaryota > Viridiplantae > Streptophyta > Magnoliopsida > Asparagales > Asparagaceae > Asparagus > Asparagus setaceus. The sequence goes on from CM022706.1 coordinate 29,597,264, forward strand.
CTTCTTTCGTTGGTCTTATGTATTCGTACTTCTTCTTATCTCAATTCCTTCATGATTCTTTTGCTAGAAGTTCATCCAATCATATTATTCATAATTACAATTTATTGTGTATCTTGCTCCTTGATTCATGAACGATCGATCTATGAATTCTCCAATATATCACATGCGCATTCCTAAAGGAAATTTCGGTTTGATTGCATCCAAGACTTTTTATGATACAACTACACTTACGATAAATAATTATATTTTGTAGTTAAATCTTTATTTTGATTCTTTAGTTTTAGAGAGAAACGGAATCATACACAAGCCCAAGGATTTTTGTTCACTCTATGAAAGTTTGATGGCAAGAGCTGTAAATAAATTGAAGTTTATGTCCAATTGGTATTCTCTTTATTTCCTTGTTCCTATCAAATTATCCACTATATAATTCATGATCCTTGGCCAGTATTTGTTCTAGTATCTGTTTAGAATATCTGTGATTAAGTTCAAGTTCATACGTGTGTTTGTATATGTGTAGGTGTAAATCAATAATTCTAATATTTTCCTGTTTGTTTGTATATGTTCTTGATTCAAATTTATTTTTGATATTTTTTTACTTATAGCTATTCTTAGTCTTGTCCATATTTAGTTCCTTAGATTTCCATGCTAAGTCCACGAAGGCTCTATCATTGTTCAAAAGCACCAATCAAGTGAAAGCACTTTTATTATCTCCGATGCATGAGATAAATTATTAGATGGGTATCCACTATTACGTTATAATAAATTTTTCTAAACTCGGCTTGATTTATAAAATGTAAGTCATTATTGCTAAGCTAGTGACATTATCCATGATTCTATGTAATTTTATTTGTTGAGAATTTCATGATGGCCATTGCCGGTGATCCACTTGGTTTTGTATATTTCCTTTTTTAAGTTTCAAATTTAGTTGACAATTTTCAAGGATGTTTTGAAAGCGTGTTTCATGAAAATTGTAAGATTTAAATATTTTCCTTTAAATTATTTTCTTAACATGGGATGTATTTATATTCCCTTTATAGAAAATATTTATTTTATCTTTGATACACTTAATTAGTTTTCCTAAAATTGTAGGGATTCTTCCTAGAGATTTATAACAAATCCAACTTTCCAATTCTACAAAACCATCCTTATTTCAAAGGTTAGTTTCCTTAATAGTAAGGTTTATCCTAGATTGAAGTCAATTAAACTTATTCAGAAAAGGATTAGAACACAACTTTCTTTTTAAAAGTCAAATTTATTTCCTATAACTAGGAAATTTTCTATGCTTCAGCAAATTGAAGATTCTTACAAATACTATTGCTTTACATCATTTTTTCTTTGGTTACTTACCTATATGAACGTCCTTAACGAAACATCCATTTAGCTGGTAACACCTCATGACCAAGCTTATAGCCAAACTCTAGTTTCTCTCATTCTTTTTCATATTTTATATGTTTTTATATATATTTTATATTTCAAATGCATGGTGAGAAGTTGATGTTCATGTCTGCTAAATTGGAAGCTTTATATTTATGTATTAATAAGTTAGTGTATAACTTGTATGAAACTGTTACCTTATATGAACCTATATGTACTTGAATCCAAACCGAGCACCCGAATCCGGTTATAGATAGATATTTAAAGTGTGACTACTATCATATCATGTTAGATATTGTATTATGATGGCATATATACAAATTTCAGGACTCTCGCTTGATCACGTAGTGACATCAACTAAGTAGATTGTGCATGAATACGTATCTCATTCGGTGTGAATGGTAAGCATGACACGGTGACACCGACTATATGTTTCGTGGATAACTCTTGATTTATACATATTCTTGATCATGTTTAAAGTTCATATTTTGTGGGATTGTACCATAGGGATTCAAGTGCCTAAATTGGCCAAAATGGTCCTGGTATTTTTATGAAAATTATTTAAACAATTTGGATTAAGGTAGAAACATTTCATGCACAATCACAAGTTTAAAAGTGATATCAAGGGGTTAAATATTGGGGAGTTAGAGAGTGAAGACTTTGATGTATATAAGCGGTACTCTTGTTATCCTGGATATTCATGTTTCAGATCATGTTTCAGAGGCCAAGTGCAGTAATTACTTTTATCATGTTGCCGTGTTCAGGGCCTACGGAAGCGAATTTATATATATGAAAGTTTCCACCTCTAATTCAAATAACATAAAATCAAAATGTCACATGTTTGATTATGATAATGAATGACTCTATAGTCAGTAGAAAATTGAATTTAGTTTAATTTCTTTGATTTTGAAGTACTGCATGCGTTGCACTAGGTTACCGTGTAGTAATAGGAATTTTAGATTAACTTATATTATTAATCCCAAGTGCTATGTGTGTATATATATATCGCACACCCTCATGTGTACTTTTTCTTCATTTTACACACTTGTTGGGAGTTTTGACTCCACAGGGTTTGCATACCCGGACTCGGAACTGTTCTTTCTTAGCGGGATCGAGAGTACTTTGAGGATCGTGCCAGTGACGGTGATCACCTTCTATCCTATCGGTTTTTACTTTCGGTTGTTTAGGTAGTGATTTAATTGGACTTTTCTTGTGCATGTGGCTTTTCTAGACTATGATGTTTCCTTATTCTCTTTTCCATTTTGAACTTGTAGTTGAACTCTGTCATTTTGGAGATCTCTTTATCTATATATTTCTTCTGTTCTTTTAGTTACATGCTCGCTGGTGTAGTTTTAGTTGTATATCTGTATACAGGATGATCTAGAGGCGTGAATGTGGCCGAATGGCTGCATTGCCGACCGAGTCGCGTTTCAAATTATTACATTTTGGAACCGGGGCGTGACACTTTGAATTCATCTAGTTAGTGTTACGGAAAACAATCAGACATTGTTTAGGTGATATCCACTTATGGACATATAGTGATAAAACTTGCAAGACAACGTCCCAGGTAGATACAGCTGGTTGTGGAGAGCCCGGGCAATTCCTTAGAGCAGGTCCTTTGGCATTGTGTCATGCTCCACAACCGAACCGACTTTCGATGATAAAAGGCTTTGGTTATATGTTTCCTTATGCTTAACACGTAGTTGGCATCCTCTCCATCATTCATACTTCATAATGTCCGTGACATTCTAATTTCCCAGTCTTTATGGAAAAGCATATGGTTTTGGGGAGTGCTTAACATATTAAAAAACTTTTAGCTGTTTAGGACTCTAAGAAATCATATGCATTTTTATTTTTTTTATTTGAAGTTCTCAATCTTTTTACTTGGTTCAGAAAAGTGGAACAGGTGGCAGAAGAGGGTGATTCGTTGAAAGAAAGTCTAGACAGACTTTCAGCTCGACAACAGAAGCGAATGCAGGAAGCTAAAGAGAGAGCAGAACTAATGCAAAGAGCGGTATGTGGTCTTAGTTTTTAACAGCGGTCAATTTTTCTTGGCATCCATTGAACACGATATATTACCGTTGTTGGGTTTAGGAATATCGTCAATTAACTCTAATCATGTATATAACTAAGACAAGATTCCTTTTGCAGAATGGGGATGGTGAACACGTATTGAAAATTTTTGATGATGAAGCTCGAGCAATGGAGTCAGCTCGAAATTCTCACATAATGATTGAAGAAGCCTACTCCACTGGAGTAGCTATTCTTTCAAAATATGCAGAGCAGAAAGATCGTCTCAAGGTAAGGATGCAAGGTTCAAAATATAGCATCTCCTTCATTCATTACCCCAAATGATTGAAATTAAAAACTGATAAAACTGGAAAATGATTCAATTTCTGATTGCAGATAGCTCAAAGGAAGGCTTTAGACATACTCAACACAGTTGGGTTGTCCAACTCTGTACTAAGAGGGTGTTTGGGGGAGCTTTTTTTGTGGTCAAACTAGCTTTTAAGCTAGCTTTTTCATATCTACCTGTTTGGTAATATATCAAATAAGTTAACTTATAAGTTTTATTTTGAAAAGCTGGTATACCCCAGCTTTTCAAAAACTAGCTTATAAGCTCACCTAAATAAGCTAGGTTTGACCAAAAAAATTACTATTCTATCCAAACAATTTTTATAATATTTTTATCATAAAAGATAAAAGCCACTAAAAGGTAGCATAACTTATAAGCTTAAAAAATTAAGCCCTCCCAAACACCCACTAAAGCTTATTGAGAGGAGACACCGAGTTGACAAGTGGGTTGCATATGCTGGTATGATAATTACAGTCATTCTGGTGTACATGTTCTGGAGGTGGACGCACTAATTTCTTATGATTTGTTGATTAAAAACACGCTAGATTTCACGAAATGTCCGAGGAGATGTACAAAGGAGTTGTAAAGATTGTTCAATTTTTGTTCTAAGATATAGTATAGTTTAATTAAAATCACATGTAGTTTATGCATTATTCTCTGATGAATGACATGCCGATTTCGCTTGTATTTTGATTCTTCATCAGGTAGCTTTTCCAATCCGTTGATGAGATTATGATCTAATATCTGCAGATAACTGTTAGCAGCATTTTGATTTTAGTGGTATTCTCTGAGATGAACTAAAAGAATTGCCCGTTCAAATTTAAAGTGATCCTTTTGGTGATGGACTACAAGAATTTTGCAAGAGAAATACTTCTGAGGATGGAGAACACCATTTGTTTTCTGGTTCTTGTCATCCAGTATTGTTGAGTAGAATAGCCTTCATGCCCTTCACATCTTCGGTGAGGCTGGCTTCGGCTCCGTATCTTTTTTCCTTCCATTTTCTTGATTAGCTTTTGTTGATGAGAACAAGGGAGTACAAACATTTTTGCCTTGGCTTGTGCAAACATATGGAACAAATCCAATTGAATGTGCATGGTTCTTTCTCATTTTTTCTAAGGCATGAAATCATACAGTACCTCGTTATGTTGAACTGCAAAGCGCATGATCCAACAAACAAATCTGAGCAACTCATAGCTGACCATCTCAGCTATTCAGTGAATTGCAAGAATCTCAAATATCGGATGTGGCAATGATTTAACATTTCCTATGGGAATCATCAAGGGGACTGATGTTTCGGTTTATGCTTGAAAAGCATGCCGAGCTTCATACTTAATTATCAACTTATAAAAGAAAACATAGAGGGAAAGGTGCTTGCCGACTTTAAAAAACATTGAAAGGACAGATCACCATATTCATATTATATTTAAGAGTACAAAATGTATACATGAATACAAAATGTATACCCAGCTTCATGGTTCAGCCACCACAATATATGAACCTCAATGAGCATTGGGACGAAAGCAACTAATTGAATATTCAAGTCAGATCTCATTCTCAAAATTTCTAAATTCTGGTGCTTCTCTTGTTGAATATCTACTACCCTCTGGTAAATTTTTTTTAAAAGAAAAGGAGACAGGACTTCCTGGTGCCTCGCTTGAGTATATCTTCTGAGCGTCCAAAGAGCTATAACTGAAAGATGCCCAGGTGCTCGGCAGGAAAAAGCTCAAACTGTACTCAGTCTCCCTAGTAAACAAGGGAGAAAAAATCACCATATCTTCTTTCTGACCCAAAAGAGAAGCAGCACAACTCCAATCACAACAGCAACAGGAGCCCACTTCCGGATCAGAGCCTGCAAAAAGATCATCGTATATCAGCTAAATTTTGTTTGTTTGGACAGGCTGCAGGAATTTAGAAGGTTTGCATTGAAAGATAAGTGCTAATAAAATTCTAGAAGGTACACCCCCCCAACCCCCGCATGCGCGCGGTGAGAACAGCCACAAAGCTAGTACATGCACATGCTCGTTTACATGGAAGTGAATAACATTTAAACATCCGAAGACTCATTGGTCAAAATGAGTTGCTGCATTGGGACAAACAAATGTGTTACTTAAAGACCTGACACAAATGTCAAGTGTCTTGCATCATCAAATATCTGACAAGGTAATCTTTGAAGACAACAACTACCATCAACAAAACCTTTATCCAAATTTTAAGTGTCAGCAACATGAATCATATTCTTCCACTCATTTATGTTGTCATGTCCTTCTCAGTAGTTTCTAACCAAGTTCTCTTAGGCCTACCTATATTCCTTTCTCTATTAGCTCTAATGTTATCACTTTTTCCTAATTGGTGCATTTTAATGACCTTCGTTACACATGACCAAACCATCTCAAACGATGCACTGATCTACTCCATGTACTAATAAGAACATCGATTTTCTGAACTCCTTATGCACGAGCTTGAGGTGTTTCCAAAATAAGTGTTATGTTCTTCATAATGAATTATCAACTTGACATACAAGCTACTATAATTTGCGATAAGTTCAAAAAAGAAGTACAACCACACTGTGTTAGCAAATTAATTAAAAGACAAACAAGACAACAAACATATATATTGTACCTGTCGATTCAAATCTTTTGCTTTATCAGCGTAGATGCGAGATTCAGATGTCAACCGACTTGACATTTCACTGACCTCTGCATAAACATTGCACCAATTCATTAGTCACATAAATTGAGAATTGGGTTTTCATAATTACTGCTTCAGATTAAGTTGAAAGGTAAACCAGATGTAAAGCAATATAAAGGTTGCTTAAGACAAAAACTCAAAGAAAGTATGAACTATGGATTGCAACCTGGAACTTCCATGATCTTAAAAATTGCACACATTGGTGGTGAGTAAAACTTTGTCACATGTAACTTTAAAATTTAAACCTTACTTATGAACTCTTTACAGTTCAAGAATCTATATTTGATTTCCAAATCCCCAAATTTCTTTAATGCTACCTGTGTAGTATAGTTACTTCAACTATTGGAGCCTTTTTCTTTCTTTCTTTTTTTTCTTTTTTTTTTCTTTTTTTTTTTTAGAAAACTTGATTGGACATGACATTTTTTGCTGTTGCTGTTGCTGTTTAGTATGAAGAATTTCGGAAATTGTTAAAATTGTTGGTGATTTGTAATTTCGTGTCATGTCTGATGTTGGCATGTTTGTGTCCATGTACGTGCATCCAAAAATAACATAAACTAGAAAATACAGTCGTCACTGGGATTTAAAATAAATCCAGACTGACATTAGCGCTACATTTTGATGACCTAATTGCTATACCTAAGTTCTGTTCTTGTCTGTTCGTCATCTCCATATAGTCCCATCTTATATCAGCATCAAGAAGAAAAACTGAGATTAACATAAATCCACTTTGACACTTATGCTAAGCATTTTGATGACCTTGGTCACTATACCAGAGCTGTGATCTTGTCTGTTTATCTTTCTCCACTTTTCCCATCTCATGTCAGACACAAGAGAAGAAAAAAGTGCAATGTTAAAAGAGCATGCCTTATCACCAATTGCATCTTCCATCTATACATGCTACCACTATAAACCACACCAGAATTCCCAATGTTTCATGATCATAACTGGAGGTCAAATTCTTCCTTTAATGTGAAAGCTTAAGGCACATGTCAGCTGGCTACGAAAGTTCGAACTTTCTTGCTTTAAGTTTCTAGCAGATCATATGCCAAACATCTCTCAGCAAAATGTACATCATGCATCATTAAGTTGTTAAAATATATCTTTAGATGCATACAGCAACAGAGTGAACTGCATCTATGAAATCTATATGAAGCTATTACTGTCACCAGTAGGGAAGTCAAAAAAACGAACTGGAATAAAAATTCAAATGAAGATGGTCAGGTTATGAATGTTGCATTTGTTTTCTTTTGACTGGCTCTGGTTGTGCCACCAATATAATAGCTTCGAGGACTTAAATAGTTTTTGAATTTTGACCAGTCAAATAACTATTTAGAGTAGGCGATTACAAAGAGAGACATCAATGACCGTGAGGCAACTGCAGATTGGTGATTAGCTAGTGCTCGTATGAAATATGAACAATATTGTATGATTCAACTCATATTACCTAAATACAGTAATTATCAAAGACCCAAGTATAGGATAATGATAAAACAATGAAAATAAAGTACGAGAAAAAGTGAATACAAATATAGAAAACTAAGGAAGATCAAGGACTCACGATCCAATTTTTCCCCAACACCAAGAACTTCTTGAACATTGCGAGTCATTATCTGGTGGACTTCATAAAGCTCATCATTTAACTTTGCGAGGTTCCTTTGGGTACGAGTATCCAAGTACAGTTTCTTAGTCTTCTGAATGAATGTATCTTTACAATAGTAGCATGTAAAACAAACAGAAAATCAGCAAAATAAATGACAATTTTGATCAACTATGCTCACGCAGAATTTGAAACAAACAGTTGTATATAACCTACCAAATTTGATAAAAGCATACGGCCTTGCAGCAGTCTCAATTTGATTCCCATTGACTTTCTCGAATTCATTTTTGAGGTCCTCTAGGTACTGAAAAGCAAGCTTCTTTGGGTATGACCGATCACACATTGTCAAGTAACAGACACGGCCTTCAATGATATAGCTGTGTAGTTGTGTCAAGGTACCGACAAAAAATACTAGATGAATTTAATTGAATACCACATACGCGCAACATAGCCATATATCAAAACATTGGGCTATATAAACCTTATCAGATGCACAGGAGACATATAATGTGGGTTGAAGGCTACCATATAACAGTCTTTAATTATTCTTTAATTATTCAGGTTAAGAATTTAGATACAGCTTAATTTACGATCCATTTAACACATAATCAGACTTTATGCATAAAATCTGATTCCAAAACTCTGGTGGATACAACCCTCATATCAAATGAAAATTGATCATTATCACCTATTCTGATGCTATTAATAACTCTATTAAGCCATGTCCAATATTCACCATGTGTACTGACATGCCAACTTGTAGTGTTTTTAAACATAGCACAGAAGCAAACTGCCCATCCCCAGTAATATCAAGTGCAACGGATGCGAGTATGATGGTGTCTCCATAGACATGCATAAAAGGAGAATCAACACCTGCGTAGCAGGGAAACACTTCTATCATGAACATGTCTTATGTCGGATATAATGCTTTTTACCATGCCATTAGTTTGAAAATGCTTTTTAGAATTTGATGTGGGTCGGTATGTTGTATTATGTGTCAGCACTTCCATGCTTGCGCTTGGTTAGACCATCTATGAAAGCAAAGGGTTTCATTTTATAACATCTAGTTCTCATGTCACATTAACTATGGAAATGCTTCTGCACATATATTAGCTTCAATAATAGAAAAGAATCTTTTAGTATATAGTAATTACAGGATAGTATGATCTGGTAGTAATAAAAATCAAAGGATACTGGAAGAAGTAAGGGCCAGTCTCAATTGACATCCTGGAAGCCTCGTTATGTCCTTTAGACAAGTTCTTAAACAGAAGTTTCGCTTGCTGCTTGTAGAATTCAGCATCTTTCTGATCGCGCCCGTCATCCAATCCTTCTGCTAATGGAAGGCCATCAGTTACACGCGCTATCATTGTCAGCTTCACCATCTCATGCACAATTAAGGAGACAAACAAGAGGTTGCCAAATATGATATCCTTAATTGACCTAGGTTTAGCAAAGAGGAAAATATCAGATTAATAATCGGGATGTTATGATGTGATATTCTACAAGTGAAATTAATATAAAAAGAACAACAGTAGCTCAACTCATTTTCAAGCAATGAAATCTAGGGTGACAAGACTTCGTCATAATTGGGGCTTTTAAAACATGGAAAGATACATGCTGGTGAAACTAAAGTTAAAGATAACCGTTCCTAGACTCCAACTTGGCCCCATGTCCATGCACAGGACACTAGGTCCCTATTTCCCTCATTCAAGTCATCCAATATCAAACAAGACCTCACAAAGGCAGTTCAAATTAAACTAACATTTCAAATTTTACTGTACCAAACAAAACCAGAGTTCAAACTGAAAATCAGGCCTAGTAACAAATTAATTAATCACATCATACATAAAATTTGTCATGTTGAACTCTTTTACTATTTGTACAACAAATTATGCTATGACATAAAAGTATACGGAAAGGCCCCTTTCCAAACAATACTCCATGTCCTTCGAGAACTTGTCCAACAATCTTTCACGAGCAACTTTGACGACCTAATGGGGTTTCACAATTGATTTGCTAAGGAAATTTTATGTTCTTAGCCATACAAAGTAACCATAAGGATTCAAGTAGTGGTGCACATACCAGCTTGTGTGTAAGCGCATGTGTTTGTTATTAATAACGCTGAATATAACTTATATTGATGTTTTGTTTGATAAGAAATTTTCAGGTTCTTCATCAAGCCCCCTTAGAGATGCATCACACCTTGAAATCACAAGGGTTTGCATAAGCTTGTCATGTTCCAAATGTTGTTAACAGTTTGAGTGCCGGTTTCATAACCCGGATGCTTTTTCATTGATTACTTTCTTCATCTAACCAGCCCTATCAATCTCCACAGCAATTTTATGGTCTCCAATTAAACCATCAATCATTGGGTAATCTATAATCTATAATATGCACCAAAATAAAATGTAAGCTAAAAGAATATAATCAAAATGTGAAGTTTTAGCCTCGACCGGCTCAGCAACCTCAATTTTGATAACAATTCATAGCTTTCCTGCGAAATCACAAAATCCGATCAAAATCTGACGAAGCAATACAAGGCTTCATGACGATAAACTAAACCCTAGAACCCAAAATAAAAAAAATTTAAAATAAAAATCCCCCTAGATCTGCACCTCAAATAAAAAATTAAAAAATAATTAAAAAAAGGGAAAAGAATGCAGAGAAAAGGGCAAGATTCGTAAAAATAAGAAGAAGAAGAAGCAAACAATTCGGCGAGATATACGAGAACGGGGAGAAAGCGTAAATTGATCAATTCAAATGCTTACAGCGGTGACCTGAAAGCTGGGATCTTGAGGGTTTGAGGTACGATTGATGGAGTCAATGAGCGATTTGGGCGAGAATTTCGATTCGGCCGAGGTTTCCTCAGCAAATGGGATTCTTGAATCTTGATCGAGAGAAGAGGGAAAATTAGACTTTTATTTATTAAAAGGAGAAATGATATCATTTACTTCTTATTAATTACGCGTAGGTAGGACTCGTTTCTTTCTTTTCTTTCTTTTTCTTAAATTATCAAACCCGGATCCGAGCATGCTATTAACTTTATTTATTTATTTATTTTTTTTTTTCTTTATTTTCTTATTTTCTTTATTTTTTTTTTATTTTTTGGGTTAATGATCGGCTCATTTGTAAGAAGCGAATACGGGTTTCAAATTAAATGTCTTCAGATTTGGATCCATATGTAAGGAGTGTAAAATGAAAAAAAAAATGTATATGAAATTGCAATTTCATTTTCAAAATCGACCATTGTTCAATGTTATGTGGTATAACTGATCACGTCGGTGTAGCTCACGTAAGTGACCCAAGATCCTCATGTAAAATTCATATGTTCGATCATATGAAATTGTCTAGTCACGTGAACAAAGTATAATATGGCATAAGAACACGTAACGGTAAAAATTCGGTTGATTTATATGATGACAGTGATGAGAAGTGGGATAGAAAAGTAATTAGAGTCTACTATGATACGGTTAACAACTTTCACAACGATAACAATCCACATCTTAGAATCATAGTACGTTGCAAATATCTTTAACAAACTCTCAGTATGCATGATTGAACTATACAAGTCTATAATCAAATCAGTTATTTTCTCACGGAGCTAAGGAGCAAAACTGACAAGGATAAGATATCTTAAGGAAATAATAACATGTGTAGTTTTAGCCTCGACCGGCTCAGCAACCTCAATTTTGATAACAATTCATAGCTTTCCTGCGAAATCACAAAATCCGATCAAAATCTGACGAAGCAATACAAGGCTTCATGACGATAAACTAAACCCTAGAACCCAAAATAAAAAAAATTTAAAATAAAAATCCCCCTAGATCTGCACCTCAAATAAAAAATTAAAAAATAATTAAAAAAAGGGAAAAGAATGCAGAGAAAAGGGCAAGATTCGTAAAAATAAGAAGAAGAAGAAGCAAACAATTCGGCGAGATATACGAGAACGGGGAGAAAGCGTAAATTGATCAATTCAAATGCTTACAGCGGTGACCTGAAAGCTGGGATCTTGAGGGTTTGAGGTACGATTGATGGAGTCAATGAGCGATTTGGGCGAGAATTTCGATTCGGCCGAGGTTTCCTCAGCAAATGGGATTCTTGAATCTTGATCGAGAGAAGAGGGAAAATTAGACTTTTATTTATTAAAAGGAGAAATGATATCATTTACTTCTTATTAATTACGCGTAGGTAGGACTCGTTTCTTTCTTTTCTTTCTTTTTCTTAAATTATCAAACCCGGATCCGAGCATGCTATTAACTTTATTTATTTATTTATTTTTTTTCTTTATTTTCTTATTTTCTTTATTTTTTATTTTTGGGTTAATGATCGGCTCATTTGTAAGAAGCGAATCACGGTTTCAAATTAAATGTCTTGATTTGGATCCATATGTAAGGAGTGTAAAATGAAAAAAAAAATGTATATAGTAACAATTTCATTTCTCAAATCGGCCATTATTTCCGATGTTATGTGACCACTGTATCGCGTGAGGTGTGGTACACGTAGGTAGACCTCCCATGTAAAATTCATATGTTCGATCATATGAAATTGTCTAGTCACGTGAACAAAGTATAATATGGCATAAGAACACGTAACGGTAAAAATTCGGTTGATTTATATGATGACAGTGATGAGAAGTGGGATAGAAAAGTAATTAGAGTCTACTATGATACGGTTAACAACTTTCACAACGATAACAATCCACATCTTAGAATCATAGTACGTTGCAAATATCTTTAACAAACTCTCAGTATGCATGATTGAACTATACAAGTCTATAATCAAATCAGTTATTTTCTCACGGAGCTAAGGAGCAAAACTGACAAGGATAAGATATCTTAAGGAAATAATAACATGTGTAGCTTTTGAAATATTTCTTTTTCTTCTTTTTATTTTTGTGATATTTTTACATTTTTCAATAGGAAAACAGCTTTCATTTTCTGTGAGATTTAATTCACTTGTTAGATTTAAATCTAATTAAATCTATTTGTGGACACATATGTTAAATTAATGTGTAAATCTATCACTTAAGGAAACCCACTAAAGTGATCAATTAAGTTGGGTTATCGGTATTTATATATTGTCATGGGATAAATGTGCGAGATACTGGGTTGTAATTACAATTTGATGAGGAGCCAAATTGTAAAAGTGCAACACCTATATATATGGGGTTATGGTCCCTAATCTAGGGTTAACACAATAATTCTCATCTCTTTTACCCCATCTCAAAAGAGATCTAAGGAAGAGAAGAAGCCCTAAGATTAGAAGATCCATCAATCCACTCAAGATCCAAACCATGGATTCAGGTATAATTCCGCTTTAGTTTTTTATCAATCTCTTTGAGGTAATCAAGTCTTATTAAAGATCTAACAAGTGGTATCAGAGCCTCTTGATTAACTCTTAGAGATTTTTTTTTGAGTTTCTATGGTTTTGGTGGATTTATGAATAAAGATCAAATCTTTTTGGATTTTTGGGTTGGATGAACAAGAAATATTTTTGGTCGATGAACAGTAAAGTTTTTCTTTTTTCGGATGAACAGTAAAGGGTTGATCTCGGATGAACAGTAATTTATGTTCGGATGGACAGTAAAAGAAATAATTCGTGATGAACAGTAAAATTTTGCCGTGAACAGTAACTTTTCGATTTTTGGTTGAATTTTCTATGATTTTAGAAAATTAATATAAGGTTTGGATCTGGATTGAGTTTTAAGAAAGAAAAAAAAAATTGGTTTTGTGACGGCGGCAGCCATCACGTATAAACCCTAATGGGTTCAAAAGCCTAAGCGGCTTTGACGGTTCAGATCTAAACCCTAAGGGGTTCCTGTAGTTCAGACGAGGTTCGAGGTTCATTTTGGCGAACCTCGCATTTTGGCGAACCTCGTCCTTTGGCGAACCTCGCCTTCTGGCGAACTTCGCACTTTTGGCGAACCTCGCCTTCTGGCGAACTTCGCACATTTGGCGAACCTCGCACTTTGGCGAACCTCGTGTTCATTCAGTCGAACCTTGTGTTTACTTTGGCGAACCTCGTGTTCATTCAGTCGAACCTTGTGTTCACTTGGCGAACCTCATATTTTAGCGAACCTCGTGTTTGCTTCTACCGAACTTCAGTTCAATTCCAGCGAACTTCGATTCGCTTCAAGTCGAACCTCGTAGTTCGAACTCAAGTCGAACCTCGCTGTTCGAACTCAAGTCGAACCTCGCAGTTCGAACTCAAGTCGAACCTCGCCGTTCGAACTGCAGTCGAACCTCGCAGTTCGAACTCAAGTTGAACCTCGTAGTTCAAACTCAAGTCGAACCTCGCCGTTCGAACTCAAGTCGAACCTCGCTGTTCGAACTCAAGTCGAACCTCATGTTCGAAACTCAAGTCGAACCTCGCCGTTCGAACTCAAGTCGAACCTCGCAGTTCGAACTCAAGTCGAACCTCGCCATTCGAACTTCGATCGAACCTCATGATTCGAACTCAAGTCGAACCTCATGATTCGAACTCAAGTCGAACCTCGCTTCGAACTCAAGTCGAACCTCGCTTCGAACTCAAGTCGAACCTCGCAGTTCAAACTCAATTAAATTTCAGTGTTAATCAATTATTTCATTCAAGTATTATGACACTAAGGCATTAAGGTTGTCTTTTATTCTAAATGATTAATTGAAACAAGATGTTGCCAAAGTAACCTCTCTTGTGTAGATTGTTCATGAGGGATATTAGATGTTTGTGTGGATGTTTTCGAGTAATTATTTAATCGGCCAAAGGAAGATTAATAATTATGTAGACTACATACACATCTGCTGAATAAATGCGTGACAATTATAAGGTTTACATGTGGATAATGAATCAATCCAAAGATAGGTTCATTATTTGACATCGTTATTGTCGATGTTTGATCATTGCAACAAGATATCACTTGCGTTAATATTCTTGTCCAAAGACTTGATATTAATGTTGTACAAGATATCTTGGATGGGGATATGTCATTATTTGAATATTATTGATTACTAACTACAGTTATTAATGTGAAATCTTTTGTTAATTTCAGCTAATGCATCTGGCGCATCAATTTCGCTAACATCAACTCAATTCCCATGCTAAATGGGACTAATTTCAAGGTTTGGAAAGAGAACATTTTAATTGTTCTTGGGCATGGATCTAGACCTTGCATTAAGAATCGAACAACCCCAACCTCTCATCAAGGAAAGCACTCGATGCAAAGAAGGAGTATGAGAGGTGGGAGCGTTCAAATCGCATGAGTCTCATGATTATCAAGCGGCATTAGGAAGCCTTTAGGGCACGAATCCGAAGGGATTACTAAAGCCAAAGATTTCCTTCTGAAATTGAAAGCGTTTTGCTAAAAGCGATAAGGTAGAAACAAGCAGCTATTAGCGCTTGATTTCAATGAAGTATAAAGGCAAAGGAAATATCGGGGAGTACATTATGGAAATGTCTCATATTGCTTCAAAACTTAAGGCGAAACTTCGATCTATGTGATGAGTTATTGGTGCATCTGGTGTTCTTGTCTCTTCACGCACACTTTAATCAATTTAATGTCGATTATAAGCGCGGAAGGAGAAATGGACTATGAATGAGCTCATTTCATCGCGTGTGCAAGAAGAAGACGATTGAAGCAAGATAAGGCGAAAGTGCTCATTTGGCTACGCCCATAAGGATAAGGGCAAGAAAAGAAAGAATGATAAGAAAGGCGCTAAGGGTCAGTTCAAAAGAAACAACATAAGGATAATCAGGGTTGTTTCTTTTGTCATAAGGATGGACACACAAAGAAGGATTGTACCAAATATCACGCCTGGCGTGTCAAAAAGGGTATGTTCCTTACTTTGGTCTGTTCTGAGGTTAATTTAGTCTCAGTACCTAGAAACACTTGGTGGTTAGATTCGACCTCTACTACTCACATAAGTGTTTCTATACAGGGTTGCCTGAGCTACCGAAAGCCAAGTGATGGTGAAAGATACATCTTTGTGGGCGATGGACAATCGGTAGATGTGGAAGCAATTGGGCACTTTAGGTTATTGTTAGGAACTGGTTCCTATTTGGATTTGAAAGATACTTTTGTAGTCCCGTCTTTTAGACGGAATTTGGTTTCTATTTCTTTATTGGACAAATCAGGTTATTATTGTTCATTTGAAAATAACCAGGCTAGCTTATCTTTAAATTCAAATATTGTGGGAACTGGTTTCTTGAGTACTTTTGATAACCTATATTTGCTTGATCTGATTGCTTCTTATAATGAAACCACGAATGTGGAATCACGTGGTACTAAGCGTAAATTAAATAAGGAAAATTCACATCATTATGGCACAAGCGCTTGGGTCATATCTCAAAAGGTAGAGTTGAGCGTCTTGTGTCGATGGTATTTTGGATTCCCTTGATTTTGAGACTTTGATGTATGCATTGGTATCAAGGGAAAACAGACTAAAGTTAAGAGATTAGGTGCCAACAGATCTTGAGGCGTCTTAGAATTGATACATACGGATATTTGTGGGCCATTCCCTACGGCATCTGGAATAGTCAACAATATTTTATATCATTCATAGACGATTACTCACGTTATGGGTACCTATATCTCATTAAAGAAAAATCGAGTCTCGGGCGTATTCAAAGCTTTTAAGGTGAAGTTGAGAACCAACTCAATAAAAGATTAAAACCGTTAGATCCGATCGTGGTGGTGAGTACTCTGGCAGATATGATGGTTCAGTGAACAACGCCCGGGACCATTTGCTAGATACCTAGAGGAATTCGGTATCGTCCCACGATACACCATGCGGGATCACCTAGCATGAATGGTGTAGGCGAAAGGCAACAGGACTCTTAAGGATATGGTAAGAAGTATGATTGCTCATTCTTCTTTACCGAGTCACTCGGGAGAAGCACTAAAGACTGCGACTTACATTCTTAGCAGTACCAAGTAAAGCGGTTGCTAAAACACCTTATGAGCTTTGACCGGTCGAAGCCCGCCTAAAGCACTTACATATTTGGGGATGTCCAGTGAGGCAAGGCCTTATAGGCCAAATGAAAAGAAATTGGACTCCAAAATAGTTAGCGACTACTTTATTGGGTATTCGAGCGATCCGGGGCTATAAGTTTTATGATCCCACACTCGGGAATATTTTGAGGCGGGAACAACAACATTCTTTGAGGATGTTGAGTTTGGGGAGAAATAAGGTTAGAGACATTGCCTTTGAGGA
Organism: Asparagus setaceus; assembly: GCA_012295165.1. Classification (NCBI taxonomy): domain Eukaryota; kingdom Viridiplantae; phylum Streptophyta; class Magnoliopsida; order Asparagales; family Asparagaceae; genus Asparagus; species Asparagus setaceus. Next base: position 29,614,467 of record CM022706.1, read on the forward strand.
GGAATTGGCTTTAAATCCAATCCATACAGTCATTTCGACAATATTCAAGTACCTATACCGTTATTGTTCAAGAAATGAATCCGGAACCTCAAGAAGGCAATATTGAACAACTCCCTGTTCCAGAAGAACAAACTCAACAACCTCAAGAACCAGTGCCATTAAGGAGATCCACGAGAGAAAGGAGAAATGCTATTCCGGATGATTATATTGTATTTCTTCAAGAACATGAGGAAAGTAATGGAATGATGGAAGATGATCCAATCAACTTCCTTCAGGCCATGAAAAGTTCTAACTCTCAAAAGTGGATTGATGCCATGAATGAAGAGTACAAGTCTATGCAAGACAATAAGGTTTGGGAACTTGTCCCATTGCCAGAAGGTGCAAAACCAATTGGTTGTAAATGGATATTTAAAACCAAGCTGGATGCAAATGGTAATGTGGAAAAGTATAAAGCATCTTGTAGCTAAAGGCTATACTCGAAGGAAGGCATTGACTATACATAGACTTTCTCTCCGGTTTCATCGAAAGACTCTTTCAGGACTATCATGGCACTTGTTGCTCATTTCAATCTTGAGTTACATCAAATGGATGTTAAGATCGCATTTCTCAATGGAGACATTGATGAGATGATCTATATGGTACAACGAGAAAACTTTGTGTCGAGACCCAAAGAATATGGTTTGTAAACTAAGGAAATCCATTTATGGACTCAAGCAAGCTCCTCGTCAATGGTACCACAAGTTTCAACAAATAATTATCTCGTTTGGTTTTGAGATGAATATTGTTGATGATTGTGTATATCAAAAATTCAGGTGGGAGTAAGTATATTTTTAAGTTACGTATGTGGATGACATTTTGCTTGCCACTAATGATATAGGCTTGTTGCGAAACCAAGAGATTTCTATCAAAGAATTTTGAGATGAAAGATCTTGGGGCGCCTCTTTATATTAGGAATCGGATACATCGAGATCGTTCTCGAGGTATACTTGGATTATCACAAAAGAGCTATATCAATAAAGTACTCATAAGGTTTGGCATGCAAAATTGCGACGGTGATACCCTGTTTCTAAAGGAGACAAGTTTAGTCTCAATCAATGCCCTAAAGGTAACCTTGAAATTCGGAAATCGCAAGATTCCTATGCTTGGTGTAGGGAGTCTAATGTATGCTTCAGTATGTAGCGTCCGGATATTGCGTACATTGTTGGGATGTTAGGCGATACTTAAGCAACCTTGGGATGGATCATTGGATCGCAATCAAAAGGGTTATGAGGTATCTTCAGAAAATAAAAGATTATATGCTCACATACGAGAAATCGAATCGGTTGGAGGTCATTGGGTACTCGATTCGATTTCTTGGATCCAAGACAACAGAAAGTCTACTTCAGCTACATTTATATGTTAGCGGGAGGAGCTATATCATGGAAAAGTGTCAAACAGACACTTGTAGCTTCCTCCACTATGGCGTGATTTATAGCTTGTCATGAGGCATCCAATCATGGAATATGGCTGCGAAATTTTGTCACTGGTCTGCGTATTCTGGAAAATATTGAAAGACCACTAAAGTTATTTTGTGACAATAAATCCGCAGTCATGTATTCCAACAACAACAGAAGCTCAACTAAGTCAAAACATATTGACATTAAGTTCCTAGTTGTGAAAGAAAGAGTACAGAGTGAATGATATCCATAGAGCATATTGGGACAAACTCCATGATAGCAGATCCTCTTACTAAAGGATTACCACCCAAAATTTTTCAAGAGCACACTGCTCATATGGGGGTGGTAATATTTGAGGATATCATGTTTTAGTGGGAGTTGTGATTTTATTGCTTTATGAGTATTTTGGACCTATTCAGGCTTTGGTTATTTTTCTGATCAGAATAAAGTATTCAGTTAACCACTCTGTTACATTATGATTAAAGTTGACCTCACTAAAGTTTTCGGTAGGACCAGTTGAAAAATAGGCATGCACAGATCACATTGCATGTAATTTTTCATCTTTGTACATCCATGATTGATCTATGTCATTTGGCGTACTAGTATATGTGACCATTGATGGGTTTAGTCACGATAAATCGAGTCTCGGACGATTCAAAGCTTTTAAGGTCGAAGTTGAGAACCAACTCAATAAAAGATTAAAACCGTTAGATCCGATCGTGGTGGTGAGTACTACTACAGATATGATGGTTCAGTGAACAACGCCCGTGACCATTTGCTAGATACCTAGAGGAATTCGGTATCGCCCCACAAGACACCATGCCGTGATCACCTAGCATGAATGGTGTAGCCGAAAGACTAAACAGACTCTTAAGGATATGGTAAGAAGTATGATTGCTCATTCTTCTTTACCGAGTCACTGGGAGAAGCACTAAAGACTGCGACTTACATTCTTAACAGAGTACCAAGTAAAGCGGTTGCTAAAACACCTTATGAGCTTTGGACCGGTCGAAGCCCGCCTAAAGCACTTACATATTTGGGGATGTCCAACAGGCAAGGCCTTATAGGCCAAATGAAAAGAAATTGACTCCAAAATAGTTAGACTACTTTATTGGGTATTCGAACGATCCAGGGCTATAAGTTTTATGATCCCACACTCGTGAATATTTTTGAGACGGGAACAACAACATTCTTTGAGGATGTTGAGTTTGGGGAGAAATAAGGTTAGAGACATTGCCTTTGAGGAGGAATTGGCTTTAAATCCAATCCATACCATTTCGACAATATTCAAGTACCTATACCTGTATTGTTCAAGAAATGAATCCGAACCTCAAGAAGGCAATATTGAACAACTCCCTGCTCCGTAAGAACAAACTCAACAACCTCAAGAACCAAGCCATTAAGGAGATCCACGAGAAAGGAGAAATGCTATTCCGGATGATTATATTGTATTTCTTCAAGAACATGAGGAAAGTAATGGAATGATGGAAGATGATCCAATCAACTTCCTTCAGGCCATGAAAAGTTCTAACTCTCAAAAGTGGATTGATGCCATGAATGAAGAGTACAAGTCTATGCAAGACAATAAGGTTTGGGAACTTGTCCCATTGCCAGAAGGTGCAAAACCAATTGGTTGTAAATGGATATTTAAAACCAAGCTGGATGCAAATGGTAATGTGGAAAAGTATAAAGCACGTCTTGTAGCTAAAGGCTATACTCAGAAGGAAGGCATTGACTATACATAGACTTTCTCTCCGGTTTCATCGAAAGACTCTTTCAGGACTATCATGGCACTTGTTGCTCATTTCAATCTTGAGTTACATCAAATGGATGTTAAGATCGTGATTTCAATGGAGACATTGATGAGATGATCTATATGGTACAACCAGAAAACTTTGTGTCAGGAGACCCAAAGAATATGGTTTGTAAACTAAGGAAATCCATTTATGGACTCAAGCAAGCTCCTCGTCAATGGTACCACAAGTTTCAACAAATAATTATCTCGTTTGGTTTTGAGATGAATATTGTTGATGATTGTGTATATCAAAAATTCAGTGGGAGTAAGTATATTTTTCTCGTTCTCAGATGTGGATGACATTTTGCTTGCCACTAATGATATAGGCTTGTTGCACTAAACCAAGAGATTTCTATCAAAGAATTTTGAGATGAAAGATCTTGGGGACGCCTCTTTATATTAGGAATCCGATACATCGAGATCGCTCGAGGTATACTTGGATTATCACAAAAGAGCTATATCAATAAAGTACTCATAAGGTTTGGCATGCAAAATTGCGCACTGTGATACCCCTGCTTCTAAAGGAGACAAGTTTAGTCTCAATCAATGCCCTAAAGGTAACCTTGAAATTCAGAAATGCGTAAGATTCCTATGCTTCACCGTAGGGAGTCTAATGTATGCTCGTGCATGTACGCCGTCCGGATATTGCGTACATTGTTGGGATGTTAGGCGATACTTAAGCAACCTTGGGATGGATCATGGATCGCATCAAAAGGGTTATGAGGTATCTTCGAAAATAAAAGATTATATGCTCACATACGTGAAATCGATCGGTTGGAGGTCATTGGGTACTCGATTCGATTTTGTCGATGCCAAGACAGCAGAAAGTCTACTTCAGGCTACATTTATATGTTAGCAGGAGGAGCTATATCATGGAAAAGTGTCAAACAGACACTTGTAGCTTCCTCCACTATGGCAGCAGAATTTATAGCTTGTCATGAGGCATCCAATCATGGAATATGGCTGCGAAATTTTGTCACTGGTCTGCGTATTCTGGAAAATATTGAAAGACCACTAAAGTTATTTTGTGACAATAAATCCGCAATCATGTATTCCAACAACAACAGAAGCTCAACTAAGTCAAAACATATTGACATTAAGTTCCTAGTTGTGAAAGAAAGAGTACAGAGTGAATGATATCCATAGAGCATATTGGGACAAACTCCATGATAGCAGATCCTCTTACTAAAGGATTACCACCCAAAATTTTTCAAGAGCACACTGCTCATATGGGGGTGGTAATATTTGAGGATATCATGTTTTAGTGGGAGTTGTGATTTTATTGCTTTATGAGTATTTTGGACCTATTCAGGCTTTGGTTATTTTTCCGACGTAATAAAGTATTCGCTAACCACTGCTACATTATGATTAAAGTTGACCTCACTAAAGTTTTCGGTAGGACCGGTTGAAAAATAGGCATGCATGCATCACATTGCATGTAATTTTTCATGCCGCACATCCATGATTGATCTATGTCATTTGGTCAGTACTAGTATATGTGACCATTGATGGGTTTAGTCACGATAAATGTGACGAAACCGCTTTGATCCTATATTGATATGGTCAATGGACGAGATTGTTTGGAAATACCCTTGTATGTGATAGAGATTTTGAGCTCATAAGGTAATACACATTTTAAGGATACATATGGTGCCCAAGTGGGAGATTGTTAGATTTAAATCTAATTAAATCTATTTGTGGGCACATATGTTAAATTAATGTAAATCTATCACTTAAGGAAACCCACTAAAGTGATCAATTAAGTTGGGTTATCGGTATTTATATATTGTCATGGGATAAATGTGCGATACCGTGTTGTAATTATAATTTGATGAGGGGCCAAATTGTAAAAGTGCAACACCTATATATGGGGTTATGGTCCCTAATCTAGGGTTAACACAAGAATTCTCATCTCTTTTACCCCATCTCAAAAGAGATCTAAGGAAGAGAAGAAGCCCTAAGATTAGAAGATCCATCAATCCACTCAAGATCCAAACCATGGATTCAGGTATAATTCCGTTTTAGTTTTTTATCAATCTCTTTGAGGTAATCAAGTCTTATTAAAGATCTAACATCACTAACTACAATTGGTTTAGCTTAAACTAAAATTTCATCTCTTCAATTCCATTTGCTGCAGATAAAATGAAATTGGAGGCTTTTGGGTTCAGCGCAGACTTTGAATTCTTCAAGGTCTCAAGACCTGTCAAGGAAATTCCAACAACTACTTTTACGACAATCTAAAATTGTGATAGCTTCTCGGTAAGAACCACGATCCTGATTATGCTTTTGCTCAATCATGTTTAACTACAAAAGTAAATTTTCGATAACCCCTCTGCCAGAATAATGTACAATTCTGCTACTACTTTCGTCTAAGCACACACTTAACTACAACTATTTGCACGTTGCTGGGGATACAAAACTTAAACTTGCAAACTTTTTTAGTTCCAAATTGTTGCGCAAGCATGGCCATGTTTATATTGTATGTTGGAGTCAATGATGCTTATACTAAATATGAAAAAAATATGAAATTACAGCTAAAGACAAGTAGGAAATATCAAATATGGCCGCGTATTGGAGAGTAATCGAGGGAGATGCAACAATAGTAAAGAATCTGCGATTGCTAAAGAATGTAGAGTTCAAAGGCTACATTAGCTTAGTCGATATCAACGTTCAGTAATGTTCAGAATGATTTCTAATCATATGCATGCTGTAATACTTGTAGGGTATAGTTTCAGGTTCGATATTTTTATGGTACTTACATATATATGGACCCTGAGGAATAGTATAGTTGCTAAAATATAGTTGGAACTGTTTCATGTTATTGCCAAAGATAGGTTATCCTTGGATTTCTCTCTGCTTTATTTTTCTAAGTTCTCAAGCATCACATTTTTAATTACTGATTCAAGTCTAACACTAATATAAACCCCTTTTCAGTCTCTTCCAATTGTTTGCATGCACCTTTACTTCTACAGATGTATATATTCTTTTTGCCACCAACAGCTCCATAACCACTCCATAGCATCATTATGACCGGATCAATCCCCCGATTTCACAAGAACCTACTCCATCTAAAAGCAAGTGATGTTTTTATCCATTTTTAACCTCATACTACATTCAAAATATTATTTCTATCTTAATTAACCAAATATGCAATATTTTGCAGTTAAGTTGGCAAGAATGGTGATGGATTCTGATTACACTGCCCCGTGCAAAACATGCACCCTATATCCTGCAGCTGGAGGAAACATGCACACTTTTAGAGCCATTAATCCTTGTGTACTGCTTGATGTATTAGGTCCCCCTTAGTCGGAAGAAAATGATCGTGATTGTACATATTACAGTGCTCATCCCTACTCCAGCATTTCAGGTGAGCAGTGTTTCTTGAATGCATACAAGATACTATTTTAGCTATGTTAAGTTGCTAATTTTTAAATTATGCAAAATATGCGAGGTAATTATTTTAGCTATGCTAGGCTGCTAAAAGCTTATCTCCTGATTTTAGCGTTAGCTGAATTTCTAATAAGTGCTTATGCTTTTCTTTCAGATGAATTTTACGACAGAGATGGAGACCTCGATGATAATCTCAGTTGGTTGGAGGAGATGGAGATGCCCAAGGAGTTGAAAATGGTTGGTGTTTAATATCTTGGGCCACAATTTATTGACCACTAAGCTTGAGATAACGTACAGTTCTTACCTTTTCTTCTTCTTGTGTGCGTAAAAGTGTTTTTAACTTGTGTAATGAGAGATTGTAACACTGGTCAATGTCCTTTTTGTTTCTGTCCTATATTTGATCAGAGATTATTTTGCAATTCTCTGGGGTTTTACAAAAACTTGCTCTAAAAGTATAGGCCCCTGCAGGTTGGCTGAAATTTGGACTCATTCAGCAGTGTCAATTTTTAGAAAATTTGCTTTAAATTCGTGACTGGTGGGATTTGAATCTGGATTGCTCTGATATCATTTTAAAGTCCTTAACTAATTGCACCAAAAATCCGAAGTTGTGGTGAGAGTAGAGGTTTATATTTTTATGTTTTTTATGTTCTAACACTTGGGTCTTTTGAACTAACAAGCATATGTGATTGAACTGTTATGTGAAAGTCGAAATGTTTATCTTTTGTCTTTGAAGATATCTATGGAGGCACCATCATAATATCTGATAGTGTAGACTGTAGAGCGTAGATAAGATTTAGAAGATACCATCATATTTTTTGAGAGTCCAGATAATTAAAACAGTTATATTTTTGGTTTGAATACAATGGCCTTGTTGAAAAAGGAGCTTCTCACAGAGGTATGAATCCAAGCAAAAACAGATTCCAAAAAAGGAAGCAATTTTAGCGTGCAACCAAATCTATCGTTTCCATTTAGCAAAAAAAAAATGGTATTTGGGAGCCATAGTTATCATGTGACACAAGAGGAAAGGAGAAAAAAAAGGATTTGTATCCTTCTAAGTAGGGTAAGAGATCACTAATTATATTATAGTAAATAATTGTGATTCATTCTAAATTTAGCACTCATTATAATTTTTATGAACTGCACTTATAACTAATTTACACTTAAAATAAATCATAATCAGTCACTAAAAATCAACGGCCAAGATAAAAGCAATAATCTCTTCATTATCTTTTGATAGTGAAGAGGTTCTGAGTCCCAAAAGATGTAGGAAAATATTTCATACATAAGTAAAAAAAAAATTTAAAAAGTCAAAAAAAAAAGAGTCCTATTCTTGCTTTCAAAAAAAAAAAAAAACCAGCTCTCCGGTTCCTGCTATTACTTCTTGAACCCAGAGACTGACATGTAGGAACCAAACATGTGGGTCCAAGGTGACGTCATATCCTCCCCATCCATTATCACGCTATCTATCACTCACCTTCCTTTTGAACCCAAAAAAGAGATAATAAATCTTTTTTAAAAAAAATATTTTTCATGGCATTAGCTTCCGTTCCCGCGCTAAATCTCACTCAAGCTCTTCACTACGATCTCCCCCCAAATCGAATCAATCCAAGACCTCGCGGTTCAAATTCCAGCTCACAATTTCTTCTCCAATCCATCCGCTGGAATCTAGGGCACCGGAATCGGAATCTTGGAAGACTCAGAATTAGGGCAGAATCTCCCCAAAATTCACAGCCTATGGTTCCCCCTTATAATGTCCTCATCACCGGCTCAAGCAAAGGTCTCTCCTTTTTTTTTTTCCTTGGATTTTTTCTGATTATTTTGATAAAGAAGTTTAACTGGGACTCGTGTTTTTGCTGTAGGAATTGGGTATGCCCTTGCAAAAGAATTTCTAAAAGCGGGTGATAATGTCATAATCTGTTCGCGATCAGGTATAATTTTGCTGTTTATTTCGTTTGTAGGTTTTTTTGAGATGACTTACTTTCTCTGTTAAATTATTCTGTTTATTTCGTTTGTAGGTTTTTGAGATGACTTACTTTCTCTGTTAAATTATTCTGTTTATTTCGTTTGTAGGTTTTTGAGATGACTTACTTTCTCTGTTAAATTATTCTGTTTATTTCGTTTGTAGGTTTTTGAGATGACTTACTTTCTCTGTTAAATTATTCTGTTTATTTCGTTTGTAGGTTTTTGAGATGACTTACTTTCTCTGTTAAATTATTCTGTTTATTTCGTTTGTAGGTTTTTGAGATGACTTACTTTCTCTGTTAAATTATTCTGTTTATTTCGTTTGTAGGTTTTTGAGATGACTTACTTTCTCTGTTAAATTATTCTGTTTATTTCGTTTGTAGGTTTTTGAGATGACTTACTTTCTCTGTTAAATTATTCTGTTTATTTCGTTTGTAGGTTTTTGAGATGACTTACTTTCTCTGTTAAATTATTCTGTTTATTTCGTTTGTAGGTTTTTGAGATGACTTACTTTCTCTGTTAAATTATTCTGTTTATTTCGTTTGTAGGTTTTTGAGATGACTTACTTTCTCTGTTAAATTATTCTGTTTATTTCGTTTGTAGGTTTTTGAGATGACTTACTTTCTCTGTTAAATTATTCTGTTTATTTCGTTTGTAGGTTTTTGAGATGACTTACTTTCTCTGTTAAATTATTCTGTTTATTTCGTTTGTAGGTTTTTGAGATGACTTACTTTCTCTGTTAAATTATTCTGTTTATTTCGTTTGTAGGTTTTTGAGATGACTTACTTTCTCTGTTAAATTATTCTGTTTATTTCGTTTGTAGGTTTTTGAGATGACTTACTTTCTCTGTTAAATTATTCTGTTTATTTCGTTTGTAGGTTTTTGAGATGACTTACTTTCTCTGTTAAATTATTCTGTTTATTTCGTTTGTAGGTTTTTGAGATGACTTACTTTCTCTGTTAAATTATTCTGTTTATTTCGTTTGTAGGTTTTTGAGATGACTTACTTTCTCTGTTAAATTATTCTGTTTATTTCGTTTGTAGGTTTTTGAGATGACTTACTTTCTCTGTTAAATTATTCTGTTTATTTCGTTTGTAGGTTTTTGAGATGACTTACTTTCTCTGTTAAATTATTCTGTTTATTTCGTTTGTAGGTTTTTGAGATGACTTACTTTCTCTGTTAAATTATTCTGTTTATTTCGTTTGTAGGTTTTTGAGATGACTTACTTTCTCTGTTAAATTATTCTGTTTATTTCGTTTGTAGGTTTTTGAGATGACTTACTTTCTCTGTTAAATTATTCTGTTTATTTCGTTTGTAGGTTTTTGAGATGACTTACTTTCTCTGTTAAATTATTCTGTTTATTTCGTTTGTAGGTTTTTGAGATGACTTACTTTCTCTGTTAAATTATTCTGTTTATTTCGTTTGTAGGTTTTTGAGATGACTTACTTTCTCTGTTAAATTATTCTGTTTATTTCGTTTGTAGGTTTTTGAGATGACTTACTTTCTCTGTTAAATTATTCTGTTTATTTCGTTTGTAGGTTTTTGAGATGACTTACTTTCTCTGTTAAATTATTCTGTTTATTTCGTTTGTAGGTTTTTGAGATGACTTACTTTCTCTGTTAAATTATTCTGTTTATTTCGTTTGTAGGTTTTTGAGATGACTTACTTTCTCTGTTAAATTATTCTGTTTATTTCGTTTGTAGGTTTTTGAGATGACTTACTTTCTCTGTTAAATTATTCTGTTTATTTCGTTTGTAGGTTTTTGAGATGACTTACTTTCTCTGTTAAATTATTCTGTTTATTTCGTTTGTAGGTTTTTGAGATGACTTACTTTCTCTGTTACAGCATTTATATATGTCAACTGTAGAGTTTGTTGATTAATTTAGAAGTAGAAATGCTTCTTTTGCACCCTTCCAGTTAAAAGTAAATAGGTGTATAGAGAAGTCTAGCTCATATGTTCATTCAATCTGCTAAAATAGTTTGCAAATTAGAACAATTGAGTTCGGTGACATAAACAAGGAACAAACCTACTTTCATAAAGGATACTTGAGTTGTATTATTTATTTTATTCTTGGGTTCACTATTAGTCTATTACAAGCTGATGCTTTGCAACACTATGAAGCTAGCATTCTTTGGGGTCACTCTAGATGAATCTTAAACTTGGTCAGTTAGATTTCAGAACTCAGTAATATAGAGCTTGTAACAACCCAATGACCAGATAATTTTGCAACTCCATCAAAAGCATCCTCACCACTGTCAGGGTTGGCAAAACTAAAGCAAAATCAAAGTGCTCAGACATGTCCTTTTCTAATCAATCCTGCCTTGTAAGTAAAAGAATCAGAACTGTGTTCTCTCGAGGATACTGCATTATGCAGAAAACCCTGGTGTTCTCTCCATTTTTTTTCCTTGGATTTTTCTGATTATTTTGATAAAGAAGTTTAACTGGGACTCGTGTTTTTGCTGTAGGAATTGGGTATGCCCTTGCAAAAGAATTTCTAAAAGCGGGTGATAATGTCATAATCTGTTCGCGATCAGGTATAATTTTGCTGTTTATTTCGTTTGTAGGTTTTTTTGAGATGACTTACTTTCTCTGTTAAATTATTCTGTTTATTTCGTTTGTAGGTTTTTTTGAGATGACTTACTTTCTCTGTTAAATTATTCTTTGGGTTTGAATGTAGCTGAGCGTGTAGAATCGGCGGTTAGAAGCTTGAGAGAGGAATTTGGGGAGCAGCGTGTGTGGGTATTTACTGCTACGCTGTATTTTTTTTAATAAATAAATTATTTTGTTTATTTATTTTTCTATGAAAAGATCCAATTTTGTTGCAGGGAACCACATGCAATGTTAGAGACGGAAAGGATGTCAGAAATCTAGTAGAATTCGCACGAGAGAAGCTTGGTTATATTGATATATGGGTAATTTAGTTGATATTTTCGTTGATCAGATAGTATGTTTACTGTTTCCAGTGCTTGACACCTGATAGGAAATATTGTTCATTGTGAGGGTACTGTTTGATATTGATATTATCTAAGCAGCATGAGAAGTGAGAACGACACGACAATGAAGTGTATGCACTTGGTGGATATATACCTATGTTGGGTCGCTAATATGGCTGGATTCATTATGATGTCATTAGTTTGATAGGCGTCATAGAGCTGTGAATCAGTTCTAGTGAATTAGTTGTCGTGTGCTTTCTTGAGTTTTTGATCAGAAGAATTTCAGTGATGCTCTTTCAATAAAGTTTAGGCCATGGCCTTTTCTTAAAAAATAGATAAATAAATTCAGTGATGTTCAAAATATTTACTTGGTCCAGATTTCCAACTATAAGATAGGTTGAATTAGATTACCATTCTACAGTTCCGTTCCCTTTGCCCTTGTGAGATACTTGACATTTGCTAGCACTTCGTATCCCTGTTCTTCAATCTTTACTGTTGCCAATTTCTACTATTGACGCTGTTACAGCATTTATATATGTCAACTGTAGAGTTTGTTGATTAATTTAGAAGTAGAAATGCTTCTTTTTGCACCCTTCCAGTTAAAAGTAAATAGGTGTATAGAGAAGTCTAGCTCATATGTTCATTCAATCTGCTAAAATAGTTTGCAAATTAGAACAATTGAGTTCGGTGACATAAACAAGGAACAAACCTACTTTCATAAAGGATACTTGAGTTGTATTATTTATTTTATTCTTGGGTTCACTATTAGTCTATTACAAGCTGATGCTTTGCAACACTATGAAGCTAGCATTCTTTGGGGTCACTCTAGATGAATCTTAAACTTCGGTGCGTTAGATTTCAGAACTCAGTAATATAACGAGCTTGTAACAACCCAATGACCAGATAATTTTGCAACTCCATCAAAAGCATCCTCACCACTGTCAGGGTTGGCAAAACTAAAGCAAAATCAAAGTGCTCAGACATGTCCTTTTCTAATCAATCCTGCCTTGTAAGTAAAAGAATCAGAACTGTGTTCTCTCGAGGATACTGCATTATGCAGAAAACCCTGGTGTTCTCTCCATTTTCATATCATATGAGGTAACATAGTTTTTTTTGCATCAAAGATAGTGCTTATCTCTGTCTTTCTATCACAGTTATTCTACGAATTGACTTCTGCTAATGAAACTTCCAATATCTCTCAAAAGAAACTTTGCACATGGGAACTTGGTGTTCTTCTCACTAGAAAACTTGATCTGTTTGTTAAATAAAGTGGACTGAACTATCGAAATATGAGTTTTAGTTGGCGGTTACTAACTAAAACTCGTACTTTGATCTGAGGTTTCACTCTTGACTTTATTTGAACTCATAATATGTTTTATGAGAGTGTTATGTTACAAATCTTTTTTCTTAATCATGTTCATGTCTTCATTGCTGAGTTTTCAGTTGTCAATTTTTTTAAAAAAATTAAGTTTAACAAATGATGTAGATCAACAACGCTGGATCCAATGCATACAGTTACAAGCCATTGGCTGAAACGTCCGATGATGATCTTATGTAAGTTGACACTATCATTCCACACCTGTCTCAATGTGCTTGTCCAATGCTAGATAGCTTCAGATTGGTGGTCTGAATTGTTCTGTCTTTTGTTAAGGGAAGTTGTCACCACCAACACTCTTGGTCTGATGATTTGTTGTCGTGAGGTACAAGTGATTATTTTCACTTTGGAACAAATCAGTTCGCATATCTAATAAGCCACTTTATTTTGACCGACTAAGCTCACTTTGGGATTGTAGGCTATAAATATGATGCTTAGCCAGCCTCGAGGTGGGCATATTTTCAACATTGATGGAGCTGGTTCAGATGGAAGGCCCACTCCTCGGTATGGATTTCTTCACTTGATGTGCACACGAGAAAGTTAATCGGAAGATATGATCATTAGTCAGACAATTAACTTCAAAGTCAGAGGATCTTATACATTTGCATTTTGAGAACCATAACCATCAAGCCGTGTCCCGATATTTTGTGGTTTTCTTTTTTGCTATTATTATTGAGAGCAACGCCTAGGTTTTCCCACCTCTTTTAAGCCTATAACAAGAATCTTATAACTCTTCTTCGATTTTAGTTGAGCAACTTCATGATAAACAATAAGTGATATTGACTTAGTGCTTTGATGCTTTCCTTGGTGTGGTATCCACAATGTCTTGAAACTAAATCTTCTCAATTATTTTACCCTCAGCCATACTTTTCGCCATTGCCTTCTTTTTCCTCCTCACTTATAGTCTGCCTTACCAGACATCTACGTCAACATCTTAGTCTTTACTGCTCTGGTATTGCAAAATTATCTTCACACCAGCAAACAGTACTCTTAACATGTCAATCACCAACACATGCAATCTTTGTAGTCAGCATTCATATCAACCAGAGACAGCCTTGTTCTATTTTCTGCTTCACAGTTCACATTTGTTCATCAAGGGTGTCTTTGTGTGTCCCTAATCCTAAGTATTCTAATCAAAGATTCCATTTTTTCCCATGGAATTCAAGAATGCAATGGAGTTCCTTGTTTGGTAATTGGATGTTCATTTTTGGGTAAAAAGATTACAGTCCCTAACGTAATCCAATCTGGGAGGTCAGGACCTTTTCTGAAGATGAAATGTAATTCTCTTAGGAAGAAAACTACTTTCCCAAGAAATTATTTGCTTGTAGGGAAGGCATCAGAAGAATTTTTTTTGGATTGTAAACCAAAGGATTTTCACTTAAAGGAGTACAGGAAAAATCCAAAGGACTCCCATCCCATACAGAATACAAGGGATTTTCATTCAAGTATTCAGACAAGCTCTTAGTCTGTCTACATCAAATGGTTTTGGTTAGTTGTTTTAAAAGAAAAACTGTAAGCATCTGATTCATATGCTTATCCTATTTGTGCACTTGTAATATTAAAGTTTGATATTCTTTTGGATATCTCTTCTCGGTTGTTATTCTAATTATGTCATCAATACAAACTGATATAACTGGTGTCTTTTGTTTAATATTATTATATATCTATTGTGTACAAAGATTTTTATGCAGTAAAGATTATCTATGGAAATTATCATATTCCAATCTCTTGAAGCAGGAACAGACCATACTCTTCAATTATTCTCAGAACAATGAAGTACATATATTCGGCAACACTGTTCTCATAGTTGCTTATGATCTCTTCATAGTTTTGTTGCATATGGAGCAACAAAGCACAGTGTGGTGCACCTAACTAAATCTTTGCTGTATACAAAGATTTTTATGCAGTAAAGATTATCTATGGAAATTATCATATTCCAATCTCTTGAAGCAGGAACAGACCATACTCTTCAATTATTCTCAGAACAATGAAGTACATATATTCGCAACACTGTTCTCATAGTTGCTTATGATCTCTTCATAGTTTTGTTGCATATGGAGCAACAAAGCACAGTGTGGTGCACCTAACTAAATCTTTGCTGTATACAAAGATTTTTATGTAGTATAAATTGTATATGGAAATTATCGTGTTCTAATCTCTTGAAGCATGAACTGACCATACTCTTCAATTATTCTCATAACAATAAAGTATATATATTCAGCAACACTATTCTCATTGTTGCTTATGATCTATTCACAGTTTTGCTGCATATGGAGCAACAAAGCGCAGTGTGGTGCACCTAACTAAATCCTTGCAGGTAAGTACTAATGAAGAGTTTCTAGTATTGTGCTAATTTAAAATGACCAGTTACATTGAGACTGTGACTGCGTGCACTCAATTTTTTTATAGGACTTAGGAGATAACTCCCAAGTGGTTTTAGAATGGATAATCTTGGAAGGCTGGGGGTTTCTCTTGCTGACCAATTTTCTCAAAATGCATGTCCAATTTTTGATATCAAGTTGAGTAGATCATGATATGGTCTGTGCAGACTGGTGTAATCATATATGTTTTTCTTTTGGTAGATACCAACACTAAGATGGATATGGTTTAAAGGTTGAACATAATATCCATATTAAACAATTGATCCAGGATGCGGTTTGAATATGGACATTATTCAGATATTACCCATTAGTTCTGAACAGTTGGAGGCCGAAAAGTAAATCAGCTCTTTTGTCCATTTTGCATGAAACTTATGTATAAATAAATCAATACTAGTTTGACTTGTGATTAATCAACATCTTTCATGATTTAATTCCAAAATAATTTATCATGCATGTACAGAATATGATTTTACATACGTTGATGGTATTTGCAAGTTTGGAAATTTTAACACTAGTCATTTTTAACCTAATAGTAAAAGGCAATCCATGATTGTATTCATAGTTTAAATGCAGATAACAGACATCCATACTGTCCCAAAAGAAAGAAAGAAAAGAAACATATGTATGATATCCATAGTGTCCCAAAAGAAAGAAAAGAAATATATGTATGATATATAATCAGATATGAATTGTAATATTTTTATTTGTTTACACCTTTACCATGTGTTATATACTTAGATGTACACGCTTGGATACTAAGATACTTGGTGGGTCCTTGTTAGATACTTCCTTTGTTATGTCCAACGATTTTATATCCTTGTGGATCTAACAACGGTTAAGAAGTTAAATTATAATTGTTGAATAATTGGGTTCACAATTTAGTATGCTTTTCCGATACATGTATTCAATTTACCTAATTTCTCAATAAAGGAGAATGATTGTTCATAGTCATTATTGCAATATCCATGTTATTCTTTTGGTATGTTGGCCATGTATGCTGTATTGTTCACTTAGTTTACATTAAACTGTCATGTCACCATCTCCATATCATATTGCGAATGCAAAAGGGTTATGTGTGCGTGCATGCAATATTTAAATAATATGCCTGTTAGTAGGATTTGGGCCCAAGTCCAATTTCGAAATCATACCTGCAACTCCATGGACCATGTTCTCTTGCTTCTGATCTTGGAAGTAAGATGCACCGGTAATAGTTTGGTGGTTTTTACCTATGTAAAAGGAATTTAATTCAGACTTATGCTGGTGTGACCTTGTTGACATGACATTTGTATTTCTGGCACTTTGGCAGAATGCTAATTCTATATGTTGTTTGCCAGGCAGAATTGCAGATGCAAGATGTAAAAAATGTTATGGTGCACAATCTATCGGTAAGTAGTGCCTTCTAGCTATTTAGGTGCTTTCTTAAGAAAATTTCCTGGTTGTAACCATGTCCGAGAGTTATTGCCATACATTTCTTTCTAGAGTTAATGTTGCTGTAAGATATTCCTGGAAACAGTTATAGCTCTCTAACTGAGTTTTAAATGCAGCCTGGTATGGTCATAACAGATCTTCTCATGTCTGGGGCCACAACAAAACAAGTATGACCTTTAAAGTTTATACTAAATTCCTTATTTTAAGTTTTTTGGTTATAATTGATTGGGCATCTTTAACATTTTTTTTTTCTTTTATAGGCTAAATTTTTCATCAATATATTAGCTGAGCCACCTGAGGTGGTAAGAAATTTTCTTTCTCAGTCTTCTTCTGAAATACTCTGATCTGCTAAAACAAGAGGTAGCCGACACTTTTGTCCATTCTGGCTTATTTCTTGCTTTTAGCATTGCTGCAATAATTTTGTAAGACAGGTTTTCTACTTTGCATAGGATGCTCCCAGTTTAGTTAAAAAATGGCAACATGACCCACATTTAATGGCTGCTTTTTTTTTTCATTTCAAATTAGACTAGTTCTGGTATCTGAGCGGTGTCAGTATGTGACTTGAGCTGATATTAGGTGAACCATTCTTTAGGAAGCCTATACTAGTTGACCTTGTTAGCCAGGCCTGACGGCTGGCCAATGAAAATTGGAATGTCATTAATTATTCTGGCAAGTGGAGGCGTTGTTTTCTTACTGTTTTAGAAGTTATTTTAGCAACTTACTATTATTGCACTAAAATTATGTATTTCCTTTACAAAATATCATTGCTGTTTGACCTTGCAGTCACTTACTTGGCTGGTTTGCAAGGTCTTTTGTTGTCTGGAGACTTGTTCTCTTAACCACTGATAAGCAAGATCTAGATGTCTAAATTCGTTCTTTACGATTTGATGCGAGACAGATGAGATAGAATTTGGACTAATTTGGTCTAATTGAATTCTAAAATATCCTAATTTGATCATGAATGGAGAAGACCTCGGTCTAAACGTTAACTCATAATTCATTACCATCACATAGATTGACAAGCTATCCTCGCACACCCTGGCGATCCTCTGCTTTAGTTAAGCATATCTGTTGCTGACATGTTAAGTGCTATGATAAGTGGTGACTGGTAAGATAAGTGTTATGATTGTGGACTTGTAGTCATATCTAGGATTCTAGATTTATGTGCCTGTTTAGTCTTCTGGTGTGGTTGGTTATGGTACATATCCTCACACGAAAGGACTGCAATTTGAGTTAGGTGCCTGATGAGTTTGTTTCAAGTATGACCATTTTGTAGAAGAAAAAAATTGTATGTCAAAAGCATAATTCACGGAATAAGAACTATTGGAACTGAGCATTTTGTTCTTTAATGTTACTCTTTTGTGGTTTTCATTTGAATTTTTCTATTTGAAGAAGTATGATTATGATCAGCATATAATTGACTCAATGAGCAATCAAAGTTCAATTTGTAACTAAAGGGTGTTGCTTCTCTAAATTTGTTGTTGTTACTACCAACAGGTTGCAGAATACCTTGTTCCCTCTATCAGATCAGTCCCCAGCAGTCAATCCATGAAGCCAACCTACATAAAATTCCTCACAGGCCTTAAGGCGTACTCCCAGATTTTTTCAGTTAATATCCAAAACCGATATGTTTTTTTTTCCTTTGGTGAATACGCTGCGCTTATGTTAACTATAATCTTCTCATTTTCTTGTACAGAGAATTGCTTTTGGTGCAAGGAGGAATAGACACGTTATTGAAGATTGAATGGTTCATTCGCTTTCGTGAGTTTTTATTTCTTAATTGTTTTTTTCCTCCACGAATGGAAGTGATTCCTTCTACTTTAACATGTGGTTAGTTCTTAATTGTTGAATAATTTTTTCTTTCTCATTCATTTATTTATGTATTTTCATAGGGATTAGGAAAGAAACAACGTTCTTTCTGCAATGAAGAGTACGTTGTGGTTCAGCACAAGTTCCATGAACTGTGCAGAAAGTCCAAATGCAAAGTCAACTCTATTTTTAATCCTCCTTTCTTTGTGAAACTCATCTGCAGGTATGGGAAAAGCTTCTGTGTCTTGTAATTACTTCTAGTATAATGAATGAAAATATCCTTTTAAGTATCTGCAAAGCCTTTTTCATTCTTCTCATGTTAGGACCTCACTGGTAAATTAATAATGCCTCTTCTTTTTTTCCTTTTTTTTTTTTTTTTTTTTTTTTGGTTGAGCAACTATTGGTAAAATGAATGAAAATATCCTTTAAGTATCTGCAAAGCCTTTTTCATTCTTCTCATGTTAGGACCTCACTGGTAAATTAATAATGCCTCTTCTTTTTCCTTTTTTTTTTTTGGTTGAGCAACTATTGGTAAAATAATTTCATAAACAATAATATGAAGGTTGACACAAGATTCCTTTTTTTTAAAGAACAGTTGTCATATAAATTATAGTATTCAGATTGGCGTTTACTAGAAATTTATGATTGGTTGAGAACATAGGGTTCCATATGCATCTTTTAATTCTTAAATACAGAAAGCATCTCAATACTATACAAGTTGATTAATGAGGTTTATATGGGATTCTGTTCCCTTGATATATAGTATTGCCACTTGTTCTCAAAACTCGATCAACTCAGTGATTAAAGTGAGCTCCTGTGCTTTTATGTCTCAACTTGAATTTGGTTCTTGGGTTGAGTTTTCAGGTGAAATCTTGGTGCAAAATGGAAGCTTTCACTGCCTATAAACAGTTATATATATCATCATCATTGTGCAAAAGACCCAGGAATTAATATTCATATATATCATTGTGCAGGAGACCCATGAATTAATGCTCCTCTTATGTACCTATGGCTATGATATTCTCCTCAGTTATTGAAAATTCTTCAATTTTCCATGATTATATTGTAGTTACTTCATCATTTTCCTTCTTATGTTTTCATCCCGTCCCATCAATCCATTGACTTGTAGCAATTGCTGGTGACCATGTGAGCTACGCCACACTTAGCCATGAAGCTTACGATCTAAGTTACAAAAAAAGAAAAAAAAAAGGAAAA
Source organism: Asparagus setaceus (assembly GCA_012295165.1). Lineage (NCBI taxonomy): Eukaryota > Viridiplantae > Streptophyta > Magnoliopsida > Asparagales > Asparagaceae > Asparagus > Asparagus setaceus. Next base: position 29,634,192 of record CM022706.1, read on the forward strand.
AAAAATTCAGGACAGATGTCAAGGTAAAAGAGCCTAATGACACTCTTCAGAGGGACAGTAAGCATATCTTATTTTATATCTTCAAGTGTAAATAATCATAGTAATAGAATAAAATAATTCATAATGCTGGATTTTCACCAACAAACATGCTTGGTTAATAAACACTCTTCATCCATTTGCACATTTGGCTTCATCTCGAGAATGAAACAGAAGTTGTATCCATTATAACTACCCACCTAACTTTGAAGGTTAATTTAATACCTACTCAATGCTTACCACATTTTATTTCTCTTTTCTTTCTAAGACGACGCTTGACATTTAAGCTTCAACAGAAAAATGACTCCACAATTAAATTGGGATTCTTCACTTCTCAACTAAATAGTTTATATTCATTTATTTAATGATACAAATCTCGATAGAAAAAGATGTGTACTTGAGCTGTTTAGCATGTGAAGGGAATTGAATATGTTTTGTTGCATCTGAGCAGGAGAAAAGGATGGAAGATGGTTATTTTCAAAAGATATGTTGTGCGTGGAATAAAAGCTTTTATTTTATTTTATTTTTTCAAGAAAGACAAAGAATCCATCATTATCAAAGATGGTGTGGACATATTATTCTTATAAATGGTTTTACTAATTCATATAAATCATTCAAATGTTGATACTCATAAAATATTAGTATCTTTTACGGAACATTTACCCTAAGCAAAGAAGGCAAACTGTAGGAAAAAAATTAGGAGGAGGAAAGGTTAAAGAGCCAAATAAATCCTATGCTCAAATGTTTTCTTTGTAAATAATTTTTTTTTCACATTTGAAAATTCTTTAAAGAAACATGTCAAATGAAACAAAGGAGTGAAAAAGAAATAAAAGGTCCTAATAATAAGACAAAGTAAAAGGTTGTTATCCGATAGCATTGAAGTGAATATAGGGTTGTTAAGAGGTCCTTCGATGATGGAAAAGACTAAATTGCAAGAAAAAGGGCACCTATAGAGAGACAATTTAGATTCTAATTGTAGATCAAACTTTGTTATCAAAAGTAGAATTTGGTATGATAAGCCAAATTATTGATGGACTGAGAGCTACAAATTGTGACTTGTGAACCATGACTAGGTTTTGAGACTGGCAGCACAGAACAACAGAGCTTTGAGAGGTTAATTTTCATTCAAAGTTTTGAAAATTACAAATTACGGAATTTTAGGAAAGTAAATATGTAAACTCAACTCTATTTACCCTATACGAACAACTCTAAACGTATATTATTTTGGAGTATATTTTCTAATCTCTCTAGAAATTTGCGTGTTTATATTGGATGAAATTGAGAACTAGTCTCATGCGAAAACAAGTAAAAATTATTTGAGTGATTATTCTTAGAAATATAAGCTATCCTTTTCCCTCTTATGATAAAAGCATAAAAGCTGCAAAAGTTGGAGAATCATTTTGTAAAATTTATAGAAATTATGAGAAAGCATCTTTCTTTATGCAAACGAGACGTTTAAAACTTTTGAAAAGAATAGAGCATCTCTCCTCACCTAAATGAAAATCATTCTTTTTCTCTCTATAAAAGTACATAATTCCAAAAAAATTTGCATTTCCCCTTAAAATTTTAGACATTAAACTAATTGTCGGTAAGAAAAAGACGAAGAAAAAAAGCAAGAAAATACTACCAGGGGCAATTTCGTCCATCAAAAAGATTAAGATGGCGCGAAAAGAAACGAATCATTGAGAACGCGGGGCCCAACTGCAAATCTGACACCGACACTCCTCACAGAAAGCACAAAGTTACAATTTACAAACCCTAAAAAATTTCATCTTTAATTCCCCACCAAAGTAATTAAATTAAATCTACGGAGAATAATCATTAGTTAATTAATTAATGAAGAATCTAGATTCTCATGAGACGTTCCCAAAGCACAAAGAGACGCTGCGGACTCCAAGAAACAGAACGAATAAAGGCGAGATTTTTTTTTTGATCTCGCTTTTAATGGGGAGCATTAAAAATCAAAAACCCTAGTTTTTTTTTAAAGACTCCAAATAAACCCACGAGAGATTTCATCTCGTGTTGTCCGCGTGCGACGTAAAGTTTTCGTTTATTTGTCTCCTTCCGCCATTTCCAGCTCGATTGCTGTTGATTTCTTGTATGTTTGTTTCGTCTACGAAACCCGTGAACTGATAGAGAAAGAGGAAACAAAACCCTAACTTTTTTAGGGTTCTTTTTTTTTTTTCTTTTTTTTTTTGGATGAAGAGAATGAAGAGATGAAAAAGCAACTCACTTGGGTTTGTTAGTGTAGCTGCATTTCTCAAAGGCTTGATATATTGGCTGAAATTCTTGAAAAGGAATTCATTTTGGTGCAATATTGTTAACAAAAGGTATGTTTCAAAGGATCTTTGTTAATTTTTGAGTTCAATTTCTGCTCAATTGTCAGAAAAGGTTGGGTTTTGATGAGAAATTCTAAAGAGAAGATTTTTTCACTGTTTATTTACACTCAAATTCTGGTTAATGTAAAGGAGGTATTTTTAATTACTAGAGCTTACTAAATACAAGTTCTTTCTGAAACTGCACTCATTTTTTGTTGAGAAAATGAAACTGCCCATTTTGTTTTCAGTTAAAGCAGACGTTATGTAGGAATTAAATGAAACTGTTATATTCTGTTCTAAATATAGAAAACAAATCTTAAAACTCTCACATTTCTGTTCTGGTTCTTTGCACGAAAGGAGTTATTTTCTCTCTCTCTCTATTTCTTCTGATTTCTATATTTTTTCTTTTTTTTTTCCCGACAGAGATTGCTAAAGAGAAATTGCCTACAAACATGAAGAGCCCCTGTTCTTGTTTCCTAATCTTATGCTTATTAATGATTTTAGTCCCACATACAACCCAACTTCAATCCTCACAAGCTTGGTCCCTACTCAGAGTACAGCGCTTATTAAACTATCCATCGTTTCTAAGTAGTTGGAATAACTCCAGAGACTTCTGCAACTCTGAGCCCAATCCATTTGTAACTGTAGTTTGCTATGAAGATAGCATTACCCAACTTCAAATTTCAGGGAACTCCACTTCGCCGCCACTTCCGCAGAGTTTCTCCATCGACTCCTTCTTCACTACCCTCACAAGACTTCCGAACTTGAAAGTCCTCTCCTTGACAAATATCGGATTGTGGGGGGCCTTACCGAGCAAAATATCGCGGTTATCTTCCTTAGAAATTGTTAACATGAGCTCCAATTTCTTGTATGGACCAATTCCTCATGAAGTTTCCAACTTGAAGAGCCTCCAGACTCTGATTCTTGATCATAACATGTTTGCTGGTAGAGTTACTGATTGGTTGGGTAGTCTTTCACTTCTAGCAGTTGTTAGCATGAAGAACAATACGCTTAATGGGTTATTGCCAGATTCAATTAAGAATTTGGAGTCACTCAGAGTTCTTGGTCTCTCACTGAATAATTTATCTGGGCCTTTACCGGATCTCAGTGGGCTGACAAATCTTCAAGTTCTTGATTTGGAAGGAAATTATTTGGGGCCTCAGTTTCCGATTTTGGGGAAAAAAGTGGTGATTCTTGATTTGAGAAAGAATAGATTTACTGGTGGGCTTCCTTCAGATTTGAGCTCCTATTATCATCTCAAGAAGTTTGATGTTTCTTTGAATAGATTCGTAGGGCCTTTTATGCCCGCTTTGTTATCTCTTCCATCGATTCAATATTTAGACATTGCCGGAAATAGATTTACAGGAATGCTATTTCAAAATATGTCGTGTAATGAACAGCTTGAGTATGTGGATTTGTCAGCAAATCTTTTGACTGGAAACTTGCCAACATGTTTGATTTCAGATTCTAAGAGTAAAGTTGTTTCATATTCTGCAAATTGTTTAGCTTCGAACGATCAAAGTCAGCATCCAAACTCATTCTGTCAGACCCAAGCTTTGGCTGTGGGGATTTTGCCTCACAATCAAAGAAGACTTCATCTCATAAGGCGATTATTGCGATTAGTGTAGTGGCAGCGGTTGTTGTGGCCTCTTTGCTTGTGGGTTTATTGTTCTTTTTTGTGTTTAGAAGGTCGAACACTAGGAGGGCAGCAACAACAAAACCTCCTAGGAGATTGATTGAGCATGCGTCTAATGGATACCCTTCGAAGATGTTGGCTGATGCAAGTAATCTCTCTCCCTCTCTTGCTCTTTGTATACCCGCATTAAGAAGTACATTCATGAAAAATATTGTTTTATGCTAAACTGCTAGAGTACTGATTTGTTACTCTGCCATCCTTTTCACCTCAAAGGGTACATATCACAAACAATGAAGCTAGGAGCACTTGGTGTTCCTTCATACAGGTCATTTTCTTTGGAGGAGCTCGAAGCAGCGACGAACAATTTCAATTCATCAACTTTCATGGGTGAAGGATCTCATGGTCAGGTATATATGAATTGTGATACTAATATTCATTTTCTTGACTTAAAAATGATTTACCGGTAGAACTTCTAAAGAGAATTTTTGTTTCTTAGAAAGTAATGAGAATGCCTCATTTATGTGTTTTATATCAAATGTATATGAACAAGGATCAATTAGGATGTACTAGTTCTGAAAAATCTATTTGCTTCCATACTGTATTGGCAACATTTCTTTCTTGAAATTAGTTTTCCCTGTCTCTAAATGGCAATAAATTAGGGGTTGTATGCCTTTGTCACTGAATCTCAATAGTAACTTAACAGAGGTTAATCTGCTTGAAGCTTTTTACCTGTGTTTTCCTTCTTTAATTTGAAACGATTATTGTTTTGACTGTCAGATGTACAGAGGAAGGCTTAAAGATGGTTCTCTGGTTGCGATAAGATGCCTGAAACTAAAAAAGAGCCACAGTTCCCAAAACTTCAATCGCCACATTGAATTGATCTCAAAGCTTAGATATCGGCATTTAGTCAGTGCTGTTGGCCACTGCTTTGAGTACTACCTTGATGATTCAACCGTTAGCAGATTATTTCTCATCTTCGAATATGTATCAAATGGGACACTAAGAAGCAATATTTCAGGTAAGTGAATTGATGTCTGAACTCCTTGCTTTCACTTTCTGAGTCGTTTGCTTCAATAAACTCTTCTTTCATATTGATTTCTAGAGGAAGTTGGAGAACAAAAGCTCACATGGACACAGAGAATAGCTGCTGCCATTGGAGTGGCAAAGGGCGTCCAGTTTTTGCATGCTGGAATTATACCTGGTTTGTTTGCAAATGATCTGAAAACAACAAATATACTCCTTGATCAGAATCTTGTTGCAAAAATCAGCAGCTATAATTTACCTGTACTAGCGGAGAATATGAAAAATGAGGTGAATAAATGTTTGTTAATTATTTGAGTTCTACTAGACCCTTTCCCGTTGGATAGTCATTCAGATTAACATATTTTATCTAAAAATCTAGTTTTATGAATCCATGCAGGTGATAGGTGGAAGTTCTTCAAATGGATCGAAGATGTCCAATGAGAGGTGTGTTGTGTATGTCGGATTGATTGCATGTTGGTCTAAGCCCAATGCATAAATCTTTTTTAGTAAAATTCGAAATAGATAAGATTATTACATATTCCATCTCAATAAGTAAAACAAAAATATGTGCATCCATGATCTACGTCGAAAATACAGACTGTGATGTAGAATTGCAAACAAGTGAAAGAAGACAGGTGGAAATTATCCTTGGAGTGTAAGAAATTGAATTGCAAGCAATTGAAAGTATCCTAGGAATATCCTTTTGCAAACCAATGTTATGCTTAAAAAGTTGTATATTTGTAGTGCATATTGAACACTTTCCACAAGGATTTAGTTTCTGCACTATGCTGCTAAAGCATATAAATGAATATCTTTAAAGGGTTATTTCAATATTAGTCCCTCAAATCTTCAATATTTCCAATTTAGTCCCCCAAATCATGGAAATTTCTATGAGGTCCCTCAAATCATCACATTGTTTCCAATCAGGTCCCTCTATCTAAGTTAACGGTTATTTGGGTGACTAGGATTGAGTCAAACCTTAACTCCACATAGTATATTACAATAGTGCCCACAAGTTAAACTTTCCCCCCAAAACCCCTAATTCCCCCTCTTGCCTCTTTTATCACTATAGAAGATATGGAAAAAAAATTTCCCAAAACCGCTTATATGATCATAGCTTGTCAAGTATGACGCAATTTTGTTGTTTCATATTGCCTTTAATTGCTACAGTAAACCTCTCAAACTTATCAAATTGCTACAGGTCCATTCAAAATTTCTTCTAATATCACTTCATTCAAATTTTTATAATGCTACAGAACCATTGATAATTTTCTCATATTACAACCAAAATGCATCAAATGATCTAAAATAAATAGAAAATCCTAATACAAGGTTAAAATTCAAGGGTATAATTGGAATTTCAGTACTAAAAGTTAAATTTAAAGGAAGATTCCTTTAGATCTAACTATTGTTAACCAGAGGGACCTGATTGGGAAAAATGTAATGATTTGAGGGACCTCATAGAAATTTCCATGATATGGGGGACTAAATTGGAAATATTGCAGATTTGAGGGACTAATATTGAAATAACCCATCTTTAAAATACAATTTGCAGTCATTTGTGTTATATCATTACACATAACTTCATCCGTAAATGTGCTGAGGTCATTTTTCCATTGAATTACTTAATAGTGCATATAATATTGATTCCTTTTGCAGGATAAAACATGGGGATAAAGTTGATATCTATGACTTTGGTGTCATATTATTGGAAATGATATCTGGGAGATCAATATCATCTCAAGCTGATGTTGAAACGGTAAAAGATCAGGTATATCGGCATGGAACAATTTTACTATGTACATTATTTCCTTGTGGAAGAAATTACATCTTGATTAATTCCCCATCTTTTAACCAGAGAATTTATGTGTGCATTTTTTGTTGTTTTGGCTATATGCAGCTACAAGCAAGCACCACATTCGATGGTAGTGCTAGCAAGAAAAACATAGTAGATCCAGTAATCCGAAGGGGTTGCTGTCATGAGTCACTGAAGACCGTTATTGAAATTTGTTTCCGTTGCTTATCCAAGCAACCAATCGATAGACCTTCAGTCGAAGATGTGCTGTGGAACTTGCAGTTCGCTGCTCAGGTACAAGAGGCATGGAGAGGAGATAATCATAGCAGTGAAGGCTCGTCAGCGGCCCCTTCTCCTATCAACTAGAGTGCATAAATGATCATCATGTGATACGTCCTTTGGCTCTGGAATCTTTGAATGTCTGCAGTGACAGCATTTTATGCATTTCTTTCTGGCACATGTACATCCTCAAGATGTACGGTTTCTTGATTTGTTGGGATCGAACTCGGATTTGTGATGTAATTATGTAAAAATGGCCTTGTAAAACTAGTGCAAGTAATAAGTGTAAGCTTCTATTGAATTTCCAATTTTATTGCCTTTGTTAGTGGATTTAAAGCTTTGCCATATTTCATTGTTTTGGCTGAGTGATGTTGTTCTTCAGGTGGTTTTCTACTCCCACCTGACTGTAAGGAATGAACTCCATACTTCTCGTCTATATGTTCAGTATATATATGAAACTAATGGATGAACACATCAAAATAATGAGACACGGTGCACTAGGATTTGCTTGTGTATTATAGTGACTAAGGTTAAAATGGTAAATTCCATCAGTATGCACATTTATTGGAATTTCAACTTTTATCCACATCTGCTATCGGTGCAGATGCTTGTATCGTGATGGGATGTAATTTCAACCAAGGATATAGTAGTTCAATGTATAATATCAGTTATTTATCAGTGCAGCAGCATGCTGTTGCAACTTATGCTTGTATTGCAAAAATCTTGAAAATCCTATGGACTTATTGCAGAAAACACACTCTCTACTCTACTAGTAGCACATACCACCCTTCTGATTGGAAAAGTTCATGATTAACAATCTAGCAAGATACTCGCCAAATGAAGTAACTGATTCTAAGCATAGACTATGAGGGTGTTTGGGAAGACTTTTTTTTGAAGCTTATAAGTTATGCTAGCTTTTAGTGGCTTTTGACTTTTATGATAAAAATATTATAAAAATTGTTTGGGTAGTATAGTAATTTATTTGGTCAAACCTAGCTTATTTAGGTGAGCTTATAAGTTAGTTTTTCAAAAGCTTAGGTATACCATCTTTTTAAAATTTGACTTATAAGCTAACTTATTTTATATTTTACCAAACATGTAGAAATGAAAAAGCTAGCTTAAAAGCTAGTTTGACCAAAAAATAAGCCGCCCCAAACACCCTCTATACTTCAAGAGTAGGCGCACAAGTAGAGCACATACTACCCTTCTGATTGGAAAAGTTCATGATTCACAATCTAGCAAGATATTCGCCGAATGAAATAACTGATTTTAAGCATCAACTATACTTCAAGGGTAGGCGCAGAAAAGCAGTAGCAACTTTTGCAGCAACACAAATTCTGATGCATTAACAATCGGGAAAGTGAAATTTCAAACAGTCACTGAATAATAGCTAATTGCTAAGAAACTGAATCTTAAATAATAGCACAACTTGTCCTGTTTAATATCCAGTGACACACCAAGCACAAATCACTCCAATTGCCCACCTCCTAAGTTACCAAACCGAGACAACAGACATATGACGTTACAGCATTCTGGACAATTTTAACCTTCTTGCTTCGCGCCAAGAAAGATTTACATCCTAGACAACAGCTACAGTCATTTATGATAAGCATAGACAAGTCTGTCCAAATTCCACGATGACAGAGTTTATGTAATTCAAGACAGCTTGACAATCAAATTCACAGGAATTTGCAGGAGAAGCAACTGCACTGTTTTTTAGTCTGCTGTCCAGCTTTGTTCTACTATCTCCCGAACCCTCCTGTTGTATTCACGCTTGTTCTCGCTGAACATTCTTGCTGCCTCAGAATTTGCAGGGGAGTTTGGGTTTGGGTCACAGAGGAGAGACTGAAAAAAAAAAGGAATCAAACACTTGGGTGAAGTGGTGAACATGTAACATAATTTCCAGAAATGAATGCTGCTCATCATTAATTTATTGATATTTGACAGAAGTACAAGAGGAGGCAAGGAATAACTCCGAAGTGCTATTAAGAAAATAATACTGAATATATACAAGTATGGTTGAGAGCATTGACAAATTACTGTTGCTAACCATGTCAATTTGTGTTCTGGTCAAGGCCATTGAAGCTGTTAGTTGCTACAGTGTCTAAGTTAGATTTAGCCTATAGCCTACTATTGAACACACATCTGATACTTCTAACTTTAGTAATGATTTTAAAGAGAAAAATACATTGTAAATCATTACAGAGTGTAGGGTTTTTTTTCCCAAATTGAAACTAAAATCCTCTTACCATTTTCTTTACATTCTCCTACTTCTTGGTAAGTTCCATTTTCTGGGTAATATAATGCTACCATAAAAAAAACCTACTGCCATGCAACATAAATAGTTTGAAATAGAAGGCTATCTATCTAGGCATGTATACCGCATTTGTGGAGCATGACTATTTTCATTAGTTGTTTCAAATTCTTCATTACATGTTCAAAAAGATTACTTAATGGCTTGGACCATCCTATAGCTATAAAGAAAGTAACAGCCCTGCTTCAAGGCTATGAACTTGAAGGCCAACTTCATTTTGATACTACATGATCACCACCATCTCAATCTTTACCCAACATGATAGACTTGTCTAGTGTAGATCTGTGGATTCGTTGGCACTTTTTGGTTCGTTGTGCTGTAGATTTGTGGATTCACTGCACTTGCGGGATGTGCCATAGATCTGTGGATTCACTGGAGCGAGAGGTGTTTCTAAGAAGAGTTTTGATAGGAGAACTAAAGGAGAAGTTTTTATTTTACTTTTCCAATAGCTTATGGCAGAAGCTTTAGGATTGAACAGAGTACAAGGAAGCACTAGGGCCTCTGGGCCGTAAAGAAATTAAGAAAACATATAAGAAAAAAAAACAATGAAGATCAATATGGTAGCCATTCTGGTAGTAAAGTCTACTTGTTGGATGGTCGTGTTTAGAAGATGAGACATAAGGCTATTTTTATAGATGAATTCTAGGCCTCACCTAACATTGCCTAGGCCTTACTTAGGTGTATATGTATAAAGATGACTGCTTCAATTTCTACACGATCTATCATATTAGTTATTTACTAATTTTTATATTCCATTTAAAAAACAATTAAAAAAGCCTTATGTCTAGGGGTGCAAAAAAATATCTACATCCACGTGTCTATATATATATATATATATATATATATATATATATATATATATATATATATATAAAATTAAAAAGCCTTATGTCTAGGGTGCAAAAAATATCTACATCCACGTGTCTATATATATATATATATATATATATATATATATAGAGAGAGAGAGCAAGGCTCCTATGAACTTAAGTTCATAATGAATAGTGGTGAACCAACTTTTCTAACCACTCATCTTGCTTTGGGATCCGTGAAAATATAAAGGCCACTTTGAGATTTGTGCATCACAAATCTCAAGTCAAGATGAGTGGATAAAAAGTTGGTGCACCACTATTCATTATGAACTTAAGTTCATAGGAGCCTTACTCTATATATATATATAGCAAGGCTCCTATAAACTTAAGTTGATAGGGAATAGTCATCCACCAACTTTTCTATCCATTGATGTTGCCTTAGGATCCGTGAAAGATATAAAGCTCACCTTTGAGATTTGTGCATTTATTGATTTCACGGATCCCAAGGCAAGATCATGAATATAAAGTTGGTGGACACCTCCCTATCAACTTAAGTTTATAGGAGCCTCTCTCTCTCTCTCTCTCTCTCTCTCTATATATATATATATATATATATATATATATATATATATATATATAGCAAATCTCCTATAAACTTAAGTTTATAGGGAATAGTCATACACCAATTTTTCTATCCATTGATGTTGCATTGGGATCCATGAAAGATATGAAGCTCATTTTGAGATTTGTGCATCTCTTGATGGCACAAATCTAAAGGCAACATTAATGGATAAAAAGTTGGTGCATACTATTCCTATAAACTTAAATTTATAGGAGATTTATATATATATATATATATATATATATATATATATATATATATATATATATATATATATATATATATAGCAAATCTCCTATAAACTTAAGTTGATAGGGAATAGTCATCCACCAACTTTTCTATCCATTGATGTTGCCTTAGGATCCGTGAAAGATATAAAGCTCACCTTTGAGATTTGTGCATTTATTGATTTCACGGATCCCAAGGCAAGATCATGAATATAAAAGTTGGTGGACACCTCCCTATCAACTTAAGTTTATAGGAGCCTCTCTCTCTCTCTCTCTCTCTCTCTCTCTCTCTATATATATATATATATATATATATATATATATATATATATATATATAGCAAATCTCCTATAAACTTAAGTTTATAGGGAATAGTCATACACCAATTTTTCTATCCATTGATGTTGCATTGGGATCCATGAAAGATATGAAGCTCATTTTGAGATTTGTGCATCTCTTGATGGCACAAATCTAAAGGCAACATTAATGGATAAAAAGTAGGTGTATACTATTCCTATAAACTTAAATTTATAGGAGATTTATATATATATATATATATATATATATATATATATATATATATATATATATATATATATATATATAGCAAATCTCCTATAAACTTAAGTTTATAGGGAATAGTCATACACCAATTTTTCTATCCATTGATGTTGCATTGGGATCCATGAAAGATATGAAGCTCATTTTGAGATTTGTGCATCACAAATCTCAAGTCAAGATGAGTGGATAAAAAGTTGGTGCACCACTATTCATTATGAACTTAAGTTCATAATGAATAGTGGTGAACCAACTTTTCTATCCATTGATGTTGCATTGGGATCCATGAAAGATATGAAGCTCATTTTGAGATTTGTGCATCTCTTGATGGCACAAATCTAAAGGCAACATTAATGGATAAAAAGTAGGTGTATACTATTCCTATAAACTTAAATTTATAGGAGATTTATATATATATATATATATATATATATATATATATATATATATATATATATATATATATATATATATATAAGGCCAGGTATGGTGACTGACCCATTTTGTAAAATGGGTTGCGGCTCTATGACATGTGAGCCCCCAACCAAGTGACTAGCGGGGGCTCACATGTCGATGAGCCGGTAGCCCATTTTGCAAATGGGTTGTCATCTCATATACATTTTCCCTTATACACACACACCTATATATATAGTGAAATATCCGGATCTGTATATGAAATATCTAAATATATGTTGGTCATACAGACCCAATGATTTTAATCCTTAGATTAATGGATTTGAGGTTTAATTTGATGATCAAGAGATCTGATATTAGCTTTTTAAATATAACATATTAATGAACTACCTCGTAACATATGATCTATATTTCTTTCAACATTATTTGGTTTTGATATCAGTTTAATATCCCCATGTACATTCGTGTGTGTCATATCCGTATCAGTTTTAGCGAAATATGGATGAGTTTTCCTTACCGAGACATATTTGTATCTGTATCTAGATTCGTGAATGGTAAGTGGATACGAAAATGGTATCATACCTAAGTCGTATTCGAACCGTTTGCACCCCTACTTGTCTCTCATCTCCTAAACACAACAATCCAACAAGTAGACCTTATCTCTAATCTCCTACACATACTATTAGAATGACTACTATGTTGATCTCCATTGTTTTATTTATTTATTTATTTTCCCCTCTTTGCAGTCCAGAAGTCTTAGTGGTTCCTTGTACTCCGATCAATCCTAAGGTTTCTACCGTTAGCTATTAGAAATGTAAAATCAAGAAACTTTTCCCTCCAGTTCTCTGTCAAAACTCTTCTCAGAAACACATCTCCCTCCGGTGAATCTACATACCCACGGCACATCAAACCTACAGGTGCCAATGAATCCATAGACCTACAGTACAATGAACCCATAGAATGCCATGTGCCAGTGAATCCACAGATCTACATAACAACGAACCTATGGGTAGGGTGGAAGCGAACCGAATCGAATACTATGTTATTCAGATTCAAATTCGATCTAATTTATCGAACATGGATTTCGATTTGAATTCGGGTTGCATAGCAAAATGCTAATCACATTCTATTCGTTTAATGTCTGACTATTTGCCAAATATATTCATAAATGTTTGATCGCACAAATTGTTAAGATCACAAGTCTGTTAAATTGCCAAATATTAGGTTCGAAACTCAAGCTCGGCAATTCGTTTTTATATTTTATTTTTTTAAGTCCATATACACCCTCCAAATGTATGACCTTCAAAAATATCATATATTATTTCTTTTTTTCAATTTTACCCCGCAACTTAACCAATTTTTATATTAACTAATTAAAATATTAGAAAAATAACTATCATATAAATAAATTAATTTAATTTAAACCATTAATAAACGAATATTTAATAATCAAACGAATGCAATGGTTAAATTCTATTCAGTTATGAACCGAATACTAAAATCTATTCAAGGTAACGGATAGTGGATAGCATCGTGTAGCGATGAGGCACCGCTAAAGCTATGTGATGCTACAGCGACAAAAAATGCTATGTCAAATAGCGGACCAGTTTAAATATCTATAAGTATTCACAAAATAAGAAAAATCTAAAAAATCTACAAATGTATATTTGATGATTTATAGAGATCCTAAGCATAAAAATTCAACAAATATATGGTGAAGGGCTAATTTGGCAGCAGAGGGCTGAAGCATGAGAGGGATGCTGAAGCTTGAGGAACTTTGTCAAGGGGTAAACACGAGAGATGGTGAGAGAAGAGCTGAGAAGAGGTGGTGTTGGCATTGAGCTTCGACGAGGATGATTTTGCAGTGAGAGAGACCTTCAACGAGAGAAAAAAGGCGGCAGAAGGTGGCAGGTTTGGGGGAGAAACTGTAGCGTTTTCGCTACCGCAATTGCCCAAAGCAATGGGGTGGACCACCGCTAGTATTTTTAGCGCCGCTATAGCGGCGCTTTTTGCCGCTATTTAAAACCTTGATTTAGTGTTAAATGAACTACCAAATCGAATATAATCAAACACTTAGATGAATAAATAACGAACTGTTTGTTAATTATTTTGTTTGGTTCCACCCCTACCTAACCTAAGATGCTAAAAACACCAAGCTCATGCAACGAAAAAATAATCTCTGAAACTATCCCATGTTCTGGAAGAGCCTAAATAAGGTCAATGATAAGAATTTATTAAGTGTTGGGTACAGTAGTAAAAGGAGACTGTACAGTTCAAAACTTGAAAGGATGAGTTAACATGCACTCATCTTTTCAAAGCACCCCCAGCCCCAACCAAAAAACAGAGAAAAAGCAAACGCCACACACCAGAAATCCCACACAGGAAAAGGGGAAAGAAGGAAGAAGACAAAAAAAATTAAGGAGACTTATTGCAAGGCCCACATGGTGTTGTTTTGTTAATAGTGAAACCCATTTTGTTTACTTGTAAACAAACAGGAAAGCACTAACCAAAAAGGACTTGTATTGATATTTTTTTTAAGGTGCTCAGTTTTTCTAAGTGAACATTGCTTGTAATTTAAGTTGCGCTTTTAAGCAGAGTTTAGAGCCTGGACAGAACTACTTCCCAGGTAGAGTGGAGACAAATGGACTAAGAGATTGGAGGACAATACATGAGACAAAGAAGGTGGCATTTTCTCATGGAGATACATAGGGAAAAGAAAAACTTCTGCAGTCAAGAAGCTACATTTTCAGGCTTCTCTAGACATATTTATCTGAATATGCTCCTTCAAAATAATTATAAAACAACTAAAGTGGCACTCTTCTTAAGGACTTGTTCTAGAAATCCAAAAACTCATTTAAGCAATGCCAAAGAAAACCTTAACATTTGAAAATGTATTCATATGAAACAATATTCATAACAACTAATAACTAATAAGACAACATTTAGAAAAAATATTTTAATGGAGCATAAACATATATATATATATATATATATATATATATATATATATATATATATATATATATATATATATATAGAGAGAGAGAGCAAGGCTCCTATAAACTTAAGTTGATAGGGAATAGTCATCCACCAACTTTTCTATCCATTGATGTTGCATTGGGATCCGTGAAAGATATAAAGCCCACTTCATATATATATATATATATATATATATATATATATATATATATATATATATATATATATATATATATATATAGAGAGAGAGAGCAAGGCTCCTATAAACTTAAGTTTATAGGGAATAGTATACACCAACCTTTTTATCCATTGATGTTGCCTTGAGATCCGTGAAATCAAGATGCACAAATCTCAAAGTGGGCTTCATATCTTTCATGGATCCCAAGGCAACATCAATGGATAGAAAAGTTGGTGTATGACTATTCCTATATAAACTTAAGTTTATAGGAGATTTGCTCTCTCTCTCTCTCTATATATATATATATATATATATATATATATATATATATATATATATATATATATATATATATATATATATATATATAAAATAAGAAAGCAGTTCAGCTCATTCTTCCTGCAGACAGAAAAGAATAAAAACAAATGCATACCTGAATGGAAGTCAATATAGCAGCAACATCATAAATAGGACTCCATTGGTTTTGTAAGATATCCAAGCAAATGCTTCCATCTGCATAGACTAATAAAGCCATGGACATAAGATTAGTACCATCGTAACACCTATGTAATGAGTTAGTAGTATGTAAAATATCTAGAAAGTACATCTACCAATAAGATATTGATATCTCAAAGCAATATAACTTGCATGTTGTGTGTTATATTGTGTGTGTGTGTCCATCTACGAATATTGCAATCAGTATTTGGACATCATGAATCCATGACGATCTCACAACTTACTATTTGGGTGAAACATTCTCGAGACAAATCTGACTGTCGGTGGCTTGTTTGGATAATCCTCAGTAAACTGCAATGTCAGTTTAAACGTACCTGTATCATAAGAAAATCTCAGGTAAGAAACTGAAATCTACTTTATGAAACCATAA
Organism: Asparagus setaceus; assembly: GCA_012295165.1. Classification (NCBI taxonomy): domain Eukaryota; kingdom Viridiplantae; phylum Streptophyta; class Magnoliopsida; order Asparagales; family Asparagaceae; genus Asparagus; species Asparagus setaceus. Next base: position 29,650,269 of record CM022706.1, read on the forward strand.
AAGATTATGCAAGACTACCGTTTATTAGGATCCACATCATGCATCTTAAAACTAGCAGTTGTTACCATATATCATACACAAATGACACACTACACCCCAATTAGCCTCCAAATCAAGAGAAAGTGAGAGGAAGAATACTCCTGCTTTAATACACTAAGCAGTCTCCATCTAGGTAAAAATGAGAGAAAATCAGATGTACCACGTATAGATGTAAATACAGACCTAATTATGCAAGACTACTGTTTATTAGGATCCAAATCATGCATCTTAAAACTAGCAGTTGTTACCATATATCATACAAGAATCACACGCTACACCTCAATTAGCCTCCTAATCAAGTGAAAGTGAGAGTAAGAAAACTCCTGCTTTAGTACACTAAACAGTCTCCATCTAGGTAAAAATGAGAGAAAATCAGATGCATCAAGTATAGATGTAAATACTGCCCTAAAGCTCATTTATTCCCTGTAGATACTGTCAGAGTTATTTAAACAATAGGGAAAACAATGCCAAACTCTATTATATAAGTTGGAATAAATTTTATAACAGCTGAGATTACATGAAATGTGATTCTGTCATCTCATGGATATTCTGTGAGAACAGGAGTACTAGGAGTAATTAGAGGGAGTATAATTCGACAACAAATTGAGGGCATAACCTTTGACGATCATCCCAAAGCTAGAGGCAATTATAATAGAAATAAGTAACAATTAATAGCTAAAGGCGACAAAGCTTGACACAAAGTTTTCAAATAAAAACTCATTATTTTGCTAAAGGTAACAAAGTTATGCTAAAGGTAATAAATTAGACACGAAAGAAACAATTAATAACTAAATGGGGAGTTTGAAAAAAAAGGTAATGATTAATAGCTAAAGGGGACAAAACTTGACACAAAGTTTTCAAATAAAAACTCTTTATTTTGCTCAACTTTACAAGTTAGAATGACAAAGTTCTTAGGAAATGCGATAACTAATAGCTAAAGGTGACAAAACACAGCACAAAGTTATCAAATAAAACATTCTTCATTTCGATTAAGGTAACAAAATTATGCTAAAGGTGACAATTAATGGCTAATGTTGCCAAAGTTCAAAACAAATATAACAACTAAAAGCTAAAGGAATAAACTCGATACAAAGTTGTCAAATTAGAAACTCTTTATTTTGCTAAAGGTAACAGATTGTGATAAAGGTAACAATTAATTAGCAACTTCTGACAAAGTACAAAAAAATATAACAATTAGCTGAAGACTACATAACTGGACTAAAGTTGTCAAAGAAAAACTCCTTATTTTGCTAAAGGTAACAAAATTATGCTAAAGGTAAAAGTTATAAACAAATGTAACAATTAATACCTAAAGATGACTAGATTCAAAACATATGTAATAATTAATAGCTAAAGGACAAAACTCGACACAATTATCAAATAAAGAACTCTTTATTAGCCTAATGTAACAAACACAAAGTAACAATTAATAGCTAATGGTACCAAATTCCTAAGCAAATATAGCCAATCAATAGCTATCTAAATATGACAAAATAAAGCTCTTAATTTTGCTAAAGGTGACAAAATTATTAATAGCTAATGGTGACAAGTTCAAAAGAAATGTAACAATTAATAGCTAAAGGTGATAAAACTCAACACAAAATTATCAAATAACAAACTTTTTATTTTGCTAAAGGTAACAGATTGTGATAAAGGTAACAATTAATTAGCAACTTCTGACAAAGTACAAAAAAATATAACAATTAGCTGAAGACTACATAACTGGACGCAAAGTTGTCAAAGAAAAACTCCTTATTTTGCTAAAGGTAACAAAATTATGCTAAAGGTAAAAGTTATAAACAAATGTAACAATTAATACCTAAAGATGACTAGATTCAAAACATATGTAATAATTAATAGCTAAAGGACAAAACTCGACACAATTATCAAATAAAGAACTCTTTATTAGCCTAATGTAACAAACACAAAGTAACAATTAATAGCTAATGGTACCAAATTCCTAAGCAAATATAGCCAATCAATAGCTATCTAAATATGACAAAATAAAGCTCTTAATTTTGCTAAAGGTGACAAAATTATTAATAGCTAATGGTGACAAGTTCAAAAGAAATGTAACAATTAATAGCTAAAGGTGATAAAACTCAACACAAAATTATCAAATAACAAACTTTTTATTTTGCTAGGTAACAAAATTATGCTAAAGGTCACAACTTAGACACAAATGTAACAATTAATAGCTAACAGTGACAAAGTTCAAAACATTATATAACAATCAATCACTAAAAGCTAAAAATACTAGACACAAAGTATGCTAAGTGTAACAAGCTATACAAGTTAACAACTAATAGCAAGTGAAGATAAAATCAAAACAAATATAACAATTAATAGCTAAAGGTGACAAAGCTCAACATAAAGTTATCAAATACAATACAAAACTTTATGTTTCTCAGGTAACAAAACCAATGCTAAAGATAACAAGTTAGACACAAATGTAGCATTTAATAACTTAGCGGTGATAAAGTTCAAAACAGATAACAATTATTAGCTAAAGGCGACAAAGCTCAACACAAAGTTATCATATACAAAACTATTTATTTTGCTACAGTTAACAAGTTAGACAGACACAAAGATTAAAATTAATAGCAACTGATGACAAAGTTCAAAGAAACTACAACTGTTAATAGCTAAAGGTGACAAAACACAGCACAAAGTTATCAAATAAAATACTCTTATTTTGCTAAAGTTAACAAGTTATGCTAAAGGTAACAAGTTATACACAAAGGTAGCAATTAATAGTTAGTAGAAATGAAGTTCAAAACAAATGTAACAATTACTAGCTTAAAAGTGACAAATCTCGACATAATGTTATCAAATAAAAACTTTAATTTGTTAAAGGTAACAAAATTATGCTAAATGTAACAAATTAGACATAGAAATAACAATTAATAACTAATGGTGACAAAATTCAAACAAATGTAACAGTTAATAGCCAAAGGCGACAAATTTAAACACACATTTATCAAATACAATACAAAACTTTATGTTTCTCAGGTAACAAAACCAATGCTAAAGATAACAAGTTAGACACAAATGTAGCATTTAATAACTTAGCGGTGATAAAGTTCAAAACAGATAACAATTATTAGCTAAAGGCGACAAAGCTCAACACAAAGTTATCATATACAAAACTATTTATTTTGCTACAGTTAACAAGTTAGACAGACACAAAGATTAAAATTAATAGCAACTGATGACAAAGTTCAAAGAAACTACAACTGTTAATAGCTAAAAGGTGACCAAACAAGACACAAACTTAGCAAATAAAATATCTTTATTCTGCTAAAGGTAACAAGTTATGCTAAAGGTAACAAGTTATACACAAAGGTAGCAATTAATAGTTAGTAGAAATGAAGTTCAAAACAAATGTAACAATTACTAGCGAAAAGTGACAAATCTCGACATAATGTTATCAAATAAAAACTTTAATTTGTTAAAGGTAACAAAATTATGCTAAATGTAACAAATTAGACATAGAAATAACAATTAATAACTAATGGTGACAAAGTTCAAAACAAATGTAACAGTTAATAGCCAAAGGCGACAAATTTAAACACACATTTATCAAATAAAAGGCTTTATTTTGCTGAAGTTAACAAGTCAGACACAAAGGCCACATTTAATAGCTAATGGTGACAATGTTCAAATCAAATGTAATAATTAACAGCTAAAGGTGACCAAACAAGACACAAACTTAGCAAATAAAATATCTTTATTCTGCTAAAGGTAATAAGTTATACACAATGGTAAAAATAATAGCTATTGGTGACAAAGTTCAAAACAAATGTAACAACTAATAGCTAAATACAACAACACTTGACAAAAAGTATCAAATTAAAATCTTTATTCTGCTAAAGGTAACAAGTTGTGCGCAATGGTAACAATTAATAGCTATCAGTGACAAAGCTCAAAACAAATGTAACAACTAATAGCTAAATACAACAACACTTGACAAAAAGTATCAAATTAAAATCTTTATTCTGCTAAAGGTAACAAGTTATACACAAAGGTAAAAATAATAGCTATTGGTGACAAAGTTCAAAACAAATGTAACAATTAATAGCTAATGGTCACAAACACAACATAAAGTTATCATATAAAATTGCTTTAATTTGCTAAAGGAAACAAGTTGCATACAAATGTAACAATTAATAGCTATCAGTGACAAAGCTCAAAACAAATGTAACAATTAATAGCAAATGGTGATAAAGTTCAAAACAAATGTAACAATTAATAGCAAATGGTGATAAAGTTCAAAACAAATGTAACAATTAATAGCTAATGGTCACAAACACAACATAAAGTTATCATATAAAATTGCTTTAATTTGCTAAAGGAAACAAGTTGCATACAAATGTAACAATTAATAGCAAATGGTGATAAAGTTCAAAACAAATGTAACAATTAATAGCTAATGGTCACAAACACAACATAAAGTTATCATATAAAATTGCTTTAATTTGCTAAAGGAAACAAGTTGCATACAAATGTAACAATTAATAGCTATCAGTGACAAAGCTCAAAACAAATGTAACAACTAATAGCTAAATACAACAACACTTGACAAAAAGTATCAAATTAAAATCTTTATTCTGCTAAAGGTAACAAGTTGTAACTAATGGTAACAATTAATAGCTATCAGTGACAAAGCTCAAAACAAATGTAACAACTAATAGCTAAATACAACAACCTCAAGAAAGTTATCAAATAAAAACTTTACTTTGCTAAAGGCAACAAGTTAGACATAAAGATAACAATCAATAGCTAATAGTGATAAGTTCGAAACAAATATAAATATTAATAGCTAAAGGCTGACAGAATTGACACAAATTTCAAATAAAAGACTCTGTACTTTACTAAAATTAAACAAGTTAGACACAACGGTAAAAATTAATAGCTAATGGTCACAAACACAACATAAAGTTATCATATAAAATTGCTTTAATTTGCTAAAGGAAACAAGTTGCATACAAATGTAACAATTAATAGCAAATGGTGATAAAGTTCAAAATAAATGACAATTAATAGTTAAGACAACAAAACTCCACACATAGTTTTTAATAAAAAAACTCTTTATTTTGCTAAGGTAACAAGCTAGACAAAAGATAAAGAGTTAATAATTAATGATAATAAAGTTCAAAACAAATGTAACCATTAATAGCTAAAAGGTGACAGAATTGGATGGAAAGATATCACAATTAAGACCTCAAATTCATTGCTGCCTGCCGCCAACCTTTCTTCTGTCGACACTTGCCAATTCCCTTCACCTCCGTCTCATTTCAGGGTCCGCCATCACTCCACTCTTTGGGAGGGTCATTTTAGGTGGAGTGAGGAGCAGGCGGCGACAGAGGGAGACGACATAGGGAGGCGACAAAGGAGTGGTTGGCGGCGAAGCAGAAGAGGTAAATGGCTGAGGTGAGGGAAGGAGAGAGGGATCTTGAGGGAGAGGTTGAGGGTGACAACACAGCGAGGGTACTTTAGGGGTATGCAAAAATGTATGTGATGATAAGGGGTAGATGCATGATTCTTCGGGGTTGGCAGTTGAGGATTTTGACTTTTTCCATGCAAGGGAAAGCAAGCTTTCTAAGCGTAGGTTAGCTAGAAGCAATTTTCCCTTACAATTAATATAAGCCACATTCATTACAGATAGATGCTCTTAATGGCTGCATATGCATCAATCTACAACGCTTCAATCAACCACCCCCAAGATAAATCCAATATTCTGACTTTTTTAAAAAAAATATTAAATAATTAAGGGAAAATTCATCTAACTCAAAAATTTTGATCCCATAAAAACTAATTCAACGTCAAACCCTAAAAAACAACAAATTTCAAAACCCAAACAACAATATGGCAAATAAAAACAACAACTCACCTCCATCCCACGGAGTATCATCAGGCCTGCAAATCAAAACCCAAATTTTATCAAAAAACCCTAAAAACCTAAAATCAAACCAAGGATTCGTCATCAAATGTAAAATTACCCAAAGATCACGGCGTTCCACAGCATGATGTTGTTATCCTGCGGGGCTCCACTGATTCCCGCCGGCGGATCATTCTGCAACCTCTTGAAATCCCTCATCAGCCTTTTCCTCGCCGGCGTCGACATCGATTCAAGCCTAAACGATCGACAAGATCGAATATTTCTTCGATTTCTTTTCCCCTCTTTTTTTTCCCCTAATTTGATGAGTTCGCCCCTAAATTGGAGAGAGAAACAATGAACCGTCGCTCAATATTGGCCACCAGTGGGAAATGAGAATATTGTGAAGTACATATAAACGATTTATATGAATATATTTACATTTTCGCCACTAGCTTTATGTTTACGCTATTAATTATTTGACCCTGTTGACCTTTATGCCCTTGAGCACGTGGGTGTCAGAAATATATAGCCATGCTAAAGCCTATTCTAAATTTAGGAATTAGTACTTCCTCGTGAAGAGTTAACTTAAAGATATAAGGCTTAATTGCACTTAAATGCTCTATAGTTTATCCGCCCTTGCATTTAACTGACCTCTTTTTTCAAACCGAACAAAAAAAAAGGGCCCCAAAGTATTTAAGTATTGCAGATAAATGCTCTAAAAATTTAAAATGATGCACTTTAGTGTCTTCTTGTTTATCCAAAATTGAATATAAATGCCCCAAAGTTTGTAAATGGTCTCACTTAAATACCCCAAAGTTTCTAAGAGTTTCACTTTAGCACCTTTTGTTATGTGACGTAGAGAAAAGATAATGTTGTCTGTGTTTTTTTAACTATAGAGCATTCATATGTAACACTTTAATATTTTGAGGCATTTTTTTCTTCAGTTTGAAATTATAGGGCATTTACATGCAAGATCGGAGAAACTATAAGACATTTAAGTGCAATTAAAGTGTAAAAAATGAACATATTTTTCAGTGAATAGTTTTAGGATTTTTTTTATATATATTTTAATTATTTTTAGCTTTTCACCATATGCATAAAAGGTTAAGAAAGGTTAGCCCCTGCTTAACTTGCCATTTTACAAAAAACATATGGAGTAAAATAAATTAAAATGTTTTATTTCTCTGAATATGAAAAAAATTAAGGTAATCTGTTTAGATGGGTTAAAGGGATTCAACCCTAAAATTAGGCGATTTCCTTAATTCATTTCTCTAGACGACTTAAGGAAAAAAACTTATATTTGAGATAAAATTATAATAACCTTTTCCTTTCTAACATGGCTAGGAGTGATATACTCTATTACTCTTTACTAGATGGGTTTACCGATTTAATCTCTCTTTATTTGTAAGAAAAATGAGTTATCTAGCTTAATATTCTTCCTTAATTCTTTCTCCTTAAAATCTTTTATTGAAGTAGTGCCGTAATATCTATGATTCACTATTTTAATCCCTTAATCAAACTTTTCAATTTGGAAGTTTTATGGTAATATCATTGGTTAGAAAAAGTCATATAAATTAGTAGAAATTTCTGTATTAAAATCTATCTATAAATGTTAAAGGGCCGACTACAAATGAATAAAAGGAAGAAGAATAAAAGTTTTAAATTTCTTCATAGTTAAGTACAAATTTCCCTTAGTTATAAATCTATAATATGGAATCAGATTCATATTTCAATTATTTGAGTGATGGGAGAGAATCTATGTGCGTGGGTTCACTCGCGTTGGTGCCACCCACTTGCGCTTGCAATTTTATTTGTCCTTTTTTATATGTAAGAATAATCTTTTTAGCCTGGTCCTGACTAATTTCTCAATTATCTATGACTCCTATTTCATTTTATCAAACCGACAATTTTTAAAGGAAAAGTTACATTGATTGGGATAGATTTTGAAAGTTACTGCAAATGCCAATGCCGACATTATTACGATGTAAAAGCAGTGACATTGACACTGGGGTATATAGCATAGTAAAGATTTACAGAAACTTTCTTTAGACGTCAAAAGTTATTTTTTATATTTGCATTTAATTCTTAGATTCGAATCCTCTCCAATTAGTTGATGATTGAAAAGAATCTAATTATTTAAATCCTCATATTTAATTATAATTTTAAAGGACAAGATATGCCGCGTTGGATTTTAATATTGAAGCCCGTGGTTTTCCAACTAACACTATAATTTTTGAATATTATTATCTATGACAAATATTTCCAAAGAACTAATAAAAATTTTGAATTAATTAAATGCTAATCTCTCCAATTAGGAGGTAAAAATACAATGCAAAATTTAATAGCATGGTAAAACCAATATTTTTATATTTATTAGTAAGGTGTTTAGAATTTAGATTGCTTTCAACATGTAGAGGCGATTGAGGTTTTTATGTAATATATTCTAAAACTATATAAAAATTGTGCTATGCTTGAGCAGGGTGACGAACACATTATATTACTTTTAACGTTCAGTTGAAATTTACTGTTTTACCAATTTATTTTTCTTGGTACAAAATTAAATTATATATACTTAGAAACTAAATTAGGAAAAATGGAATATACTAAGAAACTAAATGCAAAAATGGAAGATGAATTTTTTTTATTTGTCGATCGCCTAAGTGGAGAGTTTAACTAGGAGTTTATTTTCTATTTTAAATTAGTTTTTCTAGAGATATTTGATTTTTATCATAAATATGATTAAGTGGTATTTGAAAACTATTAGCTTCATTGTTAAAATCCTACATGGCAATATCTTATCCTTTAAAATTGTGATTGAAGGTAAGGATTTAAAGAATTGGATCCTCTTCAACCATCTAATTGGAGAGGATCTAAATCCTTAATCCTCACTAAAGTAAGTTGGATGTAAAAGCTGTGATAATATAGATAGAATAATCGTATGTAATTTTATTAAAATAACACGAGCATGATTATTATATTAAAAGGTCAATTATTTAAGAATTTTAAACAATAAGATGAAATGTCATTTCAATTTTTAGAGATATATTTTAAATTTTTTACAAACTTACAATGCCTTTATAAAGGAGAAATTATTGAAAAGATCACTTTTAATATTTAATTAGCAATATGGATCATAAAAATATTTAATTAGCAAATTCAATCAACGTTTAGCCATGTCCGCACACCTGACTAAAAGTTGGCCAGTTTTGCAAAAAATTATCCTTGAGAGATACAGGACTACTAGTCCCAATGTAATTAATTGAACATAATCCCCGCATGCTGGTATGGAGAGTCGCACTAATTTATTCACCATTGTGGGTCTTGTCCTCACCCATCTCTAAGGCTTGGTTCGATAGGGGGTTTTAGGAGGGAAAGGGAGGCAATGAGGTGGAGGGATGAACATCTTTTTAAATCTTTAGGTTTGATTGAAGGGGAGGAAAGGGGAGGTACTTACTTTTATAGTTTAGTTTCTCTCTCCTGTTGTGTACTACTAATTTGGAGTGATTTTTCTCTTTACTTTTTAGTTCATTTTGTGATGTCTCTCCCCTCCGTTCCTCTCCCACCAAATCAAGCCCTTGTAGGGCCCGCCACTCACATACCCATCTATGAAACCTATGGATCAAATTTACCCATCGGCCTGGGCCCAACAGAAAGTAAGTATTTTAGTCCAAAAGATTCGGTTCCATAAAGTCGTAGTTAATTTTTTATTCCAAGAGACATGGGACTAGACGCATTTATTATTAATAAACTAATTATACGGGACTACTCGTCCCTAGTCCCATATGTTTCCAAACTTCATATTTTGCAATATCGATAAGTTTTTTAACCAGCTCTACGGCTGAAAAGTGGTCGATTTTACTAATTAAATATTTTTATGATCGATTTTGCTAATTAAAAATTAAAAATAGTATTTTTGAAAATTCTCCATATTTTTTACCCTACGACAAAATAAAAAGTAGAGTCATTCATATCAGATTAGTTTGGGAATTTCACTATCTCCTTTAGAGGCTCATAAATATTTTCATATAGGATTTATATTCCGTAGCACGAGCTCTTTTTTTAATTTTTAGGGACAAGATAAGCTTATCATGCTTTTGGGCCTTTTGGGCCCCGGTTGATGGGCTTTATCGTTATGGACGTCCCTCTGCAACGGGATTCCACATATGCAATATCACGTGGGCCGATACTTCAACACTAAGCCCCGCAACTATAACCAGTTATTTGCTAAAAATCACTCGCCTTGTGATTTCTCTTGGTCATGTTTAATTCGCATACTGATGAGTTCAGCAAACTTTGTATGTACATTTATCTATTTTCAATAGTTAATTTGAACTCGAGAATTAAAATGAATAGTATCTTGACAAAATTACCCGAAAGATTGGGATTTTCAACAATTTCATGACTTGCACAAAATTTCTTCCCGAAATTAATATAAATTGCTTTTCACATGTTATGAGCATTCATAATTGACTATTTTAATTGTGATTTTTTCCCATAAAAAACCTTGAATCTTATATGGTTATTTTAATGCTTTTATACCATATGTCCGGCCACACTAGTTGAAACTAACTTAGCTGATATACCACAATGTTTTAAAGTCAAAATTCATGTCAGAATATTCCGAATGTGAGCATAATGCTTGAGCCATAAAAGAGGAGGTAGGACGCAAAGTGCAATTTTGCAATGCCTCGTGTATGGCTCAGAACATCCTGATTACCCGCGAGATTTCCCGATATGTAATATGCATTCAACACTTTTTTGGTTTGTAGTCAAGTTTGAGTCACATTCTTGGAGCTCGAGGCTGCATCATTATTACAAAATGGAAGATAGTGTAACTCATAGCGTGGGCCTCACCCTTAGCCCACGGAGTCCAACCTCCCCACACGAGACGGGCAGCACAAATCTTGTGTGTTTCCATTCTCCTCGATCAACTTCCACCCTTCACCAAACTCCAAAACTTCTCATTGTAGTAACAAACCTGTCTACTTCTCGCTGTTTTCTCAAAAACACCAAACAGCCTCCTTGCTGTGCATTTGCATTAACGGGTCGGATTTGCCTGAGTTCGAACCGCAATCGCTACAAAGTGAACGGAAAGCATTCGCTCATTAACTGAACATATTCACTACATAAGTTGGATAGCCTCTTATCAGATTATATATTCAATATCTAATCTTATCTCATATTTTTGAGCGAGCATCACTACGAAACAAAAGCCTCTTTCCACTTCATAGCTACGAAACAAAAGATATCGATTCCAATAAGCTGACCCTTATTATTGCCAAAGAAAAACATTTCAATAGACAACAATATCTGTTACTTATACGGTGGATCGAAACTAGAAGAATCCTTGCATCAGTGCCCGCTTATCCTTAAATCTCTTCTGTTTTGCACCGATCAAAGGACTCTAGTCCGTTGGATACCTTCTCCTTGCCCAAAAAAGATCCGAATCATAGCTATTGGATTCGGCCATTCGAGCTATCGGGTCTACTCTGGTGCAATTAGCACCCCCAAATGGGTCCAAACTCCAAAACCAAGACCCGACCCAAACCCACCATCAAGGGCCAACCACCCTCACTATAACGTCCTCTTTGCCTCGTCCTACTCTCCCTCACGAGCCCAACGTGCTCCCCGGCCCCTATTACTTCATAGTAATTCCCCTCCCGTCCCCTCCTTCCTTCCTCATGGACTCCAAACCCGAAACCAAGCCGGCCCTCAAACGTTCCGGCCCCAGTTCAGGCCCGGCCCAGCCCGCCACCTCCGCAGCCCCCTGCGGTGCGTGCAAGTTTTTAAGGAGGAAGTGCGTGGCCGGGTGTGTGTTTGCGCCGCACTTTGGGTCCGATCAGGGGGCGGCGAGGTTCGCAGCCGTGCACAAGGTGTTCGGGGCCAGCAACGTCTCAAAGCTGCTGCAGCAGGTGCCGGCAGCGAGGAGAAACGACGCGGTGGTGACGATATGCTACGAGGCGCAGGCGAGGCTGTCGGATCCCGTGTACGGTTGTGTGTCGACTATTCTATCGCTTCAGCAACAGGTATTTACATCGAACATGCTAACTAAATGCGGGTTATGTGCATAACTGTCAATATTAAGCTGTCATGTTTTTAAAGTTGGTGATTGCTCCGGTGTCACTTAACAGTACTCAATGAAGTTCTGATACTTGGATTATAGTTCAAATTAAGATTGTTGTTGGTGCTAGGGATAGCCAAACGAGGCAAAAACGTTACCTGTAGTTTCTAAGGATATGTTTGAATAATATGGAGTTGAGTGTCTTAATGTAGTTTTTTGATAAGTCAGTCAGTTTAGCTCCTAGCTGAGATATAAAGGTTATTATTCATACTTTGGCAGTTGTTTAATCTCAAAAAGTTGAGCTTAACTGTAGTGTACAAAAATCAAGTAAACCTGGATTTTATCTTAACTCCTTCTATTCTTTTCATTTGAACTAGTTTAATTATAATGCCATTTTATATCCAAATGAGCGATGAAGATAGTTTCAAACCCAATAATCTCTTATAAGAGTGTAACAGCCTCTCCACATGATTTAACATGTTTGATTTGAGTCTGTTCGGACAGAGGGGTTGTATTAACAGCTTTGTTAATTGCAAATGATTATTGGCATTTCTGTTCTTTTTGTAATCGATCAGGGTGTTGGTTGGGTGGATATGCTCCCTGCTCAATGGTCCCAACATTCGAGTATCCTTCTTGCGGCTTTCTTAGAATTGAGATAGATTTTACGTGGGCCACAATTCTTAAGACTTTTCTTGGAAGGGTTGAGTCCTTTTGATGACATTAGAGCTCGAAATCGAATCCGACTAACTTCTCGAAACAAGTACTGTTCAGTTTTGTCACTTGCTATCAACTCTCAAGTTGGTTGATCTTGCCGCTAAGCTAAGCTTGTCTATTCATTTACTTTGTTGTGTCTCTAACGAAATCTTTTAAAAAAAAATGTTCATATTCTATGCATGAATCAAATCCAACAACTCTCATGCCACAGCTCTAGAGACCTCTTTAACCTTACTCCTCTACCAACCATTACAATTAACTTTTAGATTTCTACGTTCTCCTTCACATTCTTCCTCCGAACTAACACACCACATATTTCATTCAAGGTTGATTTCAGATGTCTTAAATCCTACAAAGTCTAACTATTTCTAATTTTCAATCGTTAAAAGGACCTTTCTAAAGTAAATGAAGCAAGTACAAACGAGCAAAAGGGGTATTTTAAGATTCCGTTTTTGAGAAATAATCCTTCGATTTCAATATTGATGATTTTTATACGTTCACCGACAAAGACTTGGAGATCGATAATATGATGATCTCTGCGAGTTATATTGATTTCTGTATTCCACAACAGGTTGCATCGCTGCAAGCTGAGCTATCGGTGGTGCAATCCCACCTAATAAACAGCAGCCTGGCTGCAGCAGCCTCCAGCAGTCTCCACAGATCGCAGCAGCAGATGCAGCAGCAGCAGCAGCACACCACAGTTCTCCAGCCAGCGTACTCGAACACCTCCTCAGTATCCAACATCAATGTGATCGATCTCAGCAGCTTTCCTTCTTCTGGCTTGGATCTCCCTGATGCTTCTCTGCCTTCTCGAGGAACATTTGATGCGTTGCAACTCTCATCACGACCGCCACAGGATGACGATGAGGAGGAGAGTAGGAACACTGTTGCTTTTATTGATGGGGTCTTTCGTCAGAAGTAACTTCTTGTTGGCTTAGGTTAGTATAGTGCAGTAATCGGGAGTTTGGCATCCTTGGTATGGAGTCTTATATTGTAGCTTTTGATCAGAATAATATTGACATATTTAGAGAAGGCAAAATAGAAGGAAATTACACTGTTGATTTCCTAAATTGATCATCCTTTTTTTTTTTTTTTGCTGCTAATATGAATGGTGCAGGTAATATGATGAAAAACAGATGTCAGAATAGGAGGTGTTCGATTCTATTTTAAGCTTGAACGGTAAAAAACACAAAAAATGTTTTCAAATCCTTCTAAAGAGACCAAATCTATCTCATGGAACAGATAGATCACCCAAATAAACTTGCTTAAAAGAACCACTCTCTTATTAACAAGCGAGAAAACTGGTTAGGTTACTTTGTGCCTTTAACCAAGCTAAGATCTCTGAACATGCACACATCAACTACATCCAACACGAAATCCCAAAGCTAAATGATCAAAACAAGAAGACAAAGGCTAACAATGTTTCAAGAATTTGACCAGCCCTCCAGCATATCATCACAATGAAGAAAAGGGTTAATTGCATATAGAGCCCTTTTAGTATCGCGTTGTAGCACTCATCCTTAAGTTCGATATTTGGCAAATGCACTCCTTAGCGAAATTTTTTTCAACCTTTTTACTCAGGACCTATTTGCCAAAAAACAAAAAGCAGGCATCCCCAGAGGATAAAAGAGTAGAAAACTACAGTCAGGGGTATATCTGCGAATATCAAACTTAAAGAGTAATAAGCACCACAACATATAGAGGGTACATGTGCAATTAACCCCAAAAAGAAATAGAATGCCTACGTACAACTATAATCTCCAGTTACAAACAGAGTATTGTCCCAACATTATTCTCATGCAAAGAAAATTGAAGTTCTGTGATTGTATAACTTCTGGTTGATAATGTCATTTGGTAACAAAAATTTGGATACACATAATGTATGGGTTACACGAAACAAGAATTAGCTGCATCATAAATAATCTGCTATTCTCTTTGGAGCTTATTGCAGAATTGTAAACCTTAGTTGTCAGTTAATGCACCATGCTCTCTTTTTACACATTTATGTACCCAAAAAATAATGGGATGCTAACATTTTTTTGATATCCTCAAAACAATAACCACGACTATGTCACTTATCTCTGCCTTGACCATAAGCATTTTCAAAAACTTGGACACCGGGGCCATAGATTCTCCGGCAGCGGTCACTGAATGAACCAACTAGCCTTGAAACCACTTCCTTGAAGAACATGGAAGCCACCTGATCCATGATAACTAACGTCAAGTTTTTTACAGTCGTAAGAAAACTAAAAATCTCCAAGCAAACAATAAGCAGATATGTAACAATAATAACTTATTAGAAAAACCAAAAAGTAATTGTGATAAGATCAGAAAGATGGTATTGAAACTGAACTCCAATCAACCAAGACGGTAGTCCTTGAGCTCTCAAGTGCGTGCCAATTTTAATAATAGGACAACATTTTTCTGCGCCAAAGGGGTAGAAAAGCAAAATAAAGACTAGAAGAAATATATGACCCATGTTGAACTTTATGTGATTTTATTTTTCAATTTTTTGTTAAAAAAAAAAAGACTATAAGAAACAAGCCTCCCCTCTTTACCTCCCTATGCTTAAGTCATGCAAATCCTGAATGCCCTTCTAAAAGTTCTGATACAGCTGAAGAGGCTTTATCTAGAAGTTCTAGAAGAAATATATATCTATTTTACTATCTTTTGAATTTCTACCAAGTGTACCACATAGAAAATAGTCTTGTTCTTGCAAATTAGTTTGATATCAATGTCAATGAAATGATTTGGGTTCTGATGTTTTTCTCCATATTTCTTCTTCTTCTCCCTTTATTTTCTGCCATAAGTTTCCATCAGTATGATTAGATCAGTTTCGGTATAAAAGAAAAAAAGCTCCACTTTTGAACTTTTCTTCATCTTCCTTTCCTTACTCCGTGGGTTTCATAGATTTTAAACAGCCGTTCAATGAGAGCCAGGCACACTCATGCAAGTACAAGACATTCTTAATAGAAAACACCCTTGTGTCTAAAAGAGTTTCTCCAACAGAATTCCCTATTCCTTTTTGGAGTTAACTTAGAGTTAAGAATTGTCCTTCACTGTACCCAACTTGGCTTCACACGTCTACAACCAGTATCGAGCCTAAGATACTTCTATATGCCATTAACGTAACAAACATTATCACCATGCACTGTCATCATCAAGGCATCAACCAATGACCTCAATGTTAATCGGCATGACAACAATATCTCATTGTCACAATTTTATTAACCCTGACAACCTCTTGCAGGACCATTTTTGTGCCATCAAAGTTCATCCAGGAAATAGTGTTTGTCACCCCAAAACCGTAGCTGTCAACTTGCCAGCACCAAAATGATCCCCATCCTTGACAATGCCCATAAGTGTGTTCAGTATCATAATTGCCACCGAGATTTGTGTATCTTCCTTTTGAAGACTGAAGACCTCTTGCTTATCATCCACATATTTTAAGAAGCTTATATAGATAGTTTTCCTTTTGTATGCTACTTTCTACTTACATTGGACCGCCTCAAAGTACTCACTGCACTCTAACAAACACATTGATTCCAACAATGTTCTACACATGGTTTAACTGTCTCAATGTTGTCAGGACAAATGGAAGAGCTGAAAGATTCCCCCCTTTGATTGATAAAAGCCTCCAGCATCAGGATGAGCCATCAACTACTTACAGTTACGGCAAAAGACATAAGTGGTAGTGAAGGTAGATAGGGCAAGTGTAAAAACGTTTTCAGTTATTGTCAGTTCCGTTATGTAACCTTAGTGTATTTTTCTTTTACTTTTTATTTGATGGTGGATGAGTTTTTCTCTTAGGATTGGGTGCGCTTTTTCTTTGGGATGAAAGGCCTAACTGTATTAGATTTGGATTTGAACAAAGGTGTAAGCATACAGCACCATATGGGCCAGTCAAAGGAAGAACGGAAAGAGCTAAGGGGTATTATGTCATAGCATTTACTGTTAGTTCAATAAACATGTGGTGGATTCTACAAGCCTTATTGTGATTTATTAGAGTTCGTCTTTCAGATATATCTTTTCATACAATCTACATAAAGGTCAAACTTTTGTTTTTGGGAGTACTCTGATGATGTGTACTTGCAAATGATTGAGCTTTAAAAAATTATCCTTATCTCTTCATTCCATGCTGCTTCCAAATTTATCTAGTCTTCTTGACATTCTTGCTTTCTCCTCCTAAATTTTCTGTTAGCTAATTCTATCAAATAGGAGAATAAGCTGCATCAGCCTAATTATAAAAGCAGCTGATAGTTCCCAAGCACTAGAAATTAACAAATGTAGAACATGAAGTTAGATAAGCGTCCATTTCCATGCCAGAGCTTTTACAAAGCTCATTTAGAGGCAAGAGGAACTTCACTGCGCATGCGGGAAAGGATCAGAAATAATACTTATACATGTGGCAAATGATGATTAAGCAAGGAATAGTATATGGACATTCCTCTAACGTACATACAGAACAGAGCAGAAAATTTAAAATAATGGTGAGGCAAAATATACCTGGCGATATAGCGGTGACTGAAACTTGAAATCCACCATGAAATAAAGCTCACAAGATCCGGGAACAGGACCAGGATTAAATTGCCATATATTAATCAAATAGTCAAAAAGGTTACTTTCTGATGCAGTTGTCTACAAAAAGAGCATATCACGTGTTAATCGAATTGCATCATCTGTAAAACCATCAAATGCTTAATGGGCAAAGACTAAAAAGTGTCATTTGATCAGGCACAGCATGGTCAAACCGTCAAAGGGCCAATTATCACTTACTTAAAATTTTGGGTTATAACGAGATGATAAACAATATGTGCTAACAAGTTAAGAAATAGGCAAAAGAATAAGGCCAACTGATATGTATGATATTCATTGCAGAGAGAGTGTACATGTCATCCAACAGGATTACAATAAACAGTGAAATCTGTTCAATTTGTCAGTCATCTCTTTTTCTTATATCATGATCCGTATGTACCTACTACCTGCTCATATTTATCTCTCAATTTCCACCTACATAACCAATTTGCATTTACATCAAATGCTAAAACGTTGTGTTTGACAACAAAAGCTTGAATTCATTCAGTTTACTTTATCTTCATTCCTCTAGCAACTCAATTTCTTAAAATGTGTACAGATACAACAAAACAACAGTAATCTTTTGGCCTAAGCCACAGTAGTATTTTTACCCTTCAGAGTCCCCAATGGTTTTCCAGTAACTTTCTCATTTCGCCCCTTTTCCTGCCTAATTTCATAGTCCTCTCTGTGTTCATTTCTTGTATTAAAATTCTTAGTTACTAAACCACCAACTAACAACATATAACAACAAAAACAATAAAGCTATCCTAAACTTTTTCAGGTAGTTATATGAATCTTTTTCTTCAGTTCAACTCTTTTCAGGGTCATCTTTAACGTAGGTTAACATTTTTCTTATCTTTAAGTGCCAACAGGTGTTAGTTTAGGCTTACGTCTAGTTCTTGTTGCTTCCACTAACAACAATCCTGTAATTTTCCCTAACTGGTGCACCTACACCCATTGATTTCCTAGAATATGCCAAAAGCATCACAATTAGTTCTTCCTCATTTCAACCTAAATAGGAGCAACTTCTCTTTTTTTAGAGAAGCATCCATGTTCTCCTCGTCTCTTAGCATATTGTTAGGCATCCATACACAAAAGAATATCATGTCCTCTAACGATATGCTCTCCCAACCACTCCCAAGGCCCTGCATTTTACAATAAACTTTGATCTCTAGTAAAAGAGACATATTTGGTTATGAAATTTGCCACCAAAAAAAATGCACCATTATATTTATGTCTGATAAAAATAAAAAAATAAAAAGGAAAAAGAAGAAGAAGAGGAAACTATAATAATATTTATGTCTGATGCACAAACATGAAATCCACCATTCGCTACTTAGTTAATGACTAAAAATGCACCTTTATATAATTCGGCTTCTTCATTTCGACATGAGAAACATAGCTTTCAACCAAAAATTTGAAGCCAATTTCTAGTTCAGCGTCAAATGATCCATCATCATTCCGCCTTAGAAGCTTGGATCTTTGACACCATGGAACAAAATCCTCATATAAATCAACAGCTGCAACCACCGCAAACAACTGATCCGGAGAGTACCTGGCCATTCCAATAACCATAAACATGATATACAGTACTGAAACGAAAAGAATCAAATAAAGCTTCAATTGCTTGTAATAAGAAAACATCACTTTCGACAACCCAATATGTCAACATGGCTGCATTGTAGAACAGTAACAACAAAACCATTCATTTAAATGTACATAAGTTAATGACAATATTATTTGAATGTAATTCCATTATTGCAGGCATTTAATGACCACCTCAAGAAAGTTGAAATCTATCTACTACTATACACTAAACCCGCAATAGTTTAGGATAATATCTATATCAATCCTATTGATCTTCGACGATATTTCCATTAATGCACATATGATAATGTATAAAAGAAAGCATCCATAGTCATACAAGCATACCCCATGACGCGCCTCTCCTCATGAGTCTTTGACAAAACGTTTCCTCCCTCTTCGCCATCTCCAACCCCCAAAAACCATCTGCTCTGCGATTTCCAATGCAAACTCCCAGAAGAAGAGCCAACCTCTCTACCGCCATCGATCAAAGAATCAATCCTAGGATTCCCAATCCTCGAGATACTGCTAAAACTCCGAATTTGAGATAACCTCTCGGATTCCCCCAAACTCCTCGAAGAACGCTGCAGCAATCCCAATCCGTTCCTCGAATTCAACGCAAGATTTCGAGCTGATAATAATCTTGATAATGCTTTTGATGAAGATACAATCGGCGGCATTGTAGCGAGAGAGAAGGCAAAGGTTCGGTCTTTAACGGTGATTCCGAACCCTAACGATCTTCAGTCGCTCGATTTTGAGGAATTGGAGATGGAGAGATGAAATCTTTTTGAAATTCTTAGGGTTTTCAGAATTGGGATCGGGGGATGAGGAGGGAAAATTGTGAGGAAGAGGGAGAGAGGCGAGAGGGGGATCAGCCGTTTGGGCTGTGGGCCGACAAGTGGACTAGTTGTAGTAATGGGCCTTGGGCTGGCCCAGAAAGTTTTACTCAAAGTTACCCTTCACTTGTCAAAATTTACCAATTTACCCCTGGTGCGTCGAAGTCACGCGACCCTCGCTTACTTCTCACGCGCTTCGCACGCGCTCCTCACGCGGTCAGAATCTGGCCATTATTATAAAGCTATATATATAAGAGCAAGAAAAGCGACAGAAAACCCAAAAATGTGTTTTCCTTTTCTCGAGGCGGTTCGAGGGCGCGGTGTACCTTAACAGCGAAGAAGAAAAGCGGTGAGAATCTCAGACCTCAGTCTCATCTCTCGCGCTTCTCCTCTCCCTCTCTCTCTCTGTTCTCGAAAAAAAAACCCTAGAAATTAGGGCAAATAGAGAAAGAGAGAGTAGAGATCGAGAGAGAAATGGCGAGATCCTCTGGTTCTTCTTCGTCGCTCTTCTCCTCCCTCCTCTACTTCGGCCTCTCCATCACTCCTCTATTCTTCCTCTCTACCAGCGAGGAAACCCCTTTCAGAGGTAATTTCTAGGGTTTTGATTTGATCCGATCTTTTCTGTGAAAATGTAGGGTTTATCCCCTTTCTTTTGATTAGTCTGTTTGTTATTGAAGATTACTAGGTCATATTCTGTTCTTTGTCGCGCAGTTAAACCCTAGAATAAAGGTCGTTATAGTTTCTTGATTTAGTAATCATGGTATTGAGCTGTGATTTTTTCTGCTAGGGCTACTTTTTGTTTAAAGATAACTTCTGGTAAATGAAAGAAATTGGGTCGAGAAGTGTCTTTAGGGAAAGTTAAATTTTGAAAGGATCAGGAGAACTTCATCATGCTTGGTTTCGGTAGCCCTAACTGCCACCATTAATTGTTCACTCTAATTACTTTTGCATAAATTTACTCACAAGCTACAGATTCATAGTCACATTAGACATCTATTGATGCTGGTTCTTTTTTGCTATACTTTACTTTGATTTGCAATTTTCAACATTTCCATCGCCTGTGTTTTATTTTGGTTTATGAATGACAGATGTTAGTTTAGAGAATCCAGTTATAGAGTTTGTTCCAACGCCTCATGATGGGTACTTGTGTGAGCGGGTACATCTCACTGGGATTTCAAGGATAAATCTGAAGCACTATGCGAGTTCACTGCATGTTATGCTGAAAGTATCGAATACTGTACCAGAAAACCTTCATGGAAAGGCGGAGGTTTGTTTTCACAGGTGAGCAACATGTTTGTCTTTTATTCAAGTTAAGTGATTCATAATATGGTTATATTGTTTGTATCCTTACAAATGGTCAGAAAAAGCATTTCATTTTTGCCACCACCTGCAGAAATGTTTCAAAGGGTCTATGCCAATGTGAGGATGATCAGTGGAAAACTCTCCAGGAGGGTCAATGGATTGCTGTAATATCACCATATGAAAGGAGATACATTGATGTAAAAGTCAAGGATAAACTACCAAATTTATTCACAGTTACTGCCGATGAAGGTTAGCAATAATGTTTATCTTTACGCTGTATTGAACTAGGCATAAATTGCTAATTGTCACCCCTGTATTTGTCCTATTGCATTTTAAACCATGTCTCGTTGTTGTTTTTGCGTGTGCAGAATTTCAGCAGTGGCGCTTGATTTGTCTTGGTTTTGGTGTTCTCCTGCTTCTTCTTGCACCAATTTTTAGTACCTGGGTCCCATTTTATGTTGGCAGTTCAATGGCTGTGGGGATCCTTGCTGTTGTATTGCTCCTTGTATTTCAGGTTATTTCTCCCCTTTGCACTTTAGATTTTATTTTGCATTAACAAACATGGTTATGATAGCACACAAGTGAATGATATGAAATGTCTTGAAGAGATGGAAATTTCTTTTGCCTGCTTGCAAAAATCTTGCATATCGAGTAGACCTTGTTGTTGTGCGAATTCTGAATTCATGAGTTGTAGGAAGGGACTTATGTCACCACACACAGAGTCTAAAGCAAGTGTTGGATTCAAGTTGGTGTTAAAGATTTCAGATTGACTTATTAATTATTATACTCCTGATTACAAAGCCAAAGATAAGATACTGATATGTGATTCTGACCGAAAAGCCCACAACTTTCTATGTGTCTTCAATCTTTTCTTTACTTTTAATATTCCTCATTACGTGTTTGATTATGCCCTATTCAGCTGTTGATTCTTATGTCAAGCATTGATTTTGGAATTTGGTGTAGTTTATGAAGCTATTACCCATGGGCAGGAAGAACATCCTTTACATTACCCTTTATGGATCTGCGGTAAGTACTGTCATATTGTGCCCTAAATATTTATTCCTTGCTCTAGGTTTGGAAATATCATATGCTAGATTTCTCTTTATATTGGGATTTTTTGCAGCTAGGTATTGGAACATATATTGCGCAATATTTCTCCATGGTGGTGAATTCTATTCTTGTGAATTTTGGACTGAGTGAAGAGATGCATTACCCTGTAAGTCATTTTATTACTGTCTACCTTATTTTTGAGAACTACTGTGAAATATATCATTGGTTAACTTTTGTACTAATTAAGTTTAACTACAAGTGAATTATATTTTGGTGTTGTCAAATTTTGATACTAAGAGTAAGTTGCTAGTAGGATCTTTCAATTAACTTTTGTACTAATTTAGTTTTTCATGGAAGAAATATTTTTCTTCTTCTTTTGTACTTTTGCATTTGTCTATTTTTATATTAATTTTATCTCAATTGGTACAGTTGATGGTATAATCGTTTTTATATATTATGTTTTTGGCTATTTGAAATTAAACTTAATTTGAGTGATGATAATATCTTTTTCTGATTTTCAATAATCCTGATGGATTTCCTAATTTAAACTATGTAGCTTGAATATTTGATATAATTATGCATAATGTTTTAAATATCTGATATGGCTATAGCGGTGGATAATTTAAAACTCAAGCTATAGAGGACGGTTAAATTCAGTACTGGGGCTATAGCAGATGGATAAATTCAATACTCAATGGTGGATATTGGTGACATTGAGGACACTTTGCAAATATCTGATGTCATACTAGATGGTACACATAGATGCCCTAAACATTCTAAGTGAAACCTTAACAAGGCAATACATATATAATCAGGTAAAGCTATATAAGATATGTATAGGATATACTTACCTCCGCAATTTGAATTAAATGTATGAATCTTTGATAATTAACCGAGTGTACATTTTTTCAAATGAGTTAAAACATAAAATAGAATACCCACCCTTTAAAATATGAAAACAATTTACAAGATTTGTCTTATATCCTTGCTTGTGCGACAAAACTGATTGTAATATTTATTTATTTTTTTGTTGCATTGTACGCTGGCCATTGGGGGTGTTGTCATCGATTGGGAAGAATAGAATTCTCTTCATATTTAGTCGGTAGAGAGAAATTGTGCAGTTGAAGAGCGAGAAATGAAAGTGGATTATGGAAAGACTGAGTTTATATATTGGATTGGTAGTATTTGGATAATATAGCCGAAAATCCAGGCATAGTTTTTAGTAAAACTCTTATGACTTGTAATTTGTGATTGGCTCCTTGATATGTCGATAAACTTATTGCATATTTGGCTAATATATCAAGTCAAGCCCGTCATTCCGCTAACTTCGATTATAAAATGACATGGGATATTATTTCTACATGATGTGGACCCCATGCATGAAATCCAATACGTCGGGCCACATTTAAACATTGATTATGCATATAGCCTTTAAATATTAACATAGAAGCTAAACTGAAATATTAATCATTCCTAAATCTGTGACCCTTGCTTCTAGTCTAGTTAAATCCAAGTATAATGTGTTGCATCTGACAGATACAAGCCAAATGTTGTATGATTGATCTAAATTTAGTTCTAACATCAGACCTGAATCTTTTTTACTCAAGAAAAGAAAAGAAAAACAAAATTCCGAAGTTAAATTGGATTTAAAAATCCAATAGAATTGGTTGGTCCAGCTATTGGACCCTAAAACCTAACCTTATCTCATTTGTTCAGTTTTCACTCCTAGCTGAAACAAAAGCCTGCAAATATGCATGCATTTGCTAGTCTCTATAATTTCTACTTTTTCATTATTTGTAGTGTTGTTGTGTCCATGTTGTGTCGTATCGTGTCTTGTATTCACATCCATGCTTTCTAATTGTAGTGTCATGGTGTAATTGGACTAGGAGCAATTACTACTTGCTGGGCCACTTACGTAGAACGGTCAATTAGAATCTTGAGAACCCTCATGAAAAATGTACCGTGCTAGTGTTATTATCCACTTGATGAATACAGTCCTTGGGAGTTGGGGCTACTCATACATTTACAGAGAAGAGGGTAGGGGAGGGGAATGATTGATCTATACCCAAGGGGAGGGAAAGGAGAGGAAGGGAGTGTGATGTAACTGATCGTGTTTGGATAGACAACTAGGGAATGGAGAGGGAGGGAGAGTGATAGAACTAAATTGTGTTTGTTTAGAGTAGAAAATAGGAAGGGAAGAGAGCAATTCACTTAAAATCTAATCCCTCCCCTCCCAATCCGTCCACTTTGGGAGGGTTGAGAAAGTGAGAAAATTTGTATCATTTTAACCCTCTGAATCCTTCCCCTCACTTACTAAAAAATGTAAACAAACACAATTTTAGAATGGTTAGCTTTGTAGACTCCCCAACTCCTCCCCTTCCCTCTTAGAAAAAGCTATCCAAACTCACCCTAGTGAGCTAGCCTACATAGAGCTGAACTTTTTCTACCTCTGACGGATATGGGAAGTTAGGTGATCAGAGAGCTGGACAGTCCCATCCGACATCTTGTGGGTTTTTGTATATTATATATCTTAGTGATAGGTTGTTTTTTGGACGCCTTTTACTATGGAGTATGGATCTCTACAGCTGTAGTTCACTGGTGTGTTTATTTGAGGCTAGTCTTAAAGCTTTTGCTTTTCCATTTTCTAAAGCATTTGCTGTGTTCACATAAGAAAAAGAAGTAGCATTATGGTATGCTGTGTCCTTTATATCCTATGGTCGATGTAGCATGACAAGCAGATGGTCAACATGACCAGTTTCAGCAGTATATCGGAACAAGAGCATAATTTATATGGATAAGACGAAGCTAAAGAATATATCTTGATTTTGCCTTTATATAAACTATATATAGGATTCCATGGTTCCATCGGAAAATTTCAGTTTTCATAATAGCTTGAATGATGTCCCTGGATGATGCAGGACAATCGTGGACTATCCTAAGATCAATTAGAATAATTTTTATTTTGATAATATTTGATTTGATTCCATGTAATCTTTTATTTTAGATAGAATTTCTTTAGGATTTGATTCAAATCTCTTTCTATTTTAGCTAGGATTTTATTTGATTGCATCTTTTAGTTTTGTTAGGTTTTGATTTGATTAGGATTTTTATTTACTTCCTTAAGTATTTAGTTGCTACCTTTTCCTATAAATAAGAGATGTAATCCTCAATGAGGAATAGACATTGATGAATAAAAAAATTGAGTTTGATCTTGAGCATGTGAATTGCTTCTTGGCATGTGATTTGCCTTTGTTTAGGGTGTGAAGCCCCTAGGTGTGAAGCCTAGTACCTATCAAAATTCTTTTTCAATTATCCTTCTTGACCTCCTACAACTCATCTCCCCTCCAAAAAAACCCAAAAGATAGTCACTATTCGCGGGTGAACAGTAGCGATATCACTGTTCATGGCAATTGTAAAACTAGATCCTGTTTGCGGGAGGAATAGTAATATTGGTTACTGTTTATCATGGATTTTAACCCTATTCCGCTAAGCCGTCGACGATTTCCCGCCTCTAGATTGAAGCCCTCGCCCCGCTCCCCATCATTTGGTATCAGAGACGAAGGATCCACAGTTAACAGAGGTAAAATACCACTACCTCCTTCACAAGGGTATGATTTTAATGCATTTGAAATTGGTACTCTATCCTACTTTTTTGGATTTGATGGATATGAGGAGTCTGATGATCTTGACATCTGGATTTTCAATATAGAAGATGTATTTTCTGTCTATGATATGTCAAAACTGGAAATGTATTTATATGCTGAGTGTAGGCTAAAGAGAGAGGCAGAATGTTGGTGGTATAAAAACTATTATCATTCAAACATTCGTTCGTGGGCAACTATGAAAGCTCTCTTGAAGAAGAGGTACTCTAGACCACCATCTAGAAGATCTTGTTTCTCTTCAAATCTTGAAGCAAAGCCAACACAAATTCGTCAACCCCAGCCAGATATTAATCTTCAATCAGAATTTGATTTCAATCCAGATCTGAAGCCTCAACTTGAGTCAGATGAGAAAGTAGCACAAGATCAAAAATTTAATCAAGAACCAAAACCCCAGTCTGAGCATGAGTCAAAATCAGAGATCTACCCAGAGAACAAGCCTGAACTACAGCCGGAAGAAGCAAAACAAAAGATAGATCCAGAGCCCAAGCTTAAACAAGAGTTGGAACTAAAAACAGAGCAGCAGGTCGATCTAACTCTCGAGCTTAAATCAAACACAGAGCTCAAGTTAAGCCTAGAATCCGAATCTAAGTTCGATATGCAGTGCAAATTTCAAGACAATCTGATTGTTGAGTTCGTTATTCCAGACCCTCCATCGCCAACTCAATATCGGGTTTTACAGCTCATCTTGAAGATATTACAATCTACAACGAATTTCTTCTCACCAATCAAGTCGAACATTACACTCGCTCACTATAAAACTCGAGGTCGAGTTTTCTCAAACAAGGGAAGATTTGATGCAGGACAATCGTGGACTATCCTAAGATCAATTAGAATAATTTTTATTTTGATAATATTTGATTTGATTCCATGTAATCTTTTATTTTAGATAGAATTTCTTTAGGATTTGATTAAATCTCTTTCTATTTTAGCTAGGATTTTATTTGATTGCATCTTTTAGTTTTGTTAGGTTTTGATTTGATTAGGATTTTTATTTACTTCCTTAAGTATTTAGTTGCTACCTTTTCCTATAAATAAGAGATGTAATCCTCAATGAGGAATAGACATTGATGAATAAAAAAATTGAGTTTGATCTTGAGCATGTGAATTGCTTCTTGGCATGTGATTTGCCTTTGTTTAGGGTGTGAAGCCCCTAGGTGTGAAGCCTAGTACCTATCAAAATTCTTTTTCAATTATCCTTCTTGACCTCCTACAACTCATCTCCCCTCCAAAAAAACCCAAAAGATAGTCACTATTCGCGGGTGAACAGTAGCGATATCACTGTTCATGGTAATTGTAAAACTAGATCCTGTTTGCGGGAGGAATAGTAATATTGGTTACTGTTCATCATGGATTTTAACCCTATTCCGCTAAGCCGTCGACGATTTCCCGCCTCCAGATTGAAGCCCTCGCCCCGCTCCCCATCACTGGATCTATAATAACTGGTCTTAAGAGTAAATTAACTGTTAATGTCTACTTTCAAAAACGGTCCTATATTTTTTTAAATAACCCCGTGCTATCTATTATGTACTCATTCTATTTTGGCAAAGAAAGTAAAGCATTTTGGCAGTGATGATGATCAGGTTCTACGGCACCACATACCTGCACTACCTACCAGTACCTTCTTTTCCCAGGTTTTTTCCCAAGGATGTTTCCTACGCTTTTTCACAGCTAGAAAGGTGCATACAGGGGGCATTAGGTCCCATTTCAAGTTGGAACAATACTATGGTTTTGTTCCTTGAGAAGAATGAAGACCTACCCTATGTGTATGTATCGATGAAACAAGACATCGTTTTGAACCTTTGGGATCCGTATCCACTCATTCTATATGCAATCACTTCGATAATAGTTTGGGAATTTGGTGAGGTTGGGATCTCTGAGGAATTTCCTGCTAATGACACCATACCATTGAGTGAGGTTGTTTTACGGAAATCTTTTTATGAACGTAAAATTTGTGTTGTTTTGTATTTAGTTGGCGCTTGTGTCCGCAACCCACTTTGTGGCAGTAGAAGGTCCACAACCAAAATTTAATTGTGATTGCATGTTTATCTAGTTTGGGTTCTGGTTTATGCTCTAGTCTTTTGCACAATACTGTAGAAGGTGTACACATACCCAAGATGCAGCAGATTGGTTTGTATGCTGGTTTTCAGTTTTGGTGAAAAAGGCAGGGAAGGGTGATGCCTGACAATCTTATCTGGTTCTATGGTTTCCGTTGCCTATTTTTACCGCTGAAGACCGTTAGCTATGTTGAGGTAGTGAAAATAATTAAAACTGATGCAATTTGACGAGATACCCCCATCATCATGGTATCTGGATAGCAGATAATAAATGAGTTACTTGTCTTTCTAGATGAATGGAACTTGTAGCGCTTCTGTGCATTAGATAACCCTTGATTTATGGAAATTATGGATAAATTCTTTCAGTAACTGGTGGTATTGTTATTAAGAAATAACTTTTTTGCATCACTAGCTGACATGTTAATACTTGCTTAGCATGTTAATCTAGCTATTTACTAAAACACATAATATGTACTTACCCAATAAGCACTCACACTTCCTCTTTTTCAATCTAATTGACAGGTTTCAGTCATGTTGCTTGTATTGATAATTCTAGCAGGAGCTGCTTTGGGGTACTGGATAGTGAGAAAATATGTCATTTCAGAAGATGGCAGCATAGATGCTGGACAATCGTGGACTATCCTAAGATCAATTAGAATAATTTTTATTTTGATAATATTTGATTTGATTCCATGTAATCTTTTATTTTAGATAGAATTTCTTTAGGATTTGATTAAATCTCTTTCTATTTTAGCTAGGATTTTATTTGATTGCATCTTTTAGTTTTGTTAGGTTTTGATTTGATTAGGATTTTTATTTACTTCCTTAAGTATTTAGTTGCTACCTTTTCCTATAAATAAGAGATGTAATCCTCAATGAGGAATAGACATTGATGAATAAAAAAATTGAGTTTGATCTTGAGCATGTGAATTGCTTCTTGGCATGTGATTTGCCTTTGTTTAGGGTGTGAAGCCCCTAGGTGTGAAGCCTAGTACCTATCAAAATTCTTTTTCAATTATCCTTCTTGACCTCCTACAACTCATCTCCCCTCCAAAAAAACCCAAAAGATAGTCACTATTCGCGGGTGAACAGTAGCGATATCACTGTTCATGGTAATTGTAAAACTAGATCCTGTTTGCGGGAGGAATAGTAATATTGGTTACTGTTCATCATGGATTTTAACCCTATTCCGCTAAGCCGTCGACGATTTCCCGCCTCCAGATTGAAGCCCTCGCCCCGCTCCCCATCACTGGATCTATAATAACTGGTCTTAAGAGTAAATTAACTGTTAATGTCTACTTTCAAAAACGGTCCTATATTTTTTTAAATAACCCCGTGCTATCTATTATGTACTCATTCTATTTTGGCAAAGAAAGTAAAGCATTTTGGCAGTGATGATGATCAGGTTCTACGGCACCACATACCTGCACTACCTACCAGTACCTTCTTTTCCCAGGTTTTTTCCCAAGGATGTTTCCTACGCTTTTTCACAGCTAGAAAGGTGCATACAGGGGGCATTAGGTCCCATTTCAAGTTGGAACAATACTATGGTTTTGTTCCTTGAGAAGAATGAAGACCTACCCTATGTGTATGTATCGATGAAACAAGACATCGTTTTGAACCTTTGGGATCCGTATCCACTCATTCTATATGCAATCACTTCCGATAATAGTTTGGGAATTTGGTGAGGTTGGGATCTCTGAGGAATTTCCTGCTAATGACACCATACCATTGAGTGAGGTTGTTTTACGGAAATCTTTTTATGAACGTAAAATTTGTGTTGTTTTGTATTTAGTTGGCGCTTGTGTCCGCAACCCACTTTGTGGCAGTAGAAGGTCCACAACCAAAATTTAATTGTGATTGCATGTTTATCTAGTTTGGGTTCTGGTTTATGCTCTAGTCTTTTGCACAATACTGTAGAAGGTGTACACATACCCAAGATGCAGCAGATTGGTTTGTATGCTGGTTTTCAGTTTTGGTGAAAAAGGCAGGGAAGGGTGATGCCTGACAATCTTATCTGGTTCTATGGTTTCCGTTGCCTATTTTTACCGCTGAAGACCGTTAGCTATGTTGAGGTAGTGAAAATAATTAAAACTGATGCAATTTGACGAGATACCCCCATCATCATGGTATCTGGATAGCAGATAATAAATGAGTTACTTGTCTTTCTAGATGAATGGAACTTGTAGCGCTTCTGTGCATTAGATAACCCTTGATTTATGGAAATTATGGATAAATTCTTTCAGTAACTGGTGGTATTGTTATTAAGAAATAACTTTTTTGCATCACTAGCTGACATGTTAATACTTGCTTCGCATGTTAATCTAGCGCTATTTACTAAAACACATAATATGTACTTACCCAATAAGCACTCACACTTCCTCTTTTTCAATCTAATTGACAGGTTTCAGTCATGTTGCTTGTATTGATAATTCTAGCAGGAGCTGCTTTGGGGTACTGGATAGTGAGAAAATATGTCATTTCAGAAGATGGCAGCATAGATGCTGGCATCGCCCAATTCGTGAAGTGGGCAATGCGTGTTTTTGGTGTTGTTACTGTTCTTCAGGTATGCAGCATTATTTTTTATGAGTCATCGGTGTTAGTACTCTTTATTGTGCTTCACAGAAAACCTTTTTATTTACCGAGTTCTACATTTTGCAGAGCTCTCCAGATATTCTGTTGCCAGTGATTGCATTGGGTATTTATTGGTGTATTTTCTTTATTTCAAAGAAATTATGGCGTCGAGCAAGATCAAGATCGTAAGTTTTCTATACATATGCTAAATACGTGCATTGTGTTGGAAACTGAATATCTCATCTTCCTTTCTCTCTCTGTTTCTGCATGTGTGAAATTTAGTCAAGTCAAGCATTCGAAGAATGAGTTGTGGCAACCAAGAGGACGGCAAGCATCTAACTTGTGGCAACCAAGAAGAAGGCAAGCATCTGCAGCAGGTAGCAGACGCACAGAATTCTTGAGTCGATCGCCTGATAATGATCGTAGGACTGTTAGGAGAAGTTCAAGTAGTCCATATGGAAGAAGCTCAAGCAGTCCATATGGGCAGTACAACCAACCCATGAGAGGTAATTATTACTTTATCTTCACAAAGAACGCACATATATGCACACAATACACACATACATATACACACATCTATATAGAGATAGATATTTGGGTTTTGCTTGTTTCTGTTAAAGTTCATATTTGGATACAAGTCCGTTGCAACTTAGAAATTTGTAAAAATCTCCCATAATGTGGGATCCATCGTTACGAGTTTCCTACAGTGCATTTTGTTGCAAAAGATGTTATCTCACCGACCACTGCGTTTAAGGACTAATCAAGGTTTAAAACTCAATGGGGAGATAATAAGTTCGCTTATCCCCTTTGTTCTTCCTCTTCCTCAGCTTCCCTTCTCTCTTACCTCTTTCTTTAAATAAAACCGACTTATGCATCCACTAAATTCGATGAGATCTATATTTCTCTCCCCTCGGTGGTAAAATTCCCTAGTCTCAATGTAACAATTATCCAATCAATCAATAAGTAAGACCCTCCCAATACTAATTTTGAGGAAGACTGACTAAGAACTATGTTTTTCGAGCCCATATACATAGGTAAGTACATACAGACATTTTAATTTAATGGTGTTTCTTTCATTCTTGCAGCTATAGTTCCCACCTACTCATCCCCTACACAAGGATCAACAATTCAACAAGAAGACTACTACTCAACATTCCACAAGACACCCAAACGCAGATTCTCAAAGGCACAATGGGACGAATTCACCCAAGAATCCACCAGAGAAGCGCTGGCTGAATGGGCCTCAACTCCAGAATTCACCAAATGGATTGCTGATAATGCTCATCGGGTGCAGGTTGAGCCAGACCGCAACTCTGATGACAGTACAGAGAGCTCTTCGAACTCCTCGGATGAAACTGTAGTCGAAAATGGCAGTCGGCTTAGCCTCTTCAACTGGCGGCATTGAACTCTGCCCTTGCAGTTTTGTATATATTATGATGACTAGTGACTAAAAGGAAACGAGGGGGGTGAAGCTAGGTTGGTTAATCATTCGCATCTCAAGAAAAAGTTGCAGAGTATTCCCCTCAAGTTACTGATATTCCCCTCAAGTTACTGATGATTTAGTTAAACTCCCCAGTAGTTTTCCTAACATCTGAGGCTGGGAAAGTGGTGGTGTTTGTTTTTATTTCTGGCCCTTGTCTCTTACAATGTTTGTAACTTGTCAGGGTGAGCATGAATATTGTTTCTGAAAATATTCCCACTTGCTGTGTCTTTGTAACGTGTGGATTAGAACAATTGGATTTGTTTGATCTTACTGTAACGAAAAATTCTGTGATTCTGTATTCATGAGCTGTAAACCAAGACTTTTATTATGATTATCTAGTGTTATTTATCCAAAATTTAGGCATCATGAATGAATACGCATACATTTCTTTATGATCGATAAAATTTAAAAAGTTGTATTATTATTGGTACTGATTTTCAATATTGAAAGCTGAATTGGAGGGAACTTCAAGATGGCTTATAGTGCAAAAAGTTAAAAGTCTGCACCTTGAAAGAAAGAAAAAAAAGGAAAGAAAGGATAAACATTTTTATAGGTCAATGTTGGAATACAAACTCATCAGACGCTCTTGATAAATTCTGGATCAATCCATCTCTTCCCATTATCTGCCCTTATATCTTCCTCAAGTTATTAAATGAGTTTGTCTTTCTATGGCTCAATCATTTGCTTTCTCTTTCTGATTGTATCTTACTCATTCACACTGAGCTTTTACGGTAGCCACCAAAACCAATTCTCAATGCCATGGCATTATGCCACAGTGCTATTAGAATTTGGATCCTCTCCACTACAAAAAAAACAGTGGAGAGATTACTATTTTTAATCTTAACCGTTGATTATTTAGTAGACGGTTATGATACAATCTAAATCTAAAACTCACTTTACCCCGTGTATTGCACTCAGAAAAAATTACAACCATCAACTAGATAATTAATGGTTATGATTATGTAGTGGTCCCTTCACTTTTTTTTTAGGGGAGATAATCCGAATCTATGTGATCACATAACCGGAATCCTCCGTTTAAGGTTGAGCACCATTTTATAATATAAAAGCTTTCATTTTGCTTTTAAAAATTCATTTCATATGGTATAGGAAGTGGCAGAGCCCCACACTCTTCCTATGACAATCTCTGTCAACCCTCTGAAAGATAAGGTCTCCCCACGCTCCAGTGATAAAAATAGGGGTTCGAACAAAGAATATTTCTTCCCAGTTTAATATAATATCTCTTGACGTCATTGTTAGAGCCAAACAAGATAACAAGTTGTTTAAGCATGAGAACTAAACAGATTTTGCTGACTCTTGCTCAATCAACAAACTGCGATTAGTTTTCTTGTTGTGATTAGTCTTGCTATATTTAAAAAGAAGGTAAATATGAGAAAAACCACCCTTACTTTTCGGGTTTACCAGAAAATACTTTTTAATTTTCAGATTTTATCGAAACCCAAAATTAAAAGGGGTTTTTCTGATATTTTGAAAGTTGAGTGGGGTTTTCCGTTAGTTATCCAAAATTAAGGGGTTTTCTTCTTTTTTTTATTTATTTATTTATTAATATTTAGCCTTAAAAAGACTAAACCAGTGATAATTATTGACTCGTCACAAAGTTACTTCTCTTCCATGGAACTCAGAATTTAACTTATCTTTTATGCACTGTAACTAAGCTTTTTTCAATGCTTTAAGTGCACAATTACAGTGATTTCAGAATTGTAAATATCATATTATATGCTTTCTTTCACGATGCCAGAACTTTAAACTAGCGAAAGAGTTGAGCATTATAATTTTATACACTAACAACACATCTATCTATACTACTATATAAAGAACATGGTAAGGGTAATAAAAAATGGATGAGTGGCGGACATATTCTCACTATATACTATAGTTGGAAGGACGAAAAAGTAATTTAACAAGAGACATTTTTCTTTTCTTTCTCTTTTATTTTCTAGAATATTCCATATATCATACTAACATTTTATCTTTCTTTTCCTTCTCTTTCTTTTTAGTTTTCTAGAATGTTCTATACCACACTCCATGAACATAGGATATGGACCCCTATAATTACATATCTATTATATTTTAGATTCTAAAATGAATATAAATTAAAACTATAAGGTATTTTTAGGGAAAAAAAAATAATATGCATAGCAAAGGAAAGGCTAAAGAATATCAAAGTATATATATATATATA
The DNA here is from genome assembly GCA_012295165.1 of Asparagus setaceus. Lineage (NCBI taxonomy): Eukaryota > Viridiplantae > Streptophyta > Magnoliopsida > Asparagales > Asparagaceae > Asparagus > Asparagus setaceus. Next base: position 29,684,284 of record CM022706.1, read on the forward strand.
TATATATATATATATATATATATATATATATATATATATATATATATATATATATATAGGCTCTATAAACTTAAGTTGATAGGGAGGAGTATCCACCAACTTTTATATTCATTGATCTTGCCTTGAGATTAAGTAAAATCAAGATGCACACAAATCTCAAAGTGGACTTTATATCTTTCACTGATTCCAAGGCAACATCAATGAATAGAAAAGTTGGTGGATGACTATTCCTATCAACTTAAGTTTATAGAGCTCTCTCTCTCTCTCTCTCTCTCTCTCTATATATATATATATATATATATATATATATATATATATATATATATATATATATATATATATATATATATATATATATAGGGTTGGTTCCAATGAGAATTCAAATAAATATGAGAACTAAGAACCCAATATCAACCATCCATCATACAAAACCAGAGGCTGAGATTCTGCTATAAAATCAAGGTGGCAGAATTATAATTAAATAGACATTAAAACTGAAATAAGGGTAAAAAGATAAAAAGCACAGGTACGGAAACCCTAAAAATCCCAAAAATCGCTCGCTCTCTGTTCGCGAGGAAAATTAGAAAATTGGTCTATTCTATTTGAAGAATAATGAATACAATCTCTCGAATGCAATATCTCTCTCTAACTGACTTAGATAAAAAGAAATTACAAATTCCTCGATCGGTTGTCCGATTTACAAAAGAGAGAAAGGTCAACGGAGATCTTTCCCTTTATTTAATCTGGGTTCTTCACGGTGGCGGTGGGAGCTTGAATCTTGTATCCCGTTGACGATCCGACCGTCTTGACTCGTGGGACGAGGTTGAAAACAAACTCGCAGAAGCAAGTTTAGGAATCCGCAAAGCAAGTTTATAACTCTAACGAGTTTGATAACTCAAGGGATGAGTTTTGTAACTCTGGATGAGTTTGTATGCCTAGCCAAGCCAAGGGAAAAGCCAATCCAAAGAAGCCTCCTCTAAGCCAACCCAGCTTCCCTCCAAAAAGCCGCGCCAATCGAGAGAGAAAAGCCCCCTCTATCTGCCGAGCCTTTGCCTATTTATAGGGGTTTTAAGGGGTGTAACTGACCCCTATAATCGCTCCTAAATGAGGGTTAATGGCCCTCAGATTGTGCAAAACAGTTTTGGAACTGTTAAGATCGTGTTTGAACGAGTCAAAACGCGGAGTTCGCGTTCGGAGCAAGCCTGGCGTCGTGTTTTGAACTTGAGCGGGCCATGTGCTCGCATTTTGAATTGAAGCGGGCCATGTGCTCGCGTTTTGGATTGAAGCGCGGGCCATGTGCTCCGCGTTTTGGATTGAAGCGGGCCATGTGCTCCGCGTTTGGGGCTTGAGCGGGCCATGTGCTCGCATTTTGAATTGAAGCGGGCCATGTGCTCCGCGTTTGGGGCTTGAGCGGGCCATGTGCTCGCGTTTGGGGCTTGAGCGGGCCATGTGCTCGCATTTTGAATTGAAACGCGGCCATGTGCTCCGCGTTTTGGATTGAAGCGGGCCATGTGCTCGCATTTTGAATTGAAGCGCGGGCCATGTGCTCCGCGTTTTGGATTGAAGCGCGGGCCATGTGCTCGCATTTTGAATTGAAGCGCGGGCCATGTGCTCGCGTTTGGGGCTTGAGCGGGCCATGTGCTCGCATTTTGAATTGAAGCGGGCCATGTGCTCCGCGTTTTGGATTGAAGCGGGCCATGTGCTCCGCGTTTTGGATTGAAGCGCGGGCCATGTGCTCCGCATTTTGAATTGAAGCGCGGGCCATGTGCTCGCATTTTGAATTGAAGCGGGCCATGTGCTCGCGTTTGGGGCTTGAGCGGGCCATGTGCTCGCATTTTGAATTGAAGCGGGCCATGTGCTCGCGTTTTGGATTGAAGCGGGCCATGTGCTCCGCATTTTGAATTGAAGCGGGCCATGTGCTCCGCATTTTGAATTGAAGCGGGCCATGTGCTCCGCATTTTGAATTGAAGCGGGCCATGTGCTCGCGTTTTGGATTGAAGCGCGGGCCATGTGCTCGCGTTTTGGATTGAAAGCGGGCCATGTGCTCGCGTTTTGGATTGAAAGCGGGCCATGTGCTCGCGTTTTGGATTGAAGCGCGGGCCATGTGCTCGCGTTTGGGGCTTGAGCGGGCCATGTGCTCGCGTTTGGGGCTTGAGCGGGCCATGTGCTCGCGTTTGGGGCTTGAGCGGGCCATGTGCTCGCGTTTGGGGCTTGAGCGCGGGCCATGTGCTCGCGTTTTGGATTGAAGCGGGCCATGTGCTCCGCATTTTGAATTGAAGCGCGGGCCATGTGCTCGCGTTTGGGGCTTCGAGCGGGCCATGTGCTCGCGTTTGGGGCTTGAGCGGGCCATGTGCTCCGCATTTTGAATTGAAGCGGGCCATGTGCTCCGCATTTTGAATTGAAGCGGGGATAAGTCCCGCGTTTTGCTTTGAAGAGATCAATACTTGTGATCTCTTTTCACAAGGATTGTCAACTTGTAATCCTTGTACTCACGGAGACATTAGCCGATTCTCCTTTGTTATCGTGAAAGTCGTCGACTTGTAACCTTCATCGATAGTGTTTAGCGGATATTGGCTGTCTTGATAATTTTTTACGACCCTCTGAGAACCCCCTCCAAAGTTTTTTAAAAGTTCGCGGTTGACTGGGACGAGCTTTCGGAATACTTTGGGTATCTTCTTTTGCTTGATCCTGAGAAGGTATTGCTCCTCATTCTGTCTTCAAAGAAGTCATGTTCTGCTTTTGTCCATGCTAGTCATTCATCTTGCATGGGTGAACTCCGACATTTTTGCTTTTTTGAAATGCAGGAGTGACCGTAGCGTCTTGAACTTTGCTACATGGTGTTCGCGGGGAAAGTTGGTTTGTTATTCATTGCTCGTTTGAACTTGTTTACAGCTTCGTTGGCCTACAACAAAATTTCAAACAAAGAAAATGCCTTTATTTCAGGCGTACAATGAAAACGAAAATTACAACTCTCTTCCTTTTGTGAACAAACACGAGGATCTCTATTTTCGGGATCCCGCTTGCGTGGGTTCTTTGCTGTCGGGGACTTTTGTTCGTCCGTTGACCACCGCGCAATTCGATCTGGTGTAAACCGGGTTCGGAACTCTGAGGCGTAGAGGGCTCGTTTCACGAAGGAAGCGAAGCGCTGAGGATCACACTCACGAAGGAGAGGATCGCTGCGGGGATCACACTCACGAAGGAGAGGATCGCCGGAGCGGGTGAGATCTACAAGGAGAAATCACAGCGCTATCCCTGAGATTAAGACGAAGCTTAACCTAGAGGGTATCTGTAGTTCGACCCGAATTCGGTTACCTTTTGCTTGTAGATCCGACGTTGACTGGACTTGTACTCGCTGTTGCTCGGAACCGTACGTCGTAGATCTCGCGAGGGCTCTTCAGAAGTCCGCCAAAATCCAAGCCGAAATCCTCCAAAATCCGACCTTATCAGCCAAAATCCCTCTTGAAGTGAGGAGAACCCCCCCTATTTATAGCATAGGGGGGGGGGTGAGCGGCCGGCTCGGCCACTTGGCCGAGCCACCTCGGCCAAGTTGGCCACAATGGCTCGAGGTGGCTCGGCCATTGTGGCCGAGCCACTTCGGCCACTTGGCCGAGGTACCTCGGCCAAGTTGGCCACAATGGCTCGAGGTGGCTCGGCCATTGTGGCCGAGCCACTTCGGCCACTTGGCCGAGGTAACTCGGCCAAGTTGGCCGAGGCGCGCCGCTTCGCTTCTTTTTCCGCCGTTTCGTCGTTTTCCTGACTCTTGGCTTTCTCCGGACTTAGATTCCGTCTGTATTTGATTCCGGGACTAATTCTTGGTTCGTTCCGGTTCAACGGTCTCGAAATCCGATCGTCCATTCAAGTCAGGTTTAAACCGTGCTTGTGACGCTGTGGGTTCGCCGTCGAGTTCGCGTCTTAACGATCCGACGTCTGCATCATTCGATGGGTTGTCACTCGCCGACTCCCCGTCACGAGTTGGTTTCGGGGATCTTGTAAGTATTTTTCAACGCCTACACATGGGACTGATCCTCGCGTTTTGAGGTTGAAACACGGAGCTGGCCATCGCGTTCTGTGTTTAAAACGCGGGCGCGACCCTCGCGTTTTGTGTTGAAACGCGGGGATGAACCCCACATTTCCAACTAAGTCTTTTAGACTTTTCTTTAAGGTGCCAAAAGTATAGTGTTAACTTGGCATGCCTTTCATACTTGTTGTTTGAACAAGCTTTTAGGGACTTATCACTCTATTGCAAAGAGTTGATAAATTGGTTTTATCATCAGAGGTAAAATTTTTTAACTTGATGATGATTTTTGAGGACTTATCGCTCTATTGAAGAGAGTCGATAAGCTGATTTTATCAGAGGTGTGGAGTTAACTTGATAAAGTTGGGTATTTGTGGTTTGAACAAGATTTTGAGGACCTATCGCTCTATTGATGAGAGTCGATAAGTTTAGGTTTTGTCGGGGACAAAATATGAAACCCGTGATTTGAACAAGGTTTAAGGCCTGTGATGTGAACAAGGCTTACGTGGCTTGTGGTGTGAACAAGGCTTTGGGCTTGTGGTGTGAACAAGGTTTTGGGCTTGTGGTTTGAACAAGGCTTCGGGCTTGTGGTTTGAACCAGGTTTTGGGCTCGTAATGTGAACAAGGCTTTTTGGGCTTGTGTTGTGAACAAGGCTTTAGGCTTGTAATGTGAACAAGGCTTTTTGGGCTTGTGTTGTGAACAAGATTTTGGGCTTGTGGTTTAAACAAGGCTTTGGGGCTTATCATCCTATTGAGGAGGGTTGATAAGTTGGTTGTCGAGGTGTGAGGTTAACATGACAAGGATACGTTGCGATTGGAGCAACTTTGTGGGCTTATCATCCTATTGGAGAGGATTGATAAGTTGGTTGTCGAGGTGTGAGGTTAACATGACAAGGATACGTTGCGATGGAGCAACTTTATGGACTTATCATCCTATTGAGGAGGATTGATAAGTTGGTTATCAAACTCTCTGAGGATGTGTCTGATTTTGATAGGATTGTGTTGTAATTTGAACAACTTTGTGGATCTATCATTCTATTGGAAAGGAATGATGAGTTGATTGATGAGTTTAGTTGTGATTTGAACAATTTTGAGGAACTTATCTGGCTGGGGAGGATTGATAAGTTGATTATATCATCGAGAGGTATAGTGTTGACTTGATGAAGATACGTTGCGATTGGAGCAACTTTATGGACTTATCATCCTATTGAGGAGGATTGATAAGTTGATTGCGATTTAATCAAATTTGAGGACTTATCATCCTATTGAGGAGGATTGATAAGTTGTTTGTCGTAATTTAGTTATGATTTGAACAACTTTGAGGACTTATCGCTCTATTGAAGAGAGTCGATAAGTCGATTTTATCGAGGTGTGGAGTTAACTTGATAAAGTTGGGTATTTGTGGTTTGAACAAGGCTTGGGCTTGTGGTTTGAACCGTGTTTTGGGCTCGTAATGTGAACAAGGCTTTAGGCTTGTAATGTGAACAAGGCTTACGTGGCTTGTGGTGTGAACAAGGCTTTAGGCTTGTAATGTGAACAAGGCTTTAGGCTTGTAATGTGAACAAGGCTTTAGGCTTGTAATGTGAACAAGGCTTTTGGGCTTGTGGTTTGAACCGTGTTTTGGGCTCGTAATGTGAACAAGGCTTTAGGCTTGTAATGTGAACAAGGCTTACGTGGCTTGTGGTGTGAACAAGGCTTTAGGCTTGTAATGTGAACAAGGCTTTAGGCTTGTAATGTGAACAAGGCTTTAGGCTTGTTCCGAAGAAGAAGCGCTGAGGATCACACTCGAAGGAGAGGATCGCCTGGGATCACACTCCGCGAAGGAGGATCGGCGGGCGGGTGAGATCTACAAGGAGAAATCACGGCTATCCACGAGATTAAGAAGCTTAACCTAGAGGGTATCGTAGTCAGGCCATCGGTTACCTTTTGCTTGTAGATCCGACGTTGATGGACTTGTACTGTTGCTCGGAACGTGCGTCGTAGATCTCGCGAGGGCTCTTGAAGTCCGCCAAAATCAAGCGAAATCCTCCAAAATCCGACCTTATCGCCAAAATCCCTCTTGAAGTGAGGAGAACCCCCTATTTATAGCATAGGGGGTGGCGACGGCCGACCACGGCGAGCCACCTCGGCAAGTTGGTAGGGTGGCTCGGCCATGGTGCCGAAACACCCTCACTTGGTAGGTACCTCGACCAAGTTGGCCAAATGGCTCGAGGTGGCTCGGCCATTGTGGTCGAGCCACTTCGCCACTTGCCGAGGTAACTCGCCAAGTTGACCGAGGCGCCGCCGCTTTTTCCGCCGCTTCGCCGCTTTCCGACTCTTGGCTTTCTCGGGACTTAGATTCCGTCGTATTTGATTCGGGACTAATTCTTGGTTCGTTCGGTTCAACGGTCTCGAAATCGATCGTCCATTCAAGTCGAGGTTTAAGCGTGCTGTGTGGGTTCGCCGTCGAGTTCGCGTCTTAACGATCCGGCGTCGCATCATTCGATGGGTTGTCACTCGCCGACTCCCGTCCACGAGTTGGTTTCGGATCTTGTAAGTATTTTTCAACGCCTACACATGGGGTGATCCTCGCGTTTTGAGGTTGAAACACGGGTGGCCATCGCGTTCTGTGTTTAAAACGCGGGCGCGACCCTCGCGTTTTGTGTTGAAACGCGGGGATGAACCCCACATTTCCAACTAAGTCTTTTAGACTTTTCTTTAAGGTGCCAAAAGTATAGTGTTAACTTGGCATGCCTTTCATACTTGTTGTTTGAACAAGCTTTTAGGGACTTATCACTCTATTGCAAAGAGTTGATAAATTGGTTTTATCATCAGAGGTAAAATTTTTTAACTTGATGATGATTTTTGAGGACTTATCGCTCTATTGAAGAGAGTCGATAAGCTGATTTTATCAGAGGTGTGGAGTTAACTTGATAAAGTTGGGTATTTGTGGTTTGAACAAGATTTTGAGGACCTATCGCTCTATTGATGAGAGTCGATAAGTTTAGGTTTTGTCGGGGGACAAAATATGAAACCTGTGATTTGAACAAGGTTTAAGGCCTGTGATGTGAACAAGGCTTACGTGGCTTGTGGTGTGAACAAGGCTTTGGGCTTGTGGTGTGAACAAGGTTTTGGGCTTGTGGTTTGAACAAGGCTTCGGGCTTGTGGTTTGAACCAGGTTTTGGGCTCGTAATGTGAACAAGGCTTTTTGGGCTTGTGTTGTGAACAAGGCTTTAGGCTTGTAATGTGAACAAGGCTTTTTGGGCTTGTGTTGTGAACAAGATTTTGGGCTTGTGGTTTAAACAAGGCTTTGGGGCTTATCATCCTATTGAGGAGGGTTGATAAGTTGACTGTCAGAGGTGTGAGGTTAACATGACAAGGATACGTTGCGATTGGAGCAACTTTGTGGACTTATCATCCTATTGAGGAGGATTGATAAGTTGGTTATCAAACTCTGCTGAGGATGTGTACAGATTTTGATAGGATTGTGTTGTAATTTGAACAACTTTGTGGATCTATCATTCTATTGGAAAGGAATGATGAGTTGATTGACGGGGTTTAGTTGTGATTTGAACAATTTTGAGGAACTTATCTGCTGGGGAGGATTGATAAGTTGATTATATCATCAGAGGTATAGTGTTGACTTGATGAAGATACGTTGCGATCGGAGCAACTTTGAGGACCTATCATCCTGTTGAGGAGGATTGATAAGTTGATTGCGATTTAATCAAATTTGAGGACTTATCATCCTATTGATGAGGATTGATAAGTTGTTTGTCGTAATTTAGTTATGATTTGAACAACTTTGAGGACTTATCGCTCTTATTGAAGAGTGTCGATAAGTTGATGTTAGAGGAGTTCGCCTCGCATGTGACGTTGTGCTACGATGTTGAATACGAGACTTTGTCGCCTTTACGGCAAGAGACTAACCGCAACGCTGCTAGGCGTTGACTTTAGGGTTATTGGCCAACCCCGACCATCAACGGACTTGATGAGCCTTTACCGACACCGCTTGAATCGGGCTAGCATGCGATTATCTAAACCGCTCGCGATGTGACGTTGTGCTAAAAGAATAAAACTCTTTTAGGCTTAATGCTACGATGTTGAATCGTGAAGCCGTCTTTCTCACGGGAATAGACTACCCGACCGCACGATTAGATGCGTGCTTATCTCGCTTAGGTTTCGAGATAAAATTCCCGGACTTGAATTCGGTGTCTTTTTAATCGGAAGAAGACTAAACCGCAACGGTGTTAGGCGTTGACTTATCCCTACTTAGGATTCGATAAAATTCCCCACGTGTGGCGTGGATTGTGGTGTTATTAATAACAACCTTGAGGACTTATCGCTCTATTGAAGAGAGTCGATAAGTTGATTGTCGAGGTGTTAGGTTAACATGACAAGGATACATTGCGATCGGAGCAACTTTGAGGACTTATCGCTCTATTGAAGAGAGTCGATAAGTTGATTGTCAGAAGAGGTCGCCTTGCTAATAACGAGACGAGCTAATCTTAACTTTGTGGGGATTGCGTTGCGATGTGAGCAACTTTGTGGGCTTATCATCCTATTGGAGAGGATTGATAAGTTGGTTGTCAGAGGTGTGAGGTTAACATGACAAGGATACGTTGCGATTGGAGCAACTTTATGGACTTATCATCCTATTGGAGAGGATTGATAAGTTGGTTTTGGTGGTGCTGCTGCACGTTAAAGTGCTTACATTGTCAAAAGGATTTTGTTAACTTGACAATGTTTGGAATTTATTATTCTACTCGGAAAATAATAAATAATCAACCCCCAGTCTCTGGGATACATGACGTCTTTTGACAAAATCGACGACGTCTGTAATTATCCTAGGTTGATACTATCCGAGTTTTCAGCCTCGCGATTTAGAGCCGGGTCATCAATAGCCAGGTCTTCGGAGTCTGTCTCCTCTTCTTCAGCTTCAATCCTAGCAATAATTGCTTCAGCCTGTTCGCCCTGGGAGACTAGTTGTTTCCAGGAGCGACATTTTGAACCCCCATTCGAGATAGGAGATTGGTTTGTAAATTGTACCGACAGGTGTCAATCAGAGCAGACTGTGTCATACCTGTCGAGCATCGAAGAGCCATGCTTCGAAACCGTTCGACGAAGACTTTGATAGGCTCTCTCTCCTTTTGCTTAATGGCAAGGAGAGAAGTGACAGTGATTTCCGTGTCATATTCAAAGAATCGTGACAGGAAGAGTCTCTAAATCGCCCATTTCGATACATCCCCGCAGCTTCATGAACCATTCAAAGGCAACCCCCTTGAGGGTGCCAATGAACAAGCTGTTTGGGTCGAAAGTCTTTTCCATTGCAAAACTTGAGAAAAATTACACTTTTTATTCTCAGTTACAAAGAAATTAAATGACTCTCTTACAAACTCGAACAGAAGACGCTACAAGTGTAGATCTCCGCTTTTGTGGGACTTTGCTGTCTTGGGGCCAGCGTAATCCGTGGACCACCGAGCAACGATCGTCGAATCGACGGGGTTGAGTTAATGCTTCGCTAAGGAAACAAGAACTAAAGCAAATATCTTAGCAAGGTAAGATATCTACTCTTCCCAAGAATTAAGGCAAAGCTTAATCTCGAGGAATCTCCCAAGGAAGCTTCAAGAACGCTCTTGATTTGATGAGGAGTTCACTCTTGGATCTTCAAGATTCACCAAAGGACTCCTCTCTTTGGAAATAAACTTTTCCTCCTCTGAAAATAATCTCCTCCCCCCTAATAACACGTGTTAAAAGGGTATTTATAGGCTTTAGAAAGCATAACCGCCTCAAAGAACGCCAACGGTTACTGTTCACCCGAGACAGTTTTTACTGTTCATCCAAGCTGCCTCGCGGTACTGTTCATCCAAGCTGCCTCGCGGTACTGTTCATCCAAGCTGCCTCGCGGTACTGTTCATCCAAGCTGCCTCGCGGTACTGTTCATCCAAGCTGCCTCGCGGTACTGTTCATTATAACCGTTTTCCCCCTCTTTTAAGGCACGATTAATGCCCTATTTATGCGCTTAGTGGCGTTTTTCAAGGGTGTAACCGCCCACTAACATTAATGGATGTCCCCACATGTTAAAAATTCTAATGGGTCCCATAAATAATGATAAAACCCCTCAAACTGTCGTGCGTTGGCGCGGCAGTTATGACTGTCTCGCTCACAGCGCGGCAGTTTGGACACTCTGGACCATTTTGATGATAACTTTCCCGTCCAATCTCCAAATGAGATAATTGAAGATGCGTTGGAAAGCTGATGAGGAGACCTACAACTTTTATGTTTTGACCTTCTCCAGATTCAAAATACATCATGGCCAAAATCTGTGAGACAAATGCTCTTTGGGCGAGACAGCTTGGGCTGTCTCGGCCACTGCGAGACACCCTGAACTATTTTGGTGATAACTTTCCCGTCCAATCTCCGAATGAGATAATTGAAGATGCGTTGGAAATATGATGAGGAGAGATACAACTTTTATGTTTTGACCTTCTCCAGATTCAAAATACATCATGGCCAAAATCTGTGAGACAAATGCTCTTTGGGCGAGACAGCTTGGGCTGTCTCGGCCACTGCGAGACACCCTGAACTATTTTGATGATAACTTTCCCGTCCGATCTCCGAATGAGATAATTGAAGATGCGTTGGAAAGATGATGAGGAGAGATACAACTTTTATGTTTTGACCTTCTCCAGATTCAAAATACATCATGGCCAAAATCTGTGAGACAAATGCTCTTTGGCGAGACAGCTTGGGCTGTCTCGGCCACTGCGAGACACCCTGAACTATTTTGATGATAACTTTCCCGTCCGATCTCGAATGAGATAATTGAAGATGCGTTGGAAAGATGATGAGGAGAGATACAACTTTTATGTTTTGACCTTCTCCAGATTCAAAATACATCATGGCCAAAATCTGTGAGACAAATGCTCTTTGGGCGAGACAGCTTGGGCTGTCTCGGCCACTGCGAGACACCCTGAACTATTTTGGTGATAACTTTCCGTCCAATCTCCGAATGAGATAATTGAAGATGCGTTGGAAATATGATGAGGAGAGATACAACTTTTATGTTTTGACCTTCTCCAGATTCAAAATACATCATGGCCAAAATCTGTGAGACAAATGCTCTTTGGGCGAGACAGCTTGGGCTGTCTCGGCCACTGCGACACCCTGAACTATTTTGATGATAACTTTCCGTCCGATCTCGAATGAGATAATTGAAGATGCGTTGGAAAGATGATGAGGAGAGATACAACTTTTATGTTTTGACCTTCTCCAGATTCAAAATACATCATGGCCAAAATCTGTGAGACAAATGCTCTTTGGGCGAGACAGCTTGGGCTGTCTCGGCCACTGCGAGACACCCTGAACTATTTTGATGATAACTTTCCCGTCCGATCTCCGAATGAGATAATTGAAGATGCGTTGGAAAGATGATGAGGAGAGATACAACTTTTATGTTTTGACCTTCTCCAGATTCAAAATACATCATGGCCAAAATCTGTGAGACAAATGCTCTTTGGGCGAGACAGCTTGGGCTGTCTCGGCCACTGCGAGACACCCTGAACTATTTTGGTGATAACTTTCCCGTCCGATCTCCGAATGAGATAATTGAAGATGCGTTGGAAAGATGATGAGGAGAACTACAACTTTTATGTTTTGACCTTCTCCATATTCAAAGCACATAATGTTCAAAATGTCGTGCATTGGCGCGGCAGTTAAAAGTATCGCATGAGAAAAAAAAAATCTGCAATGTCTTATTAGCGAGACACACCCAGCAGAGTCCTTTTCGCGGCATTAGACAATCCTCCTTGACTCAGATAATAACGTTCATCATCCTTTCTCTGGTATGAAGTGAATTAGAGTTCCATAGGTAATTTTTGATGCCTACACAAGCGAGCTATTATGGCATCGTTTGACATCTCATTCCCACCGGACTTAAAATGGTAGATGTGTTGGTTCGGTGATCCCGTGCCGTCGAAAACTTGTAGCGTCGGGATTTTGAATTTTGGAGGATAAGGAACCGTATCCCATTCTGCAGGATACGGTCTGACAACCCCCTGATCTTGGAGCTCGCACCTATTAGCCATGACATTGAGGCGGGCTTCCAGTTCTCGCATTTTTGCCGATTGAGGACTCTGCTCATTTTCGGCCCTCTTCTCTTCTTCAAATGAAGATTCTGCGTGATGAGCTTCGTGATCAGAAGCTTCATTCACTTTTTCTTTTCGTTTTGAGGATTGACTCCTCCTCCGAGATGATTCCGGCTGAGGTGTTGAGCTAGCCATGTAAACTTGAGCCCTATCTGCAATAAGTTGGGCTACCATTTCTTGAAGTTGATCGATGGACTCTTGTTGTGATCGCAGGGCTTCTTGCATCATAGCCTGATACTCTTCGAGCCTCTTCTTGAAATCTTCGGCATTCTCCGTAGTGTAGACAGCGCTCACATGCTCTATGAAAGAACTAGAGGATTGAGATTCTGCGATGGCTGAATGCTCATCATCAGACTCAATTCCTTTAGCCAACTTGTGATAATTGACGGGGGGTATGACCCCTGTTCGAGTCCGAGTATGTCGGTAAACTCCGTCGGAGTCATTCAAAGCCTCTTCCAAGTCGGGGGACCGATTTGCCTCTGGCTCATTAGAGCTAGAGATTGACGGTCTGCCTACTCCGATCATGTTAGAAGTGACTCCAAGGTATTCGACCTCTGAAGCCTCCTTCCTGTGAGAATGCCGTCGTTCGGCGGACCAAATGATATTTGTCAATTGGTCAAACACCGACGGCTTGGCCGCATGTGAGCAGCGTCGATATGCCGATGATTTGGCACTTGGAACGCGAAGATCGCGTTTGAGCATTTGAACGCGAGGTTCAGACCCGCGTTTTAGATTGTGAACGCTAGGTCCGCGTTTGAATGCTTGGACGCGGGGTTGAGACCCGCGTCTCAGGATAGGGGCGTGAGGTTCGCTTGCAACCCCCTGCCGAACGCGAGGTTCGCGTTTGAAAAATTGAACGCGGGGTTGTGACCCGCGTTTTATAGTGGGGACGCGAGGATCGCGTGCAACCCCCAGCTGAACGCGAGGTTCGCGTTTGAGCAATTGAACGCGGGGTTGTGACCCGCGTTTTGACTGTGAAACGCGCCATTGAGGGTTGCGTTCAGTCTGGCTTTTGCGAGGCTCGTATTCGGGCACATAAACGCGAGGCTTGCGTTCTGTAAAAGAAGCTCGTGATCGTTTTGCTCGCAAACGCCGGTTCGCTGGTTGGTCGATTGGCCATCTCGGTGTGTTCTTTGGCGAAAGCCTTTACCGGATTTGAGGCTTTCGGCGACATCACCATCTTTACCGATGCGTTGGAAAGATGATGAGGAGAGATACAACTTTTATGTTTTGACCTTCTCCAGATTCAAAATACATCATGGCCAAAATCTGTGAGACAAATGCTCTTTGGGCGAGACAGCTTGGGCTGTCTCGGCCACTGCGAGACACCCTGAACTATTTTGGTGATAACTTTCCCGTCCGATCTCCGAATGAGATAATTGAAGATGCGTTGGAAAGATGATGAGGAGAACTACAACTTTTATGTTTTGACCTTCTCCATATTCAAAGCACATAATGTTCAAAATGTCGTGCATTGGCGCGGCAGTTAAAAGTATCGCGCATGAGAAAAAAAAAATCTGCAATGTCTTATTAGCGAGACACACCCAGCAGAGTCCTTTTCGCGGCATTAGACAATCCTCCTTGACTCAGATAATAACGTTCATCATCCTTTCTCTGGTATGAAGTGAATTAGAGTTCCATAGGTAATTTTTGATGCCTACACAAGCGAGCTATTATGGCATCGTTTGACATCTCATTCCCAGTCTGTGACTTAAAATGGTAGATGTGTTGGTTCGGTGATCCCGTGCCGTCGAAAACTTGTAGCGTCGGGATTTTGAATTTTGGAGGATAAGGAACCGTATCCCATTCTGCAGGATACGGTCTGACAACCCCCTGATCTTGGAGCTCGCACCTATTAGCCATGACATTGAGGCGGGCTTCCAGTTCTCGCATTTTTGCCGATTGAGGACTCTGCTCATTTTCGGCCCTCTTCTCTTCTTCAAATGAAGATTCTGCGTGATGAGCTTCGTGATCAGAAGCTTCATTCACTTTTTCTTTTCGTTTTGAGGATTGACTCCTCCTCCGAGATGATTCCGGCTGAGGTGTTGAGCTAGCCATGTAAACTTGAGCCCTATCTGCAATAAGTTGGGCTACCATTTCTTGAAGTTGATCGATGGACTCTTGTTGTGATCGCAGGCTTCTTGCATCATAGCCTCGATACTCTTCGAGCCTCTTCTTGAAATCTTCGCATTCTCCGTAGTGTAGACAGCCACATGCTCTATGAAAGAACTAGAGGATTGAGATTCTCGCGATGGTGAATGCTCATCATCGACTCAATTCCTTTAGCCAACTTGTGATAATTGACGGGTATGACCCTGCTCGAGTCCGAGTATGTCGGTAAACTCCGCCGAGTCATTCAAAGCCTCTTCCAAGTCGGGGACCGATTTGCCTCGCTCATTAGAGCTAGAGATTGACGATCTGCCTACTCGATCATGTTAGAAGTGACTCCAAGGTATTCGACCTCCAAGCCTCCTTCCTTGGAGAATGCCGCCGCTCGCGGACCAAATGATATTTGTCAATTGGTCAAACACCGACGGCTTGGCCGCATGTGAGCAGCGTCGATATGCCGATGATTTGGCACTTGGAACGCGAAGATCGCGTTTGAGCATTTGAACGCGAGGTTCAGACCCGCGTTTTAGATTGTGAACGCTAGGTCCGCGTTTGAATGCTTGGACGCGGGGTTGAGACCCGCGTCTCAGGATAGGGCGTGAGGTTCGCTTGCAACCCCCTGCCAACGCGAGGTTCGCGTTTGAAAAATTGAACGCGGGGTTGTGACCCGCGTTTTATAGTGGGGACGCGAGGATCGCGTGCAACCCCCTGCTGAGCGAGGTTCGCGTTTGAGCAATTGAACGCGGGGTTGTGACCCGCGTTTTGACTGTGAAACGGGCCATTGAGGGTTGCGTTCGTCCGCTTTTGCGAGGCTCGTATTCGGGCACATAAACGCGAGGCTTGCGTTCTGTAAAAGAAACGCGAAGCTCAGGATCGTGTTTTGGCTCGCAAACGCCGAAGTTCGCGTTGGTTGGTCGATTGGCCATCTCGGTCGTGTTCTTTGGCGGCGGCTCCTTTTCGCTGATTTGAGGCTTTTGCGCGACATCACCATCTTTATCGATTAGGTTAGCCACGCAACCGAAGGGACTTTGATCTCCTTAGAGGCTTTGTGGATCTTGGCGATAGCCTGGGGCTAAGGGATCCGGAGGAGAGTGCCTCCTCGAACTTGGCTTGATCGAACTCTACGGTCAGAGTTTCAACAGTCGTCCCAATGAGCTTGACGTCGGATTGCGCCACCACTTCTTCATCTGTGAAGCTAGTCCCCAGCAGAGTCGCCATCTTTTGTTCGCGAGGAAAATTAGAAAATTGGTCTATTCTATTTGAAGAATAATGAATACAATCTCTCGAATGCAATATCTCTCTCTAACTGACTTAGATAAAAAGAAATTACAAATTCCTCGATCGGTTGCCCGATTTACAAAAGAGAGAAAGGTCAACGGAGATCTTTCCCTTTATTTAATCTGGGTTCTTCACGGTGGCGGTGGGAGCTTGAATCTTGTATCCCGTTGACGATCCGACCGTCTTGACTCGTGGGACGAGGTTGAAAACAAACTCGCAGAAGCAAGTTTAGGAACCCGCAAAGCAAGTTTATAACTCTAACGAGTTTGATAACTCAAGGGATGAGTTTTGTAACTCTGGATGAGTTTGTATGCCTAGCCAAGCCAAGGGAAAAGCCAATCCAAAGAAGCCTCCTCTAAGCCAACCCAGCTTCCCTCCAAAAAGCCGCGCCAATCGAGAGAGAAAAGCCCCTCTATCTGCCGAGCCTTTGGCTATTTATAGGGGTTTTAAGGGGTGTAACTGACCCCTATAATCGCTCCTAAATGAGGGTTAATGGCCCTCAGATTGTGCAAAACAGTTTTGGAACTGTTAAGATCGTGTTTGAACGAGTCAAAAGCGGAGTTCGCGTTCGGAGCAAGCCTGGCGTCGTGTTTTGAGCTTGACGCGGGCCATGTGCTCCGCGTTTTGGATTGAAGCGCGGGCCATGTGCTCGCGTTTTGGATTGAAGCGGGCCATGTGCTCGCGTTTGGGGCTTGAGCGGGCCATGTGCTCGCGTTTGGGGCTTGAGCGGGCCATGTGCTCGCGTTTGGGGCTTGAGCGGGCCATGTGCTCCGCGTTTTGGATTGAAGCGGGCCATGTGCTCCGCATTTTGAATTGAAAGCGGGCCATGTGCTCGCGTTTGGGGCTTGAGCGCGGGCCATGTGCTCCGCGTTTTGGATTGAAGCGCGGGCCATGTGCTCGCATTTTGAATTGAAGCGGGGATAAGTCCGCGTTTTGCTTTGAAGAGATCAATACTTGTGATCTCTTTTCACAAGGATTGTCAACTTGTAATCCTTGTACTCTGGAGACATTAGCTTCTGATTCTCCTTTGTTATCGTGAAAGTCGTCAGCTTGTAACCTTCATCGATAGTGTTTCGCGGATATTGGCTGTCTTCAGTAATTTTTTTTACAGCCTACACTCTCTCCGCCCAAATCGCTCGCTCTCTCCGCCAAAAAGTAATAAATAAAACAAACACTAAAATAATAAATCGACATCGCAAACTAAAATATTAGATTCGTTATAATACATAATGATTCTCGTACATATTATAATATGATTCTCAGATCCATCAAAAATGGATACCAAAAATTATTATTTTAGAATTAAAGAGATTCCATAATTTATACTACATGATTCGTAAGAATAACGAAATGATTCTCTATATATAATAATATGATTCTCAGATTTTTAAATAGATTAATAAATTAGTTATTTAGAACATAGATTCGTAAACATTCACAATAGATTCAAAAAATTGATAAAGATTCTCAGAACATAACAAAATTGATAATAAAATTTCAGAACATAACAATAACATTGATAGCACACAACATTTAACAACAACATCGACGAAAATCAAGGTGATTTTGTAAAAAATCATAGGTGATTCTGTTAAAAATAAAATGTGATTCTGTATATTCAAGTACAAAAACGCTTTCGACTAAAACAACAACAGAAAAAAATAAATCAAAAACAAAAGGATCAAAAACAGCATGATTACAGATACCTGAATCTACGCTTTCCATGACAACATAGATAAACGAAAAATTATTGATTTGTTGAATCTAAAACTTGATGATATGCAACAATTCGCGCGGACGAACCGGAAAAAAATAATAAAAAAGATGAAGGTTAGACGAAATTGGTAGAGTTTAATTTAAGGATAGATTGGTTGAAGATTAGACGACATTGATAAGGAAGAATGTTGCGCTTAGTTAGGAAAGAAAAAACTGCCTATAATGTAACTGATTTTATGACCAGCGTGCCCTTTAGTTAAAATTTTGAATTTAATAGAGTTTAATCATAACCGTTGATTGGTTAAAGATCTAAGGGTAGAGATTTGGTTCTTAATTCTCATATTTGTGAGGAGTTCTCATTTGATCCAACCCCATATATATATATATATATATATATATATATAGAAAATTATAAGTTTTGTGCATTAAGTACGTGCATTTTATTTTGCAAAAAAAGAAACAAAACATATACAAACCATAGTAATAGATGCTAAAAACCTTATTTTTCCATATAATATAAATAAATAGTTTCCTTAGGCTTAAGATATCGCGTTTTTGGTCGAATCTACGATGCATTTTTCAGATATACAAATTTACTTTAAAAAGATTTGCGCCTCTTGCACGTGCATACGCACGTGCGACAGTGCTGGTCATAGGAAAAGCTAAAACAGTTGTAACCAGTATACTCCACCTTCTTGCTCGTACTGTACATATAAAATGATCGCAGTTTGCTTAACCTGATTAGCATAATATGTCTTTTCTTTGAACGTGGGAATCAAGTTGCTCGTGATCCTTGTACTCTGGAGACATTAACCCGATTCTCCTTTGTTATCGTGAAAGTCGTCGACTTGTAACCTTCATCGATAGTGTTTAGGATATTATTGTCTTGATGGTATTTTACGACCTACACTCTCTCCTTAAATGGCACAGCTCTCTAAAAAGTAATAAATAAAACAAACACTAAAATAATAAATCGGATCTTGCAAACTAAAATATTAGATTCGTTATAATACATAGCAGATTCGTACATATTATAATATGATTACGTATCCATCAAAAATGGATACCAAAAATTATTATTTTAGAATTAAAGAGATTCCATAATTTATACTACATGATTACGTAAGAATAACGAAATGATTCTCTATATATAATAATATGATTACGTATTTTTAAATAGATTAATAAATTAGTTATTTAGAACATAGATTCGTAAACATTCACAATAGATTCAAAAATTGATAAAGATTCGTAACATAACAAAATTGATAATAAAATTCGTAACATAACAATAACATTGATAGCACACAACATTTAACAACAACATCGACGAAAATCAAGGTGATTTTGTAAAAAATCATAGGTGATTCTGTTAAAAATAAAATGTGATTACGTATATTCAAGTACAAAAGCGCTTTCGACTAAAACAACAACGAAAAAAATAAATCAAAACAAAAGGATCAAAAGCGGCATGATTACGAGATACACGAATCTACGCTTTCCATGACAACATAGATAAGCGAAAAATTATTGATTTGTTGAATCTAAAACTTGATGATATGCAACAATTGGCGGACGAACAGGAAAAAATAATAAAAAGATGAAGGTTAGGCGAAATTGGTAGAGTTTAATTTAAGGATAGATTGGTTGAAGATTAGGCGACATTGATAAGGAAGAATGTTAGCTTAGTTAGGAAAGAAAAACGCCTATAATGTAACGATTTTATGACCAGTGCCCTTTAGTTAAAATTTTGAATTTAATAGAGTTTAATCATAACCGTTGATTGGTTAAAGATCTAAGGGTAGAGATTTGGTTCTTAATTCTCATATTTGTGAGGAGTTCTCATTTGATCCAACCCCATATATATATATATATATATATATATATAGAAAATTATAAGTTTTGTGCATTAAGTGCGTGCATTTTATTTTGCAAAAAAGAAACAAAACATATACAAACCATAGTAATAGATGCTAAAAACCTTATTTTTCCATATAATATAAATAAATAGTTTCCTTAGGCTTAAGATATCGCGTTTTTGGTCGAATCTACGATGCATTTTTCAGATATACAAATTTACTTTAAAAAGATTTGCGCCTCTTGCACGTGCATACGCACGTGCGACAGTGCTGGTCATAGGAAAAGCTAAAACAGTTGTAACCAGTATACTCCACCTTCTTGCTCGTACTGTACATATAAAATGATCGCAGTTTGCTTAACCTGATTAGCATAATATGTCTTTTCTTTGAACGTGGGAATCAAGTTGCTCGTGATCCTTACGTGGCCCTTTCATTTGGAATGAGCATCACTAATTTCACACTTCTCTTTTTGTACCAAAGCATAGGTGGACACCCATTGGAGACAAGGCAATATTTTCTTGTGAATGACACAAGCATAGCATTGAAAAAGCCAGAACTAAAGAAAGCTAAAGGCCTTCATAATTGAGGCATCTAATCAAAAACTAACGAAAGCTGTATATTACCAGCCATTTTTGCCGACCACATGGTTTTCGACTTTAAATTAAGCAAACTTTTACATCATAGCCCTCTGCTTCAAGCAAAAAGGCAAAAAGCCCACGTCTGAAAAGAGTCGATTCTTTCCCATTCTCTAAAGTCATCCTACGGAATACATTCCATTATATTATTCTCCACGTTTACGTTGTCCGACTAGGAATCTTGGAAGAGTGAACAAAGGGTTGAGAAAGAGAAAAAGAGAAAGAAAAAGAAAAAGAAAGAAATATCACTTATTGAAGGAAATTAAAGTCAGATCTGCCTCTAAAGTTTAACTGGCATTTCTAATTAAGAAGCCCTTGAGCTAATGTTTTAACTCATTAAGTCCTTAAGAGTTATTATTTCTAGTCTATTGAGTCTTCATGGTGATTTTCCACAATATGTATTCTCGCTTTAGTTATATTCAAACAATTTATATAAATTCATTAATGATGCTATATCAGAGA
Source organism: Asparagus setaceus (assembly GCA_012295165.1). Taxonomy (NCBI): domain Eukaryota; kingdom Viridiplantae; phylum Streptophyta; class Magnoliopsida; order Asparagales; family Asparagaceae; genus Asparagus; species Asparagus setaceus. The sequence continues at coordinate 29,704,484 of CM022706.1, forward strand.
AACAGAAACTATTAGTTTTTAGTAGATATAAAAGTTAGTTTTATAGTAAAGCATTTCCTCTGATTTTACTCTCATCTTTATAACTCGAAGAATATATTAAATAGTCATGATTCATTGAATAAGAAAGTATCTAATAGAGCTGGTTCATGACATTACGTGTGCATCAAAGGAATATCAACCATTGGATCTATGCACGAATTCTAATATTACATTTGTGCACATTTGACACCGTGAACATGAATCCACTTGACTTGATTTTTTTTTCCTCCCATTGGATTAGTTCTGTAGCAGTAGGGTAAAATATCAAGTGCACTCAAGTCAATGACATAAATTTTGAAATCTAATGATCCAACAATCCTAAGAAAAATATCAAAACACTTTCTGGTGTCAATGGGTCATAGGATTAATGTTGGTACGTTATTGTCCTCAGGAGACCATAATTCTTTCGCTACAACAGGATAACAAGCCCCTTGCAAATTGATTGGTCAATAATAAATGCAGAACTGAATGCAAACGAATGCAAAATTGAGATTCTTAATTGTCACACAACTACTATATTCGTCAACCGACCACTGGATAAGGCTTTGTAAAGCGTGCTACAGTTCCGTTATGAGATCAAATGGAAAGAAAGAGACTTCAGAATCTGAGATTGAATGAAGATTAGCTCCTAAGGAAAATATAACAAAAATAGAAAAGTGGGTTTTCAATATTAGTCCAGCACATCATTTACATTTTGATATTACTCCCTCACACTTCAAGTATTTTGAAATGATCCCCTTAAATCCATTAAGTGTTTCGAAATTAGTCCCGCAAATCATTCAACATGGTGGTAACTTGAGGGACTAATTTCAAAACACTTACAATATTTGGGGGTTTAACTTCAAATGCTTGAAGATTTGGAGGACTAAGTATCAAATAATGTATGATATGGGGGACTAATGTGGAAAGAACCTATAAAAAAATATAAAAATAAAGCTCCACTGAAATTGAAACTGTGGGCTGCAACAATAGAGGGTGGCCAATAATTGAGCAAGCTCTAACTTTTACGCAAATGGTCACGATTTGTCCAAGCAAAACGCCAGATTTTTAATTGTCATAATTACTCAGCACTAAATAATAAAAAAACAAGCCCCCGTCAAATAAGCCGGCATTCGCCGCCCAACTCCGTTTTTTTTATCAATCCACTGAAAAGGGAGCAAAAATTAAAAGGAAACTTTCCATGGGTTGAGGAAGCGGTTTGGATTTCCTTGGAAAACCTCTGTCTACCTTCAAAAGTATCTTCAGTGAGCGGAAATAGTATTAACTGACCTTTTTGAGTATCGTTTTGGTATCTTTTTCTTTTCATTCAAAGGAAATAGTGGCTTTAATATAAAAGAACAAAGATTGAATACGTAGACTTGCCTATAATATCTATGAAGATTTGTATATTTGATATCTTATGCGTAGATAGTGCTTAGTGTAATAATCATGATTCATTGAATAAGAAAGTATCTAATAAATTTGGTTCATGACATTCATGTGCGTCAAAGGAATATCAACCATTGGATCATCTTGCTTTCTAATATTACATTTGTGCACATTTGACACCGTGAACATGAATCCACTTGACTTGATTTTTTTCCTCCCATTGGATTAGTTCTGTAGCAGTAGGGTAAAATATCAAGTGCACTCAAGTCAATGACATAAATTTTGAAATCTAATGATCCAACAATCCTAAGAAAAATATCAAAACACTTTCTGGTGTCAATGGGTCATAGGATTAATGTTGGTACGTTATTGTCCTCAGGAGACCATAATTCTTTCGCTACAACAGGATAACAAGCCCCTTGCAAATTGATTGGTCAATAATAAATGCAGAACTGAATGCAAACGAATGCAAAATTGAGATTCTTAATTGTCACACAACTACTATATTCGTCAACCGACCACTGGATAAGGCTTTGTAAAGCGTGCTACAGTTCCGTTATGAGATCAAATGGAAAGAAAGAGACTTCAGAATCTGAGATTGAATGAAGATTAGCTCCTAAGGAAAATATAACAAAAATAGAAAAGTGGGTTTTCAATATTAGTCCAGCACATCATTTACATTTTGATATTACTCCCTCACACTTCAAGTATTTTGAAATGATCCCCTTAAATCCATTAAGTGTTTCGAAATTAGTCCCGCAAATCATTCAACATGGTGGTAACTTGAGGGACTAATTTCAAAACACTTACAATATTTGGGGGTTTAACTTCAAATGCTTGAAGATTTGGAGGACTAAGTATCAAATAATGTATGATATGGGGGACTAATGTGGAAAGAACCTATAAAAAAATATAAAAATAAAGCTCCACTGAAATTGAAACTGTGGGCTGCAACAATAGAGGGTGGCCAATAATTGAGCAAGCTCTAACTTTTACGCAAATGGTCACGATTTGTCCAAGCAAAACGCCAGATTTTTAATTGTCATAATTACTCAGCACTAAATAATAAAAACAAGCCCCCGTCAAATAAGCCGGCATTCGCCGCCCAACTCCGTTTTTTATCAATCCACTGAAAAGGAGCAAAATTAAAAGGAAACTTTCCATGGGTTGAGGAAGCGGTTTGGATTTCCTTGGAAAACCTCTGTCTACCTTCAAAAGTATCTTCAGTGAGCGGAAATAGTATTAACTGACCTTTTTGAGTATCGTTTTGGTATCTTTTTCTTTTCATTCAAAGGAAATAGTGGCTTTAATATAAAAGAACAAAGATTGAATACGTAGACTTGCCTATAATATCTATGAAGATTTGTATATTTGATATCTTATGCGTAGATAGTGCTTAGTGTAATAATCTAACTATTCTGATATCAGAGCTAAATAATCTCATCTCATAAAGTTATAAGACCTGTCAACTACATATATAGAATAATAAGTCTCATATTAAATACGTATATGTACGTTGTTTATGCTGAAAAAACCGGCGAGGTTGAATTCTTGAGAATAGGTTTGAAGGTGAGGACCTCTCGACCGTCTCATTTGGCTATTGGTAATCTTGATAGATTGATATAGAAAAAATGTCAGACTAACGCCGTTGGTTGTACGTGCCTAAATTAGTCTCTTGATGAAGAAGACTAAACACCGAAAAATAGGCTAGGATTTTAGAATAGGATCGTGGATCCCATAATCATCTTTAAGATTGATTTGAGGCCAATGAAGGTTCCTACGACTTGCCTATCAAGATTGATTTGAGGCGATTATAACATCTAATAATTAAAAAGATTAGTTATCAATTAATATATTTTAAACATGATCGTGAAATATATAATGTGATCTGACATAATCATCTTTAAGAGGATGAGCTCTTCTTTACATTGTGCTCAGGTTGGAATTGTGCAACCGGCCAGGATGGATTGAGTTCTCGAGATGCGAGACAAGTTACTACTTTCTACTGAGTTGACGATCCAAGGCTCTAGAGTTGGGATTTGGATCCCCTCCACTACAAAAAAAGACCACTACTATATCACAACCATTCATTAATTTGTTTAGTGAATGGTTGTGATTTGTCTTTGAGTGAGAATTAGAAAATGACTGCTAATCATAGGGGTATGATTAATGTTAGATTTGGAATGATTATAATCATCTACTACACATACGTGTTTCCCCATGCATGTACATATGTTATGTATATAACTCGGTTTCATCATTAGAGCTGGTGGGACTCTGTCATGTGTACATCCAACTCGGCAACCATATTATCTAGTCATCAATCTCCATGAAGGATAACAATGAAAAGAGAGTCAACTCAAAGGTCAACTCTAAGACTTTGTATCCTCTCCACTACAGAAAAAATAGTGGAGAGACTACTACATTAATCATATCTCTAATTTCTTTTATATCAACATTGACAAATATATCCAATGTAGTTTTTTTTAATAGAAAGAAAATATAGTTTAAGTTTTATAAAATATCAAAAGATTTGTATTTCGAAATAAGAGACTATAATTCACTAAGCTGGTTTCATGGTATGATGCTGTGCATAATATAGACTGTGGAGAGAGAGAGAGGACAAAACACCTAAAACATCAACTAATTATATTTTTATCACCAAAGATAAAAATACGCAATTACAAAATTGTAAGATTTAATTACAAAAGAATTTAATAAAAGTATATAGAAACTCTAAAGTTTTAGATACTTTGAATGTCAAAGCATCTTTCCCAAAATAGTGGGGGGAATTCTATTTCCAGCAGAATCTCTTCAGTTTACCCGGGCAGCTCGGTCAGCTCGGTCAGTCCTCCGCCCTCTATAAAATCCTTCCCCGCTTTCAACTCCGTTGGAAAAGTTACGGTCAGCAAAGAGCTCTGCAGAGAAGAAGAAGAAGAGACCAGAGGAGAAGAGAGAAGGAAAACAAAAAAAAAACGCTCGTTTTTCTCTCTCCTCTCGCTCTCTTTCTCTCTCTACCTTCAGCTGACCGTACAATTCCCGATCTAAAATAAGCTAAATCGAAACCAGTATCCCGAATCGATGGGGTTTGAAAATGGGGAATTTAGTATAGGGAAGGAGAAGGCTGGGATCGGATTAGTGTTTCGGAGTTTGATGAGGAGGAAGCAGGTGGATTCCGATCGAGCTAGGGCTGGGAGAGGTCACCATAAGCTTGCCAAAGAATTATCTATTCTTCAGCTAATTGCGATAGGTATTTGTTTAAAAATTGAATTTTTTTGCTTGATTTTGGTGTCGTTGGTTCTTTTTTTATAGATTATCGTCAAAGAATCTATCGAAATGCTACTTTTTAATTAAGAGTTTGCTAGAAAATTAGATTAATCTATCCTACTTGCTGGATGAACAAATTGTTGTATGAGCTGATTAAGAATGAGAAGGAGCAATGTTGCGTCATTTTCGTGAAGTTTGAACAAATTGAATTGGTCTAATTGGATGCCATGCCATTCTTTTGGTGGAGTGAAGCCTTCAAATACTTCATCAAAGTCAAATTTCTCAGCTTTAGACCCTTTAGGTGTTGTTATCCAGAAACTCGAGGACAGTGGACTTTTGACATTTCCTCTTTGGGATGATTTGTTATTGCAGAGATTTATTTGCATACCTAAATTTGTGATGCTAAATCCCTTCTGTTTAAGGGCATGAACTTACTACCTAGCTTTGGTTGATAATCTCCCTAGCTGACTGCTAGAAGACATAAATGGCATGCTTAAAATCGCTAAGTTCATTGACATTGCAGAGAAAGACTGTTTTTCTCGAGATCATGGGATAATATGATAACCAGGTTAGGCTAGATACAAATCTTCCTATAATCAGTGGTAACAATTCTCACCCATTGAAAAGATTTAGAACGTCATTATTTGTGATAAGATTAATTTGGTGGTTTGCAGAAAGTCCTAAGGATTATTCTGTAACCAGTGCCAGAAAATTTGCTCATCACGAGGACATCATCTGCAATCCTATCTCAAGGATGTAGTGCAACCCATATATGAGAATCCCAGAAGAGCATTAAAGTCATATGAGAATTGCAACAGGGTTAGGGATTTTTTTTTTTAATAAATAAAATTCCTTTGCACGTCTTCTTCTCTGTAACTGCCTATCTAGAGTAATTATGGGTGGATTCTGATTTCTGCTTTACATTAAAGATTTCTAGTTTAATTTCTTTTTTTTAAAAACATTTTTCGACTGATTTGTTTAAAATTTTTCCTATAAGACCTCGTGTTACATTTTTACAGTGGTCTACTATTGATTTTAGCACTGACAGACAGAAAAATCTTAGTTCTTATTTGATCTTAGTTTGCCATTAAGGCCACATTGCTAATCTCATAAAGGGGTTCTTGTTTCTTGTTAGTGTCTACTGTCTCAGCTCTCACATGTTAATTCGATTATTTATCTCAGGTGTCGGCTCGACAATAGGAGCCGGAGTTTATGTTCTTGTTGGAACTGTTGCTAGAGAACATTCAGGACCAGCTCTGACCATTTCCTTTCTAATAGCTGGAATAGCTGCCGCGCTTTCAGCATTCTGTTATGCGGAGCTTGCCAGTCGTTGCCCTTCTGCAGGGAGCGCCTATCATTATTCATATCTTTGTGTAGGGGAAGGGTAGGCACCTAAATCTTTACCATATTAACGTTACTCTCCATTTAAGTTACCATGATCTTTTTACTCATTTTATGTTAGATTGTAACAAATGATTGCCAATATCCAGTAAAATATTTAATTGTTTTAAAAAAGATATTGGTAACTAGAAAGGCAGTGCATAGATATGTCAATAAAAATACACATGTTTATGTGATGTAAGTAGTAATAAAGTACTTTTTTCCTTCAGTGTTGCTTGGTTGATTGGTTGGGCCCTTATTTTAGAGTACACAATTGGTGGATCGGCTGTTGCACGAGGGATAACCCCAAACTTGGTATGTTGAGTTCATTACAGTTCCTGCACCCGCACCTTGCGTTATATGACATTATCTGATAAAAGTAGTTATCATGAATTTTAGGCGATTACTGATTAGAGTTGCATGAGCTTATCCAGCAAGGCAAAATACCTTGTGTGCTATATTTGTCCTCGCACAATGCTGACAAAAATCTTATCTTCTTTTCCTGAAAAAAATAATCCTTAGAAATCAATAGCCCGCCTCACCTTCTGTTAGATGTTAAATATTGCTGGATTCTTCCTGACACCATGTGATATTTTGTTCATTTGACAACTATCTGTAATCATCTCCACTATATCAACTTTGTGTGTTATAAAATATTTTCCCCGTTGTCTTAGGCATTGGCTTTTGGAGGACCAGACAGTTTGCCTTTTTTCCTAGCACGTACTCAAATTCCAGGGCTTGATATAGTTGTTGATCCATGTGCTGCAATTCTGGTGTTTATAGTTACAGGCCTGCTATGTGTGGGAATAAAGGAGGTATGGATGCTTCGTTCCTGCAAAACTTTCTATATGTCATTACTTTTATATGCTAATTGTAACCTTTCTCTCTGCAGAGTACATTCATCCAAGCTATTGTCACAGTTTTAAATGTCTGTGTCATGTTATTTGTCGTTATTGCTGGTGGATATATTGGTTTTAAGACTGGATGGGTGGGATATACTGTCTCAAGCGGGTAAGCATTCTCGAATCTTAAGTCATCCTGCTCTGCAGTTTTTCTTGTGGACACTAATTAAGATGACACTAATTAAAGATTCTTTGTTTCTTTCAGATACTTTCCTTATGGGATCAATGGAGTGCTAGCCGGATCAGCTACGGTTTTCTTCGCATACATAGGTTTTGATTCAGTTGCTAGCGCAGCTGAGGAGGTAAGATGATGCATTAGCTACCAACCTCTCATGAGTTTGTGTTGGAAAGTTACCAATTGACAGATTATTTAGAAAATTAGAAGCTAAATAGGACTTTGTCGCTAATTATTGTTTTGATATGAAAATGGTTCTTGATTTATATCTTTGTTATAATGTTCTTGTAGGTGAAAAATCCTCAGCGTGATTTGCCATGGGGTATAGCATCATCTTTGTCCATATGCTGCTTCCTCTATATGATGGTTTCTGTTGTTGTGGTTGGCCTGGTACCATACTTCGCTTTGGATCCTGATACCCCAATTTCATCTGCATTTTCTAAACATGGCATGCAGTGGGCAATGTAAATTGACAGTTCTCATTTAACATTTTGTGAATTTATACTGTTAAGCGTGTAGGTATTAACTTCTGATGTTTTCACTATAGGTACATTGTTACTGCTGGAGCTGTTCTTGCTCTCTGCTCAACTTTGATGGGCTCACTTCTGCCACAGGTACAAAATATATCTAATGACCAGCGAGGTTCAATTTAATTGGCCCTTTATCGTGACTTTATTTGAAACAGGCTTCTCAAAATTGTTGGCTTGGATATAAGAATGCAATCTGAAAATGTAATTATCTTTGTTATTCTTTTCTCAGCCTAGAATATTAATGGCGATGTCTAGAGATGGATTACTGCCCCCTTTTTTCTCAGATGTCAACAAACACACTCAGGTCCCTGTTAAAAGTACAATTTTGACTGGAATCTGTGCAGCAGCCCTGGCTTTCTTCATGGATGTTTCACAGTTGGCTGGAATGGTAAGATTTTGCTATAGTGTTAATTTATTTGTTTCCATAAATAATTCCTGAAGAAAAATCTTTTGACATTGGAGAACTGTTAAATGGAAAAATATGAATGAGTAAAGTTCTATGTCCGTTTATAATATGAAGGTGGGTAAAAACTGCTCAGGATGATAATTGAGTGTGTATAATATTTGCGCAGGTCAGTGTGGGTACACTCCTCGCATTCACTATTGTTGCAATTTCAATCTTGATCCTTCGATATGTTCCTCCAGATGAGGTGCCTCTGCCATCATCACTTCAAGAGTCAATTGATTCGGTATCATTTCGTTACAGTATTCAAGAAAAATATGAGGGAAATTCTAAAAATCTCAGTGGAAAGAGTATTGAAGATGGTCCAGAGGCATCATTTGAGTATCCTCTTATTGTGAAGGAAGATGGATCCGGTACTGACTAGGGAGTTACTTAGTCTTCACAACTGTTTTCATTTATAGCTGCAAATATCCTTTGCAGTCGAATCTGCTTGAAGTTTGTTATGCTATCTTTTGCAAGGAAGCCTGATATTTTGAATCCTGCAGATAAACTGAACGAACAGAAACGGCGAAAGCTTGCAGCATGGAGCATAGCATTTGTGTGCATTGGAGTTTTCATCCTCACTTCTTCAGCATCAGTTACATTCTTGTCTATGTAAGTTACTTGCTATAGCCTTCTGTTGCATTGGAGTTTTCATCCTCACTTCTTCAGCATCAGTTACATTCTTGTCTATGTAAGTTACTTGCTATAGCCTTCTGTGGCATTGGAGTTTTCATCCTCACTTCTTCAGCGTCTGTTACATTCTTGTCTATGTAAGTTACTTGCTATAGCCTTCTGTCAATGATTATGCTCCAACAATTCCTACAGGGCAATAATTGATCTTTCATGTTTGATATATGGTTTAGTTGCCAATTGAGAAAATAAGTTTTTCTTTTCCCCTTTCTTCAGACAATTTTAGATATTCAATGAACTTATGATATATTTCACGAAGTAGTCAATAATCAATTCTATGATTGTTACAAGACCAGATCTGGAATAGCTGAACAAAATAAAGGAGAAAAAAGGCAAGAAAAATTTACATAGTTTGCTTTTGTTCAGTCAAGGCAAGAGACAACCTTATCAGATGAATTACAAGAGGCAACTCCCACTTGATTGGGGATCTTCTCATGTCTGAAGGTCTATAACTGGCCTTTTCTAATTTCTATCCCCCAAGCTCTAGCCAATCTTTGTATGAATGCTAGATATACCCAATATGACACCTAGTAAACCCTTGGCTGCACAAGAATCCATTATTGTGGGAACGAAGATAAATGCAATTATTGTGTAGAAAAATGACAAATTGCCTTATTGATTCCACTGTTGTTGATTATTTCTTGTTCCCAAAATTGAGGGTACATTTGTGTTCATTCGGTTTTCTGAACCATATGTAATTATTCAATACTCTGCGTGATTCCCATTTTCGGTAATTATAGATAAGCTATCTATGTCTTTTCCAGAACTGTGAGAAAGTATCAGGCAAGGTTCACATGCTAAAATGTATAACCACTTCTTAATCTTTCCTTCTCTCCAATAAAACCAGTGTTCATGAGTCTTAATAATTTCCCATCCATAAGTAATGCTCGATGTATATTGATACTGGTTCTTATTCTTGTTTCAGTTTGGTACAATATTCAGTGTGCGCTTTTGGTGGCTTTCTCCTTTTGGGAAGTCTGACTGTACTGACCTGGATCGAGCAAGATGATGGTCGGCACAGTTTTGGACATGCTGGAGGTACTTGTTAATTCCATTGCAAATCTTTGACCTTATTAGTTGAGCTTGCAAAGTTAATGATTGCTGCATGAGTTGAACAAGTAACAATGTGAGTTAATGGCTCTTCTCCAGGATTCATTTGCCCTTTTGTTCCACTTCTGCCAATCTGTTGCATCCTCATAAATGTGTATTTGCTGATAAATCTTGGGTGAGTAGTTAAATCCCTGTGCTTTCTTATGCTATATATTTCAGTTTTCAGTTGTTTTAGAATGTGCCTCACTTGAATGCAAAGAGACTTTGCGTTTATTTAACTGAAATTCTCATTACCTAAATTGTGAGATTTCTTAGGGCTACATAAACAATATGCAGTCAGAAATATGAGAAAAACAGTGCTGCAGTCATGAATTCAAAACTGAACTCTGAAAGAGAATTGAGTTCAATGACGTTACTTATCTTCTCCAAATCATCTTCATCTATAGAACTCGATGGAAATCATTATTTTTCCTACAAAATCCAGAAATTACGAGATTCATGTGAATTTATGTGTAGGGGTTTAAACTAAAAGAAGCATCTTAACCGACAATTCTGTGAAAATGGCTTCACACACTGTCCTTCGAGATTAGATTCAATATAGTTAATCTAATAACATCTAATGTGTTAAATTCCCTATTTGCCAGAACTGGAACTTGGATTCGTGTTTCAATGTGGCTATTGGCCGGAGTTTTTGTGTATTTGGTCTATGGTCGGAGCCACAGCTCATTAACCGATGTAGTATATGTTCCGGTGGCCCATGCTGATGAGATATATAGAACTTCTGCAGAATATGTGGCTTAGCGCTGCAACAGTATTTATGTACAATTACTTGTTGTATACTTGTCATTGCCTCTGCATTATGGTTGCCAAGGGCAAATTGATCAGTCCATGATTGAATACAGAGAATATATGCACAACAGTGCATGCTTCTCGTTGTTGTCAGGGTGAATGTAAATAGTTTGAAGAAATGTCAGCAAATGCTGAAATTATTGTTGTCTGCTGGAAATATTTTATGAATTCAATTATTATTATTGGCTTCAGTGAAATTAGATGTGCTCCAATTTAAGTGGGCCTGTTCATTTTGTATAAGTTTTTAGTACCTCTTACTTATTTGCTCCTGTAACCTGTGCCGTCTGTAGCATCTCTAAGCGGATGGCAAAAGGTCAGTTATTTAAATGTTTACTTTTGTTGACTCATATTTTGTTTTGGAAACTACAATGCTTTAATATTAAAAAAAAAGTTTCACGCGAGCCACAGTAGGCTATTGAGTTGTTCACCTTTCATCTTGTTAGTTTTTGCACTGGCGCTAAACAGAAGGAAAATAGAAACTATAAGGGCTTAATAGACTAAAATAACATATCGAGTGCTTAATAGAAATGTAAGGTAAACCTTTGTCTTGAGTTCAAGCTTGAAGTCTAACAAACTGAAGCTTATACGCGAGGTAAACCCAAGCGTACAGTATTAATGTATCTAGTAGCAAATTAGATCGCAACATTAACGCAAATGACAAGCCAGTAGAATGTTTCAGTTACTTAGAATGAGCAAATATATCTTTTATCAAAAAAAAAAAAAGAATGAGCAAATATATCAAGAGATGTGTTTTAAGTTGGGCCGATATAGATAATCTGGAGATCCCTATTTCATGTAGTGTAGCTCGAATCAAATCCAATCCAGATGGGTCAGTTTATAATCAAGAAGTTCACTGCATTTGCAGATACTCGGTAGCCAGAATCAAAAGTATAAAATTCTCTATTCCGCGACCCAAAATTCATACAATGTGAAACATTTTGATACGTAATGTCGGTTGAGAGATTTTTACTAATTTACGATGAGTTGGATTCGGAAGAAGAAATAGAACTTAGCCCTATATCCAATCAAGAGAAGCTAAAAAAATATTAAGGAAAAAATCGATCAAAATAATCAGTATGAAGCAGAGCAAAATAACCCAAAATTTCGCCATCGCCCGTGAAAAAGGAGGAGGGGAGAGAGTTTGGGGAAGGAAAGCCAATTTGCGTTACGATATACTTTGGGCCTTTAAGTGTCTCCAAAGCCCAAGCCTAGGCCTGGCCTGCTACTCATAGCCATCATAGGACGTGATATTTTATTGCAATTTCCAAAAAAAAAACGGGTGATCGTAGTTTTTCGTTGTTTTCGGAATGGACTGAATATTTGGCACTTTAATTTCAATTGAATAACCAGTGCAATATAGATTGATGAGTTTGCATACAAAATACTGAAAGAACAAGTTTTTTTTAGAGAAATGTGAACATCAAGTAATTCTAAGTAATTAATATAAACTATATACATTTTGGAATGATTTTTGCACATAGTAGGACAAATGATCTAGTAACTTTTTTATTAAATAAAAAAATAAGAGATTGTATGAATCTTCTCCAATTTGCTTCCTCAGTCTAAAGTCATGCGAGGATAAACAATGATATCACATTACTTCATAGGATATTCATAATTCAAGCCTTAGCGGCATATCTGATAATAAACTATGCAAGTTACTACTAATTTTTACCCGCTACAAGATCTCTAATAGACATGCAAATTTCACAGAAGCATTGGAGCGCCAAAGAAACCTAGAGGGTGCTGACAATGATAACATAAGTTAAAACGACCACAAAGCCAGAAAAGATATAGTTTCATTCATTAGATTACAATTTTCTCATGGCTATGTCACTCACAAAAGTCCGCGCATTGCTCGAGGCAAACACAAGTCAGATAGATCTCTCTTGTACCATGATAACCTGCAGGAAGAAGAAAGAATTTTATCAATAGAGGAAATACCAAATATATCTTTTTGGAGGAAAGAGAAAGTACCTGAGATATACCTTGCAAGTTTCAGAGGGCTGCTGCACTGGTTACCCAAATGTTGCAATGAGGAAGCCCTTGTAGATACTCATGAATTTGGCTACGAAGGCTGTCACAAGCATAATTAGTAGAAAGAATATTTTTTGAAATTTGAGAAGAGACTTAAATAAGTTGAATGCATATATTATTTATTATAGGGTTTATTTCTAAAAGGTTTGTAAGTTGTAATCATCATCATGTGAGAAGAAAAACTATTTCAAACATGCAGTTACCATCAGAACTTTGTTTAACATCAACTTGATCTTTTCTTCTTCATTAGAATTAAGATATTGCTCGGGACTTTTTACTTCATTAAACAACTCTAGAGATTTTTTTAAAGAAGCTTCGTTTTCATTTTAAAATCTGTAGTCTGCCAGATGAACTCAAAGATAAGAACCTACATATTGGCATGTGAGGAAGAAGCTGTGCATTAGAGTTGAAAAAAACTGGCTGAAGATAGGTTTTATTTACTCAAGGGACCTTCTCTCATTCATTTAAAAATTTAAATGTCACAACACAACAAAGCCACCAAAAATAACCTAGCTTCTTTAAACCGGATTGCCGTCCATGATCTAAGATGTTCCGTTTCATTATCTTACTATCCCCTCACAATCATCACTACAACCCAGTAAAATACTAAGAGAGATGTCCGTGTAATTCTAGGTGCAGAAATCTTGTAAAAGCTATGAAGCACAAATTGTTTTGTGAAATTGAGTCCTATCAAACATCCAACACAGGCAAACTGGACATGATACTTCTTGATCTTATTGTTGCTCTTTTGTGTATGTTATTTTAAAATTTGATGCGCGTCTTCAATTCTGCTTTTAGATCGCAAGTATTTCATTAGATATGTTATAACAGGCGTCAAAAGTAACAATGAAGTACCTTCTATGTGAAATATGGCTTTTTGCCCAAGACACAACCTGTGTTCCTGCAACAAGCATAAAACAAGATCAAGAAAAGATAATAACACAGAAAAAATTGCAAGATGTACAAGAAAGTAAAGCTACAAGAGTGAACAAACAATTCCACCCCTTTTCAGGATGCTGATGTTAAAGATTAGAAGCCTAATCATGCCAAATATAAAGCTGAATAGTTGTTTCAGCTTGCTTCAGTCAAGGCACATAAAATCCTTGAAAAATAAATATCTTCAAGGTACTCATTATTTACAGCTTCTTTTAATATATTTAATTCTTCCAATGTGAGAGCACGGCTACGGGCTACCCAATGTGCTTCCCTCGAATTCTCCTCAACATGTCTATCCAAAATTTTCTATAGCTAGTCCAAATAGAAAAGACGTAACATTTTCTATAGTTCAATATACAAACAAGGACAACTAGAAAAACAGAAAAGGGTGCTTGAAGGAAAAGCATTAATATTTAACAAGAGATGATCTATCGAATATGAAGATGATAGTCAAAGGGTGATACCAAAAGTTTAGATGTCATATGAGTAATTAGCCTAGTGAAATTGACGCTAATATGGTTATGGCGTAAGAAACAGTGATAGAGAGGTTCACCTGTAAAAATTTCTTTTTCCATCAAAGAACTTTTACTTAAACCTTTTTGTTTAATAGTCATCAGATTAACACTGAAGTGAAGCAGCAAGGTATAACTAAATTATCCTAAATAAAGGGAACAAGGGCCACAATCACAAGGAAAAAAACCAGTTGTTAGACATAGTAAATGATCCACCATACTTACATAGTATGCAGCCCAATGACAAATTTCATGCTTCAATTCAGAGTCTAATTTCTTCAATAACTCTGACAGCAATTTCTGCAAAAGCTGAACAATGTGAGAATCACTTCATGAGTTTGATTCTAGAAATGGACTGCCTAGAACCTAATCCTTTCACCTTTAAAATGATTTGAGGAGGGATGCAATTGACAAGCAGCTCATATAATTTTCCACGAACTAAAAACAGCCTGAGAACATATAATGAATAAGGAGTTATAAAGTGGACAATTGAAAATTTAAAATAAAAATATAGCAGCAGATGCCATCAAAATGCAACTAGGATAAATAAAATAAATTTTTTGAAGGGGAAGATAAAATAAAATAAATGAAACCAGCAAACATAAACTAGGAGGGAACTTCTAGTTAGCTTTGTACTGAGGCCAGACTAAATGACTATGAAACCCACATACACTAGCTTGCATTACATGATAGTTATACAGCAAGAATCACTTATCCTTTATCATGATCAAATGTTTTGACCAAAATTTTCCATGATGTAAATTGTGAATCTAAGCATAATATCATTTTCATCCGTCTATTTACTACTTGATACATGGACAAAATCTCCCTCTGTATGGACAAGTCATTACCAGTCTCTGTCTGCCTGCCTGCATGCATGCATGTGGCATGTATGCATGAATGACGTATGTAGCAGAATATCATATATGCATGTTGAACATATGAAAATATCAAATGAATTTTCTTCCAAGTGCCAAATTGCATATTTTCATCATCTTTATACCAAGTATAAAGGAAGAATCTGCATATTTACCAAATGGCTTATCAGGGTCCTAAAGAAGATTCTTTGCCTTGATTCAGAGGCTAAAAGATTCTAATCTGTCTCCACAAATTTTAGGATGCGCAAGAATTTAGATTGTTTACTCAGGCATCCGTGCAAGACCCGGCCCATAAATAGTTTCAGGTTGCCCACGGATCTTCAAAGAGAATTACCTGACCCAAACATGGTCTTAACCAACTAACATATGTATCATTTAAACATGGTCAAGCCCTGACCTATTATGAACTTATAACAAATTATTAAAGCATAAGAAGTTATCCCTCACATCTCTCTTCTCCACTCCACTCCAATGGAAATAATTCATCACTTCAGGGACTTTCAACAGGCAATATATTTGGTTACTAACTATTCAATTGCCAGCAAAAAAAAAAAATGAAAAAAAAATCCCAATTATCCTTATTACCTTGAAATTAGTCAAAAGAACCTTGATTAATTCCCACATGGTTCTGATGCTGTCAACATTTCCTTCAGTTTTCCCCTCAATTGGGTTCCGTAAAGATTTCATTAGAAGTATGCTCGAGATAATATTTCAATTATGTTTCAAAGAAAATTCCAGAGTGGTGTTTTCAAGGTTTCTTTGATGTTCTTGGCATCGAAATGAAATAACTTATAGCTATTATCTATTTGACTTTTTACTCTGTGATCTTTGGTTACATCTTGATAAACATTGCTTAACGTATGTAAGAAACCGAATGGTAATATAGAATTATTCAAGGCTTATGCCCACTACCTAGCTGTACTTTTGCTTTTAATTCTTAGCATCAGAAGTTTGACTTATGCTTATTTATTGGTGATCCCGAAAGTATATGCTATGATCCTTATCCATACTGTATAAAGAATATATTCCGACAGTTACAAAGTTTCCAGAAAGAAACTGATTGTTAAAATAATAACAAGTGCCAACCTTTTTGGACTCTGCTCATTAATTATATCAGATGCTATTTCTGAAACATACTGTTCCCAGTCCAAGGGCGGGATTGCCTGATCAACAGTGAATGGATATCTGAAAACAAATTATAATCTTTAATAATAAAGCATAGATTCAAATGCAATGTGTCACAAGTGTTATTGAATCGTATGTTGTGCATACGAAGCGTGTCTTGTGTTTAAGGAGGGGAGGGTGGTGGTGGTGGTTCCATGCCCACCTCACATGGGTCTGTGCACATGATAGCACATCTATACTGTGTAATGCTTGTGTATATTTTGTGTGACTCTTATGTATTGAGGTACTAGAATATCTATGTGCTTGCGTAGATGTTCACGTGCATATGCACACATCCATGCACACTTGTCTTTGTAGTGAGGATTTGTGCTGTGTGCGCGTGTAACTAGATAATTGAATGTTATGACATAATGGGCTTACTGCTGCACTTTACAGGTCTCAAAAGCTAATACTGCTCTTCTCAAACTACGGCTTGAATGATTTGCAATACGAGCTGCAAATCCAGCGGGAAGCTGTAGACCTTCTTTCTTGCCAATAAACTCCAAAACATTAACAATCTGATGCAACACAAAGATTTCAAATTTTAGTTTTAGATCATACATAATAGATGCAATTGAAGACGTTATGTAAAAGACACAGTTTTCATTTGACAAGAGATCCTAGCATAGGAGGATTGAACCACCTTGTAAAAAGTGAAAATCTGGGACTGGCCACCGGTATACAATTCTTTTTTTTTTATTTAATTAAGGACGGAATACTCCAACTATCCTAAGCATTTACAAATCAGATAAATTTAAGTTTCGATCTAAATTTTTGTTACTATATAAAGCAGTCAATGTAGTTGTTGCCGTTGGCTTTTTTTTTTTTTTTGCTTAGCAGTCAACGTAGTTAATGGTTAACGTAAATCGTAATATAGGTGAAACCCCCGTTAGCTTCTTCTCCAAGGCGAAAATGTAGGCGCATGTTAGCGACCTCTGCTAACGTGCACCTAGGGCTTTCCAACGAGTTTTTTTCAGCGATCTCTTCTAGTTTTAGACTCGTCTCAGCTCGATCTCCACTTCAGTTGCCTAACTCTCTCTCTCTCTCTCTTGGGATTTCGGCATGGATTCTTCAGATCCAAAAGCAACTTCAGATGCAACAGTTTTGAAATCTTGGGCAAACATTGTAAGTACTAATCGACTTAAGAACAAAGGTCTCAATCTATCTTTTATTCCTCAGCAATTTGGTAATTCGTCTTGTGTGCAATTTGAAAAATCTGAATGGGATTTAGAATTGCATGATTGGGATTCAGCCCTAGTTGGTTTTATTTTTGGTTTTAAAGCATCATTCACTGCTATTAAGGGATTTATTGATAAGCACTGGGTTGATGTGGGGAAAGTTGAGGTTATGGCCATGGATTCTGGTGTTTTTTTATTCAAATTTGAATCTGTTGAATCGAAAATAGCTATATTGCAGCAGGGGCCATGGACTTTTGATAGTAAGCCGATGATCTTGATTCCATGGTCAGTTGATTTGAACATTGAGGAGATCAATGTTTCAGCTATTCCCATATGGATTAAACTTCCTCATCTTAAATTGCACTTGTGGAATGGTAAAACTCTGAGTAAGATAGCAAGTGTAATAGGTAAACATATTTGCACTGATGGGGTTACTGCGAGTAAAGGGAGAGTAGCATTTGCTAGAATATGTGTTGAAATTCAAGCTGAGTTTGATTTGCCAAAATCTCTTAACTTAAAGATCCTGATGGTAAAGAGTTTATACAAAATGTTGAGTATGAGTGGATACCCCCAAAATGTACGCAATGCAAGAAATTTGGTCAGAGAATGGAGAGATGTCCTAAAGGGAATGGGAAGAAAATCCGGATACCTAAACCTGTATCAGTGGTTGCTACAAATGAGCTAAGAGAGGAGAACCAGAAGCCTCCCGAAGTTCCCCCTGTAATCAATGTAGAAGACAATGCATGGAAACAAGTTTCTTCAAATAGTAAAGCAAAAGGAGTAGCTACACCTCTTTCCACAAATAATGTGAGTACCTCAAATGTTTTTCACTCTCTCAGAGCATGAGGATAGAGGACTGGATACTATTATAGAACCACCTGTCAAGAATCAATCATCAAACAAGAAGAATAACCTTACTCAATCAGGGCAGTCTAGTATCCAACAAAAGGAGGTGAGAAGTAGGAGAACCCCTCCTAGATATGGATGAACACTATGTCATGCTGGAATATTAGGGGACTTAACCACCCTAATAAACAAAAAGAGGTTAAGACTTTTATTAATTTTCATAAATTGTCAGTTGTAGGTCTGGCAGAAACAAAAGTTAGTATTTCTCATATTGAAGCAGTGGCAAAAACATGTGCTTCAGGTTGGAATTTTGTACATAATTTCAGTTTGGATATCCATAGTAGAATCTTCCTCTTGTGGAATGCTCAGCTTGTTGATCTTCACATTATCAGTATGTCAGATCAGTATATTCACTGTATGATTGAAGATAAGAGGGGTCTCTACAAATTTTGTGCTACATTCATTTATGGCTTTAACTCTGCAAACCAAAGGGCAAAGTTATGGGAAGACATACAAGATTATTTCTGGCACTATGATTAATCCTTGGATCCTACTTGGGGACTTAAATTGTATCCATGATGTGTCTGAAAGGATAAATGGGAGAAAGGTCACAAGGAGGGAAGTTTCTGAGCTTCAGAATGTCTTGAGAGAAAATCAGCTTGTAGACATGCAGTACAAAGGAAATTTCTATACTTGGAACAACCATCATATATATAGCAAGCTTGATAGAGTTCTGATAAATGAGGCATGGATGGATTGCTATCCTAATGTGGAGGCTGAATTCTTAGCCCCAGGTATATCTGATCATTGCCCATCAGTAGTTTACTTTCATAGACCTTTACAGAGAAAAACTTCTTTCAAATTTTTTGGGTTCTGGTGTAATCATGAGTTATTCAATTCTGTGATAGCTCAGGGATGGTCTAAACAGGTCAAAGGGACTAGAATGTATCTAGTCACTCAGAGGCTGAAATCAGTTAAATATGCTCTAAAAGAGTTTAATAGGAAATATTTTGGGGGGATTGGAGATAGAGTTAATAAAGCAAGAGAGGCATTACACTGTGCTCGAAACAACTTGCAGATGAATCCTAGTGACCAACTTCTGAAGGAGATTGAAATGAAGAAATCACAAGAATTCTTGAGATTACTTAAATATGAAGCATGTTATTTGCATCAAAAAGCTAGAGTGAACTGGATGAAGTTTGGTGATTCAAATTCTTCTTTTTTTCATGCTGTGATGAAACAAAGGAGGAGTAAAAACTCTATCCTCTATTTATAATTCTGCAGAAGTTAAGCTGACTTCTCAACAGGACATCCAAGAGGAACTGGTTTCCTTCTATACTGGTCTTTTGGGTACTTCAGACAATGTCTCTCCTATTAATCAGAGTATTCTTAACCTAGGCAAAAAACTTACTGAGGATCAATGTATCTTTCTCTGCAAACCAATAGAAGCAAACGAGATAAAAGTTGCTATGTTTCAGATCAATGACTTAAAAATCCCTGGTCCAGATGGCTTTACTTCTAAGTTTTATAAGTCGTCATGGCACATTGTTGGTGAAGACATCACAAAGGCGATTCAAGATTTCTTTCACACTGGTATGCTTCTCAAGTCTATAAATCTTACATCCGTCACTCTTGTTCCTAAAGTACAATGCCCAAATTATGCCCCTGAATTCAGACCTATTGCATGTTGCAATGTGCTCTATAAATGCATCTCAAATGTGATCACTAATAGGCTCAAAAAGGTTATTAACTCCCTAATTAGTGAAGCTCAGGGAGCTTTCATTAAGGGGAGAAACATCTCTCACAATATTCTAATGGCACAAGAACTCTTGCATATGTATGGTAGAAAACAAATTAGTCCCGGAGTTGCTATTAAGGTTGATTTGAAGAAAGCTTCTAACTCCATTAGCTGGGATTTTTTGAATAATATCCTTTTGGGGCTTGGATTTCCTCATAAATTCAG
This sequence comes from Asparagus setaceus, assembly GCA_012295165.1. NCBI lineage: Eukaryota > Viridiplantae > Streptophyta > Magnoliopsida > Asparagales > Asparagaceae > Asparagus > Asparagus setaceus. The sequence goes on from CM022706.1 coordinate 29,724,693, forward strand.
GAAGTGGATTATGACATGTGTTCAGACTGTGGCTTTCTCTGTCTCTCTAAATGGGCAAATGAGCCCTATTTTCTCTGGAGCAAGAGGTGTTAGGCAAGGAGACTCAATGTCTCCTTACCTTTTCTTACTCGCCATGGAATATTTGAGTAGAGGCTTTGCTGATTTGAAGGACATTGATGATTTCCATTTTCATCCTAAATGCAAGAACCTTGGGCTATCTCACCTCTGTTTTGCAGATGATCTTATGATTTTTTGCAAAGGAGAGTTATCATCTATTAAACATATTGTTGAAAGATTCAAACACTTTTCTATGGCCTCTGGTTTAGCTGCTAACACCTCTAAAAGTCAGATATTTTTTGGGGGAGTCTCTATGGTAGTCAAGCAGGAAATTCTCCGATATGTGCATTTCAGTGAGGGGGTCTTACCGGTACGTTATCTTGGTATCCCTCTTACCTCTAAAAGCCTTTCTTCATATGACTGTGAAGTCCTTATTGAAAGAACGACCAGCAAAGTTACATCATGGACCTCTCGCCTACTCTCTTTTACTGGAAGACTCCAATTGATCAAATCTGTATTGTACAGCATGAAGATATTCTGGGGTAGTGTATTCATGCTGCCAAAGAAAGTAATTAAGTGGAGAGGATTTGCAGATATTACTTATGGGCTGGAATGCTTAACAACCATAGGAAATCTAAAGTGGCTTGGTCTACAGTTTGCTTGCCTAAAAACTATGGGGGTCTTGGTCTTCATGATATGAGACTCTACAATATCTCTTTGATGCTAAAACATGTATGGTCTATAACTCTCAAAGCTGACTCACTGTAGGTGAAATGGATACATGGGTACTACTTAAGAAACAATGATTTCTGGGCTATTGAAATTAAAACACCATATTCCTGGCAGTTCAAGAAAATTCTCAAGACAGAAAATATGCACTAAAATGTGTTGATTACTCCATCTCAGGTATGAAATGGAAAGGAGAAGGCCCTGCTTATACTACTGCTGCTACTTACAAAAGTCTCTCTACATTTGGAGATAAAAAAGCTTGGGCAAGACTGGTATGGACTAAATATACCTTACCAAAGCATTCTTTTCTTCTGTGGATTGTCTATTTGAATAAACTTCCAACAAAGCAAAAATTGAAAACTTTTGGTATTGTGGATGATGACTCATGTCCTATATGCAATTCTGCCATTGAGAGTAGAGAACATCTTTTGTTCGAGTGTGATTTTTGTTGTCAGATTTGGGAGAGTTCAATGAGATTTATCCAGGTTTAAATTTGCCCTAACAGCTGGCCAAATGTGCTTGACTGGATGCTGAAAAAATGGAAAGGAAACTCTGCAGTTGTAAGTGTGAAAAAAGCTGCTGCTGCTACCTGCATATATAATCTGTGGATATACCACAATACAATCATTTTCCAGCAAAAAAGAAGGTCTAAAGAGGAGATCATTGAGCAGATAATATATGATATCAAAATTCTATGCAGTAAGATTGAGAAGCTCAAAGGCACAGCTGCGAACAGGGAGTGGTGTTCAGCAATGAAAATATACCCTGTCTTTGTCTCCACAAAGTCTTAAATTGTAAAATGATTGGAGTTTTCTCTTTTGATATATAGTTCTGTTTTCTTTTAGGGAGATGAGAGTATGTGTTTTTTGTTTCCTTATGAGGGCTCAGTTTTGATTATGAGCTGCTCAGTTTTCTGTACATATGATGTTGCGCTTTTTTGCTACTTGGTTAATAAGATTAGCTGCTTACTTACAAAAAAAAACGTAAATCGTAATGAAAAGGATATTGCGTGGCATTTACGTTTCAGTCTATCCAATATATCCTCTTGACTGTAAATATGATTTTAAGTTAAAACATCAGTGGATAAATTGAAATACCAACAGTAAGCTCACGCGACCTGCACCTGCTAGAAGATAGTGAAATGTAAACACTTTATTTACAATCCCACAAGAAATTTAACAAAAGAAGATACAAACGATCAGTATTTAAAAGACTTCCAACTTGGAGTCAAGTTGCACTTACAATAAGTTAAGCAAATTGATACCATCTGAACTTGTAAGAGAAATATGCAGAAATTAAAAAGATTGGAAGGATATCATTAAATGTAGAAGATGCATCTAAAAAGAAAATTGACGAGCAAACGTTGCAAGCTAAATGAGCTAACAAAGATTTGGACAAAAAATGCTTAACAAATACAAGATCTTCTCTAAAAAACAAGGATGAAACAGGTCAATTTCAAGCACAAGATTAGGCGTGTCAGGAAAGCAAAGAAGGAAGAGAATCACTCTCCTATATGCTCACAATCTAGTGGACCAAGAAATTTAACAGTAGAGAAATTGAATAAAGGTAATCCAAGAAAACAACATGAAAAGGAAAAATGAAATGTTAATGAAATGGTTGCAACACTAAATCATACAGATGCCAGAAAGCGTGCTGATAGAAATATTTAATGAGCAAGGGATACACTGCATGCAACATGCAGACGCTGAAAAATAGAACCAAAAAGAGCACAACGATGACACTTTTACAAACCTGATCATTAGTGGGTGCATTGACACGGATATTCAGACAGCGAGATCTAACAGCTTCAGTAACTTTTGAAGAACTGTTGCAGCATAAAATTAGCCTGCATGATGCACTATACTTCTCCATTGTTCTCCTGAGAGAATGTTGGGCTTCTCTTGAGAGCTTGTCGACTTCATTCAGCACTAATACTGCCATTAAATAGAACATGTTATTGACTATTAAACATATTTAATATATTTGTACTGTGGATGTAGGCCTCCATGCTTAACTGATGCTGTACACAGGAAACCAATTGTCACAAATTGAGAATTGATTTAGTTGTCACTTACTTAAGCTTGATAGTCAGGATGCTAGGAGTATAATATATCAATGTTCATGTCCACAAAGCTTGCCATTAAAGGACATCATAGATGTGCTATGAATTCTTAATAAATTGATGTGCATAAGTTTAAGTTTGGTGTATGCTGTTTTGGTGGGGGCAGAGATGGAACCTAGTCCTTCCTCGGTCATATGGATAGCGCACTTGCTACTGATTCAACTTTTCGATGCAAACATGAATGTCAACTTCATCAGACAAGAGTATGAAAACAACGATTCTCCGAAGTCCAGCCCACAGACAACTAATTTTATACATGTTATTATATAAATATATGCATTAGGTGGTAATTTGTATTTGAAAGAACCAGAAACAATAAATATTTTAAGAAAATCAGGTGTCACAACGGTGCTAACAGACTTCATCATAAGGGATTCCTCCATAAATGCTGACATAGGTAAACATGTGAGCTATCCGCTATGTTGACTCACAAATACTTGCTTGGGAAAAATCATGTTATAGCTTTTGATGTGGCGAACACAACACTGTGAAGATGACATCTACAAGTCACTTGATTAAAAGAAGGCGAAATAAAGGTACTCATGCTCAACCATTAAAGCTTTAATAAAATAAGTAGCAAAATAACTAGTGATGAGTATAGGTTAACACACAAGATTCCACGATGCAAACTGAATGCTCTATGTTTCCACTAGTATTTCTACACATTGCCTTTGAAATCCATGCAAGTTCTTACTACTCCTGGGAAGCATAATCTAGCAAGTGCCCGGAACACAAAATATGGCCACGTAACATGTGGGCTAATCACCTATAAGATGCATGCACTTCACTCTCCACGTTAATCCCTAATCATAAAACATAATTGCTGTAGTCAGTTATAGATATTTTATAACACTTATGTTGATGATTTACAGTAACTACAATAGTAGATAAGTTTTAGTTCAACAGACCATAATATCTGGACATCACATATGTTTTCAAACCTTTCTATATGGAAAACAATATTGAAATTAGATTTACTACACAAAAAATAAAGCATAGGACTGCAGAACAAGTTAATTTATTTATGTTGTTAACACTTGAAACAACTAAATACCAAGACAAAGGAACATATGCAAAAACTACTATTACTACCACATGGTGGCATTTATTATATCTTATAAATTCTTCATGCTCAAAGATACAAAATTTCAGTAACAAGCGTCTTTGTGCAGCTCATAGAAAGCTTAACATGTGTAAAAGTGCATCACGGAAGTGTACATATAACCACATTTTCTGTCTCTTAAGATGCCAAATAATTAATCAATAACTGACGTGCATAATAGCAGAAGAGAAAAATATAATACCTTTGAAACCCTTTTTGCCTTTAGTATCAATTGGTCTGTTTTTCGCCATTTCCTTGATGATCTCCTGAACAATATACCTATCCTGAAAGCCTGCATCGCTGGGATTCAGCTCCACGTGGTGTGTGCTTGACAGTGTAGTCAGTTCTAGTTCAATAGTCCGGGATCCAGCCTGCAATAATTGAAACAGACCACTCAAATCCAATAACAACTATTATTGCTCTAAAATAATCTTCTAAAAACCATCCAAAAAGTAAAATTGCTATCTATACATTATAACTTTCAACAGAAATTTTTTGGGGTTTACCCCTTTTTTAATCAACTGCTCACAACCCAAAAATTTCTAACTTAAGAAAACCTAGAGAGGCTTACATCAATTTTCCAAGCTTTGTTCTCCATCTTCACCTGCAATTGAGATAGTTTAACCAAATTAATCAAGAAAAAAAATCAAAACCCTAAAAAAAAAGTGATCAAAGAGAGACCTTTTCAGCTCCAGGACCAAACATTTGCTTGAGTAGAGCCATGATTAGGGTTTTCTTCCCGGAACCAGGCGGCCCATAGAAGAGGAGATGGGGACAATCCTGCTCCGAAACCTAAAAGAGGAGAAAGCTCAAAAATCACGGAAACCCTAGATCGGGAATCGATCTCAGGAAAAAAAAAATTGGGAGAAGAAAAGATTACCAATTTCTTGAGGTTTGAGGCGATGTCATCGTGAACGATGACCTTGTCTAGGGTTCTCGGCCTGTACTTGTCGACCCACAACATCGCCGGAGAGAGGACAGAGAAACTCTAGAGAGAGAGAGAGTAGATGGAAGTGGCGGGAAAAAGGGGCGGATTTTATAGAATCGCAGCCTTCGGAGGTACATCAAGTGAAAAATATCGGAAACGGCGTGTCGAGTCACGTGCATTGCAGGTGTCCTCATGATTTTATTGTGGGATGAGACTCAGGTGCAATGCACGTGACTCATGCTTTTATAGTCGGGGGGTGAGGGTTTGATTTTTCTCATGTTCCAAACCCTAAAGCGCCGCCATGATGGTCTGAGGCGCTTAGATCTGATTCTTGGACTTAATATTCCCCTAAGAACTGAACTGAGGGGAATTGAATGGGATTGGATGGTATAGGAAAGAATTTAAGTCTTATATGATCTTTATCCCCATTGACCTTTGTTTTGTCTGATCTTGTCTCTAGATCAAGGATGAGAGACAGAGTTGAAGCGGAAAATAGATTAGTTGAAGGTCTACAATTTTTAGATGTTGTTAGGTTTCTTTTCTGATAAACTTAATCCTAGGAGGTATTTTGTCCATAGAACATTTTTGGCTTAGTATTTGATGTGCTTTGCAGTATTCAACTTCATATCAAACTAGACTAACATTCAGAAGTAGGGTGGGTTTTATATATATAAAAACCTTTAAATGCGTCATAATTTCTTTTAAAAATCCAAGAATTTCTTTTAAAAATCCAAGTACGTCCCACAGCTTATAAGTCTTTTTCTTTACTTTATTGTGATTTGTGAGAAAAATGTTAAAAACTAATACCCACATGTCAATTTCAAACAACAAAACTTTGAAAAAATAATTTCGGCATTTTGCAGTAAATCATCAGTAACTTTGAAAATTGCACTAAACTTTCAATACTATTAGAATTGCAAAAAAGAAAATCATAATAAGTTTTCACATTATGCAAATAACTCTCGTGGTATCAGTACACATGTTACGTTGGCGACATATTTAGATCGTAAATATGAATCGACGTTATCATATGTGTTATTTGCAAAATGCGGAAACTTATTAAGAGTTTTCTGCAATTCTAAGAGTTATTCTGGGTTTAGTACAGATTTAAAAGTTATTGAGAGTTTACTGCAAAAGATGAAAGTTATCTTAGTGTTTGTAATTTACCCAGAAAACTAAACCAATCTCTTCCTTCTACAGCCATCTCCCTTATGTTCTTCGGATAAAATCTACAAAAGAAATCACTTTTAAAACTAGGACGTCCATGAGTTGACTCAGGAGGATTACAAGCGCCGGGTACACCAATAATTATCCATGCAAATAATCTATATAATAAGATATATCACTTAATTTCCATTAATTCACGTCAGTCTTGCGAGAGCAATGGCCGCTGTTTGTTGTGCGATTAATTTACTGTTTTTTTTCAAAATTATTCGTTAATTTATTGGTTTTTCTATTCTGTTGATTAAGTTGGCATTTTTTTGATCAGATTAAGGATGATGGTGTTGTCGCATTTCCAGCCATCATTTCTCCAACCTAAGACCAACTTCAAAACTTTCACTAAAGAATAGTTTGTTTGCTTGAAAGTTGAAACCAATCAAGGTGACGGAGAAAATAGGGATTTACTAGGTATATAACACACTGATTATCTCAATCATACCAGAGTAGGTATCATCATGCCCTTTTATGTGATTGTCATTTCTTACACGGTAAATAGCAATTAAATACCCTATAGTGTCCCCTGCTGTTCGCTTATATATCACAAAGTTGCTCTTTGTTAAAATCTGTAAACAGAGTTAATTCTTTAAAGGGTCAAGTATCACGTTATAGCCTTAGCTGAAATTAACCCCCTCTCATAGAATGGAGTAGGTAAAATTATAAATACAACTATCAGTGAGGTTAAAACAAAGCTATAATTGACATGTGATATGTATATGTGAATATTCTTGGAAATATTCTGATGTTTGAGTAATAGAAGGTACTAGTGTGCCATGTTTAAATAAGTTGGGATACATAAGTGCGGAGTTCTTTTTGAATTTTTATTGTTAGATTTTTCTTTTTTATTTATTCATTATTATCAGGCTTTTTCATGAAGCCTACTTTAAATTAGGCCAAATCAATAAAAACCACCTTCAAATTTTGTTTTATACAAAAAACCACCTTATAAGTGAGTTTAACTTTCAATCAACCACTTAAACGTAACTTCTGTTCAAGTTTTATCTAAAATACCCTCCTCCTTCCTTATCCCTCCTCATTCACTGTACCTCGACCCTCATCCTCCTCCTATGTCCCATTTCTGCCCTCCTCCTCCATCCATGCTCATTTCTTCACCATCTACCCTCCTCTCTCCTCCTCCGTATCTTCTCTCTTCTTCTTTCTCCTTTATTTCACTTTCATCTTTCTCCTTCTTCCTCTACCCACGCTCATTTCTTTCTCTTTCGTCCTGTCTGACCCTCCTCCCTCATCATCCTCCATTTCAACCATGATTTGCACGGAAGAGAATGAGGGCAGAGGTGAGGGAGAAGTGAAGGATGGAGGAGGGGGGGGGGAGCAGTTAGGGTGGGTGAGAAGGGAGAAGAGATGACTGTATTTTCGGCATATAGGGTAAATGAACAGAAATTGCCTTGAGCGTGGTTGATTGACAGCTAAACCCACTTATAAGGTGGTTACCGTATAAAAAACTTGAAAATGTGATTTCTATCGATTTAGTCTATTTCAAAGGTAATTTTCTTAAAAAACCCTTATTATTACTATTATATTATGTTTACATTTTTTTAGACACAAGTATGTACTGTTTAGGCACACATCGCATTCGCCGGATGACTAGTTGCTATTATTCACATAAAGCCACCCGTTTGATCATGTGAGCTTCATTTTTAGAATTCCGAGAGTGCCCTCACATTTACATGGAAATACTCTCATTCTAAGAAAAATCAACAGAAGTGCCGTCACATTTGGAAGAATTAACAAAAATGCTCTTACACATGGAAACTTAATGAAAATACACTCCCCTAGAAAAAAATCAACAAAAATATCATCACAATTAGAAAATTGCAGAAGAAATCTAACAAAATGTCCATTTTCTTAACAGTCCAAGTACAACACTGTCTCACGCACTGCTTCATGCACACATAGTTTGAATCCTCTACAACCTAATCCTCTACAACCTTACTTGTAGAGGATGTATACAATTAGTTACATGGGGCTAATACTATTGGTTGGCTTCACAGGCCCCATAATTAAAAGTTTTTTTATATAATTTAGATAAAGACTATATTTCATGGACATTGAGTGATGAGATATTATTGGAGAATTGTAGAGTTTCTTTACGATCAAAGGAGTAAAGGATCTCTAGGGCACGCATCTACGCATTTCTCCCACGGTTCAGTTCCAACAAATAATTGAAACCAACTTTGACTAAAAAATCCATTTCCATGCATTTCACATAGTTTCTTGGAAAATATTTTTTTCACGTTTGCTAGCACAAGAAACAAAAGGTGAATTAGATTTTCCATACTAATCATTGTCTGGAAACAACCTAAAAAACAAAGGAATATTTCATTCGCGAAAAAAAAAAATCCTCATTGACTTTATTTCCCAATACACTCCGTCCCTGTAACAGAGGAATACTTTATTCCTCAAAATATTTTTCTGTGTGTTTTCCATTAGGAAAACTAGGAACTGGGTTTTCCATTTCTCAAGGGCTTTTTCATACCTTTGTGAAAACTTTTCTTCATTCTCTCAACCTAGCCAAACAAGAACAACAGAAAGGAAAATATAAATTGGAAATAGGTTTCTACTTCTAACCAAACAGCCCTAAACGGAAATGAAGAAATGCATGGAAAATAAACTACACTTTGTTCACTTCTACATATAAACATACAGACATTTAAATTTCAATTAATAAATTTACTCTTTCATTTTCTTACTCTATTTAAACCGTAGCAACTAAAATATGTCCGGTACAAAGGTTACTCTCTGCTGTAAAGTGGTACATGAACTCAACATATACGGAAGAACTTGTAATTCCTAAGGACAATTTAAATATTGCCATTCTTCCATTATCGCTTGCTTTGGTCATCTCACATGCCCGTACCCACACAGGGAATATAAATAATTATACAAGGCCTTTATCCCAAAACTTTGGAGGTGGCTTATATCAATCCCACATAATTACACAACAATAATTTTTAACTTACAATTGGCAAAGTGTTGCAAAACTCGAAAGGAGTAACTTTTAATCACAACACTACTCTGTTTTACAGTTTCCATAAGCCGCTTAGCCATTGCCACGCCGATTTGGCTCGTCTCCTCCTCAGTCACAGGCCTGAAAACATTTTACATAATATCACAGTTAAATTTGGCTACCAAATACAAGACTATGGTTCTCGCTTCATAACTACGTAAACATCGACCGAATCATACTATTTAAGTACTATTATAGGGAATTCCACTGGAGTTCTAACTCTGTTTTGCCTATACAATGGTTATTCCAAAAACATGTGAAACTAAAGCTTACAAAAGTTGGTGAAATTAAAGCTTACAAAAGTTGGTTGAACAGACTCTCCTACTGAGCTTCTCTTTCGATACTCTGCCCTTACGACGTTCTGCATGACTTCTGTATTTTGTGAGCAAAGTGCCTTATTTTGTATTTTTATGTTTCATTAAACCCTTATTAATGAAACACGGGGGATTTTTTGCCCACCGTTACTATAAAAAAAGGTGGTTGCATGTCATGGCATCATGCTCAGTGTTGTTTCAGCTTATGGAAGGCATTTAAGGGTTAATGCACAGTAAACTTTGGAATAGATTGTGAATGTTGGTGAAAGCTTATGGAAGGCATTTAAGGGTTAATGCACAGTAAACTTTGGAATAGATTGTGAATGTTGGTGAAAGTTCCTATAATAAAGTTTCATTCTAAACCTTTGGCTCTATGGCAAGGCAAGGCAGGTAACAGGTTTAAGTTGTACCTGGCCTGCAAAAAAGTTCTTTTAACTCAAAGTTTCCAACAAAGGCACCTTTCAAAGAATTGGTTAGCAAATCACTTTTCTGCTTATTAACCCTTCTGTTTAATTTCTATCTGAACACCCACAAGTATTTGAACCTAAGTTCACCCTACCTACACTAACCCACTCAGGGAGGGACATTAACACCATTGCCAAAGGAAGGTCTTGAGAAGAAGAAGTCTTGGAACAAGCTCAAGGGAGTTTAGATCTTGAATTACCCATTTGACAATAAAAATAACATGGAAAGAAAACATACCGGAGCTTCGTCGATTCGCAAGTGTCATGTGCTTCACATCTACACCACAAGCTCATCCTCAAGATAATTGTATTCAAAAGTGAATTCAGTCTTAATCCTTTGACACCTGAAATGCCAAAACCAGCCAAAGGATGTCAGAAAAATCAGTATTGTATAGTTCCTGATTTTCTAGATAACAATAGTAAAGAAAAAAAAGTACCAGATCATATCAACAATATTGCTCTTTCGGATACATAGCCAAGGTCTAGATCAGTTATTTTTGTGTACTAACTTATGATAATGCAGAACTCTTGAGAGGAAAAATTGGTGGGCACAATATTAAGTGCAATCAGATGCAACAAGAGTACGAAGAAGTGCTTATCTATCTAAGGAACTTGGTCGCATGCTGACAGTTTGATAAAAAACACCCACCTTTAATTACATTTGATAGGATTTTTCAAGTTAACTAGCTAATTTGTTTATTAAGCATATCCAGATTCCAGTTCAAATGAAAAACAATTATTATGGTGTAACCAGCTTGTAAATAAATATACCATCGGTTCCTGAAATAAACTGGTAAAGAAACTCTACTATTATGCTTGCTAAATTTCATGAGCATGTTATTTTCTCCAAACACATAATTTAATAGAAAATTCTCGAAACCCCTCATACTAATCATTATATACAGACTTCGGTTTCAAAATGTTAATCCCCCGAAATGCTTGCTTCTCTCACAGGTCTAAAGGGTATATTTAACTGGACGACATTTATAGCCAACAATAATGAACTTAAAATTTAAAAGATCAAGATTGCTAACAGATTTTGTATAGATAAGGCCTCACCCGTAAAATAATAATCCAAGTAGAAAAATCAAATTAAAACCTATTATCATAATCATTTCAAAATAAGGTATTGAATGAAGTGAAATCCAAAAAAGAAAAATAAAAGTAATATAACAAGATGCAGGCAATCTGAATTAAAAAAAATCAATGAAGCTTGATAACATAGTTTCACAAGAGATATTTGTTGAGAGTTATTTCTTTATGTTAGATAGGAATAGACCCCTTTTGTTTAGTCTCACATCGGATAGAGTAGAAGAATGAGACCACTCCTCTTGTATATATAGACCCTAATACTAATGAATAAAATTGCACATTTCTCTTGATTTGCCCTGTTTCTAACATGGTATTAGAGCCTCCAAAACCCTAGCCGCAAAAAAAAATGCTACTGTTCACCAGCCGCCGATCACTGTTCACAGCCGAGCACTGTTCATCAAGCTGCTGAGCACTAATCACCGCTGCCAAACACTGTTCACCGTCGCTTCGTCGCCTTCATCCTTTGGCGATTATTTCCTTCGTGAAATAATTCCCTCTGGACTTGACCCCTCTGGATCAAACATTGCTTTGATCCTGAGAAGAGTAGTGATTTCGCTTGGTCGATTTCACTCACTTTGGCGATTATTTTCTTCGTGAAATAATCCTCTTGATCCTAAGAAGAGTGGTGATTTCGCTTGGTCGATTTCACTCACTTTGACGATTATTTCCTTCGTGAAATAATCCCCTTAATCGTGTAGCCCCCTCGTGTTGAGGAGATAAGATGAATGGAGGGGCAAGGTGGATGATGAGAAGAGGGTGATATTTGGAGACGAGGAAAGTTGAAGGCCGGGTGTGGGATCTAGATTTGTGGGATCGGTATGAGGGAACCGAACACAAATTAAATCGATGGAGACCGGCACAAACCCGATGGCGGAACTCATCAAGAAGTTGAACCCGGAGGATGTTTCAACTATGATACAGTTTATGAGGATGACAGCGGGAGAAGGCTCAACAAAGCCACCGCCCAAGAAGGTGGAGCTTTCACCTATCGACGTGAAGCTCGAAGGGCCGACATATCCGAAGTTGGTCGCTACGGGTGAGATATACCCTGCGGGGAGGAACACGGAGGGATATCCGACGGGAGAAGATCGAGCCACCGAGGGCTCAACAAGAAGAGATGAGTGAAAGCCCACTCATATGTTTGTGTATATCTAGCTTCACTCAGAGTCCACCAATTGCAGCCACGGTAGATGGCCTTGGGAAGGTGCAGGATGTCTGGGAGAAGCTGAGAAGGACCTCTGATGGGGTGGGGAATAACCTGAGGGTATTCCAGATCGAAAAGAAGATCGGCCTTCTGATCCGGGAGAGAGGATCAGACAAGAGTATGCCACTGAGCCGAGCGCTTGTGGTCGATCACGATCACTTCGTCCCAGCAAGTTGCAAAGAACACGAGTGCAAGGGCGTGAGGCCTCTTTGCGTAAGAGGACCATGCTATTCCTCGAGGCTTGGCTCCTTCATTTGAGCAGAGGACGGCGATGCTACTAGCCCAGACGAAGATTTCATCTCTCGAGGAGGCGCCTCGCCATGATTCAGAAGAGAGCCGTGACGAGGCTGTGGTCAGAAGTGAACTTCGGGGAGAAGTCAAGATCGGTGGTCTCAAACCCGTGTAACACCGATTCGAGGGGAGACTAGGCAAAGGCTTTAACCGGAGAGGTAAGGCATCCGAGGCGATGTGCTCTAAGCCATCGAGAGCAGAAATTGGGCGTGGAGCGGCCGAGGCCGTGGCAGCGGCAATGGCAGCGAGAGTAGAAGAGGCCATCGTGAATCTGCTCACGCGAGGAGGAGGAAGAAGCTGAGATGACTTTTACTGAGGAGGATCGAGCTCTCTTGGCGGCACTGAGAAGGAAACAGAAAGCCGTAGACGACGTGTCCGAGGGTACATCTACCGCTCGAGGAGACTATGCCGCCACGCTCTTAGCACCCAAACAAAGGTATGAACGACACACATGCCCTTGCATCCATGGCTGCCACTAGATTCACAGACTGGATAATGAATTCTGGAGCATCCAGACATGTAACTGGCAATGCCAATGAGTTCTCGTCTTATACTCACCTGGTAGAGCCAGAGAGTATCCAGATTATGATGATACAAAGACAGCCGTGGTAGGTAAGAACGCGCTAATTATGCAGGTTACGTAACACTATCTAATGTTTTGCATGCTCCTTCATTTCTGTTAGCACATTATCCATTAGTGTCATTATCCTTCAACCGAAATGTGTTGTTTCTTTTGATATTCCTAAGGTGATCTTCGTGAGAAGGGGACAGGCGAAGACTTGAGACCGGCACATGACGAGCGGTCGGGTACTGGACCGTGAAGGGATGAACTCAGCGTTGACATCTATGGTTGAGAGGACGGGAGTAGGAGGAACTGAGGTGTGTGCAGAGGATGAGTTGATGCTACATCATAAACGGATGGGACATCCTTCATTTAGTATTCTGGGTAAAATGTATCCAACCTTATTTCAGAAAGCAAATCAACAGAAGCTTCAGTGTGATGCTTGTGAGTTTGGAAAACTTACTAGAAGCTCTTATGTCAGTTCGGGTAATAGGAGTTCCTGTAGTTTTGAGGTGATACATTCTGACGTATGGGGACCTTGTCCAATAAATTCTATAAGTGGATGCAAAGTATTTTGTTACATTTATTGATTATTTTTCTAGAGTCACTTGGGTGTACCTGATAAAAAATAAGAATGATGTAGTTGGTTGTTTCAAAGACTTTCATAGGCACATCCAGACACAGTATGGTACAGTGGTAAAGGTGTTGAGGTCAGATAATGGGACAGAGTACACCAACAGAATATTTAGGGAGTATCTGTCAGCTCAAGAAATACAACACCAGACTACATGCACATACACCCCACCTCAGAATGGGGTAGCAGAGAGGAAGAATAGACATCTCCTAGAAGTTGCTAGGAGTATGATGATGACAATGAATGTCCCAAAAACGTTGTGAAGACAAGCAGTTTTGATGGCTGCTCACTTAATCAATAGGATGCCTTCGAGTGTATTGAAATGGAAATCTCCGCGTGAGACAATGAAGAGAGACAACGGGGGGACCCTACCATTGAAGGTGTTTGGCTGTGTGTTTTGTGAGGACAATAGACCATCTGTTGGGAAACTGGACCCCAGGGCTGTGAAGTGTATGTTCGTGGGATACTCTGGTATACAGAAAGGATATGTCTGTTAAAACCCAGTGGAAAAAAGACTGTTTGTCAGCATGGATGTGCGGTTTCGATAGCTCGAGCCATACTACACATTGGGGGTAACTTCACCCTTAGGAGACTCGCCCGATACTGGAGGTATGAGGCGAGAGGGGGAGAATGGTGAGAGCTCAAGGGGTTCAATCCCAATTTCGGTCCCTTACTCAGAGGAGCAGGAGGATGAAGACGAAGGGGAGGAGGAGACAAGGGGTGCTAGGCCTACACCGTGGGGAGTTACGCATACGTAAAGAGAGGGAAGCAGTCAAAGGTGCCTACAGTGCCAGAGGTGTCTACAGTGCCAATGCCCAGTCCCTCGTCCCGCTCTGCTCCAACTCTTGAGAAATCTACTCCTCCACTTCAGGTGATATCATTTCTTCTACTGCTTCCCCTCTGCCCACACCAGTGTCTGTAAGGAGGACTACTCGCAGTAATGCGGGTAATCCTTTTGACAGATATGATTGGGATCTTGCTCAATTTATTTTCTATTCTAACATATCCCCTTCACATGGAGCATTCATTGCATCGTTAGATTCTGTTACTATACCTAACAACTGGCAGGCTGCTAAGAATGACCCAAAGTGAAAGGCAGCCATGCACGAGTAGCTGGGGGCTCTCGAGAAGAACCACATGGGAGTTGATGACACTGCCAGCAGGGAAAAGAGCAGTGAGATGCAAATGAGTGTTTACTGTGAAGCAGAATCCAGAAGGACAGGTTGAACGCTACAAGGCACGACTGGTGGCAAAAAGGTACAGCCAGACATACGGTATTGACTACGATGATATTTTTGCACCAGTGGCGAAGATGAGCACTGTTCGGATACTGATCTCTCTGGCAGTAAATAGTGGATGAAAACTACACCAACTAGACGTGAAGAATACTTTTCTTCATGGGGATCTAGTGAAGGAGGTGTATATGGAGATACCACCGATTCGCACGTGACGCATGATGAGTAAAGTCTGCAGGCTGAAGAAATCTCTGTATGGGCTAAAGCAGTCTCCCCGAGCATGGTTCGACAGGTTAGGAGGGCTATGGTTGGTATGGGATACAAGCAGATCAATGCCGACCATACTGTGTTCTTTCGAAAAAGTGGGGGCCACATCACTATGCTTGCAGTGTATGTAGATGACATGATTATTACAGGGGATGATGAGAAAGAGATTGCCCAGCTCAAGGTGAGATTGAGCAAAGAATTTAAAGTAAAGGATCTGGGTCAGCTTCGATACTTTCTTGGAATAGAGATAGCTTATGGAGCGGAGGACATTGTTCTCTCCCAGAGGAAGTATGCACTGGATCTTCTTGCAGAGACAGGAATGTTGGGGTGCAAATCTGCTACTACACCGATCGATCAGAGGTTCAAGCTGATTGTTGAGGTAGGAGAACCAATTGATCGTGAGAGATATCAGAGGCTAGTTGGTAGGTTGATCTATCTGAGTCACACACGTCCAGACATTTCATTTGCGGTGAGCGTGGTGAGCCGCTACATGCATGACCCGAGGAAGGGTCATATGGATGCAGTATATCAGATCCTGAAGTATCTGAAGGGTGCCCCTGACAAAAGGCTGATATTCAGGAGGAGTGACCATGTGAACATTGAGGGTTACTGTGACTCAGATTGGGCTAGCTGAAGAGATGATAGGAGGTCTACCTCAGAGTACTGCATATTTGTAGGAGGCAACTTAGTCTCTTGGAAAAGCAAGAAGCAATCTGTGGTGGCAAGATCAACAACTGAAGCAGAGTACAGAGCAATGACCGTGGGGGTTACGAAGTTGATGTGGCTGAAAAGCATGCTGGTGGAGCTAAAGCTAGATCAAGGGGCCAAGATTAGATTGTGGTGCGATAACAAGTCAGCTATCAGTATTGTCAACAATCCGGTCTGACATGTGAGAACCAAGCACATCGAGATTGACAGGTTCTTCATCAAAGAGAAGCTGAACAGTGGGCTACTGGAGTTAGGCCATGTTCTAACTAAGGATCAGGCTGCAGACTGCTTGACTAAAGGACTTAGCTCAGTAGACCTAGCTAGAGGGTGTGACAAGATGGACTTAATAGATATCTTTCGCCCATCTTGAGGAGGAGTGTTGAGAGTTATTTCTTTATGTTAGATAGAAATAGACCCATTTTGTTTAGTCCCACATCGGATAGAGTAGAAGAATGAAACCACTCCTCTTGTATATATAGACCCCAATACTAATGAATAAAATTACACATTTCTCTTGATTTGCCCTGTTTCTAACAATATTGAATGATATGAACGCCTATTTAAGAAACAAATACAGAAATGAAGAAAGAATACCATCCATGCTGTGGGCCTTCATCTGCAATATGAAAATCAAAATAGACATATGTTCCTTTTTCATATTCATCATTAGTGACTTTTGGTTCTTCATGCCGCTGAAACCATGTGTTATATTTCTTGTGATATCTCCATGACTGCCTTTTCAGCTCTTTTGCAGCCAAATATTGCTGGTAAGTGTTCTGCAGCATATAAGATATAAAACATATGACATGTGGCATGAAAAAAGAAATTTGACATGAATAAGAACCACAGAAATACCTGCTGATAATAAAACGAAAAGAACAAGGTATCACTGCCCAAAGGATCAAGACCCATTCTCTCCCAGAAGGCAGGCTTCTGAACAATTTCATGCTGAGCTTGAGGGAAGCTGGGAGGAGTTACCGCAGGTTGCCTCTGAAAATTGGAAAAGATTCACTAGCTTATATAAGAAATATAATAGCATCAAGAAATGTCTGTAAGCAATACAGAACCAAGAATCCATACTGGAATATAGGTTTTTGCTCGTTCTGAGTCCTTTGGTTGAGGAAGTTTGTAGAATGCAGCCTCCAGCATTTGCATATTATAAATCTGATCATGCATGATTCCGGAATTCCCAGCAGATCCACTAAGATTATCACCAATGGCACCGAGGTCTGAAACGCTTCTTCGTCCAATAACACCAAGGCTAGTTGAAGACTGGCTCGGTTGTAACGGCTGCCCAGGAGAGAGATCAGTGTCTCTTGGTACTTGGCTACCTTCCGTCATGGCAGCAGAGCCTGCAATCTGTGAAAAATAACAGAATCCCTCTACATTATCTAACGTACAAATTCCAAAACTGTCAAATAATTTGATAGTTGGTATAAAGATTCATAGCACACAACAAGATTTTGTCTCTGATTCAAAAATCTGTGTCTCCAGAAAGTTTTGATTGCAAATGATAATTATAGAATGTGCTACAGGTGAGACGAGTTTAATGTAATAAAATTTATTTGGGCATACATGCCATTCCTGAACTGAAACCTTAAACACTCAGCTCCTCATAAAATAAACATAGAAGTCCTGGACAAACTTAAACCCCTACATAAAGCTAAAGTTAACCTTAAATATTATTGTATTCAGACTCAAACAAATAACTAATCAGGGATACAGATAGATCCAAAATTTGAAACAGAGCATCTAGGTGGCTTTTTCTGTTTCCATGGATCTCTACCTCATCCATTCTGGATTCAACACAAATCAGTATAAACTAAAAGCGTAGCTGAAATATGCACATAACTCAGAAGAAGAATACAAATACAACCAGTTCCATTTCAAGAAGAATGCAAATGTTGGCATTTGTAATAAAGGAAGACTGTGTCAACTATTCCCTCTCACTGCCTCGCGAAGACTGCTTTGACATAAAGTTCTTTGCAAGCTTGAAGCATTGTGTGTCACTCATAGAAGCTGTATATTAGTCTCACATGAAGAAAGCAAATACCAGACTTGTCTTCATATAATCCAGGATGCCAGGGAAAGAAGAATGTGTTGTCATATGCCAAGATCTGTGGAAAACTTATGTGTACTTGATAAATTTTACCAATTCATTAAGCTCATTCCAGCCAGCATAAAAGTAAGTCAAACACTGGGACTTAGCGCTTCGAGTGAGTAATAATGCACCTAGGAAATGGACTTGTAAGAGCCAAATGAATAAAAAAGACTAACATAGATGACTGCTGATATTAGGTCCAAATTCTTCTTTGTTGTTGCATCTTTCTTATCGTAAGTGTGTTTAGTTTAATATTAGGCATAACTGACTATGGTATTAAATAAGCCTCAATTCGTTTAACTGAGAATATGTAATATGATTTTAATATTTGACTCAACTTGTCATAGTGCTTTTAGAACTAGGCCTGTATAAATCAGTAGAGACAATTGTATGTTCAACAATATAGAATGTAAAAAATAACCCAACTCAAGGCAGCGCCATACATTAGTAGAATTTAGCTGGACAACATTTTCATCCGTACTAAGGTAATTTAGCAATAATAGATTCTACATGTCAACTACTTAAATAGGTCATATACTTCATTTGCAACAATGTGGTTATCAAATTTCCAACTTATATGCACAAGTTCCACTAAGCTCTTCCAGTATGCTAACATGTCTAATACATGTCTAATTTACATCCAAAATGTAGAAAGACTCACCTAATGCATATTGCACATGTTGCCTAGTTATCAACTACTTTCAGTATTCACGTATGCATGCACAACAGGCAGACAACATGCACCCAATGATGTATATGCAGGTAATACTCAATTCACACCCTTGACAAAGAACTTGCTTGATTCAAGAAAATACAGTTCCAGAGCTATTCGAAGAATAGTCAACAATGCCATAACAGAAACATCCATTAATTTAAACAAATTTGTAAATCCCAATAAACAAATTCAGAGCAGCAAATAAGTTTTACTTAGTGAACTATTTTCATCTTCCCGTTTTCCATATTCCACACAGAAGGTATCGGGCTAAAATCCAAGCTACGAGAATTCCAGGACACAATAAAATCTTTCCAAGCTGTACTTAAACTAGCTAACAAATAATAAACAAAAACAAATCATTGGGCCAAGGTGGAAAGAGAACAGAAAATGCTTAACATGAATATACTTTTACCATGTATGACGACTTTGAATTTTCATCGCTTATGATCTTGTTAAGACTGGAATTTTCTGTAGATTCTACATTCATATCATCAGACAGATTAGGCTGCTGCTCGTCTCCTTTGGAGTGGCCTATATCTGCATGTTTAAACACTTTATGCAAAATAATTGAAAATCATGGCACTGGACAACAGATACTGGAAATATTGGACTTGCCTGAATCTTTTGGTGAAGTTGAGATTAGAGGATGCTGAGAAGATTGCTGACGTGTTGGGGTTTGTAGCTGCGCTGATGAGGCAGAATTGAATCCCGATTGCATATTAAGTCCTAATCCCAGTTGAGGTGACAAGGATGAGCTTTGAGAATGGAACTGTCACCAAAGAGACAGAACTAGGAGTCATGCATTTACAAAATAATCTGACCACTGGGGTAGAGTGAAACAGGTAAACAAAGTAAGCAGATAATCTGATGGCACCTTATTCATGTCATGATGGCACCTTATTCATGCATTTCTGAATACTCTCATAAGGATACTCAGTCCAGAATGAATGAACTCCTTACAGATTGTCTTTTGTAAGTGTGTGTGTGTGCGTCTGTGTGCACACGGGGGGTGTGTTTGAGTGTGTGCATGTGAGGGTGTGTGAGTGCGCGCGCGCGTGTGCACGTGCGTGTCTGTGTGCATGTCTGTGTGGCTGTGGAGGTGCGTTGAGTGTGTCTGTGTGTGTGCATATTTGGGTCGGTGGGTGCGCGTGTGTGCGTGTTGGGATGCAAGGAATCAATCACTTTCAATTATCCATCAAGCTCAAACCTCATTTAATCTATTCTTTTTAAAGAAGAAAATGGAAGAAAAAAAATTAAGCATGTTGCGAAAAAAGAAAATCCATTTACAATATTAATAAGAAAAATTACAGTTCAGAAAGTGTATAAGAAAAGAGGACTGCCTACTTCAACATAAAAAAGGACTGTAATCAAAATACATTCCTTATAAAGTTCCACATTCAAGAAGATAGTACCTGTTGCAAAAGTGAATTCTGTTGCTGTAAAGGGAACTGCTTCTGGTTTGCCCCTGAGAGATGAGGAACACTGAGAAGAGTATTATGACCTTGTTGTTGTACTTGTTGCAGTCTTTGCAGAAACTTTTCCCTCTGATCAGGAGCAATCTCAGGTCTTCCACGAAGCTGGCAGTGAAGAAAAGAATGTCAGGCAAGTACAGAAATCATGGATAACCTCATTGGCTAAATTAGAATGCAAGGTCAAATGAAGAATTACTGTGGAGATCCTAGCCCATAACAGTGAAATTCTAGTTACATAAAGATTAACTGACCATCAATACACCCCCTTTATATATAAGTGCCTATCGGGCTATCAGTATGGCATCTAAGTAAGATAGTGCACATGCTGAAGCAGTTAACGAACTAACATAGTGCAGGCTGATGACATACAGATACAATGCACAAAGTTTAATAAAATTTGTAATGTAAAAGGAGGTTAAGATATTATTACTTCTCATGGCAAATGACACAAGACTTAAGTTCACAGACGTAGCAAGAGAAACATACTGTCTCATTTGAATTCTGCAATGCAGCTGTACTTGGAGGTCTCCATTGAGCTCCACTAGCAACAGGTGAAAAGACTCTTCCACCGATAACGGGAACCTCACCAACTTTACCCGTATCATTTGAATTTGTTCCATCATTACTTTTTGCAGCCTGCTGTAATAGCATTCTATTACTTAAAGGTGACATCAAAGGTGAAGCAGCGCCACCACTTCCCATTCTCTCATCAGCAGTTAAAATATTTCTCTTATTCATGTCAGATACTGCAGAAACTGAACCAAGAGCTCCATTGCTCGAAATCCCACTGGCTGAACTCGTAGAAGCAGTGACTGCTGCTTGACTAGATATCCCTCTGTTAATGCCTCTCCCAAGTCCAATTTCAAGTATGGCTGGAGATGGTCGACGGCCAGGGAAGGTACTGTTATCATCCTCCTTGACTGAATTTGAGTTTGCAAGCGATGGAGATGCAGCAACAGTTGGGCTCTCCATCATACCTCGAACAGCCACCGGACTAGAAAGTACTGAAGCCACACTAGGCCCTCCACCTAATGGCCGAGCAGAAGCATTAGGCGTAGTAGGTGGATTAGGTCCTGTTGGTGTTCCAGGACCAGGACTGGGTGAAGGTGTCGATACCAAAGATCCCGTAGCTCCAGTTTTAGAGGGTGGAGTTTTAGGAGAAATCTCTGAATTACTATCCTGAGAAGCAGTTTCTTCCCTCTGATCTTGATCAGTAGTCTGCTGACTGGTTAATGACAGAGCACCCTGGCAAGCAATGAGTAATAGTTAATCTTAACCAATGCATGATCAACCAAGAACGAAATCCAAAGTTTATAATACATTATATGGAGGTGTCAATGCAATAAATGACTCAAAAAATGACAAATATGCAAGCACATCTGTAAATCTGAACATTAGATTCAAAGCATCAAAGAAAATGATAAATTGTTATTTCTGATGATTGATTTTTCATTTAATGTGAAGCTATAATACAAAAAAGGCAGAGAGGTTCAAATTTCAAAAGAATTTCGATTCAGTTTTCTAATAAGAACAATTACCTTCTAGTCTTCAACATACATGAGATTTTAATAAAAGCATCTCTAATGCACGGAGTGACAAAAAACCCATCAAACCAGATCCAGTACATATCAGGCTTCAATATGCCCCTCTTTGTGCAGGATTTGCTGCATGAATCGATCAAGAAGGGTACATGCTGAATCAGCTCCCAGGTGTGTATTGAATCTGTGTTAGCTTTTATATAAAAGGTTTGAACTCTTTAGTTAGTAGTTTGTTGGTATTTACCAAAACCTACTAATTATACCCCTTTTCTTATGCACTCTCTGACTCTATCTGTCTTCTCTTTCTCTTTTATATTTGAAACAAACCGACACTACACAACATCTTCCCCACAATCACTAACCACCAAATGATATGAGCAACATCGACGATGAAGGAAGACCATGGATGAGAGAGGAAGATGGAATGAAGAGATTTTTGACATTTGATATTATTTAAATGCAAAGGTTACTAGGGAAATTGATGTATGACAACTTTCACTAACAAAATAAAAAAGGAAAGAATAAAGCTGAAGAAGAAAGAAAAGAAACGAAAAAGATGACCAAAACATCTTTTACTATTAGAATATTGATATTCAAGATTTTTTTCTTGTAGGCTTGTTGATAGAAGAAAATTAGTTAAGAATTTTAATTGATTTAGGGTCGCTTTAGAACCTAAGTTTTAAGGAATTTTTTAGTACGACTAACATTCTTTTAATTAAAGAATAGTTTCTTGCTGAAAGCTTTACAAAGTCTACAGAAGAATAATTACTTCCAGGAAGGTATGGTTATGTTTATGAAATGATTATGATTTGTTGAGATTGTATGATGCAATCTTGGATATGAAACCCAGCTTTTTGAGGTTTATTAACTTAATTGGCATAAAACCGTTGACCTAGGTGCGAAGCAGATCACGCTTGCGATAGGTGTGATGCCAAAGGATTGATCCCAAAAAGAGCACTTCCTACCATCCCCTTCTGTTCTCTCTCAATCATAGCCAAATACTCATCTGCCATTGCTCTTCTCTCAAATCCATTACGTTCCCCTCACAAATCTTGGTTATACTTTGAAATTATGTTTTAATGCTTTAATTTTACTATTTGTGCTTTCAAATTGATGATTAACGGAACTTAGAAAGATTAATGTTTGTTGTTTGATTTGGGGCTTGGGTTTTTTTTCAAAAGAGTTTTCATTGTTATGACTGGTTTGATAGTTAGGGTTAGTTTAATTATTCATATGTTTCAAATTAGTCTTATTTCACAGTTTAATTACTTTATGATGGAGAAGAATTATTCATGTTCTAATTTAGGCTTCAGTCTAATTTCTTTTGAGATTTGCTTCGGTACTCTGAAAATGGGATTTTATTTAATTTTTAATTAAAAGGGCAACTCTGTAATTTTTCCTCTCTTCTTCCCCACTGCAATCTTAGCTATCTAGCCCTTCCCTTCTTTCATCAGTTATCATCGTAAACCTTGCAAACATCAAATGATTATGCGCCTTCTTTCATCAGTTATCATCGTAAACCTTGCGAACATCAAATGATTATGCGCACCATTTACTTCACTAATTAGAGCTTGATCCAGTTGACTAAGGTTTCGTTGAACCCATCTATTCTCCTAACTTTTGCAATTTAAAATCTCCTTCTTTAGTTTTAAAATCTTATTTGTAGGTTTTTCTAAGGAAAAACTTTCTCTGAAGAACAATTTAAATCCCTGTCTTAGCTATGTATTCATTAACCTAGCAAGAGCATATTTTTCTTTTTTCATCCATCACCATTGTGAAACAAACCCACAAGATAGATGGAGAGAAATAAAAGGTTGAATTGAGATGGGATTGATTGAAGGAACAAGAGTAGAAGGCACACAAATGACGAATGAAGAAGAATAAAATGAAATTTGGAATTTTTCTGTACGGATGATGATCGCTGAGATGTTGCTCTTTGGTGGTTGCTTGGCGAGGGGGGCAATTTATCTGAACGAAGAAGATAAGGGGGGAATACACCATGTAATTACCCTTAAAAACGTAAAACATTACGGATCTAACAGTGGAACTCCAAAAAACATCGCTCCGATAATAGAGAATGAAATTTGCAGACTTTATCTACTATTCATGCCACTGGTACTCCAAAAAATATTTTTTGGAGTACCAAAGCTGCTGGCATTTCTTTTTCAACTACATACTGTTTCCTAACAATTCTTCATACATAATTTTATCAAATATGTATAAAAATATTACCTAATTATTTTGCCATATCGACCATGAATCCATATCCCAATTTTCATTTTTTCACATGTATAATTGCATCATATACCCGTATTCATACATGCATCCATGCAACATAAAAAAGCATACTAACTCACATAAAGGTCGGACATCAAGAGAATCTCATTATAATAAGTTGTTAATAGGAGAAACAATCATCCAAAATGTGTAAAAGGAGATACCGAGAGTAGGACGTTGACGAAAAAAGATTATACAAGAACAGAATAGCAAAGAAAATAAACAAATGCTAAATTGTAAATAAATCAACAAGTGGTGGAAGGACTAATCCATGAAAGAGAAGCCTAGTGACTCATAAAGTCAATAAGTTCAGTTGTGATAAATATCATACAGCATAAAACCATCAGAACTTCCATCCACAGAATCACTGAAAGGAATATTTCTCCAAAATAATATATAAGAGTAACACATAAATCAAAATGTAAATAAGAGGTTACCTTAGCAAGACCAGAAGGAAGGGCGACCAGATCTTCAAGTGCTTCTACCTCTAATGGTAAAGAGCTATAAAATCCATCAACGTCGTCAAACCGTTCAAAATCGTCCTTTAAAGGCGTGCTAAAGAAGTTAGAATCGTACATGTCAAAATTATCAAACATATAAATTTTTTGAGTAGAAGCCCCACCTGATTGCATTCCACATAATCTTCAAGAAACTCTTTAAGGTCATTAACCTGATCAGGACTCAACTCATCGTTATCTAGCAGTCTCAATATCAACTCCAGCTTCATTATATGTGCCTTGTGCCGACCAATGGATGTTTCTAGGTGTGCCTAACAAAAAGTTATAGCACAAGTAAAACTATGGTTCTATCTTTTTATACCCTGATTACATTGTTACAATAATCTTTTCTTGACACGTCATCTAGTTAGAACACTTTTTCCCAACATACCAGCCGAGGGTTCTTTGTTTTTCCTTTCTTCCCAGAAAAACCTTCAACTTCAGCTTCAAAGTTATCAATCTGATTTTCCAAGTCTCCAACCTATAATGCCAAAGAAGAGCATTAGTTAATAACTTAATATTCTACAACAATTGTTCAAAAAAAAAATCCTAGTCAGAAAGAAAACGGAAACAACTCAAAATCAACATGAGAATGTGAACGGTACAGGCTGTATAGCAAAAAATTCATTCTAAACATCTGAAAGAAACCCAGTCTACCTGGAAAAAAATTTCTACAGTCAAAATAATTACAGAATCAGGATACTCAATAGAGCTTCAGCAAGTTGGCATAGAACAATTCATGTGGTAATTTTATAAGACAGTGAGTGGTACTTTCACATAGAGGAGACAAATTCATCTAAGCAACCAAATTACTGTTAACAAATTAATGAAAAATATTTCTTTTTTTCATTTTATCTGTCAGGCGACCACAAATTCACCGCATACAATTAAAGTATATTTTCCTGAATAGAAACGATTATTTAGATTTTGACACATAATATGGTGCTGCATCATAATTGCACTAGCACGACAATGAAGTTAGGCCACAAAAAATTATATAATATATATATATATATATATATATATATATATATATATATATATATATATATATATATATATATATATATATATATATATATATATATATATATATATATATATATATATATATATAATCAGTAAAGAAACTAATACCTTAGTAATCAGTAAAGAAACTAATACCTTAGATATTGGTGTATATGAACACATATGATGAAACTATGACACTGCAGTGTATGATATCATACAATTTAAGCTCCTAGCAATTGGAAACTTCAATTGGAAACTTGAATCATTTTTCTGAATCCATGTTGTACTTTTTGTTCTTAGAGTCAGATTGTGTTATTTTTTTTCCTAACAAAAGAAAAGGAAAGAACAACACATGTTGTAAAAATAAAATCAGATATCATATATACAATAATCAAACATATAAACCAAAAATTAGCAATATAGGCATTCAACCAAAATGGTCCACGTTCCCATGTCCAAAATAAATAATGTTAGTGATGATGCAACTTCTGAAATATCATGAGCATCCCAGATGTCAGCACTGCATAACGGCAAAATATGCTGACGATTAGCAAGACCCTGAACATGATATTGAAACCATGTATGCTTGTGCCAATGAATAATCCCTTGAGCATCTTAGTCCTTTTCTTGTGGAGGAAACAATAAACTGGATTAACAGGTGTATGTGTGTGTATGTGTGCGCGCGCGCGTATGTGTGGAATGTGATCATACACAAAGGAAAGGAGGAGGAAAAAAGAACCTAAAATGAAGATTGACATTCGCCCACAAGCATTTAGATACAAATATTTTAACTAGCAAGACGTAAAGATGTAAAGCTCAAATATAATATAGGTAAAATTGATCACATACCACATTGTTCAACCAGTCCCTAGTCTCAGATTTAGCCTTCTCTTTTGGATCCTGTCACAGATGTTCATGATAAGAACAGAGAAAATGAAAATCCTTGAGTAAGATGTATGAGCATAGAACTTGGTGATAAATACATGTAATCTTTGCGTAAATATCAATATGCAGTGGAGAATACACTAAACTTGAAGAATAAACCTCACAACTCGAAAAAAAGAAAATAACCAGAGAAATATCTATAAATGTATAAGGTGAACTATTATATCATAATCCAAGGTTATTAAAAAAAATACATGAACAAAAGGATAGATATATCAAACTGCTTGTATTGCCGAACAGACCTGCCTAGAGTATCAACAAGTATCCTAAAATAATCATAAGAAATTAGAAACATCATCCAATCAAAGCTATCAAGAAATATCCCAAAGGTAATTACCAATCAAAACCGTCCAAAAGTATGTCTGGCAACTACAAGATGGAAGAGGATATCATTGTCTGGCAACTACAAGGTGGAAGAGGATACCATGAGGAAACCTCTCATCTTGCAAACTTAGAAAAGCTGGTTTGTCAAGTTTGGATAACCAGATTTTCTTTCAGTTGGATATTAGTCCTCATGATACCATATTTGGATATCAATCTGTAATAATATCACATATAGTTTAATCACAGTCCCTCCAGTTAATAATCCATCCCAAAGCACAAAAAATTGTTTTAAAAAAATTCTGTCATCTCTTAATTGTTGCTAGCATGTTCACTTAACCAACCTCTTTTTCCTCCATCTATCCACTCAATAGCTGTCTCCTCCTCTCCTAGCCTTCATTCTTTTTTTTTCATTGCTGGTCTATTATATTTGTTAGAATATAAAACTATAACATAAGTTGAATGGGTACGGGTACAAGATACAGCAAATTTGTAAAAGGTAGGGTACAGGGACACGGCTATAAATATGTATTTTATGTATATTTATATGTATTTAAATTAATAATTTATATAAGATCAATATTATTTTTTCATTTACATGTGATCAATATATTAGAAATAGGTTAGAAGTGTAGAATATACATTCAAGAAGTGTATGAGTGTTTTAAATTAAAACATGTAGTGTATAAGTTTACGCTTGAACAAACATATGCATATATTCAAGAAGCGTCCAAGAAGTTTGGGTACGGGTATGTGTCCATGTCGGGTACGGGTACAGCTTCCAAATAGAAGTGCCCTGGTAACATAGACAATAATCCTTAACTCTCACCATAACTTCGGAGTTGTGGTCTAATGGCTAGAGGGACATTAAGATGGTATCAGAGCCTACTGGCCACGAATTTAATGCGGATATTTAAAAATTTATTACCGCTATATGAATCCAGGTTTCAACCCATAAAAAGATCGCTCAACCTACGGGGCATGTTAGAATATAAACACAATCCTCAACCCTCACCACAATTTTTGAGTTTTGGTGTAATGGTTAGAGGGACTTTAAGATGATATCAAAGCAATCCAAGTTCAAATTAAACCGGCCACGAATTTAAAACGGATTTTCTAAAATTTGACACTATTGTGCGAGTCTAGATTTTGGCCCATAGAAAGGCCGCTCAACCTACAGGGGCATGTTAGAAGATAAAACTTAAACTCTTAACTCTCACCATAATTGCGGAGTTGTGGTCTAATGCTTAGAGGGACTTTAAGAATACTCACCTATCCCCTCAGAGAAAAGCACCCTTCACAATATGTTGCGTTCGTGTCATTAATTGGATTCTCTCCCACTTAGCTAACTCCATGTATTTTTTAAACCTCTCTTTCACTCTGAGTTATATTTCTTCTGTCATGTCCAAACCAAGCCTAACTTCACATATCTCTCTCCAAAACAAGAACCCAGTGCTCTGAGTTATATTTCTTCTGTCATGTCCAAACTAAGCCCAACTTCACATATCTCTCTCCAAAACAAGAACCCAGTCCCAAATCCAACAAACCATAACAAATGAGAAGCTATACGACTCAGTTCCAACATAATTACTCTAATGTAACTGGCTCTTTTAGGTACTTGAACACTTTCCAGTCGTTCTGGTGCATTTACTGTTATTGCTTCTGTGAACATAGTGGCTAAATAATCCCACCGTGTTACATAAGGCAAATATTGTATAATTGTTCGATTTTCTCGACCCGTCTTATAGTCACATCCATATCCTCTTAAGAGAAAGTCGGTTTCACTCAAATTAATTAACAATAAGCAAGGAGCACATTCCCAATCAGGTCCTCTCAAATCTATTTTGCCAGCTCCAATTTTCATTTCACCACTTGCCAATTCATATGCCAACGCTCCACTAAATCGAGACAAAAATTTGAACGTGTGATTCTAACTATTAATGCATTGACAAGTTTCATTTCATAAAAAATATTACTTCAGAATTTGTGAAGGAAGAAATTGATATAGTGACAGATGGAATGTGAAGAGGTTGCAAGGTTGGTGGCTAGGAAGCTGAGCACATTATAATTTGAGAATCATAGCCACTCTTTAATCATGACTGCTTAGGATACTTGATCATAATAAGAGAGGGATAAATATAACATGGGTCTCATACTTTTGGGGAGTAATATTAAATATTACATAATGGGAGGCTAATTTCCATATGAAAGACTTGCAGCCCATATCCTAAAAACCCTACAAAATATTCATCAACCATCACATCCCATTGAATTATTTCTCCAATGAATAACTAGATCTGACTGGTTTTATGTAAATTAACATGAAGGTGCAACAAACTGACAAAGTACTTGTGATGTTACAAACTGCAGAGAGACTTTAAACTGATGGCACAGTGACATACAGGCAAAGAGATAAATATTGCTTACAGTTTTGGGTTGTTGACCAAGCCCTTCTTTGGAGAAGGCTTTTGTTTTAGTCTCCTTCTCGCAAACTTTGAACCTTTCCATTTCACGCTCAATTAGCTTCCGAGCATCCATGAGAGCCTGCTCATAAGAGGCACTAACCTAAGTCAAAAATATATTAAAAAATGGATTATTGACCCAGAATCACAGAAGTCTGCCTATGCTGAACAGCTGAAGAAATTATTCGCTCCAAATCAGTAGGATAACAGCCATCAGTAAAGATGATCAAAGAATATGAGCTAAAATCATAAAACTAATTATCCATCTGTATGCAAAACATTTATACTCAACTTATATGATATGCAAGTGAGAAATCATTCAAATCCAAGATAGAAAGAATACTCATATTACAGAAATCCATAAAGCAAGGACACTACACGTTTTATATGGACAAAAATATTAAAACACCAACTTCAACTCACCATTTTTGTAATAAGCACCTCACTTTTTTCCGCCAAAGAGCTTTCGAAATTAAGAATAGCTTAAGCTGTTAAACATGGGTTGCAAAAGTATTACAGGTGCCAATGAGAAAATCATCCACCAGGCAGAAAAAGAAGACAATCCATTGAGTCTAAAGCACAAAATTTCAGCCCCCAGACTCAACTATACGAGAAATGAACACTAAACTACAGTAGTCCATCATTGTTGACAGGTTTAGGTGGAAATTAACAGTCCACTACTGATACTAAACATCAACAGAAATGTTCACACAGCATCCAAAAAATATGCACTCCATACTATCAACAATCCCTAATCATCAATGGCTCTCATTTCATCTATCTTATCAACTATAGTATCCATCTTATTCCTCATGGTTGTCCCCGAAATACAAATCCTCATCACTACCCACACCACCACACTAGCTAATCTTAAAACCACTCATATTGCATCAAGAAAAAGAATGCATCAGAATTGTGGGTTTTTAAGATTTAAGAGCAGAAGAGATAAGAAAGACGAGTAGGATTGAAATAGTCTAAATTACAGAATTTGATTACATCGATGTAGTATGTACTGAAACAAACTGCAGTCATACCCACATAATCCCGTTACATGCAAGCTAATGTAGAAACTACAGAATAGCTATTAAGTAGTAAGGTGACTAAGGTACAATGAAAAATCTTGGACTAAATAGTAAGGTGCATTCTTATGATCGAATACATAGTAGTTTTACACGGCTCTGCATCTGTTTTCTATTGGTATTTGGTTTTTGTTTCCTGCGACTTGCACTTTATCAACCTTAATATAATAACAAGGTTGTTGGGGTCCATTAGCATATTGAAACTATCCCTTTCATAATTTTTTTTTCACCTAATAGCTAACTGCAACTGCAAGAGGACTACCTACAAATAGCAGATTGAAAATTTGAAAGGGTGTAGGTGAATGTAGTTGTCAGGTTCACTTAAGAAAATCCAGAATCAGAAGCCAATCAAGCCACCACATATCACAGGCTGAAGGAAGATAATGCCACGAGCCAGGAAAGTGGAACTTCTAGAGTGCTAAGAGACTTTCGTATTACAAAGAAACAAAACAAATTTTATAAACAGTAAGGTAGATATAAAATCAAGATCCTCTTGATTCAGTTTCATCCAAACATGTTAATGAAAATTCTAAACCTTTCTATAAAGCAAACAACATAAATTTCACACAAACAGAAGTGAAGAACACGATACTAACCTTCTGTGTCCAATGTCTTAAACCAAGTAATACAATAGTTAAAAAGACAATTCATAAGATAGAAGCAATGCATTTAGCAAAATTACAAGACCCAGAATGCAATAAAAAAAACAACCTATCCTCAATCTCCACGAAACAACAGTTTCTACTAAATGAAGAAAAATGAATTTGTGTGAACTTACTTCTACTTAACTTCTACTTTGCTTAAAAGAAACTGATGACATAATACAGCAGTTACAATATAAAATTTACTAAGTTTCCAACAAAAACTAACCACAACCAAACAAATGCGCCATAAATTAAAGCATACTTTTAACCAATATTCAAGCTAAAGGCATTAAAACCCTAGTAAAATAACCCGCTACGAAGCCAAAACCCTAACCTTTTTATCCTTTATCTCGCTCGACTGAATCCACGTCTTGATCTGATCGCGATATCTCTGAAGCTTCTTGATCTCCTTCTTGAGATCCGCTTCAAATTTCTCCTTCTGGTTCGCATTCTCCGTATCATAAACCTGCAAACAAAACGAATAAATTCGTCAGCCGAATTCAATAATCCGTTACTAAAATCAGTTAAAAAAAACGAAGCTTGACCTTGTTCCAGATGCTATCGAAGACGTCGACGCCCTCTTGCACCTTCTTCAAGACTCTATCGATCTCTCCCTGGAGTTTTCTGCTTGCTCCCATGCTGGAACTGGGGGCAATTCTACAAAATCAAGCATTCAAAAGTTTCGATTTAGGGCTTGGGATTGATTGTTTCTAGGGTTTTAGGGGTTTGAAGGAGAAATGATAGAAGACGAAGCTTGCTGCTGGAGTAGCTTTTAATATTACGGATAACCAGTTGCCTGTCGGAACTCGCACAGTCCTAGATTGGCAAATTGCAAAATCTCCAAGGTCCTTCGTGCACATTTTAAAGGTTTTTAGATAGTTTGGGCCTCGGGCTGTTCTACAGCCAATCCCTGTACAAACTACTTAACCCTAAAAACAATGATGGGCAGCTCACGAGGACCGCCGCTTTCTAGCCCAATTATAAATAGGATGGGCTCGATGTATTAATGGGCCGGTAACTCACTAGCCCTAATTTATAAAAAAAAACTAGTAGGTTCTCGATGTGCATCAAGATGAGATACACCGCCCTAATAGGAGGAGGCAATACAGCACAAGCGACTTGCATTTGTGAATGGTGACGGAAGCAATGGGATGGTTTGTGCTACATGATCTCCTCCTATTAGAATGGCATATGATTGCAGATATACACCCTCCAAATCTATATAATTGCAGATTTACCTCCAAAAATTAGATAGTTGTTAATTTACCCCCAAACTCTCAAGGAGTTAATTTTATTTAGATATAGAGGACAAAGGTATCAGGGATTTTCATTAATTATTTATTAAATTATTAATAAGATATAGAGAGAATGAGAGAGAAGATACTTGAAAATTTACTCGCCCCTTATCCCATAAGAAAGAGGGGACCATAAATCTAACAATTTTCAGATTTACAATGTTGCTCTTCTTCATACGACGTCTTAATTACTCAGTAAGTTTTACTGAAATGTCCCAATTGTGAGAAGCGGGTCCCCGCAGAGCATGAATCCAACATCAAATACAGAGGCTTTATGCAAATGGCAAGGACGAGCTTTAGCCCAGAAATTATTCTAGTTGCACTCTTACTTACCTCATCATGGATCCGGAGCACAAAAATTACCATCCCATCCTCACCCAGTAAAAAAAAAAACCCCTACCATCCACCATATAACGTTTCAGCTATTAGTAAACAAAAGATTAGGAATTGTTAATCAACATTTAAGCTAGACACCGAGCATCTTAAAATCTCTGAAACACTGGTGGTCGGTGGAACATTTTCTATATTTAATCCTACGCATGCAACGCCACAAAGAACGCCCATTATAAAACCCACTCGACAACAAGCCCAACGTTCATATTCTCAGAACCCAAACCTCACTCGGACCCATTCCCCGATTAAAACCAACAGAATCCGACCAAACCCAAGCCCCTTTTCACCCGCTCCATTTACCCAATATCCGCATTGACTGCACCATGATTCACCCGTTAGTGGCTTTTTGCGAAAATACAAAGTTATCCAGCTCTTATTATGTTCTCCGACAGGCAGATAGATCCACTTGCAAACTGGGACCCATTTACCTGCGAGAGCGCTCAGCCAACCACGTTGTTCCTGCTGCCTCCGAGCTCGGCTATCGAGGTAGTACACGTGTATCCCACGAGTCCGACGTGTATTCTTGCTGACGTGGTAGGTCCCCGCTGCCCTTTAAAAACAAGCGCCTTTTCCTCTTCCCAGCACAGTGGCACTACTATCACAAATTGAATTCCCAAGACCGGATAACGGTCGACTCCAAATCCCTAATCCCTCAAATTTTGCCTTTCTAAAATCAGGACTGAAATCTCGACGGAGATCTCGCCGTCGCCGTTAAAGATGACGGAGGGGAGCACGCGAAAGCTAGTAGTCGAAGTGTGCTGCGCCAAGAACCTAATGCCAAAGGACGGTCAGGGGACGGCGAGCGCCTACGTGGTGGCGGACTTCGACGGCCAGCGGCGGCGGACGAAGACGAAGGCCCGCGATCTGAACCCTAGCTGGGACGAGAAGCTGGAGTTCTTGGTCCACGATCCGGTCTCAATGGCGTTCGAGACACTCGAGGTCAATGTCTACAACGACAAGAACAAGGCCGGCAAGCGAAGCACCTTTCTGGGAAAAGTCAAGATCTCTGGATCTAGCGTCGTCGCTTCTGGATCCGAGAGCTTGATCTACTATCCGTTGGAGAAAAGGAGTGTTTTTTCTCAGATCAAGGGTGAGATTGGGCTTAAAGTTTGTTATGCCGATGAGCCTCCACCGCCGCCGCCGGCAGCAGATGCACAGCCGGCGGCAGACACAAAGCCTGAGGCGGCGGCGGAGGAGAAGAAGGCGGAGGAAGGGGAGAAGAAACCGGAAGAAGAAAAGAAAAGTGAAGAGGAGAAAAAGCCTGAAGAAGCGGCGGAGGTGAAAACGGAGGATAAACCGAAAGAAGAGGAGAAGAAAGCAGACGACGCCGGAGCTGCTGCTGCAAAAGAGACTGAAGAGAAGGAGAAAGTCGAGAACCTTCCGATCGTGGCGGCGGCAGCGTCGACGCCGTCGAAGGATTCGGCGAAGAGAGTGAGATTTGGCGATCCTGATCCTCGGTCGACGCTCTGCGGCGAGCGAACAGGCAGCTCGTACGATCTTGTCGAGCGAGTTCCTTACCTCTTCGTCCGTGTACTGAAAGCAAAAGCCGCCAGCGATGCCGATCGATCTCTTTATGCCAAAGTCGTCATCGGAAGCCACAGCATC
Source organism: Asparagus setaceus (assembly GCA_012295165.1). Taxonomy (NCBI): domain Eukaryota; kingdom Viridiplantae; phylum Streptophyta; class Magnoliopsida; order Asparagales; family Asparagaceae; genus Asparagus; species Asparagus setaceus. The sequence continues at coordinate 29,759,003 of CM022706.1, forward strand.
AAAACAAAGACTCGCAAGCACACTGATTGGGATCAAGTGTTCGCCTTCCATAAAGCGAGCTTGAACTCCGCCGCCCTCGAGGTCTCGGTCTGGGAGGAGAAGAGCGAGAAGAAGGAAGGTGAGGAAGCAGCGGTGATCGTCGAATCGAGCCTCGGTGTCGTCTCCTTCGACCTTTCAGAGTTACCGAAGCGATCGCCGCCGGATAGTCCTTTGGCGCCTCAATGGTACACTCTCGAAGGCGAGACCGAAGGCAACGACGTAATGCTCGCTGCGTGGATCGGCAATCAAGCCGATGAGGCATTTCAAGAAGCGTGGCAGTCGGACTCTGGCGGCTCCAATGTTCACACAAGATCAAAGGCCTATCTCTCGCCTAAACTCTGGTACTTGAGATTGACAGTGATTCAAACCCAAGATCTGAGGCTGGCTACCCTCCCTGAACCAAAATCGGGGAAATCGTCAGGGCCGGAGCTCTTCGTCAAGGCTCAGCTAGGCGGTCAAATTTTCAAAACAGGCAGAGTGCCACTCTGTTCTTCATCTAGCTCAGCCAATCCGTGCTGGAACGAGGATTTGGTCTTCGTTGCCGCCGAGCCATTCGAACCATTTCTAACGATTTTTGTCGAAGATGCAACCGCTGGACAAGCAGTCGGACAAGCGAAGGTTCCATTATCATCTATATTTCGTCGCGTTGACGATCGAGCAGAGCCCCCGTCACGTTGGCTCAACCTCGCTGGCGATGAGGCTCGCCCTTACGCCGGTCGTGTGCACGTGCGTGTATGTCTAGAAGGCGGGTATCACGTGCTCGACGAGGCGGCTCACGTGACCAGCGACGTCCGTGCCGCTTCCAAGCAGCTTTTCAAACCTCCAATTGGATTGTTAGAAATCGGAGTCCGAGGGGCTAGTAATCTTGTCCCGATGAAAGTGTCTAAAGACGGGTCAAGTGGATCCACCGACGCCTACGTTGTGATAAAGTACGGGCCCAAATGGGCTCGGACTCGAACCATCTTGGACCAATTCAATCCTCGATGGAACGAACAATACGCTTGGGACGTGTTCGACCCGTGCACGGCCCTAACCATCGCCGTACTCGACAATCTCCGATACAAGCCAACCGCCGACGGCGACAAGCCTAATCGAGACGTTCGCATCGGAAAAGTCCGCATCAGGCTCTCGACCCTCGACACCAACCGAGTCTACTTCAACACGTACCCTCTAACCGCAGTAACCCCCTTCGGCGCCAAGAAAATGGGCGAGATCGAGCTCGCCATTCGGTTTACTTGCTCCTCCTACATCAGCCTAATCCAAGCCTACGGCAGCCCAATGCTCCCACGCATGCACTACGTCCGCCCTCTCAGCCCGGCCCAACAAGACCTCCTCCGTCACACAGCGATGCGCATCGTATCGGCCCGGCTCGCCCGATCCGAACCGCCGCTGGGTCAAGAAGTGGTTCAGTACATGCTCGACACCGACGCGCACGTGTGGAGCATGAGGAGGAGCAAGGCTAATTGGTTTAGGGTCGTCGGGTGCCTCTCACGTGCCGCCGGAGTTGCTAAGTGGGTGCACGGGGTCCGCACGTGGGTGCACCCGTCGACGACTGTTCTAGTGCACGTGCTGCTGCTGGCCGTTGTTCTTTGCCCTCACCTGATTTTACCCACTATGTTTCTTTACTTGTTTTTAATTTTAGTTTGGCGGTATCGGGCTCGCCCCAGAGAGCCCAGCGGTATGGATCCGAGATTGTCCCATGTGGATGCGGTCGGGCTTGACGAATTAGACGAAGAATTCGACCCGTTTCCGTCCACCCGGGCTCACGATCAAGTCAGACTCAGATATGATAGGTTACGGATCTTAGGTGGTAGGGCCCAGACACTGTTGGGTGACGTGGCAGCTCAGGGGGAGAGGCTGGAGGCGCTGCTTAATTGGAGGGACCCGCGGGCGACGGGGATCTTTGTCGCGTTCTGCTTACTCGCGTCGCTGGTGTTTTATGTTGTTCCGTTCAAGACTCTTGTGTTGTTTGCCGGGTTTTATTACTTGCGGCACCCGAAGTTTCGTGACGATATGCCGTCGGTTTCGTTTAATTTCTTCCGGCGATTGCCGTCGCTCTCCGACCGCGTTCTTTGATTTTGCCAATGTTTTCTTGTTATTGGTTTTGGTGTATTAATTAGTGGTGTTTAATTAGTTGATTAACGGTGATTAATAATTGGATTGATTTGTTTTTGTTATTAATTGTTTCTTGTGACCGTTGCGGCTTTTGAGCAGCGGGCTCAAAACAGGGAAAGTTGGTGATGTGTTGGAAATGGAAATTTGAAGTGGGTTACCGTTGATGCTGTGGTTTTTTTTAATTAGCACTTTGGTGCTTGGAAAGTAAAGTAATGCCAGCTGAGCAAAGCAAAACTTTATGAGGAAATCTTTAAATATCGGGATTTGAAAGTGATTGCTTTTGGTGAAAGTCAGATTGGAAAGTGGTTTTTTAGGTCAATTTATTAAGGTCAGGTAGCTAGGATTTGGACTAAAAAATGCACGTTCCATCATGATGCTGAGTTCGCTCATTTTACCTAAATAGTTAAACAACAGACAGTAACTTTATTTTCTTACACTTTACCTCCAAAAAAAACTTTATTTTCTTACACTAAAATAAAGGTGTTACTTCAAAATATCAGCAATAACAAGTAGAATATATAGTCCCAAGTTTGCTACTACTGAATAGAAAAACACATGTAACTATACTTTAAGCAAGTTCAAAAAGAGAGGTAACTCCTACGAGCAATAACACAAAGAGCATGCAATTTACAATAACTTTGCATGGAGCATGTGCCTTCGTGACTAATTAACTCTGACAGAACAAGGGTTAAGGATTTTATTAACACTTAAACCCATAGTTGATCAGGTCATGGTACAAGTTAGGTGTCCTAATCACATGCACGGATGGATATCAAGGAACACAAAGATTCTTGATTTGGGCCTTAATTAGTTTTCATCTGCTTCTATAGGACACTTGGTTACCATCACTCCTCGTGCAATTACATTATCAATAAGATTTTATTTTATCTAAGCACTAGTACTCTAACATTATTAGTTTAATGATTAATGCATATGGTAGTCATGTAACCCTCGTGGTCTGATTTGGGCCTTAATTAGTTTTCATCTGATTCTATAGGACACTTGGTTACCATCACCCCTCGTGCAATTACATTATCAATAAGATTTTCATTTATCTAAGCACTAGTACTCTAACCATGATTAGTTTAATGATTAATGCATACGGAATTCAGACATTGATGTAAGCACCGTGATATTAACCATTATTTATTCTTATCTTTGTTGATATGCACAGCTATAACGATTATCCAAACTTTACATTTTATTTTATTTTACTTTACATTTATTTTATTTATTTTGCTGTAAAACTTTACATTTTATTAATCATATCCAAATTGTACTTTGCCTTGTAATACCTTCTCATTAGGATTCATCACTGACACGCCCAAAAGCAGCTTGGACCACTTTTCCGTTGCAATGGAGACATTGGGCCCAATAAATGCCTGTTCCACGTGCATTAAGCCCCCAAAGGCCCATATAATTAGTCCTACATCAATTTGCAGCACAAAATTGATAGCAAACAACCCACGTACCCGGATAATTTGGAATTTTGACTGCCAAGTCCAAATTCGGATCAGAGGAGGATTCCGACGCAAACGTCTGTTGTCTCCTTGACTCCTCGAGAAACATGGACCTCCCTTCTCCCTTGTTGAGAAACTCTATACTCCCCTAACTATTATTTACTTCATTAATGGGATTTGGGTCCTCTTCAATTAAGTGTTAATCGGAGACGAGTCGATTACTCAAGTCATTTATTCTAATTTCAAGGTCTAGGATGTGGTACATGTGATTCAACTATTATCTGAAAAATTATTATTATCTTGAAAACCACTTTCATGAATTGTGGAAATCCAGCATGGCCACATTCTATCCATTTAAATTGGAATAGACAACTAGGATTTGAGTAATTGGACCATATATCTTCAATAGTCACATAATTGAAAAGGATCTGAATCTCCATGAGCCCATCACTGATATTAATTAAAAAATTATATAAGAACTCTTTTGATTGTGGGACTCATTGCATGAACTAATGTTACTGATCCATAATAGTTATAGGGACTCTATACAATCAAGTATGCCGGAATCTCTCCCTCTATCTAATTCTAATAAGGAGAGGGAAACAAAGTTTTTCTTTCCCTATAAATATCCCCTCGCATTAGCTCTGGTCTCTAATATTCACAATACTACCATCCTTTCTCTCTCCTCTCAATTCCAACTTAAACATAGTTTTTATTAAATAACTCTCTCCATGTCGATGACAGGGGTGCCGATCGATCAATTTGACGTTATATTTAACCTTATGTTTGCTATGCATAAAGAAGAAAACCTTTGCTCTTATTATGAACAGAAGAAGGAGGCGGCGGCTGAGAAGCAGGCGAAGGAGGTAGCGTTTTCAGAAGAGAAGGCGAAGGCGAAGGTGAAGGCAGAGGCGACGCTTGAAGCCATGGAACTCCAAAGATATTCAAGCTTGAGGAGGAGAGCGATATTGCATCATGATCCCTAGTGAAGTTAGCGTCGATAAAAACATGCTATTCAAATTTTTAGTTTTAATTCTTTTTTTTTCTTTTCTTTTTTATGATCAACTTTACTTATGTGGTTAGATAAAAAAAAAAGTTTATTTTACGTAGTGTGTAGCTTCAAGAATTATCATATTGGAAATAAAAGTGTATATATTTTTTGATAGAATAAAAGTGTATGGTTTATAATTTGGAATTTTAGGCATCTTAAAGTATTGTATGTCTCAGAAGAGTGATTCTTTATCATCATCATTGCCAAAAATTTATCACCGGCAAAAATATCCCCACCCTTAATTTTACATACCCATGTGAAATTTGTGGTTAACGCTGTTTGAGGGATTTTCTGATAAAATCTTAAAGTTAAAGATGGTTTTCTGATGTTTGAGAGTTATGATTATGGGTAGGGAATCCTATTAAACACAACATAAGGTGAAAGATTAGTGCTTTCGTTACATTAACATAAAATTTGAATTTATTTGTTAAATTTCCAGAGAAAACTTATTTAATTAACAAATTAACTTAATGACCCACCTACTATCTGAATTAGAATCCGGATCCGGGAGTCGACAAAACGCCAGGTTGACTATAAAACTCAGAACATAGAGTTCCTTGCACCATAGATATCTCCTCTAAAATATTCAAGCTTGAGGATGAGAAGAGCTATATGCATCGTGATTAATATTGAAACTTATGTTGATAAAAAGATTAACTTCTATGTTTTTTAAAAGGCTGAAGACAGCGTTTGTTTTCCTTTTGAATTGTTTTGATCTTTTTTAGGGTAGAGTTTTGGTGATGGTTATGTAATGATTAATATAATTAGTTCTCTGAGAACTTCTCTCCTTGTGGAAGTTCTATATCGGAAATATGTTTTTCTGATTTAGTTAGTCCCTTTTCATATTTTGACATTGTACTTCCAATTCTTGAACTATTTTCAGATTAACCCCTCAAATTATAGAAATTGCTATTAGACCGCCAAATTCTCAAAAGTTGTTTCAAATGAATCTCTCTTATTGGTACTTTTACTGTTATTTGGAGGGGCTGATTTCAAAGTAACATAAGAATGGGGGGCCTAATAAAAATTTCAATGATTTGACTTTGAGGGACTAGTTTTAAAATAACTTAAGGAAAGTTTACTAATTTGAGGGACTAGTTTCAAAATTACTTGAGGATTGGGTGGACCTGACAGACATTTAACACTTTGAGGGATTTTCAAAATACTGAAGAATTAGAGGAGGAGGGAGAGGAACTAATTTCAAAATATGAACTTAAGATTAAAAAAAAAATCCTTATATTGTAAATGCAAACTTTCGTATTCACCTTTATAAACTTGAATCCTCAAATGCCCACGGATGAGCTTAACCGTACTATCTGACTACGCACTTTGACAATATGAACCATGTATATACCCTATACGGTAGAAAACTATAATACAGAGTACATTACAGTTTTCGTACAAATCAATTAATTTGACGGGTTCGGACTCAATTTAATGATGGCTCCAGCTCCCTGATCCGCTCATCTATGGCCGAGCCCAAACCCCCACTCTGCCGATTCTCTGCATACGCCACGTAACAGGCCGACACGCACGCTTGAGGCCAAGCCATGCCGATCCTCACCTACACACAATCAACCAAAAATTTGCCCAGTTAGCAATTTCACTACCAAAATTTTCTCAAATTGAGACCCAGTCATCATCACCTACCATAAAATAACCAACGATCAGCGCGTAGATCATCGCCCCACTTCCATACCCCTCATCCGCAACGAGCATCCACGCACCACAAACTATCGCCACAAGAGATCCGCCAGCGACACCAACAGAGAAGCAAAACGCATCAGTAATGTCGGAGTCGATCAACCGGGACATTCCTCGTTGCACGAACATCCGCCGAGTGTCAAGCGACGATTCGGCGAAGCCCTTGCCGTGGGCCCCGACGTGCACGAACCCGTATCGGTTTGAGCTCGATGTTAGGTGATCGGCGATGGTGAGGTAGCAGCTGGTGCATGAGAACATGAACTCGTCGGTGTCGCCGGCGAGGTGGTCGATTGCACGAGCCATGGCTCGGATTGAGGTGACGATCGGGAGTAGGGCTGATGCGATGCAGACGTCGCCGAGCGAGTGTTTGTAGGCGCCGTGGAACGCGTGGCGTGCGGAGATTTGAGGGTGTTGAGATAGATGGGCGTATGCTATGCGAGATATTGCGACGTGCACGAGGTTTCTGATTACCTGCAAGTCGGACCGAAACTGTTAGAATGCGTAGACATGAGATACTTTGTCAAATCAAATCAAAATTGTTTCTGATTACAACACTGCGGATGCACACCACGTTTGGTAACACCCTCCTTGACTAAAGGGGGTATTTGGCAATTTGATAGTGAATTGAAAATGTGTGATTATTTATTTATTATTTTTTTTTTTTTTGCAAATGACTTTCACATCCACATCGGTATGCAAGTGAAATATGGTGTTTGTTTGAAAAACGAAATTATTGATGAAAGTGCAATTTGAAGTTGATGTGGCAAAATAGGATTAATTAGTAAATGAAGTTAAAACTATTTAATTAAAATTGGTTATCTTTTTTGTCACTGTCATATGGCTTCACCATTTTTTTAGGGGAAGTTAAAATCGCATTAAATTCTATGTGTCAATTTTCTTGCATTTCGCTTGCGTAACCACTTACATGTGAACAAGCACCTGAAATGTTAAAAGTAAGTCACTTTCTCAGTTTCATCTTTCACTTGCATGCAAACAAACACCCGCTAAAATAGTCAAATTGTGACTGACCATTTTTTTAGTTTATTTCTGCTCCTAATTCAACTACCTGAGAAACTGTCAGTTTCTATTTCCATATTTCAATAAGTAAAATGGCTAAAAAACATCTAATGGAGAAAGAAAAATGTGGGGAGAGAAAAAAAGGAAAAAGAAAAAGAGAAAACCGTGGGTAAGAAAAATATATATATACAACTACTTTTCTAAAAGTTAGAATGCATAATAGTTGCTATTTTAATATCAATCTTTCCAAAAGTCGAGGGCTGAGATTGAAAATAGTAGAGCCAAATCTACACAGAGTCCAGAGATGTCACACACTACGCCACTGAATTGCTTATTTTATAGATACTTTTAATTTACTTGTATTTACTACTTAGAACGTCATTAAGGTATCAAGCCAGTGGAACAAATCCTAGATCCACAACTGAGAGATAGTAAGTAATTAACTTGTTATTCTGTGCATAAATGTAATGACATTTATTTTTTGTTAATTAGGTTAAGACCAGTTATACTAATCACAAGTGCAACCTGTCCCTGTGTCAAGGGCAACCGAAGTTTGTATCACTACTTAGGCTTGAGCAGCACCATTAATTACCTGCATCGTCCAAGCGAGACTTAGCAGAAGCAGCAACAAATAAACCGCATCAAAACGCTTATCTTCAGCAGCAGCAAGAGCCCCAACCCCCAAAGCCCAAAACCAACAATACCCGACCGCAACCAAAACCGCAACCGCAACGAACTTGCCAACCTCAACACAAAACTTCACCTCACAAACCGAACCACAAAGAATTATCCTCGCATACTCAACGCTCGGACTAATCCAGCACGCATAAAACCCCAGCCCAACACCCAAAATAAGCGCGGGAACGCCGACGGCGAAGCTAGCTCCGGTGCCGTAGCTGAGGAGGATGGCAGCTGCAATGCACGTGAGGAGAGGGGAGAGCCAGAGAGAGGTGGTTAATGATTTTGAAGGGTGAGTTAGAGTGAAGAGGAGATAAAGGAGGGCGATGAAAGCGGAGAGGGAGATGGAGGAGAGGAGAGGGATGAAGAAGGGGAGGGGGTGGAATGAGGGGGTCCGAGAGAGGAAGCCGCGGAGGGAGAGGAAGGAGATGAGGATGGAGAGGCCGAGGAGGTGGAGGAGGAAGACGAGGTTGAAGATGGTGCTTGTTATGGTTTTCAGCTTTGGAGGGCTTTGGTTTGTTGGCACTGGAGTTGCATCCGCTACCTGAGAAATTTAGAGCAATGACAAAATTATGGGGCCTGTTTAAAAGTAAACTTAACAGAAGTTAAGCTCTAAATAGTCCTAAAATTAGATTATATTTGCATATCAAAGAGCATTAAAGTGCAAATTTTAAAAATTCCAAGATTTATAATATAAGTGCTGTTAGAAACAAGAGAGAGTGCATAAGCGTGAAGTTGGGCAAAGTACAAAGCATTCAAGTGCTAATTAGACATAATTAAAAGTAAATTTTTAGAGAGTATTCAACCCAATTAAACTATGTTAATGAAGTATTAACTGTTGAATGTAGGTTTATGATAACGCCGTTTTTGGGCCAATAGAATGGGCCACCCTCCTTTAAATGTAAGAAAAAAGAAAATAATATAACAGAAAAGTAAACTAGCTAGTTTGGATAATGTTGCATTAGGCCTAAACTGAACCAGACTCAAAACTACCTAACCTACCCAACCTACCAAACATAAAAGATAATGCTATTTAATAAAAAAAACTAACTACTCCAACTCCTAATTTTCTTGTGGCAGCAGGAAAAACTTGTTAGGGACTCCTACACCTGAGGAAGAGCCCGAGTTCTAACCCTCACACCTTCAAGAGAAGTCGATTTTCTCAAGAAAACTCCGGGAATTGAGGCCCATCTCATATCCATCCCAACGTATGAGCTAAACAACTTTAAGCATCAAATGATGCAAATTGCGAAGAACTAATAGGACTTCACGCAAACAATGTTGAAAATTTTAAAATAAAAAAAGAATTCATTAACGAAATAGGAGAAATCGATCATGAACATAGAGAAACTTTCTAACAATCTAATTGAAACGATATGAGGCTCTGATTCAAGACAAAATATGAAACTGAGATGTATATAACCTACTAAAATTTCTCACCTGCGCTGGAGATATTTGATTAATTCTTGGAGCAGAATTGATGCTTCTGCCATTTTCTCTGATCAACTCCAAATCTCCAATTTGGACATGTACGCTCTCCTGCGGCTTTGCCATCCTCTTCTCCTTGTCTATCTCATTTCTTCTCTCTCAATCTCTCTCTCTCTCTCTCTATATCTCTATAATCTTCTCTTTAGTCTCTTTGTTGTACTTTGCCTTTTGCTTTCTCTCTCTTTCTTGGTTTGTTTGTCACTTTGAAGAACAAATTGTAGAACTTAGCGTCTAAAGCTTAGCTAATGTCGTGGGTCTTTATAATAAATGACTTTTTTTATATTTTTTTTTATTCATGGGAAGAATTCAATCAGCTTTGGCCACAAGTTAGGTTGACGTGGCAAAATCAGTGACATGGCAATAGAAGTGAGGTTGTCCTGAAAATTTTCCTAAATTTTTGGGAGGCAACGAGCTGGGATTTGGTTCTCCTACTCCGCTGCTTTTTTTTTTCTCTTCTTTCTTTTTTTCTTTTTGTTAATTTCCTACTACACTACTGCTATCATCAACTACTAAACATACAAGCCACCTACTAAACTTAGACCAAGTTATTTAGCTTAAGTAGTTTTAAGAAAATGGACTTTTAGAGAAGTTCAAAGAATTCACAAGTTTAGGATAAACCTCCGACCTCTTAATGAGAAGAAATTTCATCATGAATGATCGATTTCTCCGGGATAATTAAGAGGAAGTTGATTGCAAAATTGTAATGTTTAGTGTATAATATGTGTAGATTTTAGATTGTATAAAGTTTGAATTGTCAAAGTATTTAAATAGTTGGAGCGGATAGGGCTTTAAATTGGTAGAATTCATCCCGTCACCATCAGGCATCATCTGATGGGTATTTTAGCCTTAGGAATGATCTTTTTTAATATACTCCATCATAGTTTATGCGTTCTTATCTCCCAAATTATCTATATTTAAAAGTCCTCAAAATATTGACTTTTAATGTTACTTAAAATATATAGTTTTAAAATTGGCCCTCTAATTTGCTTAATTACTGATCATGGGGTTCACTAGTGATCAGAAAAGAAATTAAATACGATGAAATATCATTATCATAAGTTTAATCAAACAAGAACACTCACTTTTTATTTCCAATACTCTAATCAAGACTTCAGAAACGAAAGCTAAACATATTGATCAATAAACAACCACCAACTTGTCTTGACCATTAAACAAATTATTTAAATTTTAAAAAAAGCCTAATCTTCGTCATTTAAAAGCATGCAAAGCTTTCTCTGAGCATAAATTTCAGTAGTGGTAACTATGCAGCGTCGCTCTCCTCCTCCTCCTCAAGCTTGAATACCTTTGAAGTAGCAACAAATAAACCGCATCAAAACGCTTATCTTCAGCAGCAGCAAGAGCCCCAACCCCCAAAGCCCAAAACCAACAATACCCGACCGCAACCAAAACCGCAACCGCAACGAACTTGCCAACCTCAACACAAAACTTCACCTCACAAACCGAACCACAAAGAATTATCCTCGCATACTCAACGCTCGGACTAATCCAGCACGCATAAAACCCCAGCCCAACACCCAAAATAAGCGCGGGAACGCCGACGGCGAAGCTAGCTCCGGTGCCGTAGCTGAGGAGGATGGCAGCTGCAATGCACGTGAGGAGGGAGAGCCAGAGAGGTGGTTAATGATTTTGAAGGGTGAGTTAGAGTGAAGAGGAGATAAAGGAGGGCGATGAAAGCGGAGAGGAGATGGAGGAGAGGAGAGGGATGAAGAAGGGAGGGGTGGAATGAGGGGTCGAGAGAGGAAGCCGCGGAGGGAGAGGAAGGAGATGAGGATGGAGAGGCCGAGGAGGTGGAGGAGGAAGACGAGGTTGAAGATGGTGCTTGTTATGGTTTTCAGCTTTGGAGGGCTTTGGTTTGTTGGCACTGGAGTTGCATCCGCTACCTGAGAAATTTAGAGCAATGACAAAATTATGGGGCCTGTTTAAAAGTAAACTTAACAGAAGTTAAGCTCTAAATAGTCCTAAAATTAGATTATATTTGCATATCAAAGAGCATTAAAGTGCAAATTTTAAAAATTCCAAGATTTATAATATAAGTGCTGTTAGAAACAAGAGAGAGTGCATAAGCGTGAAGTTGGGCAAAGTACAAAGCATTCAAGTGCTAATTAGACATAATTAAAAGTAAATTTTTAGAGAGTATTCAACCCAATTAAACTATGTTAATGAAGTATTAACTGTTGAATGTAGGTTTATGATAACGCCGTTTTTGGGCCAATAGAATGGGCCACCCTCCTTTAAATGTAAGAAAAAAGAAAATAATATAACAGAAAAGTAAACTAGCTAGTTTGGATAATGTTGCATTAGGCCTAAACTGAACCAGACTCAAAACTACCTAACCTACCCAACCTACCAAACATAAAAGATAATGCTATTTAATAAAAAAAACTAACTACTCCAACTCCTAATTTTCTTGTGGCAGCAGGAAAAACTTGTTAGGGACTCCTACACCTGAGGAAGAGCCCGAGTTCTAACCCTCACACCTTCAAGAGAAGTCGATTTTCTCAAGAAAACTCCGGAATTGAGGCCCATCTCATATCCATCCCAACGTATGAGCTAAACAACTTTAAGCATCAAATGATGCAAATTGCGAAGAACTAATAGGACTTCACGCAAACAATGTTGAAAATTTTAAAATAAAAAAAGAATTCATTAACGAAATAGGAGAAATCGATCATGAACATAGAGAAACTTTCTAACAATCTAATTGAAACGATATGAGGCTCTGATTCAAGACAAAATATGAAACTGAGATGTATATAACCTACTAAAATTTCTCACCTGCGCTGGAGATATTTGATTAATTCTTGGAGCAGAATTGATGCTTCTGCCATTTTCTCTGATCAACTCCAAATCTCCAATTTGGACATGTACGCTCTCCTGCGGCTTTGCCATCCTCTTCTCCTTGTCTATCTCATTTCTTCTCTCTCAATCTCTCTCTCTCTCTCTTTTATTTTCACGCTCTCTCTCTCTCTCTCTCTATATCTCTATAATCTTCTCTTTAGTCTCTTTGTTGTACTTTGCCTTTTGCTTTCTCTCTCTTTCTTGGTTTGTTTGTCACTTTGAAGAACAAATTGTAGAACTTAGCGTCTAAAGCTTAGCTAATGTCGTGGGTCTTTATAATAAATGACTTTTTTTATATTTTTTTTTATTCATGGGAAGAATTCAATCAGCTTTGGCCACAAGTTAGGTTGACGTGGCAAAATCAGTGACATGGCAATAGAAGTGAGGTTGTCCTGAAAATTTTCCTAAATTTTTGGGGAGGCAACGAGCTGGGATTTGGTTCTCCTACTCCGCTGCTTTTTTTTTTCTCTTCTTTCTTTTTTTCTTTTTGTTAATTTCCTACTACACTACTGCTATCATCAACTACTAAACATACAAGCCACCTACTAAACTTAGACCAAGTTATTTAGCTTAAGTAGTTTTAAGAAAATGGACTTTTAGAGAAGTTCAAAGAATTCACAAGTTTAGGATAAACCTCCGACCTCTTAATGAGAAGAAATTTCATCATGAATGATCGATTTCTCCGGGATAATTAAGAGGAAGTTGATTGCAAAATTGTAATGTTTAGTGTATAATATGTGTAGATTTTAGATTGTATAAAGTTTGAATTGTCAAAGTATTTAAATAGTTGGAGCGGATAGGGCTTTAAATTGGTAGAATTCATCCCGTCACCATCAGGCATCATCTGATGGGTATTTTAGCCTAGGAATGATCTTTTTAATATACTCCATCATAGTTTATGCGTTCTTATCTCCCAAATTATCTATATTTAAAAGTCCTCAAAATATTGACTTTTAATGTTACTTAAAATATATAGTTTTAAAATTGGCCCTCTAATTTGCTTAATTACTGATCATGGGGTTCACTAGTGATCAGAAAAGAAATTAAATACGATGAAATATCATTATCATAAGTTTAATCAAACAAGAACACTCACTTTTTATTTCCAATACTCTAATCAAGACTTCAGAAACGAAAGCTAAACATATTGATCAATAAACAACCACCAACTTGTCTTGACCATTAAACAAATTATTTAAATTTTAAAAAAAAAAGCCTAATCTTCGTCATTTAAAAGCATGCAAAGCTTTCTCTGAGCATAAATTTCAGTAGTGGTAACTATGCAGCGTCGCTCTCCTCCTCCTCCTCAAGCTTGAATACCTTTGAAGTATCATGGCTTCAAGAATCGCCGCTGCCTTCGCCTTCTCCTGTAAAGCCGCCACCTCCTTCGCCACCGCCTTCTTCTTCTGTTCGGAAGGAGAGCATATTTTTTCTTCATTAGGCTTATAATAAAGAAACGTCAAATTGATCCCCAGGCACCACCGCCATTGAGAGAAAGCTATCGAATAAAAACTACGTTTAAGTTGGAATTCAAGCGAGAAATTAGAGGATGATAGTAATATGAGAGTCCAAAGAGAACGAGAGGGGATATTTTTGAGGGAAAGTAAAACTATATGTTTCCATTTCCTGCTTGGAATCGGAGCTCTAAACAACAAAAACAAAGCGATTCTGACCCCTATCCGGATTAGGATCTTTGTGTAGTTAATTTCAAGACAGAAGTAGAATAAAACATAGAGGATTAATTGCACCTAGACCCCATCCTAACTTTCTGCATTCGTAGTTTCATTTTAGCATACAGACCCTTTAGGCTAAATTTTTTGACTCTTTTACCCTGGATTAGACTCACTGGTTTCACCATGGGACAATATCTTCAAACCAAACCAAAACCTCCTCTTTATGCAAAACCACAGGATACATGAGCACCAACGATTCGAATAAATGAATGTCCTGCCTCGAACGCTGAATAATTTCTCCTAGTTGTTGAAATTGAAGCCAAGATTGCATAGTGTCCCTGGATCCGATCCATATGACATAACATGTCTATAACATGTCATGTGTAGATGCAATGCAATGTAAATGACATGAACTATAAACTACCACAATCTACAGATAACTAGATCAATCATTTTTCATGGAGACAATAGGACAGGCACAGATAAGAGAACGGATAGAAAGAAACCACAGAAATAACAAAAACGATACATGGAAGAATGCATTACATCAAGCACCCTAGCCTGAGGCGCAGGGTGAAGTAATTATACATGAATCTGTAATTGTTTACACAGTGCTTATGTACTATTATGGGTTTTCACAGAAGCTGTTAATGGTACACGACCATCTTGAATAAATGAAAAGGAAATCTTCTCAGAGTTTTATCCAGTCATTGATGCTTAGCAGGCAATATAAGTGCACACAAGGTAATATTCCTGCACTTGGAAGTTGGGTATCTTAATGTACTCACAGCAGTATGACCTGAAGTAACTCATGTCAAGAGAATATCCAAGATATATATAGCCAAATAGATGCATGTTGAAGAATAAACTTCAAACTTCATAATACGTAGCTAAAATAACATAGATGATAAAACAAGATGGGTTTACTCAATAAATAACTAGAATCCAAAATCATTCATGAGGTGACGACAAGCATTATATGGCATAATATCAAATACTGCAAGGCCAATGTGATCTTCATGAATAATTTGGGATCAACTGAGGGTCAGATTATGGAATTTAGTCATAGCCGCTGTTACATTCTTTTTCTGCGGAAATTATGTTTACATGAATTAGTCGCTCTACTCAATACATTTGGTCAGCCTACTTGCAGTTTATATATCAAACCTTAATGCTAAAAGTATAAAGAAGGATTTAGTTTCACTGGACTTTGATAAACCAATAGAATGTTATGATATAACAATAGCATCATAGACAAATATCTCACTTTTGGGGTCTGCTGTGGCAGAATGTTTATATCCAGTTAAAAAATATATAAGGTGTCATTATTGATATTAAAAGTTGAACATACCGAGGGAAACAGACAAACGTGAACAGTGATAACTTAATAGACTCCAACATGACCTCGCCCACCACATCCTGAACACATGATGTTTCCAGTGCCTCCACAACCTACACCATCAAATAAGTCAAGTCATGAGAACAAATTAAACCCCAGTAAAATGAAAGAAATAAAAGATGAGAATACTAAAACAAATGAATGGTTGAACTCCCAGTATTAGTTGAGAATGAGTCAATTACTTATCAAGTCATCGCTTTTTGTACGATGAAAAATAAATTAAAGGCCCATAAAAATAACATGATCTGAAATCAAAAGGAGCAGGGATTTACCAGGATATTCCATTTAGCCATTCAAAACTAAAAACTGCCAAGTTATGTTGTCTTATAGAAAGATACATTGTACCAGAGCAGATATCGGGTTGAATTAAGAATTTCCAAAAAAAAATCTAGTCTTGTTAGTGTATTACATTTCGAAACAGAAAAACACTTTCAGCTTCTCCTAAAACATAGAAAAAAGGGGGGCAATGTCTCTCCTCTCTCTAGGGCACATTCACATTCGTGAGTCGACAGTACAGGTAGAAGAATCCTTTCATTTCACTATCTTCTTGTGTGAAAAATGTGGTGTCACCTTCTATCAAATTCTTATATCAAACTTCTAAAGTACCTTTAAGCACAATAAATTTGGAAGGTAGTGTCTATTAACATAGAAGGCATCTCATCAAAATTGTCCTCCAATACAAGGTGGAAAATGAAAAGGTTGAAGAAGAGGCAACAGCAAGGCTCCTAGACCAATATTGACAAGAAAACCTGTTTGTTTATTGGTATGATAAACATAAAGTACTACCTCAAAGAACAAATTAGAGAATTGAATAGGAATAATAATTTACAAAGGTTCAAGAACAAACCAAAAAGATAAGGTGAAATATTTAAGCTTCTTACCTAGGCACCTGACTTTGACAATGATTCCCTGGCTCTCCAATATAGAGTCCACATATAGACCTGAACCTGAGCACGTGGCACACAGGATTACACCTTTCTCTTGGCAATCAATGCAAGGCGGATTGGAGCCAATTTCTTTTTTGTTTAAAGATAAACCAGTTGGTTTCTCAATGATTTCCTCCGGAATGGACTTATCATAACAAAATAATGACTCAAGATTGCTTTTGCGGCTTTGTAGGTCGCGTACTGAAGTTGAATTCATCTGAAACATGAAACACGCCTTTTGAGATTCATGGTATAAAACACTACTTTTACAAGGTAAACTATATTGTATATACAATTCAGCAGTTGTTGCTTTCTTACTAAAAGAAATTGCAATTGTACATTGTAGAGAAATAGAAAAAGGCCAAGATATTATTCATCTAACCCTAACCTCTCTTAAATAGAGGCTAGGAGGATATTACAAAATAGGTATGAGATAAAATCATATCCAATCATATCTCTCAATATCTCAACAATATCTCATAATATATTCCTTAACACTTCCCCTCAAGCTGGAGCATGTATATCATACATGTCCAGCTTGTTACAAAAAAAGTGCATACACTCTAATCTGTGACGATGCTTCAAAAAACTCAAAGTAGTCTTGATCTTCTTATCTTTCAATTGGATGTCTTCAAATCAGCTGATCTCCTCTAGGGCTCTACCAATCAAATAATCCTTTCCAGGATCCAACAACAAATGATCCTTCCTTGAATGATCCAACAACAAATGATCATTTCCAAAATCCAACAACAAATGAACCAAATAATTAACAAATAGTTCGATAATTGTTCGAGTAACTATTCGGTCATATTCGATTCATGGTTCATTTACCACTAAACAAATATTTTTAGTGTTCGAGTTTACTAATGAATAGAATTTAACTGGATATATATATTCGATTAGTTTATCTATCAAATATTAGTTTAAAATTTAATCACTTATTATTTGTATTATTGCACATATGATGTCATATTTTTAACCCACTTACCATTTCTACTTAAGTTTTATGCACTAATTTTAAGACTTCAATAATCTTAAATCTATTTTCTAATGAAAATTTTGATTTAAATATATATACATCATATATTATAAAGGAATAATTTTTATTTATGAATTTAAATCCTATTTGAAAATTAAATTCTTTAGCGGGATAAATATACTTTGATATTCGATAAGTATTCATGAATATGAATATTCATGAATATTTATCAAATACCAAGTATTCGAGTTCAATTCAAAACTCCATATATGAATATTAGAGTCCGCATTCGAATTCGATAATTTTAAACAAATACAAATACGAGCACGTTAGTATTCGATTCGATTCGATCGTTTACCACCCCTAGCTAGGAGGATATTACAAAATAGGTATGAGATAAAATCATATCCAATCATATCTCTCAATATCTCAACAATATCTCATAATATATTCCGTAGCATACATAACTACATATCTTCTGATCTATCTGCAGTTATCAAGTTACTGTTCTTAGCATTTATCTTAGAGCTACAACTGAGGCCTATGAAAGAGGGAGGGAAAAAGTCTTCTAATCAAAAAGACTTCTTCCAAGTTTTCCCTAGTTTAAGTGGATATGGCAAGGATGCTTATACACTAGTATGGTACAATGTGGGTTCAACAAAACGGCTAACTGAATTGCAAATAAGTAAAGGTTACTCATATAGGCATCAACGGTTGAGAACTTGTTCAGCATTTTATGAAGAAAAAACATTTCAATGTTATCTGTTCCTTATCCCTAGAATTATTAAAGATACTATACAATTTATATACAGATACTCTATTTAGGCAGCATCTTTTTCTCTTTATGTGTTGCATCAAGTTGCAAACTACTAAAGTGCCTTGACATAGTATTCAGAGACCAATTTGGGCATTCCCAAACAAAAACAACTCATCAATGCAGGATGACATCAGCAGTTCAAATTTTATTCATGACAAAAGCTAAGATGTATGTTACGTGGGTATTTCTATCATGAAGCCGTACCTGAATCCAACGCGTCCTGTACCCATACCCGTACCCATATGTGACACTTCTTCAACACTCCTCAAATGTATGCATACATGTATTCAAACATGTACTCAATTATACAATACATGTTTTCATCTAAAACACTCACCATACACTTCTTGACATATATTCTAGGCTTCATGTCCACTTTTGAAACTTTTCATGCAATGGCCATGTTCGTTTCAACTTTCAGCCCATATTCAGTTAAGAACTATGGTTTCAAAGGGTCTTTTTTGTACCTAGCTCAGAATTATGATTTCAACCCATGCGTTTCAGCCATGTCCCCGCACCCTACCTTTTACAAATTTGCTGCTTCTCGTACCTGCACCCGTACCCCCACCCCTATTGATGCAACTTAGGCTAAGATGCATAATATGAACAATTTTTAGAACTCCTAAAACCATGTAATATGCACAAAATTAACTGCAGTTTTTATGCAAAACGTAATCTTAGAAATAGTTCAATCATATGACTTAGTGCTTCTTATCCACTAAAGTATTTTTTCCTCTACATATTCTCTATAAGATTGTAATTATGTAGACTGTACTACTCAACTCTTTGCAGTTTACACTCGAGAGCTATGTCGCACAGATATGGGTGTGGGTGCGGGTGCGGACACGGACACTGGTGTGGATACGGGACACATCAAAATTGTAAAAGTTAGGATACGGGGACGCGACTATATACCTACATATTAAAATTAATAATCTATATGAGATCGATATTGTTTTGCATTCACATGTTATGAGAACTAGATATGGGTGCGGGTGCGGGTGTGGATACGGACACTGGTGTGGATACGGGACACGTCAAAATTGTAAAAGTTAGGATACGGGGACGCGACTATATACCTACATATTAAAATTAATAATCTATATGAGATCGATATTATTTTGCATTCACATGTTATGAGAACTAAAATCCTTATACCATTTCTATGATTCTTTTATTGAATAGATTATAAATTGAAATATGGTTCGCTTTTGAACCGGATATCCAAACAACCCTTTAAAATCATACTTATGAACTAAGCATGTGCTAAAACGAACCAGTCCCAAGTCCAACGTGTTGCATAAATTTGAGGTTAAGTTAATGCGATATATGTTTAAGAAGCGTATCACGAGTTTTTAAACCTAAAACATGTGTTATATATTGAGTACATGTACGAATAAAATGTTTATATACATTCAAGAAGTGTCCAAGGAGTGTCAGACACGTGTTATATATATGTAGTCTCAGAAAAATCATCAAGACGCCCAATATCCGCTAAACACTATCAATGAAGGTTACAAGTCGACGACTTTCATGACAACAAAGGAGAATCGGCTAATGTCTCCTGAGTATAAGGATTACAAGTTGACAATCCTTGTGAAAGAGATCACAAGTATTGATCTCTTCAAAGCAAAACGCGGCTCACCTCCGCGTTTCAATTCAAACGCGGACTCATCTCCGCTTCAATTCAAACGCGGAGCACATGGCCCGCTGCTCAAGCCCAAAACGCGGAGCACATGGCCCGCTGCTCAAGCCCAAAACGCGGAGCACATGGCCCGCGTTGAAGTCTAAAACGCGAGCACATGGCCCGCTGCTCAAGCCCAAAACGCGGAGCACATGGCCCGCTCGAAGCCCAAAACGCGGAGCACATGGCCCGCGTTGAAGTCTAAAACGCGAGCACATGGCCCGCGTTGAAGTCTAAAACGCGAGCACATGGCCCGCGTTGAAGTCTAAAACGCGAGCACATGGCCCGCGTTGAAGTCTAAAACGCGAGCACATGGCCCGCGTTGAAGTCTAAAACGCGAGCACATGGCCCGCGTTGAAGTCTAAAACGCGAGCACATGGCCCGCGTTGAAGTCTAAAACGCGAGCACATGGCCCGCTCGAAGCCCAAAACGCGGAGCACATGGCCCGCGTTGAAGTCTAAAACGCGAGCACATGGCCCGCTCGAAGCCCAAAACGCGGAGCACATGGCCCGCGTTGAAGTCTAAAACGCGAGCACATGGCCCGCTCGAAGCCCAAAACGCGGAGCACATGGCCCGCGTTGAAGTCTAAAACGCGAGCACATGGCCCGCGTTGAAGTCTAAAACGCGAGCACATGGCCCGCGTTGAAGTCTAAAACGCGAGCACATGGCCCGCGTTGAAGTCTAAAACGCGAGCACATGGCCCGCTCGAAGCCCAAAACGCGACTATATACCTACATATTAAAATTAATAATCTATATGAGATCGATATTGTTTTGCATTCACATGTTATGAGAACTAGATATGGGTGCGGTGCGGGTGTGGATCTGACACCGGTGTGGATACTGACACATCAAAATTGTAAAAGTTAGGATACGGGGACGCGACTATATACCTACATATTAAAATTAATAATCTATATGAGATCGATATTGTTTTGCATTCACATGTTATGAGAACTAGATATGGGTGCGGGTGCGGGTGTGGATACGGACACTGGTGTGGATACGGGACACGTCAAAATTGTAAAAGTTAGGATACGGGGACGCGACTATATACCTACATATTAAAATTAATAATCTATATGAGATCGATATTATTTTGCATTCACATGTTATGAGAACTAAAATCCTTATACCATTTCTATGATTCTTTTATTGAATAGATTATAAATTGAAATATGGTTCGTTTTTGAACCAGATATCCAAACAACCCTTTAAAATCATACTTATGAACTAAGCATGTGCTAAAACGAACCAGTCCCAAGTCCAACGTGTTGCATAAATTTGAGGTTAAGTGTACGATATATGTTTAAGAAGCGTATCACGAGTTTTTTTTAAACCTAAAACATGTGTTATATATTGAGTACATGTCTGAATAAAATGTTTATATACATTCAAGAAGTGTCCAAGGAGTGTCCGACACGTGTTATATATATGTAGTCTGTAAAAAAATCACTGAAGACAGCCAATATCCGCGAAACACTATCAATGAAGGTTACAAGCTGACGACTTTCATGACAACAAAGGAGAATCAGAGGCTAATGTCTCCGGAGTATAAGGATTACAAGTTGACAATCCTTGTGAAAAGAGATCACAAGTATTGATCTCTTCAAAGCAAAACGCGGGCTCACCTCCCGCGTTTCAATTCAAAACGCGGGACTCATCTCCGCGTTTCAATTCAAAACGCGGAGCACATGGCCCGCGTTCGAAGCCCAAAACGCGGAGCACATGGCCCGCGTTCGAAGCCCAAAACGCGGAGCACATAGCCCGCGTTGAAGTCTAAAACGCGAGCACATGGCCCGCTGCTCAAGCTTAAACGCGGAGCACATGGCCCGCTCGA
Organism: Asparagus setaceus; assembly: GCA_012295165.1. NCBI lineage: Eukaryota > Viridiplantae > Streptophyta > Magnoliopsida > Asparagales > Asparagaceae > Asparagus > Asparagus setaceus. Next base: position 29,780,731 of record CM022706.1, read on the forward strand.
AGCTCAAAACGCTGGCCGTACCGGCCCTAGTTAAAACATAGACGCGGAGGTTCATTCCGCGTTTACGCACTAAAATGCACGCCGGCTTGTCTCTAACGCGAACCGCGCTTTGACTCATTCAAACATGAGTTGAACGGTTCCTCAACCGTTTGAGAGATTTAAGGGGGGGCGGTTACACCCCACTAAACCCCCATTATGGAGAAATTCAAGGGGACGGTTACACCCCTTTAATCCCTATAAATAAGGGGTTTTCACAGCCAAATGGGGCGGGTTGGAAAAAGTTTGGCCGAGAACTAAAAAGGAGAGAAGGAGGGAGAAAAGAAAAGCCACAAGCGCAAATTGATCGATGACGACGGACCTTCATCCGCTGGCCCGACGGAGTGAAACTTGGAGGAGTCTCAACACTCGCCGCTCCTAATTCGAACGGTGGAGATCGCCACCGGTTGGATCCGAGATATCAAGGTTTTACCGAAGCCACCTGTGCAGAACGGTTTCTTCAAGCACTGCGGATCGGCGTGGACGATCGGACCTTCATCCGCTGGCCCGACGGAGTGAAATTTGGAGGGCAACCTCAACACTCATCGCTCCTAATTCGAACGGTGGAGATTGATTTCTACCGGTTGGATTTGGAGATATTGAGGTTTTCAAGATCGTCTCTTTTAAAGAAAGGATCAAACCTCCTTTCTTGCATCAACTCTCCTAGAGAGTTCAACTCGATCAGTTTTCAAACTTGCACGCAAGTTCTTCTCCGCCACTCTTGGCTAAAAGGATTACTCTTTTTCTAAACTCAACTCTACAAAGAGTTCTTAACTTCGGCCGAGTTATAAACTTGCTCCTGAAGTTATTTTTTTCACCTCGAAGTCGAGAGGCGGTCGGATCGTCCAGGGATACAAGATTCAAGCTCCCAGCTCCGGTGAAGAACCCAGTTAAATAAAGGGAAGGGTCTCCGTTGACCTTTCTCTCTTTATAAATCGGACAACCGAGGAGAATTTGTAATTTCTTTTATCTAAGTCGGAGTTAGAGAGATTGCATTCGAGATTGTATTCATTATTCTTCAAATAGGATAGACCCATCTTACATTTTCTCAAAATTTTCCTCAGAACAAAAGATGGCTTCTGGCTGGGATGATCTCTTTCACCGATGAAGAGGTGGTGGTAATCGACGTCAAGCTCATTGGGACGGTTGAAACTCAGTAGAGTTCGATCAAGCCAAGTTCGAGGAGGCACTCTCCTCCGGATCCCTTAGCCCTAAGGCTATAGCGATCCACAAAGCCTCTAAGGTGATCAAAGTTTCTTCTGGTTCGCTGAACCGTAAAGATGGTGATGTCGGCGCAAAAGCCTCAAAAGAACGCCGGTCGAAGATCCGGCCGAGATGGCAATCGACCAACCAACGAACTTGGCGAGCAAAACGCGATCGGCGGCGTTTCTTGAGCAAGCCGCGTTTATGTGCGAACACGCCTCGCAAAGCGACGCAACCGATAAGCCGGCGTTTCCGCGGTTAACGGGTCCCAACCCGTTCAATTACTCAAACGCGAACCTCGCGTTCGTGAGGTTTATGATCCTTGCGTCCCCACTATAAAATGCGGGGTCCCGCGTTCAATGCTCAAATCTGACGCCACGTTGTGGCGGGGTTGCCGCGCGATCCCGCGTCCTTAAGCGGGTCTCAACCCCGTTCTAGCATTCAAAGCGACTGCGTTCGATCTCGCGAAGTCGAACCTCGCGTTCGAGTGCTCAAACGCGATCTTCGTTCCAGTGCAAATCATCGGCATCTACGCTGCTCAAATGCAAGCCATCGATGTTTGACCGGTTGCAATGTCACTTGGTCCATTGGGAGAAGACTTGGTCGAATACCTTGCGGTCACTTCCAACATGATCGGTATAGGGAGACCATCAATCTCTAACCCCAAGGAGTCGAGCCAAATCACCCTGGAAAGAGGCTTTGAATGACTCGACGGAGTTTACCGACATATACCGGACTCAAGGGTCATATCCCCGCCAACTATCAAAAGTGGCTAAAGGAATTGAGTCCGATGATGAGCATTCACCATCGCATCTCAATCCTCTAGTTCTTCGCGGGAGCATGGGAGCCACTGTCTACACGAGAATGAAGATTTCAAGAAGAGGCTCAAGAGCATCGTGCTATGATGCAAGAAACCTCGATCACAACAAGAGTCCATCGATCAACTTCGAGATATGATAAAACCAACTTGTTGCGATAGAGCTCAACTTCAGATAGCCGACTCAACACCTCACCAAAATCATCACGGCGAGGGTCGATCCTCAAACGAAAAGAAAAAGTGAATGAAGCTCCGATCAAGAAGCCCATCACGAGAATCCTCCTCTAAAGAAGGGAAAGAGGCCTAAAACGAGCAAAGTCCTCAATCGCCAAAATGCGAGAACCGAAGCCCACCAATGCCATGGCTAATAGGTGCGAGCTCCAAGATCGGGGGTTGTCGGGCCGTATCTGCGAGAATGGGATACGGTTCCTTATCCTCAAAATTCAAAATCCCGGCCTTCTGAGCTTTCGTGAGCGGGATCACCGAACAACACATCTACCATTTTAAGTCCTGGTGGGAATGGGATGTCAAACGATGTCATAACGGCTTCGTTTGTTCATTGGCACCCTCGAGGGGTTGCCTTTGAATGGTTCATGGCTGCTGCGGGATGTATCCGAAATGGGCGATTTAGAGACTCTTCTGTCACGATTCTTTAAAGATGACACGGAAATCATGTCACTTCTCTCCTTGCCCTTAAGCAAAAGGAGGAGAGCTATCAAAGTCTTCGTTGAACGGTTCCGAAGCATGGCTCTTCGATGCTCGACAGGTATGACACGGTCTGCTCTGATTGACACCTGTCGGCACAATTTACAAACCAATCTCCTAGCTCGAATGGGGGTTGCAAAATGTCGTTCCTGGAAACAACTAGTCTCCCAGGGCGAACAGGCTGAAGCAATTATTGCTAGAATTGAAGCTGAAGAAGAGGAGACTAACTCCGAAGACCTAGCTATTGATGACCCGGCTCTAAATCGCGAGGCCAAAGACTCGGTTAGTATCGATCTAGAATAATTACAGACTGGGGGTTGATTATTTATTATTTTCTGAGTAGAATGATAAATTCTAAATATTTTCAAGTTAACAAAACACTTTTGACAATGTAAGCACTTCAACGTGTAGCACCACCACCAAAATCAACTTATCAATCCTCTCCAATAGGATGATAAGTCTACAAAGTTGCTCACATTGCAACACAATCTTGTCATGTTAACCTCACACCTCGACAATCAACTTATCGACTCTCTTCAATAGGCGATAAGTCCTCAAAATATTGTTCAAACCACAAGTACTCAACTTTATCAAGTTAACTCCCACCTCGATAAAATCAACTTATCGACTCTCTTCAATAGGCGATAAGTCCTCAAAATCTTGTTCAAACTACAAGTACCCAATTTTATCAAGTTAACTCCCACCTCGATAAAATCAACTTATCGACTCTCTTCAATAGGCGATAGGTCCTCAAAATCTTGTTCAAACTACAAGTACCCAATTTTATCAAGTTAACTCCCACCTCGATAAAATCAACTTATCGACTCTCTTCAATGAAGCGATAGGTCCTCAAAATATTGTTCAAACCACAAGTACTCAACTTTATCAAGTTAACTCCCACCTCGATAAAATCAACTTATCGACTCTCTTCAATAGGCGATAAGTCCTCAAAATATTGTTCAAACCACAAGTACTCAACTTTATCAAGTTAACTCCCACCTCGATAAAATCAACTTATCGACTCTCTTCAATAGGCGATAGGTCCTCAAAATCTTGTTCAAACTACAAGTACCCAATTTTATCAAGTTAACTCCACACCTCGATAAAATCAACTTATCGACTCTCATCAATAGGCGATAGGTCCTCAAAATCTTGTTCAAACTATAAGTACCCAATTTTATCAAGTTAACTCCACACCTCGATAAAATCAACTTATCGACTCTCTTCAATAGGCGATAAGTCCTCAAAATATTGTTCAAACCACAAGTACTCAACTTTATCAAGTTAACTCCCACCTCGATAAAATCAACTTATCGACTCTCATCAATAGGCGATAGGTCCTCAAAATCTTGTTCAAACTACAAGTACCCAATTTTATCAAGTTAACTCCACACCTCGATAAAATCAACTTATCGACTCTCTTCAATAGAGCGATAGGTCCTCAAAATATTGTTCAAACCACAAGTACTCAACTTTATCAAGTTAACTCCACACCTCGATAAAATCAACTTATCGACTCTCTTCAATAGAGCGATAGGTCCTCAAAATATTGTTCAAACCACAAGTACTCAACTTTATCAAGTTAACTCCACACCTCGATAAAATCAACTTATCGACTCTCATCAATAGGCGATAGGTCCTCAAAATCTTGTTCAAACTATAAGTACCCAATTTTATCAAGTTAACTCCACACCTCGATAAAATCAACTTATCGACTCTCTTCAATAGGCGATAGGTCCTCAAAATCTTGTTCAAACTACAAGTACCCAATTTTATCAAGTTAACTCCACACCTCGATAAAATCAACTTATCGACTCTCTTCAATAGGCGATAGGTCCTCAAAATCTTGTTCAAACTACAAGTACCCAATTTTATCAAGTTAACTCCACACCTCGATAAAATCAACTTATCGACTCTCTTCAATGAAGCGATAGGTCCTCAAAATATTGTTCAAACCACAAGTACTCAACTTTATCAAGTTAACTCCCACCTCGATAAAATCAACTTATCGACTCTCTTCAATAGGCGATAGGTCCTCAAAATCTTGTTCAAACTACAAGTACCCAATTTTATCAAGTTAACTCCCACCTCGATAAAATCAACTTATCGACTCTCTTCAATGAAGCGATAGGTCCTCAAAATCTTGTTCAAACTACAAGTACCCAATTTTATCAAGTTAACTCCCACCTCGATAAAATCAACTTATCGACTCTCTTCAATGAAGCGATAGGTCCTCAAAATCTTGTTCAAACTACAAGTACCCAATTTTATCAAGTTAACTCCACACCTCGATAAAATCAACTTATCGACTCTCTTCAATAGGCGATAGGTCCTCAAAATCTTGTTCAAACTACAAGTACCCAATTTTATCAAGTTAACTCCCACCTCGATAAAATCAACTTATCGACTCTCTTCAATGAAGCGATAGGTCCTCAAAATCTTGTTCAAACTACAAGTACCCAATTTTATCAAGTTAACTCCCACCTCGATAAAATCAACTTATCGACTCTCTTCAATAGGCGATAGGTCCTCAAAATCTTGTTCAAACTATAAGTACCCAATTTTATCAAGTTAACTCCACACCTCGATAAAATCAACTTATCGACTCTCTTCAATGAAGCGATAGGTCCTCAAAATATTGTTCAAACCACAAGTACTCAACTTTATCAAGTTAACTCCACACCTCGATAAAATCAACTTATCGACTCTCTTCAATAGGCGATAGGTCCTCAAAATATTGTTCAAACCACAAGTACTCAACTTTATCAAGTTAACTCCCACCTCGATAAAATCAACTTATCGACTCTCTTCAATGAAGCGATAGGTCCTCAAAATATTGTTCAAACCACAAGTACTCAACTTTATCAAGTTAACTCCCACCTCGATAAAATCAACTTATCGACTCTCTTCAATAGGCGATAGGTCCTCAAAATCTTGTTCAAACTACAAGTACCCAATTTTATCAAGTTAAGATATCTACTCTTCTCAAGAATAAGTCAAGGCTTAAACTTCGAGGAATCTCCGCGTGGATCGTGTTCTTGAACTCCGGAAGCTTGGATTCGATTTTTCCCTTCGATGGCCGACCCCGCCAAGTGGACGTAGGAGGGTATTTATAGTCTTTGGGAAGCGTGCCCTCTTGAAACACAAGTGTCATAAGTGCGAGAAATTTGCGGTTAGCGCCAGCTCGCAGCTCGGCTTTGCCGCCAAGCTTCGCGGCGAATGCGGTGCCTGCTAGCGGCGGTATGGGGTACCCTCACGGCCAAGCGGCAATATCGTCCCCTTTACCATGTAGCGGTTTCCACGCTTTTAGGCATGATTAAATGCCACAGAATTACGCCTAGTGGTATCTTCGGCGATGTAATTCGCATGTGACGTTTCTGCGTTGATAAAGTCAAGTGGGCCCCACCGGCATTGATTTAGACCCTTCGAGCTCATTTTAAGTATTACGGGTGTCTCGTATTTGGCGAGACACAAGTAAGTGTCTCGCTAGTCGCGAGACACATCAAAGTGTCTCGCTAGTCGCGAGACACATCAAAGTGTCTCGCTAGTCGCGAGACACATCAAAGTGTCTCGCTAGTCGCGAGACACATCAAAGTGTCTCGCTAGTCGCGAGACACATCAAAGTGTCTCGCTAGTGGCGAGACACACATAAGTGTCTGCATAGCGTGGCGAGACACAATCTTCCCCTGTTTTGGGCTTCTTGAGATTTCGACGACGTTGTCCTTCGATCTTCTCATGGTTTAGTCATATTTGAGGTTCTTCAGCAATTTTTGATGCCTACATTATCAATCCTCCTCAATAGGATGATAGGTCCTCAAAGTTGCTCCGATCGCAACGTATCTTCATCAAGTCAACAATATACCTCTGATGATATAATCAACTTATCAATCCTCTCCAACAGATAAGTTTCTTAAAATTGTTCAAATCACAACTAAACCCCGTCAATCAACTCATCATTTCTTTTCAATATAATGATAGATCCCCAAAGTTGTTCAAATTACAACACAATCCTATCAAAATCTGTACACATCCTCAGCAGAGTTTGATAACCAACTTATCAATCCTCCTCAATAGGATGATAAGTCCACAAAGTTGCTCACATTGCAACACAATCTTGTCATGTTAACCTCACACCTCTGACAGTCAACTTATCAATCCTCCTCAATAGGATGATAAGTCCCAAAGCCTTGTTCAAACCACAAGCCCAAAGCCTTGTTCACACCACAAGCCCAAAGCCTTGTTCACATCACAAGCCACGTAAGCCTTGTTCACATCACAGGTCTTAAACCTTGTTCAAATCACAGGTTTCATATTTTGTCCCTCGACAAAACCTAAACTTATCGACTCTCATCAATAGAGCGATAGGTCCTCAAAATCTTGTTCAAACTACAAGTACCCAATTTTATCAAGTTAACTCCCCACCTCTGATAAAATCAACTTATCGACTCTCTTCAATAGAGCGATAGGTCCTCAAAATCTTGTTCAAACTATAAGTACCCAATTTTATCAAGTTAACTCCCCACCTCTCGATAAAATCAACTTATCGACTCTCTTCAATAGGCGATAGGTCCTCAAAATATTGTTCAAACCACAAGTACTCAACTTTATCAAGTTAACTCCCCACCTCTCGATAAAATCAACTTATCGACTCTCTTCAATAGAGCGATAGGTCCTCAAAATCTTGTTCAAACTACAAGTACCCAATTTTATCAAGTTAACTCCCCACCTCTGATAAAATCAACTTATCGACTCTCTTCAATAGAGCGATAGGTCCTCAAAATCTTGTTCAAACTATAAGTACCCAATTTTATCAAGTTAACTCCCCACCTCTCGATAAAATCAACTTATCGACTCTCTTCAATAGAGCGATAGGTCCTCAAAATATTGTTCAAACCACAAGCCCAAAGCCTTGTTCACACCACAAGCCCAAAGCCTTGTTCACATCACAAGCCACGTAAGCCTTGTTCACATCACAGGTCTTAAACCTTGTTCAAATCACAGGTTTCATATTTTGTCCCTCGACAAAACCTAAACTTATCGACTCTCATCAATAGAGCGATAGGTCCTCAAAATCTTGTTCAAACTACAAGTACCCAATTTTATCAAGTTAACTCCCCACCTCTGATAAAATCAACTTATCGACTCTCTTCAATAGAGCGATAGGTCCTCAAAATCTTGTTCAAACTATAAGTACCCAATTTTATCAAGTTAACTCCCCACCTCTGATAAAATCAACTTATCGACTCTCTTCAATAGAGCGATAGGTCCTCAAAATATTGTTCAAACCACAAGTACTCAACTTTATCAAGTTAACTCCACACCTCTGATAAAATCAACTTATCGACTCTCTTCAATAGAGCGATAAGTCCTCAAAAATCATCATCAAATTAAAAATTCCACCTCTGATGATAAAACCAATTTATCAACTCTTTACAATAGAGTGATAAGTCCCCAAAAGCTTGTTCAAACAACAAGTATGAAAGGCATGTCAAGTTAACACTATACTTTTGGCACCTTAAAGAAAAGTCTAAAAGACTTAGTTAGAAATGTGGGGTTCATCCCCGCGTTTTACTCATCAAACGCGAAGGACCACCCCCGCGTTTCAACACAAAACGTGAGGGTCGCGCCCGCATTTTAAACACAGAACGCGATGGCCAGCTCCGCGTTTCAACCTCAAAACACGAGGATCAGTCCCGCGTAGCAAAGTTCAAGATGCTACGGTCACTCCTGCATTTCAAAAAAGTAAAAATACCGGAGTTCACCCATGCAAGACGAACGACTAGCGTGGACAAAAGCAGAACGCAACTTCTTTGAAGAAAGAATGAGGAGCAATACCTTCTCAGGATCAAACAAAAGAAGATATCCAAAGTATTCCGAAAACTCGTCCCAGTCAACCGCGAACTTTCGAAAACTTTGGAGGGGTTCTCAGAGGTCAGAAAAATCATCGAAGACGACCAATATCCGCTAAACACTATCAATGAAGGTTACAAGCTGACGACTTTCATGACAACAAAGGAGAATCGGTTAATGTCTCCTGAGTATAAGGATTACAAGTTGACAATCCTTGTGAAAAGAGATCACAAGTATTGATCTCTTCAAAGCAAAACGCCGCTCACCTCCCGCTTCAATTCAAAACGCGGACTCATCTCCGCGCTTCAATTCAAAACGCGGAGCACATGGCCCGCTCGAAGCCCAAAACGCGAGCACATGGCCCGCTCGAAGCCCAAAACGCGAGCACATGGCCCGCGCTCAGCCCAAAACGCGAGCACATGGCCCGCTCGAAGCCCAAAACGCGAGCACATGGCCCGCTCAAGCTCAAAACGCTGCCGCCACCGGCCCTAGTTAAAACATAGACGCGGAGGTTCATTCCCGCCGCACTAAAATGCACGCGAGGCTTGCTCGAACGCGAACCGGCGTTTGACTCATTCAAACATGAGTTGAACGGTTCCTCAACCGCTTGAGAGATTTAAGGGGCGGTTACACCCCACTAAACCCCATTATGGAGAAATTCAAGGGGCGGTTACACCTTTAATCCCTATAAATAAGGGGTTTTCACGACCAAATGGGGCGGGTTGGAAAAAGTTTGGTAGGAGAACTAAAAAGGAGAGAAGGAGGAGAAAAGAAAAGCCACTTACAGCATTTGTGATCGGCATGACGATCGGACCTTCATCCGCGGCCCGACGGAGTGAAACTTGGAGGAGTCTCAACACTCGTCGTTCCTAATTACGAGCGGTGGAGATCGCTTTCTAGGTTGGATCTGGAGATATCAAGGTTTTACCGAAGCCAATTGTGCAGAGAACGGTTTCTTACTGCATTTGTGATCGGCGTGGCGATCGGACCTTCATCCGTGATGCGATGGAGTGAAATTTGAGGGCAACCTCAACACTCATCGTTCCTAATTACGAGCGGTGGAGATTGATTTCTAGGTTAGATTTGGAGATATTGAGGTTTTACCAAGATCTGCGTCTCTTTTAAAGAAAGGATCAAACCTCCTTTCGGCATCAACTCTCCTAGAGAGTTCAACTCGACATAGCTTTCAAACTTGCACGGCAAGTTCTTCTCCGCCACTCTTGGCTAAAAGGATTACTAATCCTTTTCTAAACTCAACTCTACCAAAGAGTTCTTAACTCGGCCAGAGTTATAAACTTGCTCCTGCGAGTTATTTTTTTCAACCTCGTCCCACGAGTCAAGACGGTCGGATCGTCAACGGGATACAAGATTCAAGCTCCCACCGCTACCGTGAAGAACCCAGATTAAATAAAGGGAAGGGTCTCCGTTGACTTTTCTCTCTTTTGTAAATCGGACAACCGATCGAGGAATTTGTAATTTCTTTTTATCTAAGTCAGTTAGAGAGAGAGATTGCATTCGAGAGATTGTATTCATTATTCTTCAAATAGGATAGACCCAATCTTACATTTTCTCAAAATTTTCCTCGCGAACAATATATTCAAGAAGTGTCTGACACGGACACTATTTTTTAACCTAAAACATGTGTTATATATATTCAAGAAGTGTCAGATACGGACACGGATATAGGAAGTGTCGGACACGGACACGGCATCCTAAACGATGTATCCGAGTAACCTAGCTCAAGAGTCTGCTCTAAGGTTAAACGGTAAGTTGAAAACAATTTAACATGTATGAGGTCAATCCAATTTCGGCATTCATTGATATTGAAAAATGAAGGGGGCGGCAATATCCAGATAATAATGCTACTTCAATGATAGTCGTGTTTCTTACCTAGTATCTAGACGTTAATTTTTCAAATAACGAGAGTAGAAAAAAGCACTAGACATGCGCGGTGGCATTCATTCCAAACAAGGGAGATCCTCCACCAAACAACCGCCATTGCATCACTATCACATAATCACATACAACCTAAAAGTTCGAGGAACTTTTTCTTCAAAGTTACACCTACCAACTACATATCTTTCTAGAAGTTAATAAAGATCCATTTTGATTTTAGAAAAAAAAAAAGAGGTGGTTTGCGCTAGGAAACTACTACTCTCAGACCCAAACAATTCAAGCTCCTTAGTTTGTTGATCAAGAATTTACTGCTTCAATTCACCTAAATAAACCCTTATTCCTGGTAACATTTCCAACCACATACTTTTAGATACCAACCAGCACAGTTATTGGTCCCTGTCACGCATGCCTAAACCATCTCAAAGATTTTCATTCATCCTGAAATGAAGCTCCCTATAGTTTCCCTGAACGCGTCCTGACATGAAGCTCCATGTAACTTCCCATTAGCACATCCTTTTCTTATCCTATCTCCTGTCCTAATGCCAGCCATCCATCTCAACTATCTCTTTTACTACAATAACCTTTTGGGCATTTACTTCCCTGAATTTACTAACATACATTGACCCCCATAACATGGCTGCTTATATAGCCATCTAATGATAACTTTGACAATGGCATTGTAGATATTCTCTGGTCAAATATTACTCTATAAGAACGTTTCCACTTGAACCATCTTGCTCTGTATTTGAAGTATACATATATAACAGCCGCTGTTATTATTACCAAAAGGTATCTAGTAAGGGTCCTGAAACAATACATAGGGGTACAAAATCAACAAAATCATATCCGCATCCGTGAATATATCCGTAACCGAATCCATTAGGATACGGATATGGTTACTTAAATCTATAACCGATACGATATAGTTACAGATATGGCTATGTAGTGAAATATCTAGATCCGTATCGAAAATATTTGAATATAGCTGTTTCAATCCTTAGATTAATGAATTTGAGACTAATTTTGATGATCAAGAGATGCAATCATAGCTTTTCAGATATAACAAACATATTAATGAACCCTCTTGTATCCTATTAACTATATTGTTTTCAATATTATCTAGTTTTCTCATATCCGTTTTGTATCCGCGTGTATATCCGCTTATATATCCGCATGCATATCCTTATCTGTGTCCGATTTTAGCGGATATGGATATGAATTTTCCTTACCGAGGCATATCTGTATCCGTGATTGGTAAGCGGATACGGATATGGCAGGTATCATATCCGAGCAGTTTCTGTACCGTATGCACCAACACTGGTCAGTATTAGGATCTGCACTCAATGTACTTGTCCATATACTTAAAATTACATTTTTATCTTATTATTAGTAATGTCCAGTTATTAATATCATTTTATTATTCTTGCTGGTGCACCATTCTACAAACATACCCTAACAGCTGCCATAGAAAAAGCATCAATAAATCCTATAAGAAATAAAATTTTCAATTGACCAGAATTTTTACCACATATATTATATAGAGCACCAAAAGAACACGATAAAGAGCCTTTAATATTATATCCTCCGAGTGTTTTATAAAACGCTGAAAAACAATATGACTAAGTATCCTGTATACATATTAAACCCATATAAAGAACACTCGAGATTCAATATATAATTTATATTCAAAAAATTACAAGATTAAACTAGATTTACCAAAAAGTAAGACGTTCCGCAGTAACCACACTTTCAACTGAATTAGGGTAAATTTATCAAACATCAGCCACAAATTGAAGAAGAAATAGCTTAAATTGGACAAATCAAACAAATAATCGAGAATCGAAGTGAACAAACCCTAATTTGAGCCAAATTGTAGCGAGTGACCAATCGATTAACAGGGAACGAACCGGGCTCGATTCCTTTGATTTGAAATTGAGGAATTTGACGAGGATTGAATGATAATGAAGAGGAAATTATAGAAGAATTGATCGAGATCTCCATTGAAATTTATGAGAAAATTTCCCTTTGTTTGTATCTTCTGAGTTTTTTTCCTCTTTGGGAGACACCGAGGAGAGAACGAAATAAAAGGGGACGACTGAAGCTTTGGTCGTATCGAGATAAGTCTTATGCAGTTAAGTTACACCCTTGAGAATTTGTTTAGTAGTTGGGCTCATAGAAAAGCCCAATTCATTCAAACGAAAGCCCGGAGTTAGTAAGTCTAAGCCCTACTACTTGCTATGTTACTTGATATGCAAAATCAGAGTCCGCGGGCTAGGTTTTTATTAGTAAATAACTATAGGAAGTTCTAAGTTGGCCATTTTAACAGGCCCTGCCCATTTCTGTTCCAGACTGTGACTAATGTTGTCGTGTGTACAAACTGGGCATTCGGCAGACATGGTCATTTGCAAATATGCGCTAATGTTGTCAGCTATTCATATTAAAAACAAATCTCATAGTCTAATAATTCAAAATTCGTCATCACTTTAATGCACACTTAATGTCATTGACCTAAGTCCACTTGATACTTTTTCAACCACAGATGGATGAAAATGATGAATGTGCATAAGAAGGGCCCTTATATGACTCATTTTCACTAGATAGTTAGAGTAAACAATAATTTTCATACATTAATTTTTTCATACTCTGTATTTGTATCCATTTAAATCTATATCTTCTATTAAATCTGTTACCACTGCATATGCCACTTGGCAATTTCCTCTTTTTTAAAATTATTTTCTTAAATAAAAAATAAAAAATTAATCTTAATATTTGGATCTACTTATCTGAATCCTAACAATAATGGCAAATATTTGAATCCCTTTTTCCATCCCAACCGCATTCTCTCTCTCTCTGTCAATCTGTCAGAATATTTTCTCTCGTCCAAGGCGTCGTTTCCTCTCCCAATGCGTCATATCCGCTCTCCAGAAAAACCCTCTGCCTCCATCTCTCTCTTTTTTCCTCTTCAAGACCAAAGACCACCATCTATTCCTCCCTGCTACTTTGCTAGCTTCCATAGTTTTGTGAGTTTTACCTTTCTTGATCACCTTCTTTCACCTTTATTTGGATTGGAATTGATTCTTTGGATTTTCATATTTTGTTTTTCTAGGGTTCATGTCGAGTGTTTGGCCTGAAGATTTTGAGAGGTATGAAATGCAGTTGTTAGTTTTTTATAATTTATAGAATCTGATCGTCCTTTGTTTACCTCCATTTTGCTTGACAAATTGATTTGTCTAAAATTAGTTGTTAGTTTTTCTAAATTTTGGTTGTGAGAATCTTTTTACCCTTCATTTTCATATTCGAACCAATAAGCGTCATTATGATTGTCTTTGTTCAGTGATACTGCTAAATAATCGCAATATGGCATGGATCATAAATATACTTCTAAATGTTCAAAATTGATAAAGTTTGAATCTACGGACACGTAAATACACCTCTAAATGTACCCCTAATTTCTATGACCTCTTCATCTCCCCCACCCTATATTCCAATTCAAAGATTTCAAACCATGGCCATTTCATCTCCCTCATTCCATCCACCTTAATCTCAATCTCATCAATTCCCCACCCTCCCCCTCATCAATTCTTCCATCAATTCAGATCTCAAGGAAATTCAAAGTCAAACAAAAATCCATCCAGCAGAAGCTCATATAGTTTCCATGCTTAGGTCCCCACTCCATCATCCTTCTCATCTTTTTCTTCACGCTATTTCCTTTTTTTTTTTGAAATGTTTGTTTTTATGCATAAAATTGACAGAATCAACCTCCAAAGCCTCGCTTTAGAGTTCACAATCAATGTTGGAGAGGAAGTGAATCTTGATATTAATGGTATTGAGCTTACTAACTACTTCCTTAATCAAACCATTTTCCTATGAATGATTAATGACCCTCTTTTTCCCACTTTTATAACCCTGTTCTTTCTAAGCAACTTTTAATTTTCATGTGTAAATTTTGATTAGGAGATTGAACAATACCCATGGGTGGAAATTTTATTTTAATTGAAACATTCAATTTCAGATTGTGTTTTGTATGATGATACTATAGCTTCACACATATCTTCTTCTAATGTTTATATTTCTATTTTTATAATTCTTTTATCGAGTTTTAATGGTATTTTTGAACTATAAATTCTCTTTGAAATGTTGCTTTCTTAATTGTTTTCTAAATGAATTTTGTCGACTTAAAATTTTCATATAGCTTCTTGAATAAAATGGCATCTATGATATATCCTTAGATTATTTTATTTATTTATACGATTTGTTAAACATCCACGATCTTTTATTTCATCCTTTTTTGTGAGCTAATCAAATGTATTATGGTTTAGTTGACGTAAAAGAAATATATAGAGTTGGTAAACATATGTTAGTCCTTAAAAGCCAATACTTTCTTCTTCTCCTTCTCTTTCCTCCCTGTTTCTCGATCGAGTGACCAATGTCAATTGTGGTTGATAGCTCTATAAATCACAGTGATGTAGAAATCTACCGCCATGATGACACTGATTGAACCCTCTGCTGCTATGGCACGGATAATACTACCGCCGAGGTTTATGATCTTTTCAAGATGGAAAAGTAAATTTCAATAGAATGCTATCTATTACTAGATTTGGTAATAAATAAATAAATAAAAGAAGTGATCAATTCTTTTGAGTAACCAGGGCAAAGGGGTTGATCAATTCTGAAGTTAACTTTGATGCATGGTTTGGATAGTTTAAATGAGATGAAGCACTCAGTGCTATTCAACGACTTTGAACATTAGATTTTATTGCTAGCATCATATCCTTAATATTTTTGTGTATAGTAGGTTTGAAAATGTTAAACAATAATTTGTTCTTCATGCTTTTGTGTTTCTTACCTACTATCAAGTATTAGAGCTTTGAAGTTAAATTTTCATTATCGATGTGGTTATGAGTCATTTATTTATTTGTTTATGACCTGTTTATTTTCTTTGAGTGTACCTATCGGCTTAAAATATGGACAATGGGAAATCTACACGTAGAATGTTGATTTTCTTTGTTCAAGACTGCATTTCTAGAAGGATGAATTGATTCCTTAACTGAGTTGTAGTAATTGAGAGCAAAGCAAAGGGCTCTGCTATCTTGGTTGAGAATTTAAGGAGAAAGCTAAATAGAGTAACTCGTGATTGCATGATTTAAATGAGAGAAAACAATAAGCGAAGTTGTTCATGGTTTAAGTCAACGTATTATTTAGCTTTTGATATTGTAAAT
Source organism: Asparagus setaceus (assembly GCA_012295165.1). Lineage (NCBI taxonomy): Eukaryota > Viridiplantae > Streptophyta > Magnoliopsida > Asparagales > Asparagaceae > Asparagus > Asparagus setaceus. The sequence goes on from CM022706.1 coordinate 29,796,457, forward strand.
AAAGTTTTCTTTTATTGGGGTGTTGAGCCCATATGGAATTGTTTGGCTGGCGATAAGTGGACTTGATTGTCGGTCTTACGTGTTCGTCTCGGAGGCATTTAAAAGGGCAAAACGAGATTGAGTTTTAGATTGTGAGAGAAGCATGGAAAAGAGATCGGTTTAGAAGGGATACATTAGACATTTTATAAACTTCTAATTGATTTAATGTGATATTCCTAAATGGTTCTCTACGTTATGTTTGAGCAAATTGAGAGAAAATAACAATTTGGTGGGCAAGTTAGTTATTTAATAATTTGAGGGGTATATATTGGATAAACCCTTGAATTTTTATTTTTATTTTTCCTATTTGGTCAACAAAAGAATGTTTTATAAAGCATTCTCCTTCTTCAATAACATGCCTATCAATTTACATATTTTTTAGGAAAAAGTTTTATAATTGATTTTATTTTTGTAGATATTGAAAATGTTGATGCCTAAGATCTAAAAATTAATTCTAACCATAAATGTGAACATATATCTGTTCTAAAATTTTTATACTAATAATTCAAAATTATGCGTTTTGAATTTTTGAATATAATATATCCGACATATCATTTATAATATAGTAAGATTGTATTATGTTAGAAGTAATCATTAGTTTTCAATAACCTTTAGCTTCTTTTTGAGTATGCAGACAATGTTCTGTTTACTTTCCGTTCATTATTAGTTAATATTTTTTGTATAAAGTTACTTAGTTGAATGTTTGCAAATGTTGAAGTTATTGTTGCTAATATTTAAATGCAAATAACTTCTATCAACGAGGAGAACATCATTTTCCTTTTAATTAAAATTGACTAATCCGCTTTTTAAGTATGTTGAATTCTACTTTGAATAACATGCTAAAATATAGTATTTTGACATGGGTGAGATCGATACAACTGTGCATCTAGAGCAGTGGTCATGCATGGTTTAAGGAAAGAGTAATGAAGAATACTATTTTTCTTTTACTTGAAAGTTATTTGTTCGCAGATTATTTTGTTCTAGACTGCAACTCTTATATACTCATATATTATTTTGCTTTTGTTGAAAGTTATGAACAATTGTGATTCAATTTCTGGTAAATAAAATTTTAAAACTTTGTAACATTATAATAATATTGAAAAAATTCAATTCCGTGCATTGCACTGGTCTGAAACTAGTAATAATAAATTGTTAATGCATAAATACATCATCAAAATAGGGATTCCTCCGTGTATGAGATGTTCTGTGTACTCTACGTAATGCAACCACACAATAAACTTATATATTCTTTTCCACGCAACCCTTGTACCCAAATCCTACAACCAATAACCCCCCACAAACCCTTACAAGCATCCTAAGCCCCATTATCCCACAAACTATACCCCCCTCTCTCCTTTGTATCAAACACTCATGTAAGCATTAGCACCTTAAAGTAAGAACCAACAATGGCTCTTTTACTATCAAAAAACCTCAAGTCCTTCATCAACACAACCCTCCTCCTCCTCTTCTGCTTCTTCTTCACCTCCCAAATCCGCACTCCGACCACCCCCCTTCAAAGCCTATCGAGCCCAACAAAAGCCCATCTGATCCCCTCCAAAGCCTTATCATCTTGTTCTCCCCTCCAAACCCTACCCGACCCGAAATCCAAATGCCTCTACCTCAATCCACTCCTTGCATCTCCATCCCTCCACCTCTTCCTCCTCCTCCTCTCCCTCCTCCTCCTCTTCTGCTTCTTCTTCACCTCCCAAATCCACCTCCGACCACCCCTTCAAAGCCTATCGAGCCCAACAAAAGCCCATCTGATCCCCTCCAAAGCCTTATCATCTTGTTCTCCCCTCCAAACCCTACCCGACCCGAAATCCAAATGCCTCTACCTCAAATCCCACTCCCCTTGCATCTCCCCTCATCCTCCTCCTCTTCTGCTTCTTCTTCACCTCCCAAATCCGCACTCCGACCACCCCCCTTCAAAGCCTATCGAGCCCAACAAAAGCCCATCTGATCCCCTCCAAAGCCTTATCATCTTGTTCTCCCCTCCAAACCCTACCCGACCCGAAATCCAAATGCCTCTACCTCAATCCACTCCTTCCATTCCACATCAACTACCTCCACCTCTTCTACCTCCTTGACCTCCACTACTTCTGCTCCTCCGTCGAAAACCTCTCCCGCCTCCTCAACCTCTCCCCCACCATCGCCGGCGTCACCCTCCTCTCCCTCGGCAACGGATCCCCCGACGTCTTCGCCTGCATTGTCTCCTTCCGCTCCGGTGCTGCTGAGGTCGGCCTCAGCAGCGTCCTCGGAGGCGCCTTCTTCGTCTCCTGCGTCGTCGTCGGCGTAATCAACGTCGCCGTCTGCTTATCCTCGTCAGCTTCTTCTTCTCCCACCGTCCGTGTTGACCGATCGAGCTTTGTTCGTGACGTCTGTTTCTTCATCGTCGTTCTGTCTTCTCTCCTGGCGATTCTCGTCGTTGGCAAGGTCAACGTCTACGGCGCTTCGTGCTTCACTTCGCTGTACTTCGTGTACGTGTCCATCGTCTCCGCTACGCATTTTTGTCGAGAAAAACACGAAGAAGAGCTCGTCGCGCCGATTTTGATCGACGAAGAGCTCAATGATCCCGTATCTGTCGACAAAGAATCTTCATCGTCACCGGAACCAGAGCCGGAGCCAGAGCCAGAACAAGAACCAGGAGCATCAAGCGTCACCAGAATAAAAGAATGTGTATTCTACTACATCAACTGGTGCCTATACATTATCGATCTGCCATTGTACTTGCCACGTCGGCTAACGATCCCCGACGTGTCGGAAGACCGCTGGTCGAGGTTTTACGCCATCGCCGCCGCCACATTATCGCCGATTTTCCTCGCGACACTCTGGAATTCAAAAAGAGGAGGAGTGAGCACTAAAGAAGGGCTAACGATTTATCTTTATGCTGCGTTGCTTGGATTAGTGCTGGGCTTAATTGCAATTAACACGACTATTAAATCTAGCCCACCTAAAAAATTCTTGTTCCCTTGGCTCGCTGGTGGGTTTCTAATGAGCGTGCTTTGGACTTACATCATAGCTGAAGAATTAGTGGGTTTGTTAGTTTCATTGGGTTACATTTTTGGCATCAATCCTGCGATTTTGGGGTTGACGATTCTCGCATGGGGGAATTCCGTCGGGGATATGATCGCCAACGTAGCGATGGCGATGAATGGGGGCCGAGATGGAGCCCAGATTGCCATAAGTGGGTGTTACGCTGGGCCGGTATTTAATACTTTAGCTGGGCTTGGGCTTTCGCTGGTGGTTTCGGCTTGGGCTGTGCACCCGGACCCTTTTGTGATTCCTGTAGGCCCCGCGATGTTTGAGATTGTGGGGTTTATGATTGGTGGGCTTTTGTGGGCCCTTGTTGTTTTGCCGAGGAAAGAGATGAAGTTGGATAGGGTTTTGGGGGTTGGGTTGTTGGCTATTTATTTGTGTTTTTTGTCTTTGAGGCTTTCACAGAGTCTAGGACTTCTGTGAACCCTTTTTTTCCTTTTTTTTTGAAATGTTTGTTTTATGCATAAAATTGACAGGAATCAATCATCTTTGAGTTCGTGGATCGAAAAATATTGATAGATGATTGATGCTTCTCAATGAATCTATTTGTTCTTAGATCGTGGCATGTTCTTGCAAGAAGCAATGAGTCTTCATTTACCTTCTTCTATTGCAATTTTATTAAAGTTCATCAATTTTTAACGTTTCGGGTTTTAATTAGTATTTTTCCCTTCTAAATGAGGCACATAGTGATATTTACTCACCTAAAATTAGATTCCTGTTTTCAAGTAGAATGAATGGTTAGGTCTGCTAAAGATCCTTTTTCTGTATTCAGATAATTGAAATTATCTTATTCAACTTAACAATATACAATCTTAAGTAAAACATTTGCTTAACTGTTATAGTGAATCAAAGTTTCTTTCATTTTCATGATTGCAGATAATTTGCATTTTATGACATCAATTTTTGCACTATAATTATAGAATTTCAGCAAAATACTACTTCTAGAATATACTATTTTTGTTTGCTCAGTAAAAGAGCTTGGTGAGACGACTCATGCAACTTTGTAATCAACCAGGTGATCAAGGACAAACTCAAAAAGGTATTCATTTTTCTCTATGTATCTAATAGATTGATTATGTTATCAGGTTAATAACTTAAGAATGATGGGACACATTAGTCACGTAATATATTGGTTTCACATAATATTTTCAATTTTTTGCCTAATTACTGATAATGTTGAAATACATATACAAGTTAGTCTCTTCAATTTGCATCTCAAGGGTCGGAAACAAACTTATTTACAAATACAATTCACTGATTTTTTTTAAATTATGCACCAACAGGTTTGCTATTTTATCAACAAACCAGTTAATTTATTATTTTTACGTTACGATGTTGTTTACTAACTTCGGCATAATATATACATTCTCATGCATATTGTTTTAAATTATGCACCAACAGGTTTGCTATTTTTCCAATAAACCCATATTAATTTATTATTTTTCTTTTCGATGTTGTTACTAACTTCGGTATAATATATATATTATCATGCATTATTTATATGGTTATACATTATTTATATGGTTAATTAGTTTGTACCAGTTTTGTCATTCATTACACTTAGTGTATGTTGTAGATTTATAGTCGGTAATGGAAGGCATATATTTTAATTTTATTTTGGTTAAATATCAAGGAAAACCCCTTAACTTTTAAGGATTATCAAATAACCCTCTATAACTTTGAAAGTATCGGAAACACCTATAAGTTTAGGATTATCGAGCCACATTTAACTTTGAGATTTCATCGAAATCCCCTAAACTTTTAAGGATTATCAAATAACCCTCTATAACTTTGAAAGTATCGGAAACACCTATAAGTTTAGGATTATCGAGCCACATTTAACTTTGAGATTTCATGAAATCCCCTAAACTTTTAAGGATTATCAAGGAAAGAAAAGTCACTTGTAGGGAGTTTTCGATAAAATTTTAAAGTTAAAGGTGATTTTCTAATAAAATATTAAAGATAAAGGGGTTTTCGATAATACCTATACTTACATGGGTTTTTGATATTTTGAAGGGTATACCCCCCTAAAAGTTTCTTTTAGGGGGTTTTCGATAATCCTTAAGGGGTTTCCTGATATTTATCCTTTTACTTTTTTTACTTCATTAGGTTGTCAAATTTTCTTTTACAATGGTTGAGATAACCTGCTTATTGTGTGTCTAATATTTTATTTGGTTGTCAAATGATTTAATTTTTTTGACAAAGAGCAATCGCAGGTCAAATTGGAGCTGAGGATTCTGGAAGCTTTAGATAGGTATCCTCTTCCAAATTACAAGATGTTTTTATGAGTACCTTAGTTTTTTAATGGATTTTCAAGATTTTTGTTTTAGTTTTAGAACAATTTAGTTACATTTGAAGATATGCTTTAATTTGATCTCTCTCTCTCTCTCTCTCTCTCTCTCTCTCTCTCTCTCTCTCATGCTCTACTGAAGGAGAAAATGGATACATAAAGATTTCAGGCATAATCTTAAAAAATATTACTTAATTTTATTTTTAACTTGATTAATTCAAAATACTTTTGCAGATTTATGACAATATAGTTTGGACCAATTTATTATGGTTGATTGAGCAAAGCGGGGATTTAGAGAATGAACCTCCAAAGCCTGCTTTAGAGTTCACAATCAATGTTGGAGAGGAAGTGAATCTTGATATTAATGGTATTGAGCTTACTAACTACTTCCTTAATCAAACCATTTTCCTATGAATGATTAATGACCCTCTTTTCCCACTTTTATAACCTGTTCTTTCTAAGCAACTTTTTAATTTTCATGTGTAAATTTTGATTACGGGAGATTGAACAATACCCATGGGTGGAAATTTTATTTTAATTGAAACATTCAATTTCAGTTGTGTTTTGTATGATGATACTATAGCTTCACACATATCTTCTTCTAATGTTTATATTTCTATTTTTATAATTCTTTTATCGAGTTTTAATGGTATTTTTGAACTATAAATTCTCTTTGAAATGTTGCTTTCTTAATTGTTTTCTAAATGAATTTTGTCGACTTAAAATTTTCATATAGCTTCTTGAATAAAATGGCATCTATGATATATCCTTAGATTATTTTATTTATTTATACCGATTTGTTAAACATCCACGTATCTTTTATTTCATCCTTTTTTTTGTGAGCTAATCAAATGTATTATGGTTTAGTTGACAGAAAAGAAATATATAGAGTTGGTAAACATATGTTAGTCCTTAAAAGCCAATACTTTCTTCTTCTCCCTTCTCTTTCCTCCCTGTTTCTCGATCGGAGCTGACCAATGTCAATTGTGGTTGATAGCTCTATAAATCACAGTGATGTAGAAATCTACCGCCATGATGACACTGATTGAACCCTCTGCTGCTATGGCACCAGATAATACTACTGGCCAGAGGTTTATGACTGCTCTTTTCGAAGATGGAAAAGTAAATTTCAATAGAATGCTATCTATTACTAGATTTGGTAATAAATAAATAAATAAATAAAAAGAAGTGATCAATTCTTTTGAGTAACCAAGGCAAAGGGGTTGATCAATTCTAAAGTTATCTTTGATGCATGGTTTGGATAGTTTAAATGAGATGAAGCACTCAGTGCTATTCAACGACTTTGAACATTAGATTTTATTGCTAGCATCATATCCTTAATATTTTTTGTGTATAGTAGGTTTGAAAATGTTAAACAATAATTTGTTCTTCATGCTTTTGTGTTTCTTACCTACTATCAGAAGTATTAGAGCTTTGAAGTTAAATTTTCATTATCTGATGTGGTTATGAGTCATTTATTTATTTGTTTATGACCTGTTTATTTTCTTTGAGTGTACCTATCGGCTTAAAATATGGACAATGGGAAATCTACCTGTAGAATGTTGATTTTCTTTGTTCAAGACTGCATTTCTAGAAGGATGAATTGATTCCTTAATCTGGAGTTGTAGTAATTGAGAGCAAAGCAGTGGCTCGGGCTATACTGGTTGAGAATTTAAGGAGAAAGCTAAATAGAGTAACCTGTGATTGCATGATTTAAATGAGAGAAAACAATAAGCAGAAGTTGTTCATGGTTTAAGTCACTGTATTATTTAGCTTTTGATATTGTAAATAAAGTTTTCTTTTATTGGGGTGTTGAGCCCATATGGAATTGTTTGGCGCTTGCTGATAAGTGGACTTGATTGTCGGTCTTCTGTGTTCGTCTCGGAGGCATTTAAAAGGGCAAAACGAGATTGAGTTTTAGATTGTGAGAGAAGCATGGAAAAGAGATCGGGTTTAGAAGGGATACATTAGACATTTTTATAAACTTCTAATTGATTTAATGTGATATTCCTAAATGGTTCTCTACCCGTTATGTTTCAGAGCAAATTGAGAGAAAATAACAATTTGGTGGGCAAGTTAGTTATTTAATAATTTGAGGGGTATATATTGGATAAACCCTTGAATTTTTATTTTTATTTTTCCTATTTGGTCAACAAAAGAATGTTTTATAAAGCATTCTCCTTCTTCAATAACATGCCTATCAATTTACATATTTTTTAGGAAAAAGTTTTATAATTGATTTTATTTTTGTAGATATTGAAAATGTTGATGCCTAAGATCTAAAAATTAATTCTAACCATAAATGTGAACATATATCTGTTCTAAAATTTTTATACTAATAATTCAAAATTATGCGTTTTGAATTTTTGAATATAATATATCGACATATCATTTATAATATAGTAAGATTGTATTATGTTAGAAGTAATCATTAGTTTTCAATAACCTTTAGCTTCTTTTTGAGTATGCAGACAATGTTCTGTTTACTTTCCGTTCATTATTAGTTAATATTTTTTGTATAAAGTTACTTAGTTGAATGTTTGCAAATGTTGAAGTTATTGTTGCTAATATTTAAATGCAAATAACTTCTATCAACGAGGAGAACATCATTTTCCTTTTAATTAAAATTGACTAATCCGTTTTTAAGTATGTTGAATTCTACTTTGAATAACATGCTAAAATATAGTATTTTGACATGGGTGAGATCGATACAACTGTGCATCTAGAGCAGTGGTCATGCATGGTTTAAGGAAAGAGTAATGAAGAATACTATTTTTCTTTTACTTGAAAGTTATTTGTTCGCGTATTATTTTGTTCTAGACTGCAACTCTTATATACTCATATATTATTTTGCTTTTGTTGAAAGTTATGAACAATTGTGATTCAATTTCCTGGTAAATAAAATTTTAAAACTTTGTAACATTATAATAATATTGAAAAAAAAAATTCAATTCCGTGCATTGCACTGGTCTGAAACTAGTAATAATAAATTGTTAATGCATAAATACATCATCAAAATAGGGATTCCTCCGTGTATGAGATGTTCTGTGTACTCTACGTAATGCAACCACACAATAAACTTATATATTCTTTTCCACGCAACCCTTGTACCCAAATCCTACAACCAATAACCCCCCACAAACCCTTACAAGCATCCTAAGCCCCCATTATCCCACAAACTATACCCCCCTCTCTCCCTTTGTATCAAACACTCATGTAAGCATTAGCACCTTAAAGTAAGAACCAACAATGGCTCTTTTACTATCAAAAAACCTCAAGTCCTTCATCAACACAACCCTCCTCCTCCTCTTCTGCTTCTTCTTCACCTCCCAAATCCGCCTCCGACCACCCCTTCAAAGCCTATCGAGCCCAACAAAGCCCATCTGATCCTCCAAAGCCTTATCATCTTGTTCTCCCTTTCCATCCACCTCCTCCTCCTCCTCTCCTTCTCACCCTCTTCTCCTCTCCCTCCTCCTCCTCCTTCTCCACCCTCCTCCATTCCTCCCTACTTCTTTCCTCCATTCCTCCGCCTCCTCAACCTCTCCCCATCATGGCGTCACCCTCCTCTCCCTCGGCAACGGATCCCCGACGTCTTCGCCTGCATTGTCTCCTTCCGCTCCGGTGCTGCTGAGGTCGGCCTCAGCAGCGTCCTCAGGCGCCTTCTTCGTCTCCTGCGTCGTCGTCGGCGTAATCAACGTCGCCGTCTGCTTATCCTCGTCAGCTTCTTCTTCTCCCACCGTCCGTGTTGACCGATCGAGCTTTGTTCGTGACGTCTGTTTCTTCATCGTCGTTCTGTCTTCTCTCCTGGCGATTCTCGTCGTTGGCAAGGTCAACGTCTACGGCGCTTCGTGCTTCACTTCGCTGTACTTCGTGTACGTGTCCATCGTCTCCGCTACGCATTTTTGTCGAGAAAAACACGAAGAAGAGCTCGTCGCGCCGATTTTGATCGACGAAGAGCTCAATGATCCCGTATCTGTCGACAAAGAATCTTCATCGTCACCGGAACCAGAGCCGGAGCCAGAGCCAGAACAAGAACCAGGAGCATCAAGCGTCACCAGAATAAAAGAATGTGTATTCTACTACATCAACTGGTGCCTATACATTATCGATCTGCCATTGTACTTGCCACGTCGGCTAACGATCCCCGACGTGTCGGAAGACCGCTGGTCGAGGTTTTACGCCATCGCCGCCGCCACATTATCGCCGATTTTCCTCGCGACACTCTGGAATTCAAAAAGAGGAGGAGTGAGCACTAAAGAAGGGCTAACGATTTATCTTTATGCTGCGTTGCTTGGATTAGTGCTGGGCTTAATTGCAATTAACACGACTATTAAATCTAGCCCACCTAAAAAATTCTTGTTCCCTTGGCTCGCTGGTGGGTTTCTAATGAGCGTGCTTTGGACTTACATCATAGCTGAAGAATTAGTGGGTTTGTTAGTTTCATTGGGTTACATTTTTGGCATCAATCCTGCGATTTTGGGGTTGACGATTCTCGCATGGGGGAATTCCGTCGGGGATATGATCGCCAACGTAGCGATGGCGATGAATGGGGGCCGAGATGGAGCCCAGATTGCCATAAGTGGGTGTTACGCTGGGCCGGTATTTAATACTTTAGCTGGGCTTGGGCTTTCGCTGGTGGTTTCGGCTTGGGCTGTGCACCCGGACCCTTTTGTGATTCCTGTAGGCCCCGCGATGTTTGAGATTGTGGGGTTTATGATTGGTGGGCTTTTGTGGGCCCTTGTTGTTTTGCCGAGGAAAGAGATGAAGTTGGATAGGGTTTTGGGGGTTGGGTTGTTGGCTATTTATTTGTGTTTTTTGTCTTTGAGGCTTTCACAGAGTCTAGGACTTCTGTGAACCCTTTTTTTCCTTTTTTTTTTACTTTTTCTTTTTCCTTGATTTTGTTTGTTAGAAGATACTGTGAGGGAATTTTTATGGTCTCCCTTGAGTATGTATAAATAAGTAGTTTATTGCTCAATCCTTTTTATTTTCTCCTTTTTCTTCATTTGCCTATATGCTTTTGGTAAAGGTTAGTGATAAACATATGCATTTGTTTGGTAATGAAGTTACAAAATATAAGTACTCTAAAACTTGTTGATTCTTACCAAATACACTCAAATTACTCAGGGCTTAGCAGACAATAATGTGTTGAAGAACGCAATTCATTCATTCTCTTCACTAAGTAGTGGAGAAATCAATAGTAATTACAATCTTTTATTATATAGTGGATGATTATGATTTGTCTTTGAATGTAAATTAAGAAAGCAATTCATGCATTCTCCCCACATCAAAAAGTAGCGGAGAAATCAGTATTTAATTACAATCGTCTATAATATAGTGGATGTTTATGATTTGTCTTTGAGTGTAAATTAAAAACGCAATTCATGCAGGATATGGTTAGTGCTAAAACTAGAATGAATCGCAATCACCCATTAAACAAACCACTGATATGACTAAAAGTAGTTGTTTCCCCTTTTTTTCTTTTTTTTCTCTTTTTTTTTGTGGGTAATTTAGAGGATCCAATCCCTATACTATTAATGTGGGTTTATATCAATTATGATAGCATGTTTTAGATTTTTGGAAATTTAATTAATTAATTACTTATATATTTATTTATTGTGTAAGGGCATTGTTTTTTTTAAGAGTAATGGCATTTGTTTGGAAATTTTGGTTGTGAGGACATTCTTGAAAGTCGAAGAGTGGTTTTTCGGGATTTTAAGGTGTGAAGGCATGATTTTTTTTTATTTTTATTTTAATGACACTACGATTAATCCTATCAGCACAGCCACACAATAGGTGCATTTTTTTAAAGAATTAATTACATTTTGGTACTCAGATACATGGTGTTATTATACGGGTAATCCCGGAGTTTGCGAATCTATACAAATAATTCTAAGATTACTAATGTAAGTACATAGATGGCCTTAAAGCCTAGATTAAAAACAACTCTCAGGGTTACTCATGTTATTACAACTAGTAACTTCAGGTGATCCATGTAGATACATGAACATCAGGGTCGCCTGTGTAATTACATCACACCTCAAGTTGTTGCACTCATATGTAGTTGTAAAACTCTACAATTTGAACGCGGATGCAAAACCCTCATTTTTTTTACATGTTATGGTATTGCAACAATATTTTGGTATTGCAATTACCTACAACCAAACACTCATCGATATCTTTGGAACAACACAGTCCTCCAACTACATCAATCCAGACACATCTATGATATTGCAATTACATTTATAGTTCCTACGTTCTCTAGCCAAACACACACTGAAGTGCGAGCGGTTATGCTATGATTCGGACTCCAAACGAATAAATCTCTTAACTAGATAGTATAACTCAAAAAAAAAAAAAACACCTTACAAGAGAGTGTAGTATTATTTCCGAATGTGAAACGAATTTTTAGAAAAACAATTGTAGTTGAAAATGGTCAAAACCATGAAAACATCTTTAAAAATAAACTTAAATATTTAGATCCAATAAATAGGGAACCTTCCAGGCTTCTTCTATAGAAGAGAGAAGAAACAAATCGTTTTCCTGCAATACTGCTGCATCATTGAGCAACGTGCAACACACGAGCGAGCCCATGAGCTTCACAATTTACTCGCACAGCTCCAATAAGAGCTGTAGAGGGATCTTTGGATGGGAATTGATGGAGTTTATTTCTTGATCATTGGGGTGAAAAACAAATTTATTGGCCCTTGATTTCGTCTCCTATAGTGTTGTTACTCGCATCTTGTAAAAACATTAATTTGAAAATTGTTTTAAATTTATTGGCCCGTAATTTGTCGAGGCTTCTAGTCCAACAAATTTTCCGAAAATTTGAACTATAGTGTCAGGGTTAGAATTGTGTACTAACATTTTTATTGGGATGTGAAATTTGATCGTATAAAAAAGGTGTTATAAAATCACATCTACACTTTATGACGACATCATGAATTAAGTTATACTCATTCAAACCCATTGAGAGTCGAGACCAGTCAAGATTGAACCTTAATCTTCCGTAGGAATTGAGGGATTGCACTCTGACTCTAATGGTCTGTTTGGCAACTTACCCACTAATTTAGATAAGGACACTAACTCGAATAAGATATTAAAATGTATTTGATAAAAACTTATACAATATTGCACTAGTTCTTTTTTGCTAGAAAAACCTATCTATAAAATTTAGAATTAAAAAAAGAAAAAGAAAAAAAAGAAGCCCTTAAGTAGTTATCTTTAGATCACCTTCATCTTGATTCAATTCTAACCCGGTTAAGACCTCAACCGATTTAGTGGGAAGTTGTCAAACACACCCTGAGACTGTTGTAATACTCGCATGTTTGCTTGACGAGCATTTAACTATCATAAGAGTTCATTAACTGATCAATGCTATGACTGTAAATATGTACCTACTCGTAAATGTAGAGCTCAAAATTTACTTTGATACTACCTTAAGATTTGCTACACAGCATTAAAACTCTGATTTTGTGACGATAGTTAAGTTATCATCTTACAATCTAATACTCTCTAAAAACATTTTAGTATTATTGAAGTATCCCCTGAATGTCTCACATGCCAATCAGCAGATTTGGATAAACAACTATTTGTAATTAAATTTATATAAAAATAAAACTATCAAAAAAAAAAAAAAAAAACTATCAAAACCGAATTACAGAGTGAGCTTAGATTTATCAAGCGAAATGTATTCATTAACAGAAGGTCAGAAGCTATTTTTTATACTTCTATCATATAGCAGTAAGCAAACGAACAACATTATCAGAATCATCTAGCTAGTAACATAAAGTCATAAGCTTTTTTTTTTATACTTCTATCGTATAGCAATAAGCAAAGAAACAACATTTATCAGTATCATCTAACAGAATTATCTAGCAGGTGATAAAAGCAAATCAAGAAATCAAATTTCATAAAAATCAAACAAGAACTTGAAGATTCGTCAATTCAGACCTTTTGAAAGCAAAGCGCGTTAAATAAAAACTACATTCTTTGAGTCCCCAGTCACCTCATACCTTTCTTTGTGCATTTCTTTGTGGTAGTTAACTAACTTTATTTGATGGCAACTCTACAACACATTTCAAATGTAGGAGATTTGCATTACTTGATTAAATGTTATATTCTATATCTTAATGCAAATTCATTATCTTTTTTATTAAAAGCAATGAAAATGATTGAAAGTAGACCCATACAATATTTTTTGTTTGAAAAGAATTTAGTCACCGCCAATATCCCACTTGCATGTTTTCTTAATACCAAAAAATGACTTTCTTCCGTGTTCCTGTACCATTTACTAGTGGTGGACTAATTCAAATGAAATTTTATCAGTTGCTTAAACCAAACTGGTAATGATAGCATGAGAACTTACAACTATGCTTAAGGATAAATTTTGTTTACTTTTACTGCATTAAACGTGTATATAATAACTTACTTGCAAATAGTCGTCTACCCGCATGGCATGAAACGACAATGAGTTGACGATGACCCTTCATACAAAATTGATGCCTTGCCTTTTTCTCGCCATTTCAAATGTATTGAACCTTCTCGAAAATAAACACCAAGCAAACTAGGCCCATGAAGCTCAGCCCAGTTTCTTCATGGAAGTGGTTACAAGACCGACGAATCCTTTGTCTTCGTGAGCGCAACAAATATGTGGACCCAATTTGGACAGGCCCTACATGTATTGGAAATGTATTATATCATGTATACGCGCGCCCAAAAGCATCTCCCAAAGACCAGTCAAATATTTGTTTGAAATTGCGTGGGCCGAAGGATTTGGTAGTTGGGTTGTTGACTATGAGAAAGTATCAAATGGTCATCTTCTCGACATTTATTGTGTACCAAATGGATATCACATCTTAGATCGTTAAATTTAGATATTCGTGCATGGATACAATAATTGACATCTATTTTGTACATATTAAATGTTATAGACCGTCTTCACTGGATATTTTCTCTGTTGCCTATAAGAAAATTTGTATTTTTGTCTTTAAAGCTCTCACAAAGTCTTGAGCTTCTGTGAAATTGACAAGCTCCGTAATTTCTTTTTTCTTTTTCTTCTTTTTTTATTTTGTTTTGAGAATTATTATGAGGGAATTTTATATTCTCCTCTCATATATGTATAAATAAGTAGGTTAGTGCTCAACCCTTTTAATTTCTTCTCTTTCTTTCATTTGGCTATGTTTTTAAGAAAATGTTAAAGTCTTAAACTTCTGCCTGCGTTTACTCACAAGGGATAGAGAACATAATATATATACATACTCTTGCTAACTGTTATCAAATACATAAAATTAAGTAATTAGCAAATAATGATGGGTTGAGGATTTCAGACAATGTCGCATTTGCAAAATATTTATGAAAGTAGACTTTTACTTTAAATTTTATCCCAATTTACGTCCTACTTGCCTAAAATTGTTTAGTTTTCGTCAACATGACGTTATCTAAGTTGACCGCCGTGATACAATTGAAATACTTATCCAAATTTTTACCAGTTTAATGCTTTCGGCTACCCCAATTACTATAGATATACATTTTTTCAAATGAACAGCTCCAGATCTTGAGAAATAACAACGACTATAAGAGGTTTGATTTTTGTACATTTTAGGATATGATAAATTTAAATGAAAATTGTAGATATCAAATTAAGAAGTTAAAAACTGGAAATTTTATGACTAATAAGTAATATTTTTCTTTAATTGATAATTCATATTAGTCAATTTTAGGGCCTTTTAGATATTGCTCCCTTAAATCTTTAATATTTTCAGATTAGTCTCTCAAATCATTGAAATTGCTATTTAGTCACTTAAATTCTTTTAGTTATTTCAAATTAGTTAATTTAATTTTTACATATGCTACTCTTTTAGGATTACATTATCTTCTAGTTTTAGGTATTGTGCATTATTTTAAAAATGACAATAACAAACTATTGTAATTTTAAGTTATGTTTTACCTTTACATGCGAAATAGAGCAGCTAATGTGTATGTTGTGTACATATTATATTCATATTTGTCGTATGCAAATATTAAAATCATATCAATATCTACAGCTTTCAATGTAAAATTTGATTCGTATATGCTTCCGAATATTGCGGATACATATATGAGTTTTTCCTTCTGAAGTAGAACTATCTTTACCCCCTATCAATCTTTAGTAAGCGAATACAGATATGACAAATGTCCATATTGACCCTTTGCACCCCTTCGTTGGATGCACAAGCAAAAGATTTATCCCCTAGCTGTGAGAGCCAGTCACGAAATGCTTTGACAAACTAATTTATATCGCACCGACCTAGGAATTACGTCGCATGTACCGTGCGAACGACCAGTTGCATGCATACATTGCATGGTTCACTTAGCTGGAAGTGCTCGCTCACAGTGAACCAGAATTCTCGGTCGACATCAACGAGAGCTAGCAGAGACAAAATATCCAGCTGATTAATTACTCTATTGGAGTTTACATGAAAATGTAATTCTTCCCCATTAAAGTGTAAATTATTTTGTAACGCATGGGATTTGATGCTAAAACACCCTAAATTTACTATTAATTTATATTCGAAAATTTGTTTCCTTTTCTTATACTTTCTTTCTCCTATATCTTATTGAGCTCTTAAGTTAGGGTGATGGTTTTTGCTTTTTTATTAATGAGTAAACAAATGTCAGAAAGACGGCAAAAGGTTTCGAAAAATATTTAAATTTTTGTGACGTTTATGCCCTGTCTGACAATAGCACATCCATAGGTAGCAGGTGACATGATGATAGATACTATTTTTATTTTATTTAGTACATGCTTATGTGCTATTTGACTTTGGAGTATATCACAGTTTTGTATCTTCCCCAATCAAATTACTTATACATTCCCTATCTTACTAATACATCTTTTATTGAGTAGTAGGTCATCTTGTCCTGCTTTTTTTCCTTAAAAATTGAACATTTCATACCTTGCTGATTTTAACTGATAGATTGTTTCCATATTATCCTTATCATGGGATTGATCGAGTATTTTCCACGTGGTGATAGATTCGATGATATGTGTGATTCTCAGGTTGTCGAATAATACAGAGTTTGAGTTCCTTGGAGGCAGATTGTTATTGGAGCAAACGGATTGCATAATAATATACATGAGATTCTTTTTGGTGATGGAGTAAAGACCGCAGTAGACAAGAAGCTTGGAAATTGTTTAGTCACCACCAATATCTCATTTGGATGATTACGAGACAAAGACTTTTTGTACAAATAAGTGCATTCCATCTTTGTGTCCAAGCTTTTTCGCACTAGCCTTCTTATCATTGTGGTAGTATGACTTGAGGGGAATGATCCCGCATGCAAAATTGATGAGTTTTCTTGCTAGGCATACAAAACTGTTTGCTGGGCCCATAATGAAATTCTTAAAATTTCAAATATCAAACAACCTAAGCCCAATCTGTCCATGAAGATGGCCACTCTTGTCCTTGACTGAGTCCACGAGACCGACATTTTGGATGGGCCCAGTTTGGATGGGCCTAACGCATCTTGGTGATATATTACATCACACGTGCGTCCAAAAGCTTACTCCTAAAGACCAAACTTTTCTCAGATTTCACACGGCTTTACTATCCATGGAAGCAATTCCAAATTCGGGGAATTTTAGGGTGAAAACTACAGAAAGTGGACTTTTAGCTATAACCCCCTGAAGTCAACCATCCTTGTTTTAAAACACCTCACTTTCATATGTTTTTTAGAGAGAAACTTCACTTTTATACTTATTTATAAGGTTTCCTAGTCGAATAGTTTTAGTTAAATACAAATATTATTAGTTCAAAGAGTCTGACACCACCTTGATTTAAGAAAAACCATAAATTGAGGATGCGGAAGTCAACTACCGTAGGAGAAAAATACTAAAAATATATATGTTTCGTCATGCTATCAAAATTGACATCCCTAATATAGAAAGCATTGCTTATCCAAAAATATGGCAATCTTTAGTTTTTTAAAAAATTTCCTCTATTAGTTATTGATTTACAATTTTTCAGCAAGGAACACAAACTATAATATATATAGCATATACAAACTTTAGGATATTAAAGTTCAGTATGAAAATTGCGTATAATCCAACAGAAGTTAGAAGTTGAATACTGAGGGTCACAGGAGAAAGTTTTCTTCTATGACATAAAGGCACTTAAGGGAGTATATTGGAAACATAACTCAATTTTAAGGGTCTATTATTAAAGGAAGCAGGTTTCTTAGGGCAATATCTAAAAAATCACCGAAAGTGCAAAAAAGTGTAAACAAAGTTTGAGAAACTCGACACGTTCATCTACTCTCTCTCTGTAGCCAAAACTAACCCATCCACATTTAAAAGCATCATCGACCTCAACTCCACGCTCTCTTTTTATCCCTCAAAATTCCTGCTGTCTCTCTCTCTAAAAATCATTAAAACCCAAAAAAATTCTCGCCAAAATAAACTCCAACTCTATCTACTCACCAAAACCCATGTCCCCAATTCATCTCTCATCCTCAAGTTCCCTTCTCTCTCTTTAATCTTCAATGGCTTCTCATCTCTCAACTCCAAAACCCCACAAAATTTTCCTAAACATCTCATTCCTCTTCTTAATCTCTCTCTTCTTCACCTCCAATCTCTCCTCCCCCCAAACCCTCTTCAATTCTCATTCAATCAACCCCCAAAACTGCGAAGAATTCGATAATCTCAAAGACCACAAAACAAAATGCTTCTACCTCAAAACCAATAACCCATGCTCACCTCAGGGCTATATTGATTACCTCCACCTCTTCTACTGTGTTTTTGGTGAATACCCATTTATTGGCTACTCAGTTCTAGCCCTTTGGCTACTAGTCCTCTTCTATTTGCTTGGAAACACTGCCTCTGTTTATTTTTGCTCCTCTCTCGAAAGCATATCGAAGCTATTGAAGTTGCCGCCGACAGTTGCAGGGGTTACTCTTCTCTCTTTAGGCAATGGAGCACCCGATGCATTTTCGACAATTGCGTCGTTTGCGAGCTCTGAAGTTGGGGAGGTTGGGCTCAGTAGCGTCCTTGGTGGAGCTTTCTTTGTGACTAGTGCTGTTGTTGGTTTTATTAGTGTTTGTGTTGGAGCTCGATTGATTTCTGTCGATCGATTCAGCTTCATTCGAGATATTTGCTTCTATGTGATTGTTCTCTGCTTTCTACTTGGTATTCTGATTGTTGGAGAAATTGGGGTTGGAGGAGCAATTATATTTGCTTCCCTTTATATTGTTTATGTTGTGATTGTTGCAATTTCTTATTGTTGGAGGAAGAATCGAGGAGAATTCGATGTGCCGTTGTTAGAGAGCATTGAAATAGAAAGTGACATCTTTGTGCCAAAGCTAGAGGTCCAAGAAGAAGAATTCAAGAAGCCAAATTGGTGCATTTTCTTGATGCATTTGCTCGAGCTTCCTCTTTCTCTCCCAAGACGCTTAACGATACCAGATGTATCAGAGGAAAGATGGTCGAAGCCATTTGCTGTTATTTCAGTGACGTTGGCTCCAATTCTTCTAGCTACGCTCTGGAATACAAAGAGTAATGTCTTCGCCTTCGAAGAAAGCTTAACGGTCTACCTCTTCAGTGCGCTTATAGGACTAATTCTTGGTGCTATTGCGTTAGAGACAACAGAGAGCTCGAAACCACCTAACAAGTTTTTGTTCACTTGGCTCGCTGGCGGGTTCTTGATGAGCATCATTTGGTTTTATATAACGGCAGGAGAACTAGTTTCCTTGCTCCTTTCAATCGGTCACGTTTTTAACATCGGGCCTTCGATTTTAGCGGTGACAGTGTTGGCATGGGGGAATTCTATAGGAGATTTGATAGCAAATGTGGCGATGGCTTTGAAAGGGGGTGAAGATGGAGTTCAGATTGCGATCTCTGGGTGTTACTCTGTCCCAATTTTTAACACATTGGTAGGTTTAGGGTTTTCCCTTGTGTTTAGCTCTTGGGGTACATATCCATCTCCTTATGTTGTTCCTCAAGATTCTACAATCTTGGTGACATTAGGGTTCTTGGTGTGCGGGTTGTTGTGGGCACTGGTGATGTTGCCAAAGAGAGGGATGAAGCTTGATAGAGTGTTTGGGATTGGATTGTTGGCTTTGTATTTGTGTTTTCTTTGCTTGAGGATTTGTGATAGTATTGGGTTTGTGAATATTGATAAAATGCTCTTATAGCAGGATATCATGTTTATGGGTAATGTAGTACTTTGGTTTGTAAATGTTGGTGCTTATGAAATGAATGTAGTTTTTATTCATTTATTTCAGAGAGAGTATAAATAAAAAATTAGAGCAATCTTAGATTAATATGTTATATATTTAGTATACCATTAGTACAAGGCTAAATAGCACTTAAATACCTTATAGTTTTACTCATTTATCACTTATATACACTCAGTTGTATTTTATAGTATTTATGTAACTTGAGTTGTTCAAAATTGGCACATTAATACCCTTCGTTATGCAGATGTGAAAACTTTCATTCAAAAGTTCCCATATAACATTCATATGTTAATTTTAGAGCTTTTAACCATTAATATTTATTAAATTACTATTATATCTACCCAAATTCTAATTTAAATGTATTCTAATTCTATTTTTAAAATAGATTTTAGAAATATTTAGTAATGAATTCAACAAACTTAACAAACAAAAATCATAAAAGTAGCATATGAATGTTATATAGGAACTTTCAAATTAAAATTTTCATGTTTGAAAAATGGAGGGTATTAATGTGCCAATTTTGAATAACTCAAGGTATACAAATGCTACGAAATAACACTGAAGGTATATAAATGCTAAAGGAGGGAAACTATAAGATATTTAAGTGCTATTTAGTCTTAATACAATGAATTGAAATTATTGGATGTTTGTAACCATTTCTTTTGTTTGTAAGTAACTTTCTTTCTATAAGTAATTAATTATATTCTTTTGTGATAATATACATGTGGAAGAGATATGTTGAGACAACAATTTTAAAAGTTCATTGGTTGACATTTTTCTGTGCATTTGTTGGGATAACTAGCTTAGGGACAAAGGAAATGTCTTGTTTGATGGTGAATATAAAGTGTTTCTTTTAGCAAGAGGGGTCATTGTTAAGGATTTGTTGGGATAACTAGCTTGTGGACCTGTGCCTTTGTTTTAAAATCAGCAATCAATTTCTAGTGCGACTCTTTTTAGTGTTTGGAGAGTGCCGCTAGTTTTTCTTTAGATTGTATTACAAATTGAGCTGTGTTTAAATATTAGGAATTCTAATAAATTGGATAGTCTTTGATGTTGGCCTACATTATTTGATGAAGAATTTGTTTCAATGATGCTAGACTAACAGAAAGCTGACCTAGTCCATTAGGCAGGGAGCCAAACAATCTCGATCACACAGTCCAAACTCTGCCTTTCATATGAAGGTCGCTATCCAAACCCCATAAATATGGTTATTTATGACAAGGAGTAAATACTGGAGAAGTGGAGATGATCTCTATTATCCTATAATTATTGATTAAAATAGTTCAGAAAGCAAATTCAATAGATTATTTAAGAGTAAGTCTTTTTTTTGGCATTCATATGTGTGTCTAATGGATCAAATACAAGTATTTACTAATCGTTTATTTGCTTATCAAATATTTATTTGTTCGCTAATATCTTCATCATAATTAGATAACAATATCTAAATAATAATTTCAATAATATTTGAAAAATTGAGTGTATTAGTCAAATTAGAATTATCCTAATAAAGTATTTTGTATAAGCTATATAATCAAGTAACCATATTTTACTATATATTCTAAAGAAAACTCGCATTGATGTTCCTACTTTGATAAGAAAACTCCATTTTAGACTTTTGTCATGTTTGGCCCAACTTATTAGGCTCTTAGCCAGGCTAGAATTGGACCACCACTTAACTCAGGTTCAATTCTAGCCTTGTTAAGAAATAAAACATCGCTGGTCTAGTTTCTACCATGTTGCCAAACATAGCCTCAGAATCTAGATTTTTTACGAATACAAATATCAATATCTTACTATTCAATCCTTAGCATGTTTATGGAAGTTGATCTATCAGAAGCATCATGTCACGGTTAACTAGTGAAATCATTGCTACATAAGGTTGTAGATCGCCGACCATTTTCACAGCTCAACTTTGTACTCGATAACGTGCTCCAAAATTAATAGTATGCAAAATCTTTGATATCAATAAGATCTCATGTAAATCTCACATGAGCCCTCCCCCTTGTGTGAGGCCTTTATATTTGGGAAGGTATAATATCACTCTTTATGATGCACTTGTCTGCTGGTGAAAGAATGGAAATCTCAGCAGGGACGATCCTATTCTTTTAAATGACAACCAGAGATGGTTGCTTTTGATACTTTTCTTTCTTTCATAATGGGTGAAAAAAAGGGTAAATTACGCAAAACCCCCATGAACTTCTAGTGTCTCGCACTAAACTCCTATGAGCTTCCAAAGTCACACTAAATCCCCAATGAGTACTTTTGGAGAAAACCATCAATATCTTTTGGGTAAATTACACTAAACCGCCAATAACTTTCAAAATTTTATGTTGTTTTCTAGTTCTACTTTATGGGTATTATCTACAAAATGCATAAACTTATTGGGGATTTTCTACAAAATAGAGAAGTTATTGGGGTGTTTAATGTTATTTTAAAAGTTCATAGGGATTTATTGCAAAACGCTGAAAGTTCATGAGCGTTTCGTGTAGTTTACCCTAGAAATTCACGTAGATGGTTCTACTATAATAAATCATACGTACATAGTGATCATGGATAAGCTTATTTGATTGATGTATTATTTGTGCTAATTTAATATTTTATCCGTGTTGTCCTTTAACTATTGGTACTAATTTTCAATCTGTATTGATTTGTGAGCTGTTTGAATTACCAGGAGTTTTGCACAAAATGATTATTCTATCATAACCTTTTGCTTACTAAAGAAAAAGTATTATGATGTTTCGAACTACATAATAAAATACCACGAACCATTAAAATTTATTAACAAGTAGCTAGGATAAAAAGTCTGAACCCCCCTCTAAAATAGGAGAAAGAGAGAGAGGGGTAATATACAATATAACTGTTGCACTGATACAATGTCTTGATTGCATTGATTTTTTAATTATTTATATTGTTTTTATATATGGTTTAGGGCATATTTGATTGGTTTCTTGAAAACTAAAGAAAAAGAAAACAAGGGGAGGAGATCACTTTTGATGATTTCCACCTATTTCCTTAACAAAATCCATGAAATAGGTTTCCTAAACTTTGGACCACATCACCCAATAAAAGTTTGTCATATCACCCTTTTTCTTAATTTGAAGATGTGAACCAAACAATGATAAAGAAATAATTATAAGAAATAAGTTTTCTATAATCGTTTTCCTTAATTTATTTGTCAACCAAACAGCCCTTAATTCATTGACAGTAGGATTCTTATAACCTCCTTGCTTTCTATATGAGTCTCTATAGGATTTTAATCTGTACTATTTTTATTATCTCCTAGGTCCTACTAAAAAAGATTTAAAATGACCTTTGTCAACAAAGTTTGGTGAGCAACCCAAAAAATATATAATCATAGTAATCAACGAACAAGAAATATCATGCTCGAACACTTGATATGCCCAACATGTGACCATATCACCACCTGACCTAACAAATATCTCAATGTTCTAATATTCATGCCCACACTGACTGGGATTTTTTAATTGATGTATGGACCTTATGGTATCGTGAAAAAGAAATTAAGCTGAGTTGGTAAAATTATCTGAGAGATATTAAGGAAAAAACTAGTAAAATTAACGTTTACGGTCACAGGTGCTTTGGAGAAGAAAACACCCAAAGTCAAAATAATTGACACGTCCTTCCGCGAGAATGATCAAACTGCATTAAAATATCCTAATAATTCCTGGAGTTCAAAAAGTGGCGTAAAAATTTAGAAGCTAGGTCCAGTATATAAAGCAACAATTGCCAAATAAAAATCTACAACGTTTCCTATTATAAAAAGTAAATTCAAAATATTGTGTAATATATAGCCCTATATACTTCATGTATTTCCGAGAGCATGAAAGATAGCTGGATTTTATTGAAAGAAGTTAGAATTTCCAAAAAAATTATTTTCTCACTGTTTTTGTTGTAAACTATCTTAAATCATTCGACATAAATGTAAGGATATGACTAATCCAGAAAAAATTAGCAAAATCAACAACTACTAAAGTTACCCACCGCTTAGCTTTTATTTTGCACTTGTTTTATTTTAGGCTCGGTCCAATTTGACTTTCATTTTTGGGCCTAATTACTGGGCTTTCTATGCAAAATCATTAAGCCTCAAGTTCTGAGCTGATCACAGAAAATAAATTGAGTTTTATGGCTCAACGCATCTAGGTTGGTTCACTTGTAGATTTTGGACCGTGCTTAGGTTGAATTTTGGAGAGAACCTTAGATGCTAAATTTTTTCTTCTTTTCCATGAAACTAGGATTTAATAGATTTGACAAATGGAATCAAACAAATCAACTGAGATATTAGCCACGGAAATATGTGTGTTATAGATCCATTCTATACAAGGATATTCCTCATCCGAATAATAAAAAGCTAAACAAGCATCAATATCGGCCCTCAATGGAGACAAAATCAAGGCGTATAGAAATTGATAGACGGTCCCAAATCCAATTCAACACGCCTCTCTTCACCTTATACATTTTTGTTGTTTTTATTTTTTCCCCTTCAGATTTTATCTCTCGTTATTATGTTGGAGCCATGGTGTCTGATTAGACTGTACATGCTGACTTCTTGATTCTAAAAAAGTATATGTTATGCAGAATAATAAATATGTAATTCTACATGTAGCCAGCCACCCTAGTTTCTATTGTTGGGGATTTTAGTCTCCCTACCTACTATGATCTCCGCAACCCGGAAGCCAACAAACAATCCACAAGATAAAAGTACTCACAATCAAGAAGAAAGAACATCGAGATTTACAGGGAGAACTACAAGAGGAACCACTCAACTCTCGTCTCTCAATCTCTCAACCTCACATACATAATCAACTCTCATATTCTCTCCAAAACACACTCCTTATAATCTTTTGAACGGACAAAGACTAAGAAACCCTCTCCCAATGTTGTAATCTTTTGCACGGATAAAGACTACAAAACCCTCGCCTTTCGCGCAATATTCTTGAATTAGGCTACGCCCTCTACTAACCCTAAATTACAAGAACATTGGCTCTCCCTCCTCTCCTTCTTAGTTTTTCCTCCAATAATAGAAGAATATATATAGGGAAACCAAAACCCTATCTCTAGCCTAACTTCCTAATTAGAATAGGATTCAAACTCCTAATCATGATGAGACCCAATCTCCTAATCATGATAGATCTCTAACCCTATCTAATTCTTATGAAGTTATACAAAGAATCAAAGACATAATCTCAACATATATATATATATATATATATATATATATATATATATATATATATATATATATATATATATATATATATATATATGGACGCTCTTTTATAATTATATTTTGATTATAAAAAAGAAAAAAAAAGAAACCCCTAGTGCGACCGTGGATATAGACAAATTGACAAATCAAGTAAATTTTCCTGTCTTTTATAGTTGCTTCTCATGTGTTCATTGTTTTCTTTCTCGCTCTAAGAATTTTTGTTCCTAGAAAGTATTGCTAGGTTTCATCTCAACTAATTTCCGGTGATATGAATTTGTAGCATATATTGCTGTGACAGCTTAGCATTTATTGATGCTAAACGCGTCCATGCCTAACAATAGCCAAATCTCTTACTTTCATAGTTAGTGTTTTGTTTGCTAATGATGTTCGCAAATAGTATTGCATATATTTAGTATAGATATGATTACATATTGCAAGTTCGTGTACGTCTTTAATGGACCGCGTTTGGGAGCCATCTGCACTGCAAAATGCGGTTGGAGCCCATAATTCTTCTACGTGTGAGGATAATATTAATTATGTTCAAATTTCTTCAAGAGTCTTCGTGTTATGATTTGAATTTGACAAGACCTCAATTTGAAAAGGACTGGCCGATTATGCCGTTGTTATTGCGACATTTAGCACCCCATCTTGAACACTCACGTCATCTGATCTGTTGCTGACTTAATTTTTAAGTATTCATTAGTTTATATTTGATTATTTTTAATTATTTATAGAGATAAGTGATTTTTCATAACATGCAAACTTCAACCCTTGATACTCAGAGCATTAGTTCCCTGTCATGCTAGTAGTTTTATTTGGCTTACAATAAATCATGATTTTTTTTATAACATACTTTTATGTACACTTCATTGTACATCACTTAATTAATTATACATTTAGATGTGAAGTCTGAGCATCGCTATCATTGAAGTTACGATCAGAGAAATTGAGAATTGCATTATGCGACAAAGTATAAAAAAGGAGTGGCTGCTCTCTAGACAAGCTATGAACTAAGAAAGAGCATTAGCTTGGCTCTATGAAGCATGCGGCCATTGCAAGAATCAATGAAGATATTTGCGGACCCCATAAGAGAAAGAGGCATCAAATTAAAAGAGAAAATAATGAAGAATGTGTGGAGTTGATTTGTAAAACGTAAGCATATATAAAGTGAATATACCTTTTTGTTCATTTCTTTCACAATGAAAGAGATTGAGCATCATAGTATTCCCATATGAGAGTTTAAAGTTGTAAAGTTCATACAAGAATCAATATGCTTTAGTATTATAATCCCGTAGCATTCGAAAAGATTATCGTTAGATTATTCACATAACAGTTGAAAGTTTACCCCACACGAAAAGGTTTTGAATCTTTTGATACTACTAGTTAGTAGGGGCACGTGCAATGCACGTGCCAAATTTAATTGGGTCCTTATATAAAAAAATGATATATTTTATATATGCAGAAATTACATTAACAATGATTATATTTACAAAATTAAAATTTATATAGTTATAATAAACTTAGGTTCAAGATAAATTGTGTATAAACCCCACATCTATACCTTCAGTTCCTGTTAACCCCCTAAGCTATTAATTAGCACTTAACACTCTTCCCTTGAGAATTGAGAGGGGGATAAGTTCTAATAAATGAACTGATTGAAGGTATAGATATGTGCGCTTTACCCTTTAGTTTATTATAAAATTATAAATCATTTCCTTTTCTCGGTTGAACTTGTACTGTTTAGAAGTTTTGATATTTTCAGGGTGGTTTTTGTAAAATTTGAATTTTGAGGGTGTTTTTTTATAAATTTTAAAAGTTTTATTGTGTTTTCTGCAAATATCATTTTCTTAGTGGACTTTTTCAAATTTATAAACTTTATACTCTTTGTAAGTTTGGGGTTTTAGGCTTTTTTAATTTTGAATTTTTAGGGTGCTTTTTGTAATTTTTGAAGCTTTTAGGGCGTTTTCTACAAATACCAAAATCTTCATGTTACTGTTTATAATATATAGATTTTGTCTTGTTTGTAAGTTTTCATATTTCGGAGTGCATTTCTGTAAAATTTGACTTTTTAAGGTGTATTTTGCAATTTTGAAACTTCTAAGATGTTTTCTCAGAATTAAAAAATTTCACGTTGCTGTTTATAAGTTATAGAGCTTGTACTATTTATAAGTTTCGATATTTATTGGTGTGTTTCTATGAAATCTGACTTTTTGAGGTGTATTTTGCAACTTTGAAACTATTTGGGTGTTTTCGCAAATTTTAAAATTTTTACGGTGCTGTTTATAACTTATAGATTTTGTACGGTTTGTAAATTTAATTATTTCCGGGGTGTGCTTTCTAAAAGATTGACTTTTTAGGGTGTATTTTGCAATTTTCCAAACTTTTAGCGTGTTTTTTCCAAATTTTAAAAATCTCATGGTGCTGCTTATAACTTATAGATTTTGTACTTTTTGTAAGTTTTGATATTTCCAGGGAGTGATTCTATTAATGTTTGACTTTTGAGCTGTATTTTGTAATTTTAAAAATATTTAAGGTGTTTTTTGCAAAACTCAAAACTTTCAGCTAGTTTTTATAAGTTTTAAATTATAAAATTTTCACTGTTATTAAGGAGGTATTACATGACACACGAAACTACTGTAGCAAGCAACTGTAGCAGTAGCCTCTTTTATTATAGAGTATGATATGATAAAGAATCACTTCAGACGCAAAAATATTTTTAAAACTACTTGCTCTAACATGGGCATTTAGACAACATAGGCAGGTCTCCAATTTTAAAGTTGTATTGGAAAAACTAGAATAAATGAGATCTAATCAGGTTTATTTGATATTTTGACAATGAAGATTTGAACCACAAGACTCTTATTATTGAAAACTTGTTATTGTGATATATGCTTAGATCAAATTATTTAAAAACTTAATTTATGAGTTATAAGCTATAACATATATATGAAATGAAAACAGTTTAATAAATATTGGATAATGAATATTATGATTTAGAAGGAACTCTTGACAATCTACAAAGATCATACTTAGTTTCAAACTATTAGAGTATATGTCCCTTAAGAACATCTCACATGTAAGATGGATGTACTAGGTTACTCATTTTGGGTGGTTGAGTCACCCAGTCACCCCTTAAGCACTTCGGGTGGCTTCAATTCAACCACTCCAAAGATGAAGGATTAAAACATATCGCTCGCGCACAGGATATCATAATTGTTATTTCTGTATTGCATTAGTAGTAAAATAGTTTTTTTAATTATCCCTCCAATGACAAAAACTAGGGAGATAATCCTTCCAAGTAAATGATTCTACCAAAGATTAATCTTTTTATGCTAGACAATATGCTACAAAATTTCATTGCTTCCTAATATGCTTTTGAAGGTGTAGCTCCAAAATCAAGTGCTCAACTCTTTAATCTCATTGTGGGGTCAAATTCGTCTATCTCAACTAGTTGCGTATGAGTGCATCCAATTAAGATAGATAACTTTGCCTTGTATATCGGTCCCGTCAAATTCACCCTACGGGAGGAGGAGGTATCCCATGGGCCGTCCCTATAGGAACGACCCTATGTGAACCGCTGGATCCCCTTGGGATCTGGAAATTTCCAGATCCCAATTCCAGATCCCAAGGGGATCCAGCGGTTCACAAGGGATGGGTGCACCATGGGATACTTTCCGCTATGGGAGAGGGTTTTATTTTTATGTGAGTTCATGGTTTCCAATAGACTCAAGAGTCTATTGTTAATTACCCTTACTGATGAAAGAAACCTTCGATTAAGAGTCAATAAAAGTCATCAAAAATAAGAGAAAACTTGCAAAGGAAGAAAATACAATATTTTTATTATTATTTCTTTAAATGATCATATACATGGCTTAACCAGGAGCATACCCCCAGTATACAGATTTTCATGTAAAATCCTAGACTGGAGATATGGTGGTTAAAATTTGGGTTTGGGTTTAACTTGGAGACGTGAAATGGAATTTGGATTTTGAACCCAGTTTGGAGACGTGGAGGTCAAATTGGAATTTTGTTCCAGTTTAATAACGTGGAGGTTAAATTTGGAATTCAGCCCAGTTTAACGACGTAGAGATCAATTTTGGTATTTTGTTCCAATTTAATAACATGGAGGTTAAATTTGGAATTCTGCACAGTTTAACGACGTAGAGATCAATTTTGATATTTTGTCTAGTTTAAAGACACAGAGGTCAAGCTTGGTATTTTGTTCCAGTTTAACGACGTAGTGGTCAAATTTAGAATTTGGCACAGTTTAACGACGTAGAGGTCGATTTCGGTATTTTGTTCCAATTTAATAACATGGAGGTTAAATTTGGAATTCGGCCCAGTTTAACGACGTAGAGGTCAAGCTTGGTATTTTGCTCCAGTTTAACGACGTAGTGGTCAAATTTAGAATTTGGCCCAGTTTAACGACGTAGAGGTCGAATTTGATATTTGTTCTAGTTTAACGACGTAGTGGTCGGATTTGATATTTTGCCCTAGTTTAATGACGTAGTGGTCGCATTTGGAAGTTCCTCCAGTTTAACGACGTAGAGGTCAAATTTAGAATTGCTCCAGTTTAAAGACATAGAGGTCAAGCTTGGTATTTGCCAGTTTAATGACTTAGGGGTCAATTTTGGTATTTTCCAGTTTAGGGATGTGGAGGTCGAATTTGGTGTTTTCCAATTTAACGACTTAGGAGTCAATTAGAAATTTTGTCCGATTTATCGACATAGAGGTTGAATTTAGAATTTTGTCCAGTTTAACGACGTAGAGGTCATATTTGAAATTTTGTCCAGTTTAACGACGCAGAGGTCGAATATGATATTTTCCAGTTTATGTGACGTAGAGGTCAAATTTGATATTTTGCTCTAGTTTGACGACATAGTGGTCGGATTTGATATTTTGCTCTAGTTTGACGACATAGTGGTCGGATTTGGAAATTCCTCCAGTTTAATGACGTAGAGGTCGAGTTTAGCATTGTGACCAGTTTAATGACATAGAGATCGATTTTGGAATTTGCTCCAATTTAACGACGTAGAGATCAAATTTGAAACTTTGTCCGAATTGTGTATTTGGACTAGTTTAATGACTTAGGGGTAGACACAATCGAATCTTTTGATCTTAAACTTATTGGCACATGTTTTTACACCAGGTTATTTCGAGTGTGTTTCTTTTTACATAAAATATTCTTTCATCCAGTTTAGGGACGTAGAGGTTCGTGTCGAGTTTGGTGACTTTCATATCTTTTTGGATTTGTCTTTTTTATTTTCAATATTTTGAGAGATCAATCTCTAAGTTTTACAGAGGGTTGAATCGCAATTTTTGTAATTTCTGTATTTTAGGGACTAAAGCGCAATATCTGTAATTTTTCACGAGGACCAAGCTGCAATTTTGACCTGAACTGTAATTGATGTATTTTTTAGGGTCTAAATTGTAACTTTCTGGATTGAACTGCAATTTGTATACTTTTCAGGTGCGAACTGCAATTTTCTGGACTGTTTTGTAAAACTGGACTGAAATGTAATTTTTGCAGTTTTCAAGGGTGTAAACTGTAAATTCTGCGCTGTATTGCAGTTTCTGGGCTTAAATACAATTTCTACAGTTTTGCAGGGGGTAAACTACAAGTTCTGGGTTGTTTTGCAATTTTTGGACTTAAATATAATTTTTGCAGTTTTGCAGGGGGTAAACTGCAAGTTTACAGAGATTTGGGGGGTTTTATTGAGTGCCCAAACTCAGAAGGCCTCTTTGTAATATACAAAAGTTGCATATGAGATTGTTTGGGGTATTTGGGATTTTTATGATGACTTATTTGCAATCATTTGGGACTATGGTGATTTTTGTGTACAACAGATTTGAGTTGATTTTTGTTTACAACAGATTTGAGCTGATGCTAGCCATGACAGTTCCTTTATGAAGGGAGGTTTCAGTGTTTTCTAAGACTTAATTTTAAACGCTTAACATATAGAGCCTCTCTTCCGGTTTAGCATTTCAATTTCTTTAGAACAGATGTTGGAATTCCCATCAAACTTGAATTCTTCTCTTATTCAGATTCTTAGAAGGCTCTATAAATTAAACGAGTGGCTATAGCCTTGGATTATTGACAATCAACCTCGTACTGAAGCTAACCGGATTTGCTCAGTAAAGACTTGCAAGGATCTAATGAAATCACAATCCGAAGGTATATATAACTTCCCTTATCACCTGTCTAGCCAAGTTACCACGGATCCCTTTAATTCACGTTTTTGGTTTCTTGTCTCTTCTCTTCTTTTTTTATTTTATTTAATTGTCGGACTCGGTGACGATTCTTTTTGGATTTATTTATCACATCGAATTTTCGATTTAGTCGTTCGTTTCATTCGAGATTTCAATCGCATCTGTGTATATGATTCTTGTTTGCATCACGTACAAATAATTTTTAAAAAAGGAATACGGTGATTTCAAGGGAGGACGGTGCCTCGGGGGTTGAGCATGGTGGCTCGGGGTGAGGACGGTGCCTCGGGTAGAAGACGGTGCCTCAAGGGTTGAACACGGTGGCTCGGGTGAGGACGGTGCCTCAGGTGAGTACGGTGACTCGGGTTGAGGACGGTGCCTCGAGGGTTGAGCACGGTGGCTCGGATGAGAACGGTGCCTCGGGTGAGTACGGTTACTCGGGTTGAGCACGGTGGCTCGGGTGAGGACGGTGCCTCGGGTGAGTACGGTTACTCGGGTTGAGCACGGTGGCTCGGCGTGAGGACGGTGCCTCGGATGAGGACGGTGCCTCGAATGGAATAATTGCAATTACTTTCTTTCTTTCTTTCTTTCTTTCTTTTTTAATTTGCCTCATGTTGTCAGATGATTTGTACGTTGCTGCTTTGATGCAGATAGGAGGGAGACTATAGAACTTTTAGATCTTGTGGGGATTATCAATTGAGAACAACAAAAGATCAGAATATGCCTCACCTAACTCTTGAATTTTTTCGTAAAGTTGCTGAAGCTTGGTTGGGTGGATTGCAGAGGAACTTCAGTGATGGAATTTTACTTCTCATGCAATTGCTGATGGGTGAGATGATTGAGAAGTCTCTCCTTTCTTTTTTTTAATGCTTGTGGTGATCACGGCCAAAGAGAGAAGAAGAGAAGCCTGATATGGATTTTATTTGCTAATGTCTCAGGATCTCTCTTTTTTTTTGGGTTGATGTTAGTGACGTATTTATATAGTAGGAGGAATACCATATAACATCAATCTCCAAATCAAGGTATAATGCTTTGAAATCTTTTGATTTATTATCATCAAGTGAGTAGATAAGCCCCAATCTAATTATTTGGATTTCAAATAATTGATAAGGTGATAATGTATTTAAATTTGAAATTAGAAATTATGGATAAGTATTTAATTAAATCACTGCCTTATCTCCATATTAACAT
This sequence comes from Asparagus setaceus, assembly GCA_012295165.1. Classification (NCBI taxonomy): domain Eukaryota; kingdom Viridiplantae; phylum Streptophyta; class Magnoliopsida; order Asparagales; family Asparagaceae; genus Asparagus; species Asparagus setaceus. The sequence goes on from CM022706.1 coordinate 29,828,658, forward strand.
AAGAAAAAAAAATGACACCAACACTCATTAATTGCATTATCATATAAGGGTAGGACATGGTATATATGATTATTAACCTCTTGAATAATCTCATCAATTTAAGAAAAAAAAAGGCGAAATATCATAACCCCGCCCAACTTTGGATGATTATCAGAAAACCCCTTAACTTTGAAAATATTAGAAAACCCCTTAAATTTAGGGGCTATCAGAAAACCCTCCTTAACTTTGAGATTTTATCAAACACCCACTAATTTAAGGGGGTTTTCTGATAAAATCTCAAAGTTAAAGGGTGTTTTCTGATAAAATCTAAAAGTTAAAGGGGGCTTTTGTGATAATCTCAATACGTAAGGGGGTTTTTCTGATATTTTGAAAGTTAAGGGGGGGTTTTCCGACAATTGTCCAAAGATAAGGGGGTTTTTCTGATATTTAGCCCATAAAAAATAGAAAAGTGCTGACCTTTTTTTGTGTAATTTTCTTCCAAAACAAGGGGCATTACGTATAAACCACCCCCGCAACGGCCGAAATTTTCGAAAACGTACATTCAGCGTCCTGTTTTGTCGGCAAGCAGCAGGCCAATCCCATAAAGACAGCTGTCACAGCTCCCTTCAATCTCCATAAAACGCCATAAATATTCTCTTTATTACCAAACCACCCTACCTTCAAACTGACAAAACTACCCTCACAATCGTGGCTGGCCCACGCGCCAAAGTGGGCCCCGGTTCCCTGTAGTGGGCGGTGAAATCGCCATCACGTGCGCCACGTCCCCACTATCCTTAAATTGACTCAAATATCCCTCGTCGAAGATGTCCCTTTTTTATATCCTCTCTGTTCTTTGTTCAGAATCTGACATAAAATTTTTTTAAAAAAAAAGCTCTCTAAAAATTTCTTTTTCAATCTTTTTATCTTGTGAACAAAGAATCTCTCATCATTCAATCTTTTATTGCTTTAAAAGTTGAAAAGCTTGCTCCTTTTCATCACTGATCTCTGATTCTTTTTGGGGTTCAGAGCTTCTACCTCAAAGTTCCAATCTTTGAGCATACATTGCCTGCAAAACCTCAGTTTCCTCCATTGGTTGCCCATTTATTTGAAATCAGTGACTGATAAATATCCGCCTACTGAAACCCATTTATCAAAATTCTCTCTTTTTCAATATTCATTGCTATTTTTAGCTTCTAACGATGAAATGCTGCCATTTTTTTATATGGGCCTGTTCCATTGTTCTCTGTTCTTCTATTGCCGACGGATTGGGAGTGAACTGGGGAACCCAGGCGACTCATCAGTTGCCGCCGAGTACGGTGGTCCAAATGCTGCAGGATAATGGGATCAATAAAGTGAAGCTCTTTGATGCTGATGATAGCACGATGAGCGCGCTCGCTGGCACGAATATTGAAGTCATGATTGCAATCCCTAACGATCAGCTTGTTGTTATGAACGATTATGATGCTGCTAAGAAGTGGGTTGATCGGAATGTAACTCGGTATAACTTCAATGGAGGTGTCAATATCAAGTGAGTATTTTTTTTAGTTTTATTTTTTAATTATTTTTGAAGATTGTTTTGATTTATTTAGTTGTTTTTTATTCCTGATTTGATTATATTGAATTGTTGTTTTGAATAGTAGTGTTTGCTAGGATATTATGAATTGCTACTTAGAAAGTGGTGATTTGCAAATTTTAGATATGGAAGTTTTATGGGAGGCTTGAACATTTAATGGTCTGAAACTGATGTTCAAAGAATCAGAGTAAAATTGAATTTGGATATAAATATAAGCATAGTAACTTATATTTCAATGAGCATCAGATTCATTGCATTCTAATTTAACTCAAGATGCTGATATATAGGTCTTATTGACTATAAACTACAGTCTACAAGCTGTGGAAAATGATATTTTGTTTTTATTGGAAAAAACAGTATATTTAAAACATTTAGCTGATGTTGTGAGTGTTTTCTCAATACAAATTTGTTTTTATGATTATAAGTTTCAACATGCTTTTGCTTGCATTCATTTTCTCAAATTTATTCACAAATTAAGTCTTACAGTATAATTTTCTTGTGCTTGGAACTATGAAGAAGAATAGTTGGCTATGTTTTTATGAATCCAAAATAAGCTACAAGCAGTTAAAAGTGATAGTTTTTTTATTTTTTTATTTTATGGAAACAGAACATCTAAACATTTAGCTGATGCTGTGAGTGTTTTCTTCAATAAAAATCTATTTTGATGATTACAATTTATAAGTTCCAATATGCTTTGATTTTGACAGGGCATGATTTTCCTTAAATTTATTTAAATTCAGTTACCCCATTACAATCTTCGTATAGGTCTATTGAATAAGGATAAATGAACATTTTACATGAATTCAGTTAGATTCTATACTACAGAGCTTCAATTAAAATTCTACTCTCTTTGCTGATCATAGTCTATTGCTTCAGATAGGAATAGAATTAAATCAAGAAACCATCTAATTTACTGTCAGCCACAAAAGCCTGTTGAAAAATGATTGATTTTTGTAGAAATAGAAAATCTAATACGTTAACCTGATCTTGTGAGCGTTTTCTGATAGAAGTTTGTTTTTATGATTATAGATTTTTCTATTTATTCCAATTTGGTTACATTGTTGTAATCTTCTCATGTTTGAACTATGCAGAATGATTATTGGATATTGTTTCATGATTCAACTTTGATTCTATACTGCGTTCCAATCAAAATACTCAACTTCACTCCATTCTCCATTGATTTCTACTCCATTTATCCAACAATTATCTAATTCATTTCATGAATTCAATTACATTCTACATACAATGATCTTGTTCTCTTCCTTTGAACAACAGATATGTAGCAGTGGGTAACGAGCCATTCCTGACAACCTACAACGGATCTTTCCTCAACACAACGATGCCGGCCCTCCGCAACATCCAGAACGCCATCAACGACGCCGGCCTTGGCGACACCATCAAGGCCACCGTCCCCCAAAACGCCGACGTCTACAACTCCCCGGTCTCCAACCCCGTCCCCTCTGCCGGCCGCTTCCGCCCCGAGATTGCCGACCTCATGACCGAAATGGTCCAATTCTTCCACCAGAACAACGCCCCCTTCACCGTCAACATCTACCCCTTCCTCTCCCTCTATGCCAACCCTGACTTTCCATTCGACTTCGCCTTTTTCGACGGCGGAACCGCCGCCCCTGTCGTCGACGGCCCCATCCAGTACACCAACGTCTTCGACGCCAATTTCGACACCCTCGTCTCCGCTCTCAAAGGCGTTGGATTGGGCAACCTCCCCATCATCGTCGGAGAAGTCGGCTGGCCAACTGATGCTGATAAGAATGCAAGAACAGACCTTGCGGAGAGATTCTACGCTGGACTATTAAAGCGCCTGGCGAATAAGCAAGGCACGCCTCTTCGCCCTGGGGCAGATATTGAGGTGTACTTGTTTAGTTTGATTGATGAGGATGCGAAGAGTATCTCGCCAGGTAGTTTCGAGCGACACTGGGGGATTTTTCGCTACGACGGTCAGCCTAAGTATCCGATGGATCTCTCCGGTCAGGGACAGAATAAAATGCTCGTCGGAGCGAAGAACGTGCAGTATCTACCGAAAACTTGGTGCGTGTTCAATCCGAACACGAAAACAGATTTGAGCAAGCTCGGCGATAATATCAACTACGCGTGCACGTTTGCGGATTGTACTTCGCTTGGATACGGGTCTTCTTGCAATGGGCTCGACGCTAACGGAAACGCATCGTATGCGTTCAATATGTACTTCCAGGCTCAGAATCAGAAGGAGTTGAGCTGTGTTTTTGAAGGGCTTGGGGTGATTACTACGCAGAATTATTCAAAGGATCAGTGCAATTTTATCGTTCAGCTTGCTCCTTCTGCTGCTGTAGTTTGTTCTGTACCGTTGCTCGCGGTGCTTTTGTTGGTGTGTTTTGTGATGGGATTGTTGTTTTGAGGTTGAAAAAGTTGGTGTAAAATTTTTCTTGCTAGGATTTAGGGGGGGTTAGCGTTTGATGTTTATTACTTGTAGTATTCTTATGGAGTTTACACAGTGTTTGAGTGATTTCATGTAGGCACAGAGATCCCAGATGTTGTGATACACTTTTGTTTTGTTTGGTGCAGATTATAGTATAGTTTCACATGCTTATGTTGGGGCTTCTAAAAGCAATGTCATGTGCAGATTTTGTGAGGAAAGAGAATGGAGACAATTGGTGTTGAAATCCTATGGATTAGTAAATTAAATGTGGAGTATAGCAGCAAAAGAAGTGATAAGAGAAAAAAATATCCCCTTCATTTTTCTTAATAATTACTTAATCTAGTTTTCTGATCAATATCTGGGAAATCGAGTTAACTCACTTTTAAGTTAACCAAAGCAACAATGAGTCATTCTTCCATAAATATCTGATCATAGAAGTAATATTGCAACTTTATTTATTATTATTATTGTTATTTATACTGAAAAAGTCTGTCAAATTTTAGACATTGCATGCGAATTGCAATTAAATTAATCTCTGTTGGCCTGGTCTACAATTAAATATCAAATCAAATTAGTCACCGAGACTTGATCACTGATGACCATAAATTTCTGAGTTAGAGAAGAAATATAAATAAGATCATGTCCATGTCATACGTTTACAAATCCCTTATTCAGCTCAAAGAAATCTCAATATCAGAACCATAACTAGCAACTCCACGAAATCTCTGTGCAAATTAATCCCAAATCTTAACTCATCAGGTGTTGAGCTATACTTAGGTACCTGCCTTTAGCAGTACAAGATTAGAGCATTTCTCAAGATACAGGATGCTTTCTTGTGATGAAAAGGCAAATCTATGGACCTTGCAGCTTATTTAAAGCCGATGATCAAGAAAATAACATGCTTTCAAGAGACAGATTAGATGTAGATACCTGCATTTGTGCTGGAGTTGCATCAGCTTGCGACCAAGCAAAGCCATCAATATTTTCTTTAAAATCTGAGATTTTTAATATCGGATTAGTCTTTCTGGTCTTTACAAGTTGGTAACAATCCTGGCTGAATCAGCCAGATTGCTGATTACTTAGCCCAGACTGATCCAAGTCTTTTCTTCTTTAAAACTGTGGAGGGTTTTATGGCCTTATCAATGAGTTGTAATCAGGTTCAAAAATGTCGCGTTAAAAGCGACGAAAACATTTTATCATAAGTACTGTCAAACACAAATTTAAAATGAAAGAGTCTGGTAGTCTGAAATCAACTTATACCACTCTCTTTGCTCCTTTCATTGTGGAATCTAGTAACATCACACCAATTCATTTGTTTCGAGTCATTCTCTCATAAACCTGATCATTATATCGCCTATCATTAAAGAATCTTTTTATCTTATTGGTCCAAGGGAATAAGTATCTGCCTTTTTCAACTTAATTCTCCTGAAAACATTTTGGCTTTTGAAAACCTCTATAACCAATTATGCTGTCACGCTGCAATAAAGAGAGAATAAAGAAAAATAAAATCCCTATGTCTAGCTACAACTGTAAAAGGTACAGTACATATCCCTAAAGGTCACCACTTATTGTAGTTCGGTAGACACAGTGAATATATTTGCAAGAAAGTATGGAGCAAAAACATATGCATACCTAATAAGGGTTAGGCTATACATTCTCTTGAACCTTTGAAAGTGTTTGACATATTCTCAAAATCGAGTCAGGATCGATCTTGGTCCAATTTTCCTTAGGCCAAAAAATATCCACCAATATAAAGCCTGGCTAAGTTGAAATCAGGTCATGATCAATCATGGCCTACTTTTGTAGTGTTCGTCAAACACAGCCTTTACCTCTTGATATAATCAAAATTTCTCTGTTGATTGAAACAGAACAAAGCAAGCTCATGCTGAAACCAAGAGCGCATAATACCAGACTAAAGTTGTACCAGGCTCCTTGTTTCAATTATAGGTAATCTGTAGCCTATGTATTGACATCTATATTGTCAAACAATTCCAAATTAGAGGAATATCCAAATGTTTTACTATGATTTTATCTCGATATAGCAAAGTCTCTGCACTCATTATCTCTTATTAGGTTTAATCCCGTATTAGAAAGAGAGGTTCAAAAGGACATAGATGTTAGAATTCTAGCTACATTTCTCAAAGAAAGGGGACTTGTTGAATTTACCTAAAGTCTAAATCATGACCTAACTAGAAGATATCAAGAGTTCTCCTTAATTCATATACGATGCAAGCTAGTGATGATAGAAATGAAACATTCAGATTAATTATTTGAGAGCATGCCGATAAACAAACAATCTTCGAGTAAAACATTAACTACAGATCCTAACTATTGTTTCAACCTTCAATGCTGAACCCTAATTATAGCCCATTGCTCAAACTTCGAAGATTTAATAGGCATTCAGAAAAGTTAATAAGGGTCGGAAAAAGAAAGAAGCGTGTTTCATCAGCGGAAAACTTATACAGGGAGTACCATTGATTTAAAAATGTCTAAACAAAATCTATCAAGACAAATTCCTGTAATTGATAGATCAATCAGAAAATACACTTATCATTTTAATCTAACAAACCCTCATAAAGCACAAAGAGAATTGGGATAACTACACTCTTCATAATGTAGCAGAAAAAAATTGGAAAGGAGAAAGAAAGGCAAAGGATTGCAAATTTGCAGCTCTCATTTTGAACTATATCTTCCCTTTGAGAAAATACAAATGCATGTAAGTTTGTATATAACATTTCCAAACACTCAGCACACAACACAGGCAGAATGATCACACAAACTCAGTCCACAAAGTTTTAAGTTGGAACTACATCAGAGAATACCATATCATCGTCAATCCAAAAAATTGACAAGATAACAGCAATAAGAACGAAGGAAAACAAACCTAGGACAGCCTTATCAGATTTGCTGCTTCTTGTTTTCTTCATCTGAACTTTTTCTTTACCTTTGCAACAAATTATGCATGACGTTGTGCAAGGACAATCTGCCGAGCCATTTGTTAGATGCTCGGCATCCCAGAGTGTCTGTTGATTGTGCAACCATTTCATGCTCCCGTTGACCCTTGCTTCGATTGTATGGTTCAAATTCTGAGAACTATTAGCTCTATTTAGTAGCATGTTAGGTTTCCATTCAACTTCAACTGAGGCTGGACTTGTAATGATCCTAGAATGTCGTCTGTCGTGATCTCTGAAGTTGGCACTGGAAGTATTGTGAAGAGGCCCATTGAGGTTACGGGGTGTGTAGTATATATTTGCATTATCAATAAGTTGTGGTCTTGACCTCTGAAAAAATCAAGAGAACACAATTAATCTTTAACCAGAATTATAAACATGATTTTGTAGTAGATCATTGGTAGTTCGTAGTTACCACTCTGAGCCATGCAGAGAATACTTATCAAGGTTTATCTATTAAAGTAAGAAGGAAACACTTAAGGCTTCACCTGCATTTAGTGACACAAGATGAACTACCTAGAGGCATACCCTACACGTTGGAACTTCCTAATGCCTATCTACAGGTAGATTGAAGGAAACACAAGTGATCTTAAGCTAACTGCATAACTGCATGATGATATTTTTCTAACCAACAGTCAAGCTACGTAAGAAGTTCAGAATCGAAGTATAACATGCAAGTAATCAAAAATAGTAATGAAGGCTTATAACTGACTAAAATGAGTATCCATGCAAATTGAACAAATTACGCAAAAAAAAAACTCATACCGGAGGACTGCTGGTGAATGATCGGGCAACAATATTTCGTGCAGATAGAGACTCCGAGTGTTCCACGTGTGGTTCACTTAGCTCATCCCTAAATCTTTCAAGATGAACTATTGAACTATCACTGCTTGAAAGAGCTTGGTGACAAAATCCATTTTCGTTTGGTGCACGAAAGCCTCTAATAGCATCCCCCCATAGCCTCCTACTTGCTCGCCTACCATACTCAACATTGCAAGAAGATTTTCCAAGAGACAGTGGAGAGCCAATTGGTAACTCATCACTATCCTCAGCATCTTCACTGTCATCTTTATCAACTTGTGGAGTATTTCTAACAATTATCTTATCAGAATTCGAACCCATGAAGGGACTTGAACATACTTTGCTTAAATATTCTCTCTGCCCGGCTACAATTTTAGCAGTCTGCAATGCTTCAAAAGCTGCACCCCTAACAAATGGCAAATTATCATTCTGGCTTTCCTCCATGACATCAACAATTTTAGCAATTTCTGAACAGATGCTCCTTGAATCCACACACTTCATCAAAAAATTAATCATCTGAATGGCGGAAAGCCGCTTCTGTGAGTTCTTCTCTTTGCCATCAGCAGTTAAAATTCGTAGGCCAGAACGTATGAGGGATCTTGCATAAGCATCGATAATCAAAGAATTATGCTGCAACAGAGCCATAACCAGACCCATATGCGAGGTTGTCTGAGTTTGATTCTCCTCGAGAGCACCTGCAACTTTGAGGCAGACCTCATTGACAACATCATCTGAAGCAAATCTCCAGTTATCAGATTCCACAAGAGCTTTAAGGCACAAAGCAGCTCCTGAAGCAGCATTCTCCTGTGAACCCATCAGTACATTCGATAGAGGCTTAGATAGAGAGCAAACTATTCTTGCCTTCTCATTCTCCAGCATCAAAGGATCAATGCAATACCGAGCAATCGCTGGAACCACTTTGGAGCAAGACTGGTGAAGGGCAAAAGATCCGGAAGTTGATGACAAAGTCTTAACGATGAGATCCATAATGTTGTTGATATATGGAACAATGCTGCGGCCATGGCTTCTGACAAGGACCTCAAATAGAGATATTATACTCTCTCCAGATGGTGAGCTTGGATCTTTGATCTCAGAGGCCCGAGAAAGAAAGATAGGGATGGTTTTAGAGTCCAAATCTTTGACGTAAGATTTGAGTGCCTTCATTGCAGCCCTACGGGTCTCAGGGTCTTTCCCAAGGTTCTCCAGCTCTACGAAGAGCAGTTGGCTTATATTTCTACCCATTTGTGACACTGAAAACATCAAAAGAGGAGGATAAGCAAGATAAATGTCAGTTTGAGAAGTCACCTTATTTGAATTGATTCTGTAAAATGTATAAGAGACTTATTGCGCAAAGCATGAAGGGTCATCAAATAAGCTAATGAAAGAAAATGTCTGCTCTGATTTGCTTCTTCCAGAATTTAATTTATATTTTGGCTATGAAGTAGAGAATGACCACCTAAATAGAACAGGGATCTAGCTTTCTATTATGCACTGGTTACAAAACATTCAGAATCAGAAAATAATCGAGAAGCACGAATCATGAAAACTCGTGATGTGGGTCAGCTCTATTCATGCTGTTTCTTCTAAGAAACACCATGAAACAATCTATGTCACTGAATAACTCCATTTACTAACATGTAAGATATCGATATTTGAAACTGAATGGGATGGATTAATTCATCAAGGAAACAAATACAGCGGTTAGAGTTGACTTTCTCCTATTTCTATTAGGGTTCCATCATAGTGCTGGGAGTCATCAAGGGCGGTCAAATTCATCAGATGGGTGTCTTGCTATTTCTTCTATCTAGACAGCCAAGAACTCAGGACAGTGGGGTGTATCTAAGATTTAAACTCAGGCTAAAGCAACACATCTTTGTTTTAGAATTCCAATTTTCCCCAATGGGTTAAAATGATTCTTGACTATTGAAAACAAAATCGCTGTAAATCAAAATACCAGTTCCTGTTTTGTTACCAATTTAAGCAATCATCAAAGCTATAAAGAAATAATCAAATTCACCAAATGGGTAACTAAAATTGTGCTCTTTCTTCTACAAGAATGTCAAAAAACTCGAAAAGAACCAATCTTTATGGAGAATTTCAAATGGGTTTTTATATAAACAATAGAAAATATATTTCATCATAAGAGAAAGGAACAAACTTCAGGACTGAGAATTCAACAGAAAGGGATAGACTTGATTGCGAGCTGGAGAAGTTGCAATCTTCCTCTTCTCGCTGCCCTAATTCTTCGATTCTGGAGAAATTGAAAAGGAAATCTCGGTGAGCTGTAAGAATTAACGAAGGATTTAGGGTTTTTGTAATAGAGATTCTTGATTTGGAAAGTTTGGAGCGTACCCGGACATTTGAATTGTATTTGCAGAATGCCCCCGCTGTCCTCTGTGTTTTACCACTTTGCACCGGACTGCTTCTGTAATTTTATGATTTTACTTGTGGAAGAAAAGGTTGGATTTGCCCCGTTGACTCGCTGATTCATCTGATTGATAATTAGGCTAAAGAACACTTAAATACCTCATAGTTTCACCAACTTTGCATTTATATACTCTCACTTTTTTTGGCCACATTAATTTATATATCCAGAAACATTTAAATTTTGCATTTTAGTGCCATCTATTTAGCATACATGAAAATATTCCCTTCGAATATTCTCATGTGATGCTCATACGCTAATTTTAGAATTTTTTTTAGCTCTTAGTGTTTTCTAGATTTATTGTTGAGCTTATTCTAACTATATTTTAAACCTGCTCTTATTAAATAGAGTTATGCAAAGTTTATTGGTAAATTCAACAAATATTAAGAGTTAAAATGTACTAATACTAGCTTGTAAATATCACACGGTAATATTCGAGGGAGTACTCTTACATTTGGATAATATAGCACTAATTGTGCAAATTTAAAAAACTCTGGAGTATTTGAGTTTCAGCAAAAACAGAGTGACAATACATAAGTGCAAAGCATGAGAAACTATAGAGCTGATATTCAAATAAGCTCCTATGGTTTATCATGTGATTTCATGTGGTTGACCAATTATTTGGGGAAATTGCTTCTAGCCTCCAAAATAACAACAACTATTCTCCCCCCACCCAAGACTTTTTCAACACTCCCAAAACACCTAAAAGCAAACCCACAATTCTTTTAGCCCTCAAAATACAAAACCCAATACTTTCAAACATGTGAAGACCATAATACCTCTCTCTCTCTCTCTCTCTCTCTCTCTCTCTCTCTAATGATGTCACTGTGATGATTTGAAATGGATTTTGGGGGAAAATTTCTAGTTCCCTCCAATTTTTCCAATGGCGCCGACATCGGCGATGGAACATTCTCAGCGTTCGTTCATGCGGCGAAGAACACTGCAATCTTGAAGACGGTGATGACGAGTTGCGATGAATTCAACGTCGCCGTTCTGAAGAAAAAGGCGGGAACTCCGGCGACTCCCGGTATAATTTTTTCCCTTTTTTTAACTCGTACTTGAATCTGAGTGCTATATTTTTTTTATTTTTTACATATTGTTGTAATTTTTTTGAAATCGATGACTTGAGATTAAAGCAGAGTCTGTAAATTTATATATTGTTGTTATTTTACTGTAATGAGTTTGTTGTTAAGATTATGAAGGAAGGTTACGAGTTGGTTGTGAAGGTTATGAGTTCAGATTAAAGCAAAGTCTGTAAATTTACATATTATTAGTATTTTACTATAATGAGTTTATTATTAAGATTATGAGTTGGTTGTGAAGGAATGTTATGATTTGGTTGTGAATGTTACGAGTTGGTTGTAAAGGTTACGAGTTTGTTGTGAAGGTTACAAGTTGGTTGTAAAAGGTTATGAGTTTGTTGTGAAGGTTATGAGTTGGTTGTGAAGATTACGAGTTGGTTGTGAAGGTTAGTTAACAACAATCACAACCAACTCATTACCGAGCTTCACAACCAACTCTTAACCTTCACAACCAATTCGTAACCTTCACAACAAACTCATAACCTTCACAGCCAACTCGTAACATTCACAACTAACTCATAACCTTCACAACCAACTCGTAATCTTCACAATCAACTCATAACATTCATTCACAACCAACTCATAACCTTCACAATCAACTCATAACATTCATTCACAACCAACTCATAACCTTAACAACAAACTAATTATAGTAAAATAACAACAATATGTAAATTTACACGCTTTGCTTTAATCTCAAGTCATCGATTTCAAAAAAAATTACAATAATATGTAAAATAACAAAAAAATATAGCATCAGATTCAAGCACAAGTTAAAAATGGGGAAAAAAAGTTACACCGGGAGTCGCCGGAGTTCCCGCCTTTTTCTTCGGAATGGCGACGCTGAATCTATCGCAACTCGCCTTGATCTCAATCTTCTTTGTCTTAAACGATCCACCGTCTTCGTCATCACCGTCTTTAAGATCACAGTGTTCTTCGCCTCATGAACGAACGCCGGGAAAGTTCCGTCGCCGATGTCAATACCGTTGGAAGAATTTGGAGGAAACTAGAATCCCCCCCCCAAAAAACCCATTTCAAATCATCACAGTGACATCATGAAAAAGAGAGAGAGAGAGGGTATTATGGTCTTCACATGTGTTGATGTATATAATCACAGTCACTAACCTCGAGTGAGTTTAGCTTTTAAGAGAGCGGAGTCCGCCTTCTCTCCTAATGCCCAGTGACGCTGATTCCAGTCAAGGGACTCGCCTACAGCAGAAAGAGGGACCTGTGGAAGAGGCGGAGTTGGGATCTCCGGTGGTTCCTCCGACGGTCAAGTTAGTAAAGAGGGAGATAGTCTAATGGAGCAGGAATTTTCTCAAGAAAGATCACTTACTTGGTTTGCTGTTCACGTTGCTACTTATACCTAGGGTTGCGGGGGTATTTTCGTCTTTCCGTTGGCTAAGAAACCATTGCTGAGTCAGCCCTCTCTTCCACGTGTGAGCCAGTGATTGGCTGAGCATCTCTCTGTCTGCTACGGTGGCTGGCCTTTACAGGTGTCAAATTGCGGGTAATTTGAGGGTTAGTGTGGTCTATTCGCCATTAATGGGATGTGATTGACTACCAGAATGCATGGGTCCGAGGTGCCTTAAATACCGTGAGAGATGGGGAGTTAAAGGCTGTCGGCGCATTTAATGCGATCTTGATGGGCTCGATGCAAATATAACCGTCGTTTGAGTGGAGGAAGCCACGCAAGATGAGGTAGGTGGGAGCTGAGGCCGGGTGGCCGACTCGCTCGGCCTCTCGGGACGTTCTTCGAGGTAATCAACTGGAAGGGACGCACTGTGGCCGCTGCTGCCGCCCCCGAGGACGGGTGGTCGAAGAGGGTCTAAATTCGCTTCGCATCGTTGGGAAAGGCCGACAATTGGTAGGACGGGGCTATAATGGGTGACGGGTTGGGAGGACGACTAGCATCGCCTTTCGCGTCGTCCGAGCAGACTAGCGGTTGGAAGGTGATAGCTGGTCGCCCCCACGCCGTCCGATGGGACGAGCGACGTGAAATGGCTCCGAAGCAATTAATCAGCAGGGCGGACGACCGTTACCGCCTTTCGCGTCGTCCGCGGGAGAGAGTTGTTGATGGGCCGACTTGCACCGCCTCTCGCGTCGGCTATGGTGATAGTCATTTATTGGACCATGGCGGGGTCGGTAAGTGTCGGCCGCCTTGTGGGTTGGGCGCGGAGGCTCGTGTCTGTTTTCGTTGACAGACAAGCGTTTATCCGTGTCAGTGCCTCGTTTTTCTCCTTAATCACTGGTTAGTGGTTATGACCATAACAGTTGGCCCCTTTCGCTTGGAGTCGGTTGGAAACGAGTCCAAGTGAAATGAATATCGCAAAGATTGGACAGAGAGGGTTCCGAGGGGTTGAACGTTTCATCGATGGGGCGTGGTGATGTCGTGAGGCGGTTCCACGGCCATTGGCGTTTAAGCCTTACGGGTGCGAAGTGGGGGCCCTCTGGTATGTAATTAATTCACACCGAACTATCTTTATGTTATATTAATTTTGTCTTCCTCAAATTAGACCTAAAAATGACATTTTTACACTGTCTCTATTTGATTTAATGCCGGGAAACAAGAAGGCAAAGCTCAAGATGTTCAAGCCCTAGTCCATACAGCTGCCACGTTGCTTGATTTCCCCTTCTCTCATTTCGAATTCATTCAACGCCCTATCCAATTGAGATCTCAAATCCCTCTCCTCTCTCTAGGGCACAATACTTTGAGAAGCTGCAAGAATTGAGGTGGTTTTACTGTTGATGAGTGTTTTAATACGGATGAGTAATAGAATTAGGGGGAAATATTTTCGTCTTATTAATTCCTAAAATAGAAAAAAACGAAAACGACGTGTCATTTAAGTGCAATCAACCCCCTATTGAAATACAAGTCATTAAGGAGAGGTCCAGCAACTCTAATCAAGTGTGAACCCGTTAGGCCCAGGCTCGGCCCAACCCGCTACCTTAACATTACGGGTTACCTTACGATGCTCCGCGGGACACTGGATCAGTCCGGGTGCCTATATATTGCGCTCGAGAAAAATCTTTCGTCATCTTTAAATCTAGGGTTTCTCTAGCCGCTTCTTTTGTGCAATTGAGGCTTTGCCCTCTTTCTTCAAAATCTCGGTTTCTTTTGTTTTTCAAAATTTTTATATTTTAATTAAAGATCTGGCCTAATATTGCAATTGTTTGCTGGTTGATTTCAAAGTGCAGCAAGGAATCTATCATTAGGCTATATATTTCTACCTTTAGCTCTGATCATCCTCTTTTTTTTTTTATAAATAAAGTATAGGATTTATTGGTGACAAGGTAGGCAAATATTTTTATTTTCACAAAATTATTATCTTTATTTTGTCTTGATCTAATCTTTTGGCATAATGTTGGGTGATGAAGAAAATCAATCGGATTCCCAATGATTTTCATTAAAATGATTTCATAACCAGCTACTTCTGACTTCATTATGCCCAATTTAATTATTTTAATTATTTTTGTTTGGTTTTGTAATTTTTTTGATCGTTTGATGCTTTGGGGCCGGTGATGTAAGAATATATTTGCTACTCTTGATGGGTTAGACCCATTTGACGATATATATCCACCAAGATCTCTGAGGCCTTGAATCTTATTCACCCATCATTAATTGTTGTTCAGTTCAAATTAATCATAGATTTTTAAAAAAAAACTAAATATGTATTTTTATTTTGGAGCGCAAAGTGATGAGCTAGACTTTGTCTGAAGTTATTATGTGGATAACAAATATATTATTGCCTTCAAAGTTCTCTGATTGCTATGCTCGTTTTTTTAATTGTTTTTCTACAGTCTAAGAATAGGGTTTGCCCATTTGCTCGATTTAAAACTCTCTTTGTATTAGTATAGCGTAGCCTAGTAAAATTAAAAATCTTACTCTACTCATGTTTAAATGAATTATACAGATTTTTATTCTGTTAATGTTCTGAGTAGTTGTTCTTTAATAAGTTTGTTTAATTATATAATTTTTGATATTTATAAAATTAAAATCGCAGAGGTTAAAAGTTTTTGAAAATTTTTAAGTTTAATTTTAATATAATAGTTAGTTTAACTAATGATAATGTGTTATTTTTACTAATTAAGTCAGGATGGCCGAGTGGTCTAAGGCGCCAGACTCAAGTTCTGGTCCTCGTGAGAGGGCGTGGGTTCAAATCCCACTTCTGACATTTTTATTTTAAGTTTCCGTCATATTATTTTGTAGAATGTTAGCATGTTGTAACACATAGTATATAGTAATTGTACAGCGTGCCACTTTTATCCGCTTCAGTTTTCCCCTCTTTTTTCCACTGTGCGTTAAATGAATGTATTGTCTAATCAATTGGCATTGAAGTCGCAAATTACATTGAATGAAATTCCAATTTTTTAACCAAATAACACGACAATTATAACGCTTTGACGATTCCGCTATGGTTACGTGATGCGTACAATATACAAACAAATGCCAATTGAAATGTTCAGTGAAAATGTTTTGAGGTAATAGAAGCAGAACTGGAAAAGAGATACAAACTTTTCATTTCTACATTGATCTTGTTAATTATGATAAACATTTGCAAATATTTGAAAAGAATTTAAAGAAGGATATTCTTATATGTAACGGAAATTTTTTAATGAAGACCAAATAACACGACTATTTAATATCTTGTTGCCCACGGCTTTAAGCTGAGCATTATGCATCTTCAAGCGAAAGAGGCTTAAATTCTCTTCAATTAGGATAAATTCACATTAGACATATTAGTAGAATTTTGGATAAATGACATGTTACATGTCTTCTCACATTCTTTTATGCTGTGTTTGGATGGGGGGTAAAGAAGGGGGAAGGAAAGAGAATTTTTACTTTAATTTTGTCTGGGAGTTTTGTTGGGAGAGTAAAGAGGGGAAATGAAGGAGAAGCTTTCATAAAACTTTTATGATTTCTTTCCCCTCAAATTGGGGGTAAAGAAGGGAAAGAGAAGGAAAATAAAAGTTATTAATATAAAAGATATATAAAAGATATATTGACTCTCTATCATAATAAATCAATGATTAAGATTCATTTATTTTTCTTCTCTTCTCCTAATTAGAACTCTCAAACAATATAATTTAAGTTCATTTTCATTCCTCTTATAAAACTACTCCCAAATAAGATATTATATTTTCTCTCCCTTTTCTATCTTTCCTTTTCCCATCTTATCTTTCATTTCTTTCCCTTTAGATTTATTAAATGCCATAGCATTAGTGAAAAAAGTCAAAAAGAACACAATTTAAGGTTTAAAATGTACAATATAATCTTTAAAATAAAAATATAGCAAGTTAAAGCTAAATATAGCAACTTACGCAATATATCAATTGCTGAAATACAAAATGAGCTAAAACTAATTCGGTGAAGTATTTTGCTAAGAGTCATTTTGGAAGTAGTTAGGATTTAGAATAAATGGTAGCAAAACTTTATTTATGAACTAGAAACTCTCCTCTGGAAGTGGTTGGGTTTCAAAATGAACCAGGGTAAAACTTTGGATTTATCGGCAGAAAATCTTTTTTTAAAGTGAGTGAGCTTAAAAGTAGATGGGGCATAACTTTGGGTTTGTATGCAAAATATCCGGCTAAAGTTTGTGATGCTGTGACACTAGCATGAAAAAAGGGGAAAAATTTAAATAATGGCTTGAGTATTTAGTTTAGAAATACATTATATGCCTAACCACTTTGAACAAATATATAGTATGTCAAATCAGAATATAACAACTTACATCATAGACCAAACTGGTGACATATAAAGTGAGCTTTACATTGATTCTATTGAATATTTGGGTCTAAGTATGATTTTGAAAGTAGATGGGCTTAAAATAAATAGTGATAAACCTTTGGGTTTTAGGCAAATAAGATAATAGTTTAGCCATTTCCTTATATCATATATAGCAAACCAGCTAAGCTAAGAAAAATTTAGTAACTTACCCCATATTGAAAAAATATATTGGGTCTAAAAACAAAGAGGATCTAACAATAATTGGATAAAATGTCTTGGGTATAAAAATGATTTTCGAAGTGGGTCTAAAAATAGATAGATTAAAAATAAATGAATAAATCTTTGGTTTTTCATACAAAACCACCACAAAATATAGTGATTTTTCGGAGAACCATCATAAATTTTTTATTTTCATAGAACCACCATAAAATATACTAGTTTTTCGGAAAACCACCACAAAAATTTTATTTTCATAGAACCGCCATGAAAATATGAATCTTTTACAAAGTCCCACGAAGTCATAATTTACATCAATATTTTGTTAAATAATAGTATAAAATAACATAAATGCCCATTATGACAAACTTTTAGAGAGATGAGTGGGGGTATTTAGAGGGAATTAAAACTTTTTTGAGGGAGTTAACAAAGTTTTAGAGGGAAATAAGGTATTTTGTTAGTTTGAGAAAATATAATAATAGATTGGTGGGTCCCACCATGATGATATTTTAGAGATTTAGCATATTATTTAGTTGAACATGCTATAGATGCAAAATTATAATTTGGTGGCACTTTGTTATGGATGCATATTTTCATGGTGGTTCTATAAAAATAAAAAATTTGTTGTGGTTCTCTAAAAAACCACTATATTTTGTGGTGGTTCTATGAAAATAAAAATGTGTGTTGGTTTTCGAAAAGCCATTATGTTTTGTGGTGGTTTTATATAAAAACCCTAAATCTTTTCTCATTGGGCTTATTAGTTAAAAAAACATTTTAGAAAGTGAGTGAGTTTAAAAATAAATGATTAAAACTTTGGTTAATTTTAGAAAATCCCACTCAGCTGTGGGGGTCGTCTCAGAAAACCCCCATCAACTATTTTAACTCTAGAAAACCCCCCTCAATTATGGAGTTGTTTTAGATAATCCCCTCAACTTTCAAAATATTATTTATCCCCCCCTCAACTTTTCTCACTTAACCCCCTAAACTAATATAATTTAAATCTAAAGAAACAAATGATTTAAAATGACCATAGTATCCCTAAGACATTATTTTTTTACCATAGTGCTTTTTTTTAACTTTTTGGTTAAAAATAACTTTTATTTTATTTCCCCTCTTCTTATTCCTCCATCTTTATTGTTAGGTTTACGTGCAAATCAATTTTTTCTTTTTGAAACATTAAACTTTTTTATTTTCTGTTTATCCATGCTTATAATGTTTGAAACAATTGAAACTTAAATTTTTTTAAGATTAGTTTCCTCATCAAAACCCATCGAATCAAGTCTAATATTTTGATTGGGTTGGGTTTTAAACTCACATGAATTTTTTCAACCAATGGTATTTTAGTCATTGCATATTTCAAATTAATAATATTAGGGGGGTTATTTAAAAAACTAGAAAGATAAAGGGGTTTTGTGATACACCTCATGCGTAAGGGGGTTTAGTCATATTTTAAAAGTTGAGGCGGTTATCTACAACAACCTCGAAATTGAGGGGTTTTCTAAAAATAAAATAAATGATTAAAACTTTGGTTAATTTTAGAAAATCCCACTCATTTGTGGGGTCGTCTCAGAAAACCCCATCAACTATTTTAACTCTAGAAAACCCCTCAATTATGGAGTTGTTTTAGATAATCCCCTCAACTTTCAAAATATTATTTATCCCCCTCAACTTTTCTCACTTAACCCCTAAACTAATATAATTTAAATCTAAAGAAACAAATGATTTAAAATGACCATAGTATCCCTAAGACATTATTTTTTACCATAGTGCTTTTTTAACTTTTTGGTTAAAAATAACTTTTATTTTATTTCCCCTCTTCTTATTCCTCCATCTTTATTGTTAGGTTTACGTGCAAATCAATTTTTTCTTTTTGAAACATTAAACTTTTTTATTTTCTGTTTATCCATGCTTATAATGTTTGAAACAATTGAAACTTAAATTTTTTTAAGATTAGTTTCCTCATCAAAACCCATCGAATCAAGTCTAATATTTTGATTGGGTTGGGTTTTTAAACTCACATGAATTTTTTTCAACCAATGGTATTTTAGTCATTGCATATTTCAAATTAATAATATTAGGGGGGTTATTTAAAAAAAACTAGAAAGATAAAGGGGGTTTTGTGATACACCTCATGCGTAAGGGGGGTTTAGTCATATTTTAAAAGTTGAGGGCGGTTATCTACAACAACCTCGAAATTGAGGGGGGTTTTCTAAAAATAAAATAGCTGATGGGGTTTTTCTGAGACAAGCCCTATAGTTTAGAGGGGTTTTCTATAATTAACCCTTAAAACTTTTCTCATTGGGCTTTAGGCAAAAACACTCATTTGGAACCTGGCGGTTTTGAAACAAATGGGAGCAAAACTTTGGTTTTATAGGTTAGGCATTTGCTTATACCAACTAAACAAATGAGTAAACCTTTGGGTTTATAACTAGAAAACTCTCTTTTTCTTTCGTAAACCCAAACAAAATTAGGGTTTATACCCAAACAAAATTTATAAGAAAAAAGAAAAAGAAAAAGAAAAAAGAAAAACAAGAAAGGAGCACATTCTTCCAGAGTGAAACTTAATTAGTAACACAGTTTCAAATAGTGAAAATTACTCCAAATTACCACGTGGTTAAATTCTCCCTCCCTCTCAAATTCCAAATTACAACACACAACTTTGACAATGAAAACGTCTTCAAGCAATGCCATCAATCTCACTCGTTCCTCTTACAATTCCTTCCTCCAACTCATCGCATCCTCACTTCAGAGCCTCTAATGCTCTACCCATCTCCAAATTTCTTCAATTTAAGACTTTATTTCCTACTATTGAACATTCATTTTCCTTACTTATTCGCCATCATCAAGCATTTGTTTGTAGATTTAGCCATTCGAATGGAAAAAGTGAAGGTAACCCAGTTGATAGAATCACCCAAAATGATGCATTTTCTATTCTCTACTCAATGGAAGAGTCTGGTGTTTCACCTGATCACAACACTTACGCTTACCTCTTAGATTGCTGTTTGAGTTCTGGTTCGTTAGTAGATGCAAAAAGGATTCATGCAAGGATTCTGAAGGTGGGTTTTGGAAAAGATAGCACCTTGTGCAATAGGCTTATAGATTTCTACTTGGGTTTCGGGGATTTTCTCGATGCGATCAACGTGTTTGAAGAAATGTCTCATAGAACAGTTGCTTCATGGACCAGTATCATTTCTGGGTTTCTCGAAAGAAAGGAACATCATCAAGTTTTGGCCATTTTCCCGAGAATGTTGAGGGAGTGTAGGGATCCTAATCCTGTCACTTTCGCTAGTGCTTTGAGAGCTTGTAGTGGAAATAATGTCTATTGGCATCTGGTTCAACAAATTCATGCGAAGATATTCCGACATGGGTTTGTTGGTGATCCTATTGTTGGCAATCCATTGATTGACTTATATTCAAAGAATGAATGTATAGATTCGGCAATGTTTGTCTTCGAGGAGTTGTTTTCTAAGGATAATGTTTCATGGGTTGCAATGGTTTCTGGATTTTCTCAGAATGGTCTTGGAGAAGAATCACTAAATGTCTACTGTCAAATGCATCAATCTGGGATTCTTCCGACTCCGTATGTTTTATCTAGTGTTTTAAGTGCTTGTGCAAAGTGTGAGCTATTTGAGAATGGGAAGCAAATCCATGCTCAAGTGCACAAGTGGGGATTTTACTCGGAAACATTTGTAGGCAATGCACTTATTAGCTTGTATTCACGCTATGGAGCTCTTCACTTGGCACATAGAGTATTTACTGAAATGCCACGACATGATGGAGTGACTTATAACTCAATGATCTCAGGGCTTGCACAACATGGAAATAGTGAAAGTGCTCTGAAGATTTTCGAAGAGATGCAACATTCCAGCTTCAAACTAGACTCTGTGACTATTTCAAGTCTTTTGACCGCATGTGCTGCAATTGGAGCTATTGAGAAAGGGAAGCAGCTTCATTCTTATGTGTTAAAGGCAGGGTTGTCTTCTCACTACATAATTGAAGGATCGATTCTCGACCTCTATGTAAAGTGTGCAGATGTTGAAACCGCGCACAAGTTTTTCAACACGACAGATAAAGAAAATGTTGTTCTGTGGAATGTGATGCTTGTGGCTTATGGTCAGGTGGGTAATTTGACAGAGTCCTTCGATCTATTCTACCAAATGCAAGTCAAAGGCTTGGAACCGAACCAGTATACATATCCAAGTATACTGAGGACATGCACTTATTTGGGAGAACTTGATCTTGGAGAACAGATTCATACGTTAGCAATAAAGACCCGTTTCAATACAAATGTTTATGTTAGTAGTGTGCTAATAGATATGTACCGAAATGTGGAAGGTTGAGCAGTGCAAAGCAAATCCTTGAGAGAATCACAGAGAAAGATGTCGCCTCGTGGACTGCCATGATTGCTGGCTACGCCAGCACTAATTTTGTATTGAAGCTCTCAAAACATTTGGAGAAATGTTAGCTCACGGGATTCAATCAGATAATATTGGATTGGCAAGTGCAATTAGCGCTTGCGCTGGAATAAAGGCAATTAAGCAAGGAGCACAGATCCATGCTCAAGCTTGTGTTTCTGGTTATTCAACGGATAACTCAATTGGAAACTCGCTCATCAATCTTTATGCTAGGTGCGGTAAGATTTCAGAAGCATATTCTGCATTTCAGACTGTTGAGCCTAAGGATGAGATATCATGGAATGGACTGATATCAGGATTTGCACAAAGTGGGCATTGTGAAGAAGCTCTTAAAGTGTTTGTGGACATGGACCGTACAGGTATCAAAGCAAATTTATTTACATTTGGGTCTGCAGTTAGTGCTTCTGGTAATATGGCAGATATAAAACAAGGGAAGCAAATCCATGCGAAAATGATAAAAACTGGTTATGACTCTGATATAGAGGCTGGTAATGTTCTAGTTTCACTCTATTCAAAATGTGGAAGCTTAGAAGATGCCAAAATGGAGTTTTATGGGATGACTGAAAGGAATGAGATCTCATGGAATGCTATGATCACGGGTTACTCACAACATGGACATGGCTATAGAGCCCTCGAGCTTTTTGAGCAGATGAAGAAAAAAGGGTTCAAGCCAAATCATGTAACATTTGTGGGTGTTTTAGCTGCCTGTAGTCATGTGGGTTTAGTGAATAAAGGCCTTGACTACTTCAATTCTATGAGTGAGGAGCATGGACTAATTCCAAAACCAGAGCACTATGTTTGTATTGTGGATATTCTCGGTCGAGCTGGACTGTTGAATCGCGCAAAAGAATTTATAAAGGATATGCCCATTGATCCAGATGCTATGATATGGAGAACTCTTCTCAGTGCTTGTACAGTTCATAAAAATGTTGAAATTGGGGAATTTGCAGCTCAACATCTTCTGGAGTTGGAGCCCCATGATTCAGCTACTTATGTTCTGTTATCAAACATATATGCAATTAACAAGAAATGGGATTGTAGAGATCGAATAAGGAAGATGATGAAGGATAAAAAAGTGAAGAAAGAGCCAGGGCGTAGCTGGATTGAGGCGAAGAATGAAGTACATGCATTTTATGTTGGCGATAGATTACATCCTCTAGCTGATAAGATTTATGAATATTTGGAAGATTTGAATAATAGAGCACTTGGAATTGGGTATAAACAAGATAAGTATCGTCTACTTAATGAACTTGAGCAAGAGCAGAAAGACCCAAGTGCATATATTCACAGCGAAGCTTGCTGTTAGTTTTGGGCTTATTAGCTTGTCTTCACAAGTACCCATCCGTGTAATTAAGAACCTTCGCATATGTAATGATTGCCATACTTGGATGAAGTTTGTCTCGAAAATTGAGGGAAGAGTCATCATACTGAGAGATGTTTATCGGTTCCATCATTTTGAAGAGGGCAGCTGTTCATGCGGAGATTACTGGTGAAAGAAGATAATCGAACAGAAATGGTAATGAAAATACTTTTAAACCGTTTTTTTAATCATAGACAGTTCTTTTTTTTGTTAGAGATTAAAATTAGTACAGCTCTGTAAGTTATATTGAGTTACCAACATGATATATTCTTTATGATACTCTCATATCATACCTTCTTCTGTACAATCAAATTCAAAATGTTGGACTTGTGTCCAAATTATTTAATTTGAAGAATGCCTAGTTCTTTTGACATGGCTGGTAGATTTTATCAATATTATTTACAGGCTAAACTACTTTAAGTTTCAGCATTCGATTAGTACTCTAAAACATTCGATGTAATATACATATTTAAGATGGGAAAGGTCATCAAAAGCCAGGTTTAATACCGCCTTCATTGGTTTGCTAGCTGACCTTCAGATTACAGCTTTCAGACTTGGCTAATAGAAAGTTGTCTAAAGATAATATTTGACCGGTGCATGAGATGTTAATCTACAAAGGTCTCAAGATGATAGTCTGCGAGCATCAATGCACTGAAGGGCTCCATCCAAGTAAGAACTATTTATAGCTCATTATTTTTACATTTGTGCGGTTCTATTCATATTGATCTCAGATTCTCACTATCTCACATTTATTGCCAATTAGCTTTTTAAAACCAACATTATATGAAGCTAATGATATTCAAGTTGTTCATCAGGCTTAGGATAACCT
Organism: Asparagus setaceus; assembly: GCA_012295165.1. Taxonomy (NCBI): domain Eukaryota; kingdom Viridiplantae; phylum Streptophyta; class Magnoliopsida; order Asparagales; family Asparagaceae; genus Asparagus; species Asparagus setaceus. The sequence continues at coordinate 29,852,430 of CM022706.1, forward strand.
GTATTCAAGTTTCCAGGCTAATATTTCACAATATTGTTTAGAGGTATCCTCTTCTCCTTCAAAACTATAATTCACAAGCTAATTATTTCTCCGGTTATCTCGAATAAAGACAAATGTAACCACCTGTATTAGCTTGCAAGTTACAGTTAAGTAGGATCTGTATTGACAAACTGGACCAGGTTTATAAAAATTTTGTAGAAACAGAATCAGGTTTAGAGACACAGAACAAAACCAAGATTGATCCATCGATAGATTTTTTGACTTCCAAAAACTACTATTACATCACATACTTTATTCTTCCACTCTATATCTCTGATCTCAATTAACACAAAATCATCCAAAGCTCTATAGAGTGATTTCAGACGATTCCACCGTTCGCTCTTATCACCTGACCATTAACCCATCCTGCTTCATCTGTACAAAGAAATCCAACTACAGGTGCTACATCCTTAGTCTCCCCAAGCCTCTCCATTGGATTTAAAGATGCCCTTTTAATATCCTCTTCACTCTTCCCCTCAAAGAACAAGTCAGTAGCAATCGCCCCAGGCGCCACACAATTCGCAGTAATCTTCGTTCCTTTGAGCTCCTTTGCCAGTATCTTCACCATTGTCTCCACTGCTGCCTTTGAGGCTGCATATGCACCATACTTCGTGAATAGCGCTCCAACCAAAGAAGTCGATATCATAACAATCCGCCCACCACCACCACGAACGATTCTATTAGCAGCTTCTTGACAGCAGAGGAATGCGCCACGAGCATTGACGTTGAAGATGGCATCGAAGTCTTCTACAGGTATTGATGAGATAGTTGAGTATTTAGAATCAATAATGCCTGCAGAATTGACGAGGATGTGCACTGGAGAATTAAACGCTTCTTCTGCACGGTCGAAGAGGGTTTTGGGTCCTGATGGATTGGATATATCAGCTTGGACTGCGATTGCTCGAAGATTGGTTGAATTTGAATTTAGTTCTGATACGAGGAGATCTGCTTGAGTTGAGTTGGTGGCATAGTTGATGACGAGGTTGGCACCGAGGGAGGAGAGATGGATGGCGATGGCACGGCCGATGCCGCGGGATGAGCCCGTGACGATTGCGACTCGGTCACTGAGAGGAAGAGCCATTGAGGATTTTGTGTTAGAATTTGAGAAAAGAGAGAGTGTTGGAAGAGAAGTTGGGACTGGTTGGTGTTGAAAAGAAAGAGAGAAGTTGTTAACACTTATACCTCATGTAGAATATCAATAAAAGGAAAATTCTAATAAAAATAGAGCATCTAATAAAGTAAAATTCTAAAGAGAAAGATACAATATTAACTAATAGATTGCTCTGAACACCTTCAGCAAATAGTATAATATCTTCTAGTAGTTTGGATTGAAGGTAAAGGTAACTTCACAGAAATGAGGGTCATGTTCAAATGTAATGAATGCTGCAGGTTGAGCCGTCACCGATGTCGGCTGACTTGAAAAGTGGCCAATGAAATTTTGACACTTGCTGGTGTTTGGACGAGAAATTAGTGGTTCAGTTTATGGTTAACCATGTTCTTATGCTAGAAATAACTTTCCCTAATACTTTGTTCTTTTTTTGTGGTGTTCAAAAACTTTTAGGGGCTGATTTAAATTAATTAGTGCAGTATTTATCAAGTCTCCTCTTTTTCTTTTTCCCAACAGTCTATTTGGAAGAGTGCAAGTTGGAGAAGTTACATAAGGAGATCAAATCCATCCTATTTCCTTGCATGAAAAGGTATAGGTGGTGTCCAAGCTATTAGGAGAATAATCCCTGTTTTTATTATTTGCTAAGTGGTTTGATTTTCATATTTTAGTAACCCCCTAAGAACTTATCATATCGATAGCCTTCACTGGAGAGTTTATGATGGCTAGTCAGTAATTTTGCTTTGTTCAACTTGAAAAGAGTTGGCTTCTTATAGATTGTAGTCTGTAAAATTTGGTCTACCTTCGCTCTTTCGAGAACTCAAATTTCCTAATCTCGTCTCATACATTATCATTTAAAGAATTGGACAAAAAGTGAAGAAAATTCGAGAAATTATTTGTTAAATTTTCTTGTATGTCCTGTTGTACAAATGCATAACTATTATTAATACACATCTTGATCCTTCATACAAGGTATCTAGTGGTGATTTAAGTCACTAATTACATAATCATGCCTGGTGAAACCATATGCTAAATGTAAATGATACGTCAGTGATTCAAGACACCAACCAATGCATCGACTCTGATAGATAATCATGACTCTTAGTTCTCTTTTCATGAAACTGGCTTAGTAAAATACTAAATACATGGTTGGCTACAATTACTGACCTCATAACTTCTTGAATGGTGACTTTTATCAGAGATCAGTGACTCAGATGATCATTCCTATAGTATTTGCATTGAACTTCTCCTCCTGTTCATCTACTTGCTGCTTTGAATTTGACTAGATCGGTTAATCTTTTTGCTCCGTATGAAGAATTCTCTCCGATTCTTATAAGCTAATCGTGAACAGGTGAAATCGCAAAAGATTCTAGAACATTAAGAGCGTTTCCTGGTCTCCAACATCGCCACATTGGTTGCCAACTGAACTTCAAAGCATCGACATTATGGAGAGTTTTAGTTATAGACTTGTACTGTTCTTTCACATTGCTATAAACTGCTCATATTTATCGCCAATTAGCTTTTCCATATTGTTTTCGGAGATCTTGTGGACTGCGAGAACCACATTTCTGAAGAGCTAAATGATATTCAAGTTTCCAGGAAAATCTTTGGGATGATTATGTAAGTACCCATCATTCATTTTTACAGGATAGTATTTCAGAGTATTGTCTAGAGATACATGTTTGCCCTTAGAAGCTGTAATTTTTAACCTAAAATTTTCTCAGATCATCTGGAATAAGCACAAATTGTTTGATCCCGTGTTCCATTAGAATTTTGGTTGACACTTTGTCGCGTATCTTGAAAATGTTGCCTGGTCAATTCTTAGTATGTATAATTTGAGAAAGAACATGATCTGTAATGATATCTAAACATGAGAGGGAACAAAACTGTGATGAGAATAAATCCTATATATGTTCATGAACACCTGTTTTAGATTGCAAACTTGCAGTTAACTGTAAATTGGGTCTGGCTTATAAACACTTTGTAGAACAAATCAGGTTTATAGACATAGAACAAAACCAACATGAATCCATCAATAAAAGATTTAAAGTTTAGTAGTACATCACACACTCAATTCTTCCACAGCACAAGCCAAGTGAAAAAGTTCCAGTCTAAATCAAACATACCCACCATTAGCCCTAATCACTTGCCCATTAACCCATTCTGCTTCATCCTTGCAAAGAAACCCAACCACGGGCACCACATCCTTAGTCTCCCCAATTCTCCCCATTGGATTCATATCTTCGACCCTCTTGATATCCTCTTCAGTTTTACCCTCAAAGAACAACTCAGTCGCAGTCGGTCCAGGCGCCACGCAATTCACAGTAATTTTCGTTCCTCTGAGCTCCTTCGCCAATATCTTCGCCAGTGTCTCCACCGCCTTTGATGCTGTATATGCACCATACTTCGTGAATAGCGCTCCAACCAAAGAAGTCGATATCATAACAATCCGCCCACCACCACCACGAACGATTCTATTAGCAGCTTCTTGACAACAGAGGAAGGCCACGAGCATTGACGTTGAAAATGGCATCGAAGTCTTCTACAGGCATAGAAGAGATAGTCGAGTATTTGGAGTCAATAACGCCCGCAGAATTGACGAAGATGTGCACGGAGAACCGAATGCTTCTTCTGCACGGTCGAACAGGGTTTTAGGTCCTGATGGATGGGATACATCGGCTTGGACTGCGATGGCTCGAATATTGGCTGAATTTGAATTGAGTTCGGATGCGAGGAGCTCTGCTTGAGTTGAGTTGGTGGCGTAGTTGATGACAAGGTTCGCGCCGAGGAGGAGAGGTGAACCGCGATGGCTCGGCCGATGCCACGGAAGAGCCCGTGACGATTGCGACTTTGCCGGCGAGGGGAAGGGCCATTGGGATTTTTGTTTGGATTTGAAAAAAATAGAGAATGGAGAGTGTTTGAAGAGAATTTGAGATTGGTTTGGATTGAAGATGAAGATTAATTATAGAAGATGATGGTTATGTTGGAAGACAATAATATAAGTGTTGCAGGTTTAATCGTCAGCGCTGCTGTCAGCAGCTTGATAAAATAGCCAATGGTACAGTAAATTGTCAACCATAGTGGCTGCTAGAAAAAATTGTCCCTGAATCTACTTTATTATCTTTTGTTCTGTGGTGCTCAAAATTTCTAGCGGTTGCTTTCCACTGATTAATTTTAGGGGAATAATCCCTTTCTTTTTTAAATAGTTGATAATAAGTTTGATTTGTTTTTTTTGTAAACCTGAGAATATGACATTTAGGCTACCTCGTGTCATTTTTATAGAGTTTACTGATTCCATTTTCTTTGTTGAGCTCAAAAAGGGATATTGACTTGGGATTATGTCTTGGTTGTAAAGTTCCAGGAAATTATTGGAGTAAATTTCACAAACCCCCCCCTAACTTTGGCCATATTTGAGATAACCCCCTAGCTATTTTAAGTCCACAATACCCCCTGAACTTGAGAGATTTTGCACATAACCCCCTGAACTTCCTTTGTTCCACTTAACCCGTGATGATTTTTCACTTTAACCCCTGATGCAACATCGTGAAGTCTAAAGTCCATATGCTTAACTTGCCCAAAAGGCGAAAATATCTCAATTGTCTAAAAATTAATGGAAATGATAAAAGGATAAAGGGGTGATTCTTTCAGGACCCAAAACAATTTGTATAAAAGTGGGCGCCAATAATGAAAATAATTATGACCTTCACCATTTTTTAACATGAATTATCACTATGTCAGAAGTATACAAAGACACATACTTCAATAAGTTACAAAGTGGAATGCATCCTTGGTCTCTACTTCTTTCACGGACAAAAGGTATTAGGTTATTCTATGTTTACATGTATTGAATCCTAGCAATAATGTATTTTATTATGTTATTGGGTTATGGATTGAGGAGTGGCCAATATTAATATTAGTCAAAAATCAAAATTTTTGCATATTGAATTGAATTGAATGATCGCGGTGACAAATTTGGATCAATTTATTTCCCCATTCTGACCTACCTTCCAATAAACAAGGACTTCCTAAGGAATATTAAGATTTTTCCTTATTATTTACTTCAAACTGCTAGTTACCTCCTCCACTAGAGAGTTTATGATGTTTAGTCAGCAATGTTACATTATTCAACTTGAAAAGAGTTGCCTCATTTAAATTGTAGTTTGCAAATTTCTGTTTGTCTTCTCAGCTTTCAAGAACTCCGAATTCCTGATATTCTTCGTTCATTGTTCCAGGTATACAAGGTATGAAGCTGACAGTCTGCAAGCATCAACGTCCTAGAGGCCATTCGAGTAAGAAACTGTTAATCATCTCGTTTTAGCTAGCCTTATTTCACCGATCTCTTCATATTGATTGTAAACTGTTTCATATTTACTGCCAATTAACATTTTCATATCGTTCGAGACCTTACGGATTCTGGCAAACCCAAATTTGTATGAAGCTAAATGATATGAAGTTTTCTTGCAAACATGTAAGAATATGCCTGTATATGTTTATGAACACCGATTCTAGACTGCAACTGGCAGTTAACTATATGAATTGGATCTGAATTTGACAAACTGGATCAGGTTTATGTACATTTTGTACAACAAAATCAGGCTTCTAAACATAGAACAAAACCGAAATCAACCCGTCAATAAAAATTTAAACTTGCAAAACTAGCGTTACATCCTATACTTTATTCTTCCACATTATGTCTCTTGACATATCATTCAACACAAAATCACCCAACACAACAGAAACCTAAGGGGAAAAAAGGGTTAATTGTCGATAGACCTCCCGTGGTATCGTTATTTTGAACTTACTATTGTTGGCAATCCATTGATTGACTTATATTCAAAGAATGAATGTATAGATTCGGCAATGTTTGTCTTCGAGGAGTTGTTTTCTAAGGATAATGTTTCATGGGTTGCAATGGTTTCTGGATTTTCTCAGAATGGTCTTGGAGAAGAATCACTAAATGTCTACTGTCAAATGCATCAATCTGGGATTCTTCCGACTCCGTATGTTTTATCTAGTGTTTTAAGTGCTTGTGCAAAGTGTGAGCTATTTGAGAATGGGAAGCAAATCCATGCTCAAGTGCACAAGTGGGGATTTTACTCGGAAACATTTGTAGGCAATGCACTTATTAGCTTGTATTCACGCTATGGAGCTCTTCACTTGGCACATAGAGTATTTACTGAAATGCCGACATGATGGAGTGACTTATAACTCAATGATCTCAGGGCTTGCACAACATGGAAATAGTGAAAGTGCTCTGAAGATTTTCGAAGAGATGCAACATTCCAGCTTCAAACTAGACTCTGTGACTATTTCAAGTCTTTTGACCGCATGTGCTGCAATTGGAGCTATTGAGAAAGGGAAGCAGCTTCATTCTTATGTGTTAAAGGCAGGGTTGTCTTCTCACTACATAATTGAAGGATCGATTCTCGACCTCCATGTAAAGTGTGCAGATGTTGAAACCGCGCACAAGTTTTTCAACACGACAGATAAAGAAAATGTTGTTCTGTGGAATGTGATGCTTGTGGCTTATGGTCAGGTGGGTAATTTGACAGAGTCCTTCGATCTATTCTACCAAATGCAAGTCAAAGGCTTGGAACCGAACCAGTATACATATCCAAGTATACTGAGGACATGCACTTATTTGGGAGAACTTGATCTTGGAGAACAGATTCATACGTTAGCAATAAAGACCCGTTTCAATACAAATGTTTATGTTAGTAGTGTGCTAATAGATATGTACTCGAAATGTGGAAGGTTGAGCAGTGCAAAGCAAATCCTTGAGAGAATCACAGAGAAAGATGTCGTCTCGTGGACTGCCATGATTGCTGGCTACGCTCAGCACGAATTTTGTATTGAAGCTCTCAAAACATTTGGAGAAATGTTAGCTCACGGGATTCAATCAGATAATATTGGATTGGCAAGTGCAATTAGCGCTTGCGCTGGAATAAAGGCAATTAAGCAAGGAGCACAGATCCATGCTCAAGCTTGTGTTTCTGGTTATTCAACGGATAACTCAATTGGAAACTCGCTCATCAATCTTTATGCTAGGTGCGGTAAGATTTCAGAAGCATATTCTGCATTTCAGACTGTTGAGCCTAAGGATGAGATATCATGGAATGGACTGATATCAGGATTTGCACAAAGTGGGCATTGTGAAGAAGCTCTTAAAGTGTTTGTGGACATGGACCGTACAGGTATCAAAGCAAATTTATTTACATTTGGGTCTGCAGTTAGTGCTTCTGGTAATATGGCAGATATAAAACAAGGGAAGCAAATCCATGCGAAAATGATAAAAACTGGTTATGACTCTGATATAGAGGCTGGTAATGTTCTAGTTTCACTCTATTCAAAATGTGGAAGCTTAGAAGATGCCAAAATGGAGTTTTATGGGATGACTGAAAGGAATGAGATCTCATGGAATGCTATGATCACGGGTTACTCACAACATGGACATGGCTATAGAGCCCTCGAGCTTTTTGAGCAGATGAAGAAAAAAGGGTTCAAGCCAAATCATGTAACATTTGTGGGTGTTTTAGCTGCCTGTAGTCATGTGGGTTTAGTGAATAAAGGCCTTGACTACTTCAATTCTATGAGTGAGGAGCATGGACTAATTCCAAAACCAGAGCACTATGTTTGTATTGTGGATATTCTCGGTCGAGCTGGACTGTTGAATCGCAAAAGAATTTATAAAGGATATGCCCATTGATCCAGATGCTATGATATGGAGAACTCTTCTCAGTGCTTGTACAGTTCATAAAAATGTTGAAATTGGGGAATTTGCAGCTCAACATCTTCTGGAGTTGGAGCCCCATGATTCAGCTACTTATGTTCTGTTATCAAACATATATGCAATTAACAAGAAATGGGATTGTAGAGATCGAATAAGGAAGATGATGAAGGATAAAAAAGTGAAGAAAGAGCCAGGGCGTAGCTGGATTGAGGCGAAGAATGAAGTACATGCATTTTATGTTGGCGATAGATTACATCCTCTAGCTGATAAGATTTATGAATATTTGGAAGATTTGAATAATAGAGCACTTGGAATTGGGTATAAACAAGATAAGTATCGTCTACTTAATGAACTTGAGCAAGAGCAGAAAGACCCAAGTGCATATATTCACAGCGAGAAGCTTGCTGTTAGTTTTGGGCTTATTAGCTTGTCTTCACAAGTACCCATCCGTGTAATTAAGAACCTTCGCATATGTAATGATTGCCATACTTGGATGAAGTTTGTCTCGAAAATTGAGGGAAGAGTCATCATACTGAGAGATGTTTATCGGTTCCATCATTTTGAAGAGGGCAGCTGTTCATGCGGAGATTACTGGTGAAAGAAGATAATCGAACAGAAATGGTATTGAAAATACTTTTAAACCGTTTTTTTAATCATAGACAGTTCTTTTTTTTGTTAGAGATTAAAATTAGTACAGCTCTGTAAGTTATATTGAGTTACCAACATGATATCTTCTTTATGATACTCTCATATCATACCTTCTTCTGTACAATCAAATTCAAAATGTTGGACTTGTGTCCAAATTATTTAATTTGAAGAATGCCTAGTTCTTTTGACATGGCTGGTAGATTTTATCAATATTATTTACAGGCTAAACTACTTTAAGTTTCAGCATTCGATTCGTACTCTAAAACATTCGATGTAATATACATATTTAAGATGGGAAAGGTCATCAAAAGCCAGGTTTAATACCGCCTTCATTGGTTTGCTAGCTGACCTTCAGATTACAGCTTTCAGACTTGGCTAATAGAAAGTTGTCTAAAGATAATATTTGACAGGTGCATGAGATGTTAATCTACAAAGGTCTCAAGATGATAGTCTGCGAGCATCAATGCACTGAAGGGCTCCATCCAAGTAAGAACTATTTATAGCTCATTATTTTTACATTTGTGCGGTTCTATTCATATTGATCTCAGATTCTCACTATCTCACATTTATTGCCAATTAGCTTTTTAAAACCAACATTATATGAAGCTAATGATATTCAAGTTTTTCATCAGGCTTAGGATAACCTGCATTCAAGTTTCCAGGCTAATATTTCACAATATTGTTTAGAAGTATCCTCTTCTCCTTCAAAATTATAATTCACAAGCTAATTATTTCTCCGGTTATCTCGAATAAAGACAAATGTAGCCACCTGTATTAGCTTGCAAGTTACAGTTTAGTAGGATCTGTATTGACAAACTGGATCGGGTTTATAAAATTTTGTAGAAACATAATCAGGTTTAGAGACACAGAACAAAACCAAGATTGATCCATCGATAGATTTTTTGACTTCCAAAAACTACTATTACATCACATACTTTATTCTTCCACTCTATATCTCTGATCTCAATTAACACAAAATCATCCAAAGCTCTATAGAGTGATTTCAGACGATTCCACCGTTCGCTCTTATCACCTGACCATTAACCCATCCTGCTTCATCTGTACAAAGAAATCCAACTACAGGTGCTACATCCTTAGTCTCCCCAAGCCTCTCCATTGGATTTAAAGATGCCCTTTTAATATCCTCTTCACTCTTCCCCTCAAAGAACAAGTCAGTAGCAATCGCCCCAGGCGCCACACAATTCGCAGTAATCTTCGTTCCTTTGAGCTCCTTTGCCAGTATCTTCACCATTGTCTCCACTGCTGCCTTTGAGGCTGCATATGCACCATACTTCGTGAATAGCGCTCCAACCAAAGAAGTCGATATCATAACAATCCGCCCACCACCACCACGAACGATTCTATTAGCAGCTTCTTGACAGCAGAGGAATGCGCCACGAGCATTGACGTTGAAGATGGCATCGAAGTCTTCTACAGGTATTGATGAGATAGTTGAGTATTTAGAATCAATAATGCCTGCAGAATTGACGAGGATGTGCACTGGAGAATTAAACGCTTCTTCTGCACGGTCGAAGAGGGTTTTGGGTCCTGATGGATTGGATATATCAGCTTGGACTGCGATTGCTCGAAGATTGGTTGAATTTGAATTTAGTTCTGATACGAGGAGATCTGCTTGAGTTGAGTTGGTGGCATAGTTGATGACGAGGTTGGCGCCGAGGGAGGAGAGATGGATGGCAATGGCACGGCCGATGCCGCGGGATGAGCCCGTGACGATTGCGACTCGGTCACTTAGAGGAAGAGCCATTGAGGATTTTGTGTTAGAATTTGAGAAAAGAGAGAGTGTTGGAAGAGAAGTTGGGACTGGTTGGTGTTGAAAAGAAAGAGAGAAGTTGTTAACACTTATACCTCATGTAGAATATCAATAAAAGGAAAATTCTAATAAAAATAGAGCATCTAATAAAGTAAAATTCTAAAGAGAAAGATACAATATTAACTAATAGATTGCTCTGAACACCTTCAGCAAATAGTATAATATCTTCTAGTAGTTTGGATTGAAGGTAAAGGTAACTTCACAGAAATGAGGGTCATGTTCAAATGTAATGAATGCTGCAGGTTGAGCCGTCAGCCCTGATGTCAGCAGCTTGAAAAAGTGGCCAATGAAATTTTGACACTTGCTGGTGTTTGGACGAGAAATTAGTGGTTCATGCTAGAAATAATTTTCCCTAATACTTTGTTCTTTTTTTGTGGTGTTCAAAAACTTTTAGGGGCTGATTTAAATTAATTAGTGCAGTATTTATCACGTCTCCTCTTTTTCTTTTTCTTTTTTTCTTTTTCCCAACAGTCTATTTGGAAGAGTGCAAGTTGGAGAAGTTACATAAGGAGATCAAATCCATCCTATTTCCTTGCATGAAAAGGTATAGGTGGTGTCCAAGCTATTAGGAGAATAATCCCTGTTTTTATTATTTGCTAAGTGGTTTGATTTTCATATTTTAGTAACCCCCTAAGAACTTATCATATCGATAGCCTTCACTGGAGAGTTTATGATGGCTAGTCAGTAATTTTGCTTTGTTCAACTTGAAAAGAGTTGCCTTCTTATAGATTGTAGTCTGTAAAATTTGGTCTACCTTCTCTCTTTTGAGAACTCAGATTTCCTAATCTCGTCTCATACATTATCATTTAAAGAATTTGACAGAGAGTGAAGAAAATTCGAGAAATGAATTGTTAAATTCTGTTGTACAAATGCATACCTAATATTAACACACATCTTGATCCTTCATAGGTATCTAGTAGTGATTCAAGTCACTAATTACATAATCATGCCTGGTCAAAACATATGCTTAGTGTAATGATACATCAGTGATCCAGGCACCAATCAATGCATGGCCAAATCATGTGCTAGATGTAAATGACTACTATCAATATTTGGATTTGATGTCATTTGAATCCAAACATTGACTCTGATAGATAATCATGACTCTTAGTTCTCTTTTCATGAAACTGGCTTCGTAAAATACTAAATACATGGTTGGCTACAATTACTGACCCCATATAACTTCTTGAATGGTGACTTTTATCAGAGATCAGTGACTCAGATGATCATTCCTATAAGTATTTGCATTGAACTTCTCCTCCTGTTCATCTACTTGCTGCTGTGAATTTGACTAGATCGGTTAATCTTTTTGCTCCGTATGAAGAATTCTCTCCGATTCTTATAAGCTAATCGTGAACAGGTGAAATCGCAAAAGATTCTAGAACATAAAGAGCGTTTCCTGGTCTCCAACATCGCCATCATTGGTTGCCAACTGAACTTCAAAGCATCGACATTATGGAGAGTTTAAGTTATAGACTTGTACTGTTCTTTCACATTGCTACAAACTGCTCATATTTATCGCCAATTAGCTTTTCCATATTGTTTTCGGAGATCTTGTGGACTGCGAGAACCACATTTCTGAAGAGCTAAATGATATTCAAGTTTCCAGGAAAATCTTTGGGATGATTATGTAAGTACCCATCATTCATTTTTACAGGATAGTATTTCAGAGTATTGTCTAGAGATACATGTTTGCCCTTAGAAGCTGTAATTTTTAACCTAAAATTTTCTCAGATCATCTGGAATAAGCACAAATTGTTTGATCCTGTGTTCTCATTAGGAATTTTGGTTGACACTTTTGTCCTGTATCTTGAAAATGTTGCCTGGTCAATTGCTTAGTATGTATAATTTGAGAAAGAACATGATCTGTAATGATATCTAAACATGAGAGGGAACAAAACTGTGATGAGAATAAATCCTATATATGTTCATGAACACCTGTTTTAGATTGCAAACTTGCAGTTAACTGTAAATTGGGTCTGGCTTATAAACACTTTGTAGAACAAATCAGGTTTATAGACATAGAACAAAACCAACATGAATCCATCAATAAAAGATTTAAAGTTTAGTAGTACATCACACACTCAATTCTTCCACAGCACAAGCCAAGTGAAAAAGTTCCAGTCTAAATCAAACATACCCACCATTAGCCCTAATCACTTGCCCATTAACCCATTCTGCTTCATCCTTGCAAAGAAACCCAACCACGGGCACCACATCCTTAGTCTCCCCAATTCTCCCCATTGGATTCATATCTTCGACCCTCTTGATATCCTCTTCAGTTTTACCCTCAAAGAACAACTCAGTCGCAGTCGGTCCAGGCGCCACGCAATTCACAGTAATTTTCGTTCCTCTGAGCTCCTTCGCCAATATCTTCGCCAGTGTCTCCACCGCCGCCTTTGATGCTGTATATGCACCATACTTCGTGAATAGCGCTCCAACCAAAGAAGTCGATATCATAACAATCCGCCCACCACCACCACGAACGATTCTATTAGCAGCTTCTTGACAACAGAGGAAGGCGCCACGAGCATTGACGTTGAAAATGGCATCGAAGTCTTCTACAGGCATAGAAGAGATAGTCGAGTATTTGGAGTCAATAACGCCCGCAGAATTGACGAAGATGTGCACGGGAGAACCGAATGCTTCTTCTGCACGGTCGAACAGGGTTTTAGGTCCTGATGGATGGGATACATCGGCTTGGACTGCGATGGCTCGAATATTGGCTGAATTTGAATTGAGTTCGGATGCGAGGAGCTCTGCTTGAGTTGAGTTGGTGGCGTAGTTGATGACAAGGTTCGCGCCGAGGGAGGAGAGGTGAACCGCGATGGCTCGGCCGATGCCACGGGAAGAGCCCGTGACGATTGCGACTTTGCCGGCGAGGGGAAGGGCCATTGGGATTTTTGTTTGGATTTGAAAAAAATAGAGAATGGAGAGTGTTTGAAGAGAATTTGAGATTGGTTTGGATTGAAGATGAAGATTAATTATAGAAGATGATGGTTATGTTGGAAGACAATAATATAAGTGTTGCAGGTTTAATCGTCAGCGCTGCTGTCAGCAGCTTGATAAAATAGCCAATGGTACAGTAAATTGTCAACCATAGTGGCTGCTAGAAAAAATTGTCCCTGAATCTACTTTATTATCTTTTGTTCTGTGGTGCTCAAAATTTCTAGCGGTTGCTTTCCACTGATTAATTTTAGGGGAATAATCCCTTTCTTTTTTAAATAGTTGATAATAAGTTTGATTTGTTTTTTTTGTAAACCTGAGAATATGACATTTAGGCTACCTCGTGTCATTTTTATAGAGTTTACTGATTCCATTTTCTTTGTTGAGCTCAAAAAGGGATATTGACTTGGGATTATGTCTTGGTTGTAAAGTTCCAGGAAATTATTGGAGTAAATTTCACAAACCCCCTAACTTTGGCCATATTTGAGATAACCCCCTAGCTATTTTAAGTCCACAATACCCCCTGAACTTGAGAGATTTTGCACATAACCCCCTGAACTTCCTTTGTTCCACTTAACCCCGTGATGATTTTTCACTTTAACCCCCTGATGCAACATCGTGAAGTCTAAAGTCCATATGCTTAACTTGCGCCCAAAAAGACGAAAATATCTCAATTGTCTAAAAATTAATGGAAATGATAAAAAGGATAAAGGGGTGATTCTTTCAGGACCCAAAAACAATTTGTATAAAAGTGGGCGCCAATAATGAAAATAATTATGACCTTCACCATTTTTTAACATGAATTATCACTATGTCAGAAGTATACAAAGACACATACTTCAATAAGTTACAAAGTGGAATGCATCCTTGGTCTCTACTTCTTTCACGGACAAAAGGTATTAGGTTATTCTATGTTTACATGTATTGAATCCTAGCAATAATGTATTTTATTATGTTATTGGGTTATGGATTGAGGAGTGGCCAATATTAATATTAGTCAAAAATCAAAATTTTTGCATATTGAATTGAATTGAATGATCGCGGTGACAAATTTGGATCAATTTATTTCCCCATTCTGACCTACCTTCCAATAAACAAGGACTTCCTAAGGAATATTAAGATTTTTCCTTATTATTTACTTCAAACTGCTAGTTACCTCCTCCACTAGAGAGTTTATGATGTTTAGTCAGCAATGTTACATTATTCAACTTGAAAAGAGTTGCCTCATTTAAATTGTAGTTTGCAAATTTCTGTTTGTCTTCTCAGCTTTCAAGAACTCCGAATTCCTGATATTCTTCGTTCATTGTTCCAGGTATACAAGGTATGAAGCTGACAGTCTGCAAGCATCAACGTCCTAGAGGGCGCCATTCGAGTAAGAAACTGTTAATCATCTCGTTTTAGCTAGCCTTATTTCACCGATCTCTTCATATTGATTGTAAACTGTTTCATATTTACTGCCAATTAACATTTTCATATCGTTGCGAGACCTTACGGATTCTGGCAAACCCAAATTTGTATGAAGCTAAATGATATGAAGTTTTCTTGCAAACATGTAAGAATATGCCTGTATATGTTTATGAACACCGATTCTAGACTGCAACTGGCAGTTAACTATATGAATTGGATCTGAATTTGACAAACTGGATCAGGTTTATGTACATTTTGTACAACAAAATCAGGCTTCTAAACATAGAACAAAACCGAAATCAACCCGTCAATAAAAATTTAAACTTGCAAAACTAGCGTTACATCCTATACTTTATTCTTCCACATTATGTCTCTTGACATATCATTCAACACAAAATCACCCAACACAACAGAAACCTAAGGGGAAAAAAGGGTTAATTGTCGATAGACCTCCCGTGGTATCGTTATTTTGAACTTACTACTCTTTAGTTGTATTTTTGCAGATAGACTCCCTGAGTGAAATTTGTTTCTTGACAAGTAGAGCTCTTCAGGTAAAAGAGTCAAAAAAGTTTCATTCAGGGGGGCTTTCTGCAAAAATAAAACTAGAGTGGTAGTAAGTTCAAAACAGTGACGCTACAGGGTGTCTATCCACAATGAACCCAAAAAAACTCCATGCTAATCAAAGATGCCCACCAGTAGCCTGAATCACCTGGCCATTAACCCATTCTGCTTCATCCCTACAAAGAAATCCAACGATCGGTGCGACATCCTTAGTCTCCCCAAGCCTCCCCATTGCGTTCATACCTGCTACCCTCCTGATATCCTCTTCAGTCCTCCCCTCTAAGAACATGTCAGTCGCGATCGCTCCAGGCGCCACACCATTCACAGTGATCCTCGTCCCCTCGAGCTCCTTCGCCAGTATCTTCGCCATTGTCTGCACCGCCGCCTTTGATGCTGTATATGCTCCATAAATGGGCACTAGCATTTCAACCAGACTTGTCGTTAACATAACAATTCGCCCACCACCACCGCGAACGATTCTATTAGCAGCTTCTTGACAGCAGAGGAAGGCACCACGAGCATTGACATTGAAAATGGCATCAAAGTCTTCTACAGGCATGGAAGAGATGGTCCAATTTTTGGAGTCCATAATGCCTGCAGAGTTGACGAAGATGTGTACTGGAGAACCGAATGCTTCTTCTGCACGGTCAAACAGGGTTTTGGGTCCTGATGGATTGGATACGTCAGCTTGGACTGCAATGGCTCGAAGAGTACTCGAATTTGAATTGAGTTCGGATACGAGGAGATCTGCTTGAGTTGAGTTGGTGGCGTAATTCACAACGAGGTTGGCCGAGGGAGGAGAGATGGATGGCGATGGCACGGCCGATGCCACGGGATGAGCCCGTGACTATTGCCACTCGGCCGGTGAGAGGGAGCGCCATTGTTGTGATTGAAGAATATAGGATGGGATTGCTGGTGGTTGAAGATGAAAGTAGTTATTGAATAGGATTAGCTATGGTGATTTGCTTATTACGGAGGAGTTAATTTTTTATTTTAATTTTAAACTGCATGTGGGTGTTTGGGGTTAGATTCTTTCTTTTAGTTGAGATTTGTGTGCAGGTTTTGGAATTTAGTGCTGCTGTCAGCAGCTTGTGGGGGGCAATTAATTGTTTTGATGAGTGATCCAAGGTAGAGCTTAAGGTTATCGATAGCGGATAGCGTCGCGTAGCGGTGAGGCATCGCTAAGGCTATTTGGGACTATTGCGGCAAAATAGCGGTAAAAAGCGCAAAGTCAAATAGCGGTCTAATTTAGATATATATAAATATTAAAAAAAAGAAAAATTAAAGAAAAATCTCGAAAATTTAAAAGTGCATACTTGATGATTTAAAGAGATTCTAAATATGAAATAGACATGTAACCGTCACATAATACCGAAGACGACTGGAGGAGTTAAAGAGTCGTCGTCTTCGAGAAGATGAGCTGGGCGGTGAGAAGACTACAGTAGAAGGAGCTCACAGCGAGAGGAAGTGAGAGGAAGTGCTGAGGGAAGTGCCAGAGGCTATGGGAGGTGGCGGGAGTACGCCGGAAATCACAGGAGGCGGTGACATCGATTAGTCCGCAGGTCGGGTTTAATTTTAAAAATAAACCTCAAATTGCTTTTAAATAGCGGTCAAGAAATCGCGAGAGGCGGTGGGATGCAGTAGTTGCAAGTCGAGTTTAATTTTAAAAAAATAAACCTCAAACTGCTTTTAAATAGCGGTCAAAAAGCGGATTTTGCTCGCAATCGCCCACTATTCACCACTATGGCGCGCTATTGGCCGCTTTCTGACGAAAGTGCATATTCCGCAATGTCACCGATAGCGGGCAATAGCGTCGCGGGAAGGGACCGCTAACGCTATTAGCGCCGCTATTGCGGGGCTATTTACCGCTATTTACAACAGTGACTAGAGCTCAGTATTAGTGTGCCTTTCTAATAACTATTAAAGATTCTTGGATCTAGTCTATTTCTTTTTGGCAAACTATGAATAATTTATATGAAATATGATGAAGTATTTTCATTGGAGAAAAGTACTGTTATGTTGGGAAAAGTGACTTGATCTTATTATGGGTCAGTCCTCTTTATTATATAGATAGATAAATTGTTTAAGATTACAAGTTTACCCGATGTGGAACTAAAACACTTCACAAATATATATACCCTTAATACTCCCCCTCAGGCTGGTGCATAGATGTCAATCATGACCAGCTTGTTACAAAGTGCCTCAAACAATGAATAAAATGTGTCACGAGTGTTTGATATTAGAGTAGATTTATTTGTGAAGTGTTTTAGTCGAGATCTGTGAGGGAGGGCGAGAGCGGCTTGCTGACATGGCGGCGGTTGCGAAGTCGGAGGTTGACGTGAGTTTGATGGCTGGTTAGGGCTTTGAAGTTGATTTGAGGAGGAGTTAGATGGGTGGTTAGGATTAAAGGATGAGGTGAATGGTTAGGACTAAAGGATGAGGTGGTGGGGAATCTGATGGAGGGTTCGGATCGGATTAGGGTTTAATAATGGGCTCTGATGCTTTGACACCATGTTATGTTGGAAAAAGTGACTTAATCCCACTGTGGGGTCAGTCCTCTTTGTTATATAGATAGATAAATAGTTTAAGATTACAAGTGAACCCGATGTGAGACTAAAACACTTCACAAATAAATTAATAAGTTTAAGTGGTTGCCAGAGATAACTGTCTCTGAATGCTGTATGTCTAGTGGCTGCTTTCAATTGATTAATGTCGTATTTCTCAAGTCTCCCCTTTTTTCAGATAATTTCGGGAGACTAATAATATTTAGGCAACCTTCTTGTCATTTTTATATAATTGTTGCTCATGCCATTTTCTTTGCAGAACTCAAAAGGCACCTTGGCCAGCATGTGTTGCTCAGAACTTAAAATCTAGGAAAATCTTGTTAGAAAGGTAATCCCTTTTTTTTTTTTTTAAAGGTCGTAGGTTTTGCACTTGAACTTTTATCCAACTCTTCAGACTCTTTACTATGTGGGCTAGGCCTTATGAGATGACCTATCAAGATTACAACAATAATATGTACGATACTAAAAGAGACCGCATTTTCTTATCCTCGTCTCATTCACACTTCATTCTGTTGGAAAAGGTAAAAGGAAACTGTAACTTTTGTCGGAGAGTCCCTGCACCAATATTTTTGTATGCATTAAAATGATCTTTACTCTTTGCTTGGGAATTCTATAAAACTAGGTGCATCAATAAAAGTAATTATTGATCTATACCATTGTTTTAACATGAATATCAACTATGCCAGAAGCACACAAAGATAAATCCTTACAGTAAATTCATCAGATAGTATTAGGTGGTAAACATGAAGAACTTTTATTATGATGGCTACGTCACCAATTCGAACTTATTCCGCTTGAAAAGAGTTGCCTCATCTAGATTGTAGTCTGTAAATTTTGATCATATGCCTTTTCTTTTTCAAGAACTTCAATTGCCTAATATGGTTCATTAATTCTTCCAGGAAAATGGTCTTTGATTCTAATCTCGCGCCATACATTATAATGAATCTTGGGTCACTGGGTGTATCTCTTCTCATAAACATAGGATTAGTGGATGCAAGCATCTGCATTGTGGATTCTGAGTAAATCAAATTTATTCAAAGATAAAATGATATTCAAGTTTTCATGCATCTTAAGAATGATATAAGTATTCAAAACTATAATTTGAAAGCGTATATTTTCTCTGGTCATCATCTGGGGAGGAGTTTACAAATAGGGATGGTTTAGGGGGTATATATGCATAAACCCTAGCTAGTTTTCAAATTTGGAATTGAGTGATAAAACTTAAAACTTATTGGGGTTTTCTAATAAATTTTACTGGGATACTTTGGTTATTTGACTGCATGCGATTTGCACGTCACACGTCAGAACTAACAGGGTTAGTTTTGGGGTTTTCTAACAAAACCCTAATAAGTCAAATTTTCAAACCTTTTGGGGTTTAGGGTCTGTTTGTTTATTTCCCTAAAAGCTAAGAAAATGAAATAAAAATAAAATGAAAACAAAGAAATAGATGTGGGGTCCACATTTATCAATTTTAAGCTCATTTTACAACTTTTTGGGAGGAAATGAGTTTTACTTAAAATGGGCCCCACAAGAACTATTACCTATCTAGTGAGTGGGTCTCACATATACAACATTTCTTTTTTTCTTCTCTCAAGCCAAACCTATGAAATCAATTTTTTGGGGAAATGAGACACACCCACATGGGTTTGTCTCCCCCATTTCTTTGATTTCCTCAAAATTTTTGCCAACCAAACAGACCCTAAGTGAAAACGTCCAAACTTATCTAGAGTTCTGCGAAATTTACCTATAAGAAAGAAAGAAAGAAAAAGAGGGAAAAAATAAAAATAAAAATAAAAAAATTCTGAAGTGATGAAAATGAGGTGTGGGAGACTAGTTCAAAACATCTAAAGATCTGTACTATAATGGTGGAACTTTTGACAAATTCTCTCTAACCCCACGAAATGAAATCGCAAATTATCTCAACAACTCTGCCATTAATCCCTCAACTAACCACCTATTAATCTCCATAAATCGCAAAAATCCCTCAACTAAGCCCCATAATCTCCTCATTTATCTAACTGAAAACCGAACTTCTCACTCCCGTATCTCTCTCTTCCTCTTCTATATAAACACGAGTCCTCACAGCCAAAAAGAGACAGAGAAAGCAAACCCTGCCAGCAAAAAAAACCCACTCAAAATTTGCCATCAGCAACCAAAAAAACCTATCCAAATAAAGACAACTCCGTCCACACAAAAGAGTTAAAGGCAAGAGAAGAGCACAAGGTATCCCACGCACATTTAGCATGCTAAGGTGAATCGACTCTCTTAATTGTGACGCGAGTATAATCCTGCCCAAATGTGCAGGAATATTGATATTTACCTGGATTTATGTGTTTTAAATTATTTGCTGAGCAGATTTTGGATGTTTGCTTTCGGTATGCTGGTATCATTCGACATCCTCAGCGGCGCGTAGAGCGCCTACAAGGTCGACGCATGCGTCGACACGTTCAGCTAAAATGCGGGAATACAACTGCGATAGCATACTGCGAGCTCCTCCCTCGCTATCCTCCATAGACGCCCCTGCAACTGACTGAAGGGCATAACTGCGGCAATTATCAACAAATAACCGATTGCTATACCTGGTATGCGGATGCATCACCAGCCTCATTGCATGCGCCACTGCCTCTCGATCATCTGCCCCTCCGAAAAACACTACCATCACCTCCTTCCTCGTCATCTCCTCTCCCACGACCTCTCCCTCCTCTGTCGCCGCTGTGTGCACCTCGCCTGTTGGATCACTTTCAGGTTAAACTCCCTCACGCCGATCTTCACCGCCCCAATCTTACCATCGAATCTCATCTTCTGATGTTAGGAAACGATGATCACCGTTTCCTATCATCGGAAGGTGAAGTTTGGTGGTGAGATGCAGCTGGTGAAGAACGGCATGAGTGAGTTCAACATGCACGTGCTTCAGCGGGAGGGGTGCATTGTGGTGATATTGGTGGTGGGAGAGGAGATGACGAGGAGGGTAACGGTGGTGTTTTTTGGAGGGGTGGGTGAGGAGAGGTGGTGGCATACGGTAAGGTTGGCGATGCATTCGTGTGCCGGGGTGGGTATAGGGATTGTGATGTACTGATACGTTGATCATCGCCTTATGCATGTACTTCACGGCTTTGCATGTGCATTTACGGAGGGTAGCGAGGGAGGAGAGGTAGTAAGTCGTCGAAGTTGTATCCCTGTATGATAGTGCAAAGAAGAAGCATTGGGTCCCCAGTGCAAATCATCTTCAGTTCTGCACGCATTGTCGACTCTAAATACTCGTCTCAACTCAGTACCTGTAGAAGATTTTGATGCCATCTTCAATACTCACGTCTCCTTTCTCTGTTGTCAAGAATCGGCCATTAGGATTGTTCGTGATGGCGGAGGAGGAATTGTTTTGATGACGGCGTCTCTGATTGGATCGTTATGCTGAAGTTTGGCGCATATAGAGTGAATAAACTGTGTGATGTGTACTACTAGAAGTTGAAATCTTTATTGTTGGATTGATCTTTGTTTTGTTCTACATCAATAGACCTGATTTTGTTCTACAAAATGTTTATAAAAATGATCCACATTGTCAAATTCAGATCCAGTTTAAAGTTAATTGAGAATTGCAATCTAGAGTTTCCAGGCAAATTTTAGGATCTATATACAAAAGTTCCCGCATTCATATTTTCAGGCAAATATTTCAGAATATTGTCTAGAAGTACCTGCTTCTCCTTTGAAACTATAAACCGTAAGCTATTAAGTTTTCTCTGCTCATCTGGAATAAGTACAAATTAATTGATATATTTTGTAGACAACAAAACAAAGATAAATCCATCAATAAAGATTTAACTTCCAAAGATTATTATTACACAAAATCACCCAAAACAACCCTAAACAAAACAAACTAAATTTCAAATAGCTCCACCATTTACTCTGATCACCTGCCCATTAACCCACTCTGCTTCATCCCTACAAAGAAACCCAACTACGGGCACCAAATCCTTAGTCTCCCCAAGCCTCCCCATTAAATTCTTATCCATCACCCATTTGATATCCTCCTCAGTCTTGCCCTCAAAGAACTTCTCTGTCACAGTAGCTCCCGGCGCCACGCAATTAACTGTAATTTTTGTTCCTTTGAGCTCCTTCGCCAGTATCTTCGCCATTGTCTCCACGGCTGCCTTTGAAGCTGTGTAGGCACCAAAAACATTCGGCAACAAGGCTCCAGTCAGTGACGAGGTTATCATAACAATGCGCCCACCTCCGCCACGAACAATTCTGTTTGCAGCTTCTTGACAGCAGAGGAATGCGCCGCGAGCATTGACCTCGAACATGGCGTCAAATTCTTCGACAGGCGTTGAAGAGATGGTCATGTGTTTTGGATTGATAATGCCTGCTGAGTTGACGAAGACGTGCACTGGAGAATTGAATGCTTGTTCTGAGCGGTCGAACAGGGTTTTGGGGCCGGAGGGATCAGATATGTCGGCCTGGACCGCGATGGCTCGGAGATTGGGGGAGTTTGAATTGAGTTCGGATACGAGGAGATTTGCTTGGGTCGAGTTGGTGATGTAGTTGATGACGAGGTTGGCGCCAAGGGAGGAGAGATGGATGGCGATGGCGCGGCCGATGCCACGGGATGAGCCCGTGACGATTGCGACTCTGCCGGCGAGGGGAAGGGCCATGGTTTAGATTGATGAATATGGGCTTGGATTGTCTGTGGATTGAAGATGAAGGTAATCTAATAGAGGCTTTTCTTTTACTTTGCATTTATATATCTTCACCTTTGACAGCATTTGTATACCCAAAGTTTCTAACATTTGCACTTTAATATCTAACACAAATGTGAGAATTTTTTCAAAATTTCTCGTGTGACACGCACAAACTAATTTTAGAATATTTTAGCCTTGATGTTTGTTGAATTTACTATTGAATCCACGAATTAGAGCATATTTATAGTGAATTCAATAAGCATTAAGGGTTAAATAGATCTAAAATTAGCTTGTCGATGTCACATGGGAACATTCGGGAAGAGAATTTTCACTTTTACATAATAGAAGATATCAAAAAGCAAATTTTAGAGAATTCAGGTTATATTAGTGCTGTCAAACACAAGTGTGGGTATATAAGTGCAAATAATGGAAAATTACAAGGTATGTAAATGCTAAAAGAATTGAACATAGTTTTCTTAATGTTAATGGTAAGTGAGTTTTTAGTTGGATTCTTTATTTGAGCTGCAGGTTTGGGCATCAGTGCTGTGTCAGCAGATTTTAAGGGTTAATGAGGCTTTATTATTATTATTTATATATGAGTGATTCGAGGTGGGGAACCGTATAACGTGTGTAAGTAATGGTTCTTGGATCTCGTTCATTTTTTGTTTGTGATGTTGAAGAGTTTCTTTTGATGGGTTTCCATTGATTTATGCTCTACTTCATGTATCATTTTTTTAAAGGTAGAGAACAGTGTAATGTGTATAAATCAGTGGGGGCCTCCAATTATCTACTCATTTGAAGTTCAAGTCACAGCACGAGAAATTCTTGCCTACACCGGGTGTAGGCAAGATGCATGCTCCCCTCCAATAGGAGGGACATGTAGAGGAGATGTGGGGACACCCCTCTACATCTCCCCCTCCTATTGGAGGGGAGCATACTGTTTGCCTACACCCGGTGTAGGCAAGTTTTTTCCCACTGGCACACTTGCCACCTCATCTTTTTCCAATATAGGGGTTAGGTGACAAAACTTAAAACTTATTGGGAGTTTTCTACTTGCAAGACTTAATGAGGTACTTTGATCATTTGATCACATGTGATTTGCACGTTACAATACTTACTGGGGGTTAGGTAACACTTTCAATTTTTTGGAGGTTTAAATGAAAAATGAAGTAAAGAGGTGACGGTCCATGATATTTGATGTCTTGTAAATAGATGTCAATTGTTAGATCCGTGCACGAATCCAAAAATCCAATAATCCAACGGTTGACATTTATTTAATGCATATTTAATACAATGGATCCGGAATCACTAGATACTTTCTTGAGGTATAGAGTTCGAACTCATGATCCAAGAGATGAAGTTAATTTAATGCATTTATGACCTAGTAACATGTTCTTGTGTGACTATTTCAAAACATTTCCTAACTCTACTGTAATGATGGAGCTTTTGACCTATTCTCTCTCTAACAGCTCTACCATTAATCCCTCAACAAACTACCTATGATCATCATATAACATGTACAAATTTATAAAATTAAAAACTTTCCTATTATAAAAATATTCTCAGCGATCCAAAAAAATAAATTATTTGCATAAATTACTCAAAATATTATCTTAAATTCCCCTTACTTTATCTGATATTTTTAAAGTAATCAGACTTCTACCGTTCCAAACTAATAATGCGGTTCAGTTTCCGCTACCCGCTTCATATTACTATTCAACATGTAAGATTCACCCGTGTGAGAACGGGCAAAATACTTCAAGAAATAAAGAAAAAGCATTGATTTTTTAGAGAATTGAAAGTGATGTCGTTAAATTCGTTTGGATGCTTTTATCAACCGAAAATTTATAATATATTAGAAAATTAAACAAAAACTGCAACATTTAGTCAATTTAATTGCCTAATTTTCTTTTTGAGTAAAGGAGAAAGGAATAATATAAATGAAAAAATAATATCAAAAAAATCTTTATAAAGAAGAAATAAAATCAGCAGAAAAATAGCTGTTAGGAACTGCAAAAATGCATTCTTCAATATTAATTCGAGAATTTGAGAATTGCTCACTATGACAAAAGATTCAATCATGTAAATATTCTACTGGAGAAAGAAAGCAATGAGGATGTGAATTTGCATACTTGATTTGTGATCTTCACTTTCGACCAAACATGTATTTTACTTGTTTACCAAGTTCTTCCACATCTTCTTTTGTCTCCTTCCTTGCAAAGGACGTTACTCTTACTATTACTATTATTACTATCCATACTAAAGCAATTGGAATTAGCACTGTAGCGATATAGTGTTGATAGCTACAGTATTCCCCATTAATCCATAACTATTTTTTATTTTTACCTCTAAGTCGTTTCCTTCCATTTATTTTTAGCACACTCACCTTCATAGTTGTGATTCTTGTCTGAAAACTCAAAGTTCTACCCTGTTTATTTTCATACCACCCACTCCCAAACTTTTACTACAATTTATCGCCTATATATCCAAAGTCTTACCCTCTATTTATTTTTTATTTTTTTTGAGGGAAAAAGTAGGGCAAGAAGCCCTACTCATATATATATATATATATATATATATATATATATATATATATATATATATATATATATATATATATATATATATATATATATATATATATATATATATATATAAAACGATAAACAATCATACACAAAAGAAATGAGCTTGTAGTTCAAAAGTAGAGAACTAGAAGCTCAGATCGAAAAGAGAAAAAAGAACGGAAAAAAGAAGAAAAGAAAAAAGAGAAAACATTAGCAACATTATAAGTCACTAAACACTACTAAGAAGATAATTAAATATAATATGGTAGCTCAACACCACCCAACCATAGAAAAGTCCCTGAGCAAAGGATTACCGACCAGCTCCAGATCTTTCTATCTCAAGTGCCTTCGGCCTAGCAAAACCGCCGAGGACAGAGGAAGCTTTATACCGCAGTTTGAAGCAATAGAAGCGAAGTCGTCTGAACTGAGAGAATTAATAGGTAAAAAAGAAGTTGAGTTAGGATTATCTCGCTTGGAGGTGGCAGAAGATTTCTTAGAAGTAGCAAAATGCTTCAAATGAGTCCTGTGACTGAAAACAGTCCCTCCTTTACTTGAATGTTTCTTCTTTGTCTTGGGTATCTTGGTGCTAAATCCCGGAGGACCAGAGGATTGTGAAGTGCTATCTTCTTTGTCTAGGTTTACCTCCTTGAAGTTGGTATATTTGCTACTAAACCCTGGAGGACCTGAAGATTGAGAGGTGCATTCATCTGAATTGAGAGGAACTAGATCTCCCTTCTCCTCACTGACTCTGGCGCTAAGGTTGCAAGAGGATGTAGCAAAGCCATGATCTACCAACTCTAAATCAATCGCGATTGCACTAGCCGCTGCCGATTGATGCAAAGGAGGAGGAAGGGGTTGTAGCTGGGCGGAAGGGACTTGTATCCTCTACTGCAGGCTATTAAAGGAAGAAGCTGGTGGATTATGGGGGGTGGTGGGTTGAGCCAATATTTGTTCGGATGGACCCTCAACAAGAGGAGTGAGAGGCCAGGCCGAGGAAGGAGGAGGGGGAGGTGGTTGATGCACTATATCTACCTTAGCTTGTCGATGTTGAGCTTCCATTAGCTGTGAAAGATGGCCTGAGTTGGGGGGAGGGATTGTGGACTGATGGTCGTTAGGAATAGCCGGGGTATTGATTGGAGGTGGTGGTGGTGGAGCTTGAACCCGACCATGCTGATTTGATGACTGACGAGAAACTTGAGTCGTCTCCGGAGGAACCGCCGATGCAATGAAGGGGGGGAGTTCTGGTGGTAGGAGTAGGGATTGAGTGGAGCGAGGAGGAAGTCTGAAGAGGAGGTTGGCCGAGTTGTGCTTATTTGTGGCATAGTATCGAGCAGATGGTGTGCTGCTTTTAGAGGACTGATTGCGATTCTCAGCTAGTTGTTAGGGGTTGACCAAGGGACCCTTGGAGCATTCTACAGTTGAATGACCTAGGATATATTACAAAATCTAGGCAATTTCTATACAATATTGGTTGCTTAAAACCATCAAATAATCCCACCCAGATGAACTGGGGCGGTGGTATCCACAGGTCAATTTCCACACATAGGCGAGCAGCGCTGGGGCGAGCTAGGGTGGCAGTCGCCTTATCGAGGCAGAGAAAGCGTTCGATTTTGTTCGCCACAGATTCTAGGAATTCTGGTATGAAGCATTGAAGAGGGAGTCTGGGTAGAGAAATCCATACGGGGGCTATGCATGAGTCCTCCTTAAGGTGGCAGAGGTTGTGCCAGCGGAAGACTTTGTAGGGGAAGGAGATGAGGTTTGAGGATGGGCGTGTCAGGACTTTCAAGAGATCTTTTTCATCCTGAAATCTCAGCAGGAAGGCTCTGGAGGTGAGGGGGCCAAAAGAAAATGGGTTTTCCATTCCCCAGCTCGAGATTTCTTTGTGGCTGGAATCAAGAGATGGGCGAACACCATGAAATTTCATCACAAGTGCATTGGAATACAATTCCTCCACTTTCGACAGATCAGAGTTCACAAAGGAGAATGAAGGGAGGCCCTCACGAGAGCCACAAATTATGTTGATTCCAGTGCGGAGAAGGCGAGCAAAGGCTTCAACATCACTAGCGTGGGAGCGAACAAAGCCGGGGCCTCTCGCACCCCTCTATTTATTTTTAAAACTACACATTTCAAAAATCACTTTTAGATCCGAAATACAAAGTGATGTTATTTTTTGTCTTTTTGCAAATCAATATCGTGAGACTTGCGACATTATGAATTGTAGATGAGTTTTTTTTTCTTGCAAACCAAAATCCTAATGCCATTTGTTTTTATACACAATCGCTTCACTAAAGGTTTTTTTATAAACCCAAAACACTCCATTGTACTGTTCATAACTATAGTACATCCCCGTTAATCCAAAAGTTTTTTTTTATTTTTTATTTTTTCCTCTTAGCTTAAAGCCTGCCTCCATTTATGTTTGAACCCACCTACATTCAAAGTTGTGATTTCTTCCTATAACCCAAAGTTCTACGCTATTTGTTTTCAAAGGCACCCGCTTCTAAAAATTTACTACAATTTTTCATCTATAAATCCAAAGTTTTACCCTCATATATTTGTAAACTCACCCACTTTGAAAAACGTCTTAGATTTGAAATACAACGTGGTACTACTTTTGCCTTTATCCACATTAATATCACGACATTGCTAATTGTAGGTGAGTTTTTAGCTATAAACCAAAATTTTAGGACGATTTATTCTAAACCCACTCACTTCACCAAAGGTTTTTTCTTCTATAAACCAAAAACTCCATTGAATTAATTTTAAACTAATTTGCATTTTATCAATTTGATATATATGGTGAGTTGTTATATTTTAATGTCGCTTTTATTATATTTAAATAATGTTTGCTATATAAATATAGTGTATTTTTAAATAATCTCAAATTCGTTATCTATTTCAACAATTAGGTATATAGTGTAAGTTGCTATATTGTTTGGTCTGAGTGTTTAATATACAATGCACTGTTAAACCACAATGGTTAAATTGTTATTTTTTGACATTTCCACACTAATACTACAAAGAATGTGCTAGGGCGATGTACATGGTGCCCGGGTGGCAAATGCACCCTAAAGTTTCAGCCACTTAACCCCTTGAAAAATATTGTTTGCCCCCAAAAAATTCAAACAAATTGCACCCCTAATTTGACCCAAGTCACCCAATAGACAACATCCCATTCATTTAAGCCATTTAAAACTTATAGGTCCAAGCCCAAAAGTTAAATAAGCCCAAAACTAATAATGTGAAACACTACCCAATGAACCCCTTCGATCCCAATTCCTGCACTGTAAATTAAAGAACGCGGATCAAACCCTAGTTCGAGGGTTGTCGATTCTTCTCCGTCTCCATCTCCGTCTCCGTCTCCGTCTCCGTCTCCGTCTCCGTCTCCATCTCCGTCTCCGTCTCCGTCTCCGTCTCCGTCTCCATCTCCGTCTCCGTCTCCGTCTCCGTCTCCGTCTCCGTCTCCATCTCCGTCTCCGTCTCCGTCTCCGTCTCCATCTCCGTCTCCGTCTCCATCTCCGTCTCCGTCTCCGTCTCCGTCTCCATCTCCGTCTCCGTCTCCGTCTCCGTCTCCATCTCCGTCTCCGTCTCCGTCTCCGTCTCCGTCTCCGTCTCCATCTCCGTCTCCGTCTCCGTCTCCATCTCCGTCTCCGTCTCCATCTCCGTCTCCGTCTCCGTCTCCGTCTCCGTCTCCGTCTCCATCTCCGTCTCCGTCTCCGTCTCCGTCTCCATCTCCGTCTCCGTCTCCGTCTCCATCTCCGTCTCCGTCTCCATCTCCGTCTCCGTCTCCGTCTCCGTCTCCATCTCCGTCTCCGTCTCCGTCTCCATCTCCGTCTCCGTCTCCGTCTCCATCTCCGTCTCCGTCTCCATCTCCGTCTCCGTCTCCATCTCCGTCTCCGTCTCCGTCTCCGTCTCCATCTCCGTCTCCGTCTCCATCTCCGTCTCCGTCTCCATCTCCGTCTCCGTCTCCATCTCCGTCTCCGTCTCCGTCTCCGTCTCCATCTCCGTCTCCGTCTCCGTCTCCGTCTCCATCTCCGTCTCCGTCTCCATCTCCGTCTCCGTCTCCGTCTCCGTCTCCATCTCCGTCTCCGTCTCCGTCTCCATCTCCGTCTCCGTCTCCGTCTCCATCTCCGTCTCCGTCTCCGTCTCCATCTCCGTCTCCGTCTCCGTCTCCATCTCCGTCTCCGTCTCCGTCTCCGTCTCCATCTCCGTCTCCGTCTCCATCTCCGTCTCCGTCTCCATCTCCGTCTCCGTCTCCGTCTCCGTCTCCATCTCCGTCTCCGTCTCCATCTCCGTCTCCGTCTCCGTCTCCATCTCCGTCTCCGTCTCCATCTCCGTCTCCGTCTCCGTCTCCATCTCCGTCTCCGTCTCCGTCTCCATCTCCGTCTCCGTCTCCATCTCCGTCTCCGTCTCCATCTCCGTCTCCGTCTCCATCTCCGTCTCCGTCTCCGTCTCCATCTCCGTCTCCGTCTCCGTCTCCATCTCCGTCTCCGTCTCCATCTCCGTCTCCGTCTCCGTCTCCGTCTCCATCTCCGTCTCCGTCTCCATCTCCGTCTCCGTCTCCATCTCCGTCTCCGTCTCCGTCTCCGTCTCCGTCTCCATCTCCGTCTCCGTCTCCGTCTCCGTCTCCATCTCCGTCTCCGTCTCCATCTCCGTCTCCGTCTCCATCTCCGTCTCCGTCTCCATCTCCGTCTCCGTCTCCGTCTCCATCTCCGTCTCCGTCTCCGTCTCCGTCTCCATCTCCGTCTCCGTCTCCATCTCCGTCTCCGTCTCCATCTCCGTCTCCGTCTCCGTCTCCATCTCCGTCTCCGTCTCCATCTCCGTCTCCGTCTCCGTCTCCATCTCCGTCTCCGTCTCCGTCTCCATCTCCGTCTCCGTCTCCGTCTCCATCTCCGTCTCCGTCTCCGTCTCCATCTCCGTCTCCGTCTCCATCTCCGTCTCCGTCTCCATCTCCGTCTCCGTCTCCATCTCCGTCTCCGTCTCCGTCTCCGTCTCCATCTCCGTCTCCGTCTCCATCTCCGTCTCCGTCTCCATCTCCGTCTCCGTCTCCATCTCCGTCTCCGTCTCCATCTCCGTCTCCGTCTCCATCTCCGTCTCCGTCTCCGTCTCCGTCTCCATCTCCGTCTCCGTCTCCATCTCCGTCTCCGTCTCCATCTCCGTCTCCGTCTCCATCTCCGTCTCCGTCTCCATCTCCGTCTCCGTCTCCGTCTCCGTCTCCATCTCCGTCTCCGTCTCCATCTCCGTCTCCGTCTCCATCTCCGTCTCCGTCTCCATCTCCGTCTCCGTCTCCGTCTCCATCTCCGTCTCCGTCTCCATCTCCGTCTCCGTCTCCGTCTCCATCTCCGTCTCCGTCTCCGTCTCCATCTCCGTCTCCGTCTCCATCTCCGTCTCCGTCTCCATCTCCGTCTCCGTCTCCATCTCCGTCTCCGTCTCCATCTCCGTCTCCGTCTCCATCTCCGTCTCCGTCTCCATCTCCGTCTACCTTCGCTCTTTCGAGAACTCAAATTTCCTAATCTCGTCTCATACATTATCATTTAAAGAATTGGACAAAAGTGAAGAAAATTCGAGAAATTATTTGTTAAATTTTCTTGTATGTCCTGTTGTACAAATGCATAACTATTATTAATACACATCTTGATCCTTCATACAAGGTATCTAGTGGTGATTTAAGTCACTAATTACATAATCATGCCTGGTGAAACCATATGCTAAATGTAAATGATACGTCAGTGATTCAAGACACCAACCAATGCATCGACTCTGATAGATAATCATGACTCTTAGTTCTCTTTTCATGAAACTGGCTTAGTAAAATACTAAATACATGGTTGGCTACAATTACTGACCTCATAACTTCTTGAATGGTGACTTTTATCAGAGATCAGTGACTCAGATGATCATTCCTATAGTATTTGCATTGAACTTCTCCTCCTGTTCATCTACTTGCTGCTTTGAATTTGACTAGATCGGTTAATCTTTTTGGTCCGTATGAAGAATTCTCTCCGATTCTTATAAGCTAATCGTGAACAGGTGAAATCGCAAAAGATTCTAGAACATTAAGAGCGTTTCCTGGTCTCCAACATCGCCACATTGGTTGCCAACTGAACTTCAAAGCATCGACATTATGGAGAGTTTTAGTTATAGACTTGTACTGTTCTTTCACATTGCTATAAACTGCTCATATTTATCGCCAATTAGCTTTTCCATATTGTTTTCGGAGATCTTGTGGACTGCGAGAACCACATTTCTGAAGAGCTAAATGATATTCAAGTTTCCAGGAAAATCTTTGGGATGATTATGTAAGTACCCATCATTCATTTTTACAGGATAGTATTTCAGAGTATTGTCTAGAGATACATGTTTGCCCTTAGAAGTCGTAATTTTAACCTAAAATTTTCTCGGATCATCCGGAATAAGCACAAATTGTTTGATCCCGTGTTCTCATTAGAATTTTGGTTGACACTTTTGTCTCGTATCTTGAAAATGTTGCTCAGTCAATTGCTTAGTATGTATAATTTGAGAAAGAACATGATCTGTAATGATATCTAAACATGAGAGGGAACAAAACTGTGATGAGAATAAATCCTATATATGTTCATGAACACCTGTTTTAGATTGCAAACTTGCAGTTAACTGTAAATTGGGTCTGGCTTATAAACACTTTGTAGAACAAATCAGGTTTATAGACATAGAACAAAACCAACATGAATCCATCAATAAAAGATTTAAAGTTTAGTAGTACATCACACACTCAATTCTTCCACAGCACAAGCCAAGTGAAAAAGTTCCAGTCTAAATCAAACATACCCACCATTAGCCCTAATCACTTGCCCATTAACCCATTCTGCTTCATCCTTGCAAAGAAACCCAACCACGGGCACCACATCCTTAGTCTCCCCAATTCTCCCCATTGGATTCATATCTTCGACCCTCTTGATATCCTCTTCAGTTCTACCCTCAAAGAACAACTCAGTCGCAGTCGGTCCAGGCGCCACGCAATTCACAGTAATTTTCGTTCCTCTGAGCTCCTTCGCCAATATCTTCGCCAGTGTCTCCACCGCCGCCTTTGATGCTGTATATGCACCATACTTCGTGAATAGCGCTCCAACCAAAGAAGTCGATATCATAACAATCCGCCCACCACCACCACGAACGATTCTATTAGCAGCTTCTTGACAACAGAGGAAGGCCACGAGCATTGACGTTGAAAATGGCATCGAAGTCTTCTACAGGCATAGAAGAGATAGTCGAGTATTTGGAGTCAATAACGCCCGCAGAATTGACGAAGATGTGCACGGAGAACCGAATGCTTCTTCTGCACGGTCGAACAGGGTTTTAGGTCCTGATGGATGGGATACATCGGCTTGGACTGCGATGGCTCGAATATTGGCTGAATTTGAATTGAGTTCGGATGCGAGGAGCTCTGCTTGAGTTGAGTTGGTGGCGTAGTTGATGACAAGGTTCGCGCCGAGGGAGGAGAGGTGAACCGCGATGGCTCGGCCGATGCCACGGAAGAGCCCGTGACGATTGCGACTTTGCCGGCGAGGGAAGGGCCATTGGGATTTTTGTTTGGATTTGAAAAAAATAGAGAATGGAGAGTGTTTGAAGAGAATTTGAGATTGGTTTGGATTGAAGATGAAGATTAATTATAGAAGATGATGGTTATGTTGGAAGACAATAATATAAGTGTTGCAGGTTTAATCGTCAGCGCTGCTGTCAGCAGCTTGATAAAATAGCCAATGGTACAGTAAATTGTCAACCATAGTGGCTGCTAGAAAAAATTGTCCCTGAATCTACTTTATTATCTTTTGTTCTGTGGTGCTCAAAATTTCTAGCGGTTGCTTTCCACTGATTAATTTTAGGGGAATAATCCCTTTCTTTTTTAAATAGTTGATAATAAGTTTGATTTGTTTTTTTTGTAAACCTGAGAATATGACATTTAGGCTACCTCGTGTCATTTTTATAGAGTTTACTGATTCCATTTTCTTTGTTGAGCTCAAAAAGGGATATTGACTTGGGATTATGTCTTGGTTGTAAAGTTCCAGGAAATTATTGGAGTAAATTTCACAAACCCCCCCCTAACTTTGGCCATATTTGAGATAACCCCCTAGCTATTTTAAGTCCACAATACCCCCTGAACTTGAGAGATTTTGCACATAACCCCCTGAACTTCCTTTGTTCCACTTAACCCCGTGATGATTTTTCACTTTAACCCCTGATGCAACATCGTGAAGTCTAAAGTCCATATGCTTAACTTGCCCAAAAGGCGAAAATATCTCAATTGTCTAAAAATTAATGGAAATGATAAAAGGATAAAGGGTGATTCTTTCAGGACCCAAAACAATTTGTATAAAAGTGGGCGCCAATAATGAAAATAATTATGACCTTCACCATTTTTAACATGAATTATCACTATGTCAGAAGTATACAAAGACACATACTTCAATAAGTTACAAAGTGGAATGCATCCTTGGTCTCTACTTCTTTCACGGACAAAAGGTATTAGGTTATTCTATGTTTACATGTATTGAATCCTAGCAATAATGTATTTTATTATGTTATTGGGTTATGGATTGAGGAGTGGCCAATATTAATATTAGTCAAAAATCAAAATTTTTGCATATTGAATTGAATTGAATGATCGCGGTGACAAATTTGGATCAATTTATTTCCCCATTCTGACCTACCTTCCAATAAACAAGGACTTCCTAAGGAATATTAAGATTTTTCCTTATTATTTACTTCAAACTGCTAGTTACCTCCTCCACTAGAGAGTTTATGATGTTTAGTCAGCAATGTTACATTATTCAACTTGAAAAGAGTTGCCTCATTTAAATTGTAGTTTGCAAATTTCTGTTTGTCTTCTCAGCTTTCAAGAACTCCGAATTCCTGATATTCTTCGTTCATTGTTCCAGGTATACAAGGTATGAAGCTGACAGTCTGCAAGCATCAACGTCCTAGAGGGCGCCATTCGAGTAAGAAACTGTTAATCATCTCGTTTTAGCTAGCCTTATTTCACCGATCTCTTCATATTGATTGTAAACTGTTTCATATTTACTGCCAATTAACATTTTCATATCGTTGCGAGACCTTACGGATTCTGGCAAACCCAAATTTGTATGAAGCTAAATGATATGAAGTTTTCTTGCAAACATGTAAGAATATGCCTGTATATGTTTATGAACACCGATTCTAGACTGCAACTGGCAGTTAACTATATGAATTGGATCTGAATTTGACAAACTGGATCAGGTTTATGTACATTTTGTACAACAAAATCAGGCTTCTAAACATAGAACAAAACCGAAATCAACCCGTCAATAAAAATTTAAACTTGCAAAACTAGCGTTACATCCTATACTTTATTCTTCCACATTATGTCTCTTGACATATCATTCAACACAAAATCACCCAACACAACAGAAACCTAAGGGGAAAAAAGGGTTAATTGTCGATAGACCTCCCGTGGTATCGTTATTTTGAACTTACTACTCTTTAGTTGTATTTTTGCAGATAGACTCCCTGAGTGAAATTTGTTTCTTGACAAGTAGAGCTCTTCAGGTAAAAGAGTCAAAAAAGTTTCATTCAGGGGGGCTTTCTGCAAAAATAAAACTAGAGTGGTAGTAAGTTCAAAACAGTGACGCTACAGGGTGTCTATCCACAATGAACCCAAAAAAACTCCATGCTAATCAAAGATGCCCACCAGTAGCCTGAATCACCTGGCCATTAACCCATTCTGCTTCATCCCTACAAAGAAATCCAACGATCGGTGCGACATCCTTAGTCTCCCCAAGCCTCCCCATTGCGTTCATACCTGCTACCCTCCTGATATCCTCTTCAGTCCTCCCCTCTAAGAACATGTCAGTCGCGATCTCTCCAGGCGCCACACCATTCACAGTGATCCTCGTCCCCTCGAGCTCCTTCGCCAGTATCTTCGCCATTGTCTGCACCGCCGCCTTTGATGCTGTATATGCTCCATAAATGGGCACTAGCATTTCAACCAGACTTGTCGTTAACATAACAATTCGCCCACCACCACCGCGAACGATTCTATTAGCAGCTTCTTGACAGCAGAGGAAGGCACCACGAGCATTGACATTGAAAATGGCATCAAAGTCTTCTACAGGCATGGAAGAGATGGTCCAATTTTTGGAGTCCATAATGCCTGCAGAGTTGACGAAGATGTGTACTGGAGAACCGAATGCTTCTTCTGCACGGTCAAACAGGGTTTTGGGTCCTGATGGATTGGATACGTCAGCTTGGACTGCAATGGCTCGAAGAGTACTCGAATTTGAATTGAGTTCGGATACGAGGAGATCTGCTTGAGTTGAGTTGGTGGCGTAATTCACAACGAGGTTGGCGCCGAGGGAGGAGAGATGGATGGCGATGGCACGGCCGATGCCACGGGATGAGCCCGTGACTATTGCCACTCGGCCGGTGAGAGGGAGCGCCATTGTTGTGATTGAAGAATATAGGATGGGATTGCTGGTGGTTGAAGATGAAAGTAGTTATTGAATAGGATTAGCTATGGTGATTTGCTTATTACGGAGGAGTTAATTTTTTATTTTAATTTTAAACTGCATGTGGGTGTTTGGGGTTAGATTCTTTCTTTTAGTTGAGATTTGTGTGCAGGTTTTGGAATTTAGTGCTGCTGTCAGCAGCTTGTGGGGGGCAATTAATTGTTTTGATGAGTGATCCAAGGTAGAGCTTAAGGTTATCGATAGCGGATAGCGTCGCGTATGATGAGCATCGCTAAGGCTATTTGGGACTATTGCGGCAAAATAGCGGTAAAAAGCGCAAAGTCAAATAGCGGTCTAATTTAGATATATATAAATATTAAAAAAAAGAAAAATTAAAGAAAAATCTCGAAAATTTAAAAGTGCATACTTGATGATTTAAAGAGATTCTAAATATGAAATAGACATGTAACCGTCACATAATACCGAAGACGACTGGAGGAGTTAAAGAGTCGTCGTCTTCGAGAAGATGAGCTGGGCGGTGAGAAGACTACAGTAGAAGGAGCTCACAGCGAGAGGAAGTGAGAGGAAGTGCTGAGGGAAGTGCCAGAGGCTATGGGAGGTGGCGGGAGTACGCCGGAAATCACAGGAGGCGGTGACATGCAGTGGTCACGGGTCGGGTTTAATTTAAAAAAATAAACCTCAAATTGCTTTTAAATAGCGGTCAAGAAATCGCGAGAGGCGGTGGGATGCAGTAGTTGCAAGTCGAGTTTAATTTTAAAAAAATAAACCTCAAACTGCTTTTAAATAGCGGTCAAAAAGCGGATTTTGCTCGCAATCGCCCACTATTCACCACTATGGCGCGCTATTGGCCGCTTTTACGAGCGAAAAGTGCATATTCCGCAATGTCACCGATAGCGGGCAATAGCGTCGCGGGAAGGGACCGCTAACGCTATTAGCGCCGCTATTGCGGGGCTATTTACCGCTATTTACAACAGTGACTAGAGCTCAGTATTAGTGTGCCTTTCTAATAACTATTAAAGATTCTTGGATCTAGTCTATTTCTTTTTGGCAAACTATGAATAATTTATATGAAATATGATGAAGTATTTTCATTGGAGAAAAGTACTGTTATGTTGGGAAAAGTGACTTGATCTTATTATGGGTCAGTCCTCTTTATTATATAGATAGATAAATTGTTTAAGATTACAAGTTTACCGATGTGGAACTAAAACACTTCACAAATATATATACCCTTAATACTCCCCCTCAGGCTGGTGCATAGATGTCAATCATGACCAGCTTGTTACAAAGTGCCTCAAACAATGAATAAAATGTGTCACGAGTGTTTGATATTAGAGTAGATTTATTTGTGAAGTGTTTTAGTCGAGATCTGTGAGGGAGGGCGAGAGCGGCTTGCTGACATGGCGGCGGTTGCGAAGTCGGAGGTTGACGTGAGTTTGATGGCTGGTTAGGGCTTTGAAGTTGATTTGAGGAGGAGTTAGATGGGTGGTTAGGATTAAAGGATGAGGTGAATGGTTAGGACTAAAGGATGAGGTGGTGGGGAATCTGATGGAGGGTTCGGATCGGATTAGGGTTTAATAATGGGCTCTGATGCTTTGACACCATGTTATGTTGGAAAAAGTGACTTAATCCCACTGTGGGTCAGTCCTCTTTGTTATATAGATAGATAAATAGTTTAAGATTACAAGTGAACCCGATGTGAGACTAAAACACTTCACAAATAAATTAATAAGTTTAAGTGGTTGCCAGAGATAACTGTCTCTGAATGCTGTATGTCTAGTGGCTGCTTTCAATTGATTAATGTCGTATTTCTCAAGTCTCCCCTTTTTTCAGATAATTTCGGGAGACTAATAATATTTAGGCAACCTTCTTGTCATTTTTATATAATTGTTGCTCATGCCATTTTCTTTGCAGAACTCAAAAGGCACCTTGGCCAGCATGTGTTGCTCAGAACTTAAAATCTAGGAAAATCTTGTTATAAAGGTAATCCCTTTTTTTTAAAAAAAAAGAAGGTAGTAGGTTTTGCACTTGAACTTTTATCCAACTCTTCAGACTCTTTACTATGTGGGCTAGGCCTTATGAGATGACCTATCAAGATTACAACTATAATATGTACGATATTAAAAGAGACTGCATTTTCTTATCCTCTTCTCATTCACACTTCATTCTGTTGGAAAAGGTAAAAGGAAACTGTAACTTTTGTCGGAGAGTCCCTGCACCAATATTTTTGTATGCATTAAAATGATCTTTACTCTTTGCTTGGTAATTCTATAAAACTGGGTGCATCAATAAAAGTAATTATTGATCTATACCATTGTTTTAACATGAATATCAACTATGCCAGAAGCACACAAAGATAAATCCTTACAGTAAATTCATCAGATAGTAATAGGTGGTAAACATGAAGAACTTTTATTATGATGGCTACGTCACCAATTCGAACTTATTCCGCTTGAAAAGAGTTGCCTCATCTAGATTGTAGTCTGTAAATTTTGATCATATGCCTTTTCTTTTCAAGAACTTCAATTGCCTACTATGGTTCATTAATTCTTCCAGGAAAATGGTCTTTGATTCTAATCTCGCCATACATTATAATGAATCTTGGGTCACTGGGTGTATCTCTTCTCATAAACATAGGATTAGTGGATGCAAGCATCTGCATTGTGGATTCTGAGTAAATCAAATTTATTCAAAGATAAAATGATATTCAAGTTTTCATGCATCTTAAGAATGATATAAGTATTCAAAACTATAATTTGAAAGCGTATATTTTCTCTGGTCATCATCTGGGGAGGAATTTACAAATAGGGATGATTTAGGGGGTATATATGCATAAACCCTAGCTAGTTTTCAAATTTGGAATTGAGTGATAAAACTTAAAACTTATTGGGGTTTTCTAATAAATTTTACTGGGATACTTTGGTTATTTGACTGCATGCGATTTGCACGTCACACGGCAGAACTAACAGGGTTAGTTTTGGGGTTTTCTAACAAAACCCTAATAAGTCAAATTTTCAAACCTTTTGGGGTTAAGTGAAAACGTCCAAACTTATCTAGAGTTCTGCGAAATTTACCTATAAGAAAGAAAGAAAGAAAAAGGGGAAAAAATAAAAATAAAAATAAAAATAAAAAAATTCTGAAGTGATGAAAATGAGGTGTGGGAGACTAGTTCAAAACATCTAAAGATCTGTACTATAATGGTGGAACTTTTGACAAATTCTCTCTAACCCCACGAAATGAAATCCAAATTATCTCAACAACTCTGCCATTAATCCCTCAACTAACCACCTATTAATCTCCATAAATCGCAAAAATCCCTCAACTAAGCCCCATAATCTCCTCATTTATCTAACTGAAAACCGAACTTCTCACTCCCGTATCTCTCTCTTCCTCTTCTATATAAACACGAGTCCTCACAGCCAAAAAGAGAGAGAGAGAAAGCAAACCCTGCCAGCAAAAAAAACCCCACTCAAAATTTGCCAACAGCAACCAAAAAAACCTATCCAAATAAAGACAACTCCGTCCACACAAAAGAGTAAAAGGCAAGAGAAGAGCACAAGGTATCCCACGCACATTTAGCATGCTAAGGTGAATCGACTCTCTTAATTGTGACGCGAGTATAATCCTGCCCAAATGTGCAGGAATATTGATATTTACCTGGATTTATGTGTTTTAAATTATTTGCTGAGCAGATTTTGGATGTTTGCTTTCGGTATGCTGGTATCATTCGACATCCTCAGCGGCGGGTAGAGCGCCTACAAGGTCGACGCATGCGTCGACACGTTCAGCTAAAATGCGGGAATACAACTGCGATAGCATTCTGCGAGCTCCTCCCTCGCTATCCTCCATAGACGCCCCTGCAACTGACTGAAGGGCATAACTGCGGCAATTATCAACAAATAACCGATTGCTATACCTGGTATGCGGATGCATCACCAGCCTCATTGCATGCGCCACTGCCTCTCGATCATCTGCCCCTCCGAAAAACACTACCATCACCTCCCTCCTCGTCATCTCCTCTCCCACGACCTCTCCCTCCTCTGTCGCGTCTGTGTGCACCTCGCCTGTTGGATCACTTTCAGGTTAAACTCC
Organism: Asparagus setaceus; assembly: GCA_012295165.1. Lineage (NCBI taxonomy): Eukaryota > Viridiplantae > Streptophyta > Magnoliopsida > Asparagales > Asparagaceae > Asparagus > Asparagus setaceus. Next base: position 29,892,071 of record CM022706.1, read on the forward strand.
CTCACGCCGTTCTTCACCGCCCCAATCTTACCATCGAATCTCATCTTCTGATGTTAGGAAACGATGATCACCGTTTCCTATCATCGGAAGGTGAAGTTTGGTGGTGAGATGCAGCTGGTGAAGAACGGCATGAGTGAGTTCAACATGCACGTGCTTCAGCGGGAGGGGTGCATTGTGGTGATATTGGTGGTGGGAGAGGAGATGACGAGGAGGGTAACGGTGGTGTTTTTTGGAGGGGTGGGTGAGGAGAGGTGGTGGCATACGGTAAGGTTGGCGATGCATTCGTGTGCCGGGGTGGGTATAGGGATTGTGATGTACTGATACGTTGATCATCGAAATATGCATGTACTTCACTGCTTCGCATGTGCATTTATGGAGGGTAGCGAGGGAGGAGATGGTAGTAAGTCGTCGAAGTTGTACCCTTGTATGATAGTGCAAAGAAGAAGCATTGGGTCCCCAGTGCAAATCATCTTCAGTTCTGCACGCATCGTCGACTCTAAATACTCGTCTCAACTCAGTACCTGTAGAAGATTTTGATGCCATCTTCAATACTCACGTCTCCTTTCTCTGTTGTCAAGAATCGGCCATTAGGATTGTTCGTGATGGCGGAGGAGGAATTGTTTTGATGACGGCGTCTCTGATTGGATCGTTACGCTGAAGTTTGGCGCATATAGAGTGAATAAACTGTGTGATGTGTACTACTAGAAGTTGAAATCTTTATTGTTGGATTGATCTTTGTTTTGTTCTACATCAATAGACCTGATTTTGTTCTACAAAATGTTTATAAAAATGATCCACATTGTCAAATTCAGATCCAGTTTAAAGTTAATTGAGAATTGCAATCTAGAGTTTCCAGGCAAATTTTAGGATCTATATACAAAAGTTCCGCATTCATATTTTCAGGCAAATATTTCAGAATATTGTCTAGAAGTACTGCTTCTCCTTTGAAACTATAAACCGTAAGCTATTAAGTTTTCTCTGCTCATCCGGAATAAGTACAAATTAATTGATATATTTTGTAGACAACAAAACAAAGATAAATCCATCAATAAAGATTTAACTTCCAAAGATTATTATTACACAAAATCACCCAAAACAACCCTAAACAAAACAAACTAAATTTCAAATAGCTCCACCATTTACTCTGATCACCTGCCCATTAACCCACTCTGCTTCATCCCTACAAAGAAACCCAACTACGGGCACCAAATCCTTAGTCTCCCAAGCCTCCCCATTAAATTCTTATCCATCACCCATTTGATATCCTCCTCAGTCTTGCCCTCAAAGAACTTCTCTGTCACAGTAGCTCCCGGCGCCACGCAATTAACTGTAATTTTTGTTCCTTTGAGCTCCTTCGCCAGTATCTTCGCCATTGTCTCCACGGCTGCCTTTGAAGCTGTGTAGGCACCAAAAACATTCGGCAACAAGGCTCCAGTCAGTGACGAGGTTATCATAACAATGCGCCCACCTCCGCCACGAACAATTCTGTTTGCAGCTTCTTGACAGCAGAGGAATGCGCCGCGAGCATTGACCTCGAACATGGCGTCAAATTCTTCGACAGGCGTTGAAGAGATGGTCATGTGTTTTGGATTGATAATGCCTGCTGAGTTGACGAAGACGTGCACTGGAGAATTGAATGCTTGTTCTGAGCGGTCGAACAGGGTTTTGGGGCCGGAGGGATCAGATATGTCGGCCTGGACCGCGATGGCTCGGAGATTGGGGGAGTTTGAATTGAGTTCGGATACGAGGAGATTTGCTTGGGTCGAGTTGGTGATGTAGTTGATGACGAGGTTGGCGCCGAGGGAGGAGAGATGGATGGCGATGGCGCGGCCGATGCCACGGGATGAGCCCGTGACGATTGCGACTCTGCCGGCGAGGGGAAGGGCCATGGTTTAGATTGATGAATATGGGCTTGGATTGTCTGTGGATTGAAGATGAAGGTAATCTAATAGAGGCTTTTCTTTTACTTTGCATTTATATATCTTCACCTTTGACAGCATTTGTATACCCAAAAGTTTCTAACATTTGCACTTTAATATCTAACACAAATGTGAGAATTTTTTTTCAAAATTTCTCGTGTGACACGCACAAACTAATTTTAGAATATTTTAGCCTTGATGTTTGTTGAATTTACTATTGAATCCACCGGAATTAGAGCATATTTATAGTGAATTCAATAAGCATTAAGGGTTAAATAGATCTAAAATTAGCTTGTCGATGTCACATGGGAACATTCGGGAAGAGAATTTTCACTTTTACATAATAGAAGATATCAAAAAGCAAATTTTAGAGAATTCAGGTTATATTAGTGCTGTCAAACACAAGTGTGGGTATATAAGTGCAAATAATGGAAAATTACAAGGTATGTAAATGCTAAAAGAATTGAACATAGTTTTCTTAATGTTAATGGTAAGTGAGTTTTTAGTTGGATTCTTTATTTGAGCTGCAGGTTTGGGCATCAGTGCTGTGTCAGCAGATTTTAAGGGTTAATGAGGCTTTATTATTATTATTTATATATGAGTGATTCGAGGTGGGGAACCGTATAACGTGTGTAAGTAATGGTTCTTGGATCTCGTTCATTTTTTGTTTGTGATGTTGAAGAGTTTCTTTTGATGGGTTTCCATTGATTTATGCTCTACTTCATGTATCATTTTTTTAAAGGTAGAGAACAGTGTAATGTGTATAAATCAGTGGGGGCCTCCAATTATCTACTCATTTGAAGTTCAAGTCACTGGCACGAGAAATTCTTGCCTACACCGGGTGTAGGCAAGATGCATGCTCCCCTCCAATAGGAGGGGGACATGTAGAGGAGATGTGGGGACACCCCTCTACATCTCCCCCTCCTATTGGAGGGGAGCATACTGTTTGCCTACACCCGGTGTAGGCAAGTTTTTTCCCACTGGCACACTTGCCACCTCATCTTTTTCCAATATAGGGGTTAGGTGACAAAACTTAAAACTTATTGGGAGTTTTCTACTTGCAAGACTTAATGAGGTACTTTGATCATTTGATCACATGTGATTTGCACGTTACAATACTTACTGGGGGTTAGGTAACACTTTCAATTTTTTGGAGGTTTAAATGAAAAATGAAGTAAAGAGGTGACGGTCCATGATATTTGATGTGCACCAAATAGATGTCAATTGTTAGATCCGTGCACGAATCCAAAAATCCAATAATCCAACGGTTGACATTTATTTAATGCATATTTAATACAATGGATCCGGAATCACTAGATACTCTCTTGAGGTATAGAGTTCGAACTCATGATCCAAGAGATGAAGTTAATTTAATGCATTTATGACCTAGTAACATGTTCTTGTGTGACTATTTCAAAACATTTCCTAACTCTACTGTAATGATGGAGCTTTTGACCTATTCTCTCTCTAACAGCTCTACCATTAATCCCTCAACAAACTACCTATGATCATCATAAAACATGTACAAATTTATAAAATTAAAACTTTCCTATTATAAAAATATTCTCAGCGATCCAAAAAAATAAATTATTTGCATAAATTACTCAAAATATTATCTTAAATTCCCTTACTTTATCCGATATTTTTAAAGTAATCGACTTCTACCGCTCCAAACTAATAATGCGGTTCAGTCACACCGCTTCATATTACTATTCAACATAAGATTCACCCGTGTGAGAACGGGCAAAATACTTCAAGAAATAAAGAAAAAGCATTGATTTTTAGAGAATTGAAAGTGATGTCGTTAAATTCGTTTGGATGCTTTTATCAACCGAAAATTTATAATATATTAGAAAATTAAACAAAACTGCAACATTTAGTCAATTTAATTGCCTAATTTTCTTTTTGAGTAAAGGAGAAAGGAAGAATATAAATGAAAAAATAATATCAAAAAATCTTTATAAAGAAGAAATAAAATCAGCAGAAAAATAGCTGTTAGGAACTGCAAAAATGCATTCTTCAATATTAATTCGAGAATTTGAGAATTGCTCACTATGACAAAAGATTCAATCATGTAAATATTCTACTGGAGAAAGAAAGCAATGAGGATGTGAATTTGCATACTTGATTTGTGATCTTCACTTTCGACCAAACATGTATTTTTACTTGTTTACCAAGTTCTTCCACATCTTCTTTTTGTCTCCTTCCTTGCAAAGGACGTTACTCTTACTATTACTATTACTATTATTACTATCCATACTAAAGCAATTGAATTAGCACTGTAGCGATATAGTGTTGATAGCTACAGTATTCCCCCATTAATCCATAACTATTTTTTTATTTTTTACCTCTAAGTCGTTTCCTTCCATTTATTTTTTAGCACACTCACCTTCATAGTTGTGATTCTTGTCTGAAAACTCAAAGTTCTACCCTGTTTATTTTCATACCACCCACTCCCAAACTTTTACTACAATTTATCGCCTATATATCCAAAGTCTTACCTCTATTTATTTTTATTTTTTTTGAGGGAAAAAGTAGGGCAAGAAGCCCTACTCATATATATATATATATATATATATATATATATATATATATATATATATATATATATATATATATATATATATATATATATATATATATATATATATAACGATAAACAATCATACACAAAAAGAAATGAGCTTGTAGTTCAAAAGTAGAGAACTAGAAGCTCAGATCGAAAAGAGAAAAAAGAACGGAAAAAAGAAGAAAAGAAAAAAGAGAAAACATTAGCAACATTATAAGTCACTAAACACTACTAAGAAGATAATTAAATATAATATGGTAGCTCAACACCACCCAACCATAGAAAAGTCCCTGAGCAAAGGATTACCGACCAGCTCCAGATCTTTCTATCTCAAGTGCCTTCAGTCTAGCAAAACCGTCAGAGGACAGAGGAAGCTTTATACCGCAGTTTGAAGCAATAGAAGCGAAGTCGTCTGAACTAAGAGAATTAATAGGTAAAAAAGAAGTTGAGTTAGGATTATCTCGCTTGGAGGTGGCAGAAGATTTCTTAGAAGTAGCAAAATGCTTCAAATGAGTCCCGTGGATCGAAAACAACCTCCTTTACTTGAATGTTTCTTCTTTGTCTTGGGTATCTTGGTGCTAAATCCCGGAGGACCAGAGGATTGTGAAGTGCTATCTTCTTTGTCTAGGTTTACCTCCTTGAAGTTGGTATATTTGCTACTAAACCCTGGAGGACCTGAAGATTGAGAGGTGCATTCATCTGAATTGAGAGGAACTAGATCTCCCTTCTCCTCACCGACTCGGGCTAAGGTTGCAAGAGGATGTAGCAAAGCCATGATCTACTGAACTCTAAATCAATCGCGATTGCACTAGCCGCCGATTGATGCAAAGGAGGAGGAAGGGGTTGTAGCCGGGCGGAAGGGACTTGTATCCTCATCGCAGCTATTAAAGGAAGAAGCCGGTGGATTATGGGGGTGGTGGGTTGAGCCAATATTTGTTCGGATGGACCCTCAACAAGAGGAGTGAGAGGCCGTGCCGAGGAAGGAGGAGGGGAGGTGGTTGATGCACTATATCTACCTTAGCTTGTCGATGTTGAGCTTCCATTAGCCGTGAAAGATGGCCCGAGTTGGGGAGGGATTGTGGACTGATGGTCGCTAGGAATAGCCGGTATTGATTGGAGGTGGTGGTGGTGGAGCTTGAACCCCACCATGCCGATTTGATGACCGACGAGAAACTTGAGTCGCCTCCTGAGGAACCGCCGATGCAATGAAGGGGAGTTCCGTGGTAGGAGTAGGGATTGAGGAGCGAGGAGGAAGTCCAAGAGGAGGTTGGCCGAAGTTGTGCTTATTTGTGGCATAGTATCGGCGGATGGTGTGCCGCTTTTAGAGGACCGATTGCATTCTCGCCTAGTTGTTAGGGTTGACCAAGGACCCTTGGAGCATTCTACAGTTGAATGACCTAGGATATATTACAAAACCTAGGCAATTTCTATACAATATTGGTTGCTTAAAACCATCAAATAATCCCACCCAGATGAACTGGGGCGGTGGTATCCACAGGTCAATTTCCACACATAGGCGAAGCAAATACTGGGCGAAGCTAGGTGGCGCCTTTATCAAGGCAGAGAAAGCGTTCGATTTTGTTCGCCACAGATTCTAGGAATTCTGGTATGAAGCATTGAAGAGGGAGTCTCGGTAGAGAAATCCATACGGGGGCTATGCATGAGTCCTCCTTAAGGTGGCGAGAGGTTGTGCCGAAGACTTTGTAGGGGAAGGAGATGAGGTTTGAGGATGGGCGTGTCGGGACTTTCAAGAGATCTTTTCATCCCGAAATCTCGCCAGAAGGCTCGAGGTGAGGGTGTTCTCGGAAAAGTTGGGATGATTGTCATTGCTTGAACTGCTACAAACTTCACCGCTACAACGAAATTCGAAAAAGATTGCCTTTTATAAGGCTTACAATGAAAATCAAAGAATTACAACTTTAACCCTAAACAAACACGAGGATCTCTATTGTACGGGTCCTCGCTATGGGATTCTTTGCCTATGCCGGATGTATTCCGTGGACCACCGCGATTCCTTTCCCAAGTGTTGATCGAATGAGATCTCGATTCGATCTAGATCTAAAAATCCCTCCTTTTTACGGGAATTCTTAGATCGATCGATCCGAGATCTAAACGAATACTGAGATTAATTCGCCAAGGAACTAATCAACGTAGTGAACGAGATCGCCAAGCTTAACTCGTTACTCTTCTTCGGATCAAGGCCAAGCTTGATCCAAAGGATGGTTTGTCGTTGTAGATCCGATCTCAAAACTTTGGATCTCGAGTCGCAAATCTCCCCGTGCAAGTCTAGATCTTGATCTCCTCTCCTTGGAAATTCTCTAACTCTAGGCACACACAAGAGTTCGGCTATCTCCTCTGCTTTTATCTCACGACCTCGAAAATGAAACCCTAGCCGCCCAATATATAGGGGCAGCAGCGGATGCGGTAAACCGCGTAAAGCCCGCTCGCCTGGTGTTCGCCGGGCGAGACACCTCTGGTGTTCGCCGGGCGAGACACCTTCGGTGTTCGCCGGGCGAGACACCTTCGGTGTTCGCCGGGCGAGACACCTCTGGTGTCTCGCTCAAGCGAGACACCTCTGGTGTCTCGCTCAGCGAGACACCTTCGGTGTTCGCCGGGCGAGACACCTCTGGTGTCTCGCTCAGCGAGACACCTCTGGTGTCTCGGTTTTGACCGAACGCCGCGGCTTCTCTCGTTGATTTTCTCGAGCTTGATTTGGTTCTCGACCGACTTGTCATCCGCTTAATTTGAAGCTTCAAAGTCGGGTTTATCCTTCGCCGCACTCATGGCACATCAGTTCACCTGTGTTCCGAATCACCGACGGTTCGAAGGAAAAAGCTCTTTTCAAAAATTTCGAGTGACGCCGGACCAAGGGGCGGCCTTTGACCCCCGCCATTAGCAGGCTGGCGGGACCGCCAGCTTCTGCGTAGGGTGTCTTGAGGAGAGCGCTTATGCTATGCTCACTTGTTGTGTCGTCAACGGTTTGCCATTACTTCATCGGATGACTTGTCGATTATTCTCATCATCACGAGCTATGTTCGGGGACTTATAGGTAATTTTCAACGCCTACAGATACCCCCTCCAAAGTGTTTCGGTCTAGCTCTTTTATAGAAGAAGCCGAAATACTTTGGATGTGATAGGCCCAGACCTTCAGTCGGTGTAATAGGACTTGAAAACGGCTTCAAATCTTGATCTCTCCGATTCTTTCAGACTATCCAGTGCTTTGTAGGATAACCAAAAGTGTCGCGGTGCTGCATTTATTGTCTGACCGCTGTTGAAATCTTGACTCGATGGCCGATGCACAAATTTTCTTATTTTTAGCTCGTGACTGTGAGTTGTCGTCGAACTGTTCATCCAATTCCGTGAGACTTAGCTTTGAATCAGTGAAATCTCCATTGCGTGGCTTGGCATAAGACTAACCCCAGTGGGAGGATATTGAGGATTCCTCCTTTGATTGGTGAACTCTTACTGTGATGCTCGCTGTGACTCCACTACGCCGAGGGATTTTCTCGAGATGTGACGCGTTGTCCGGCATCAAAAATTTTCTCTCGGAATTTAACCTCCAATTGGCGATTTTTCATCACAACGAATTGTCCGCTGTCGTAAGACTGAACCCAGTGGAAGCAAATTGGGGATTGCCGAGTTATCCTTAAGAATATAAAACTATTCTCCAGGAACTTCTCGACAAAAATAGGAAATAGTTTAGACTCAGATACCTAGTTGGAGTATCAGAGGGAGAATTCTACTCCTTATTGAATAGAATTAAGGAACAGCTTTATACTCATGTTCCTTATTGGAGTATTCGTGGGTTCACCATCGTGGGGATTTCATCGATCCTACTGAAAGGGAACCCTTCATGGGTTGCATTCATTGTCCTGACGCAAGTTGATCCGTTGGTCATGTGGTTGGAACTGCGGGTGACCATGAAGTAACTTGTCAGTTCCTTGTTCAAGCTTCTAGAGGATAGCTTGGAGAGGGCGAAACTGTAAATTGACGCCTCTTTCCCCTTTGGAGATCAATATGCTGCTTGAGGAGATCCATGCTCACTTGTATTCTACTAGTGCCTCTGGGAGTTTTTCTTGTGGACCGCATTTTAGATCTCCTTTGAGGAGGTGCCTCATGATAGGGCTCCCGTCACGAAATGAAAGAAGCCTGCATGGTTCGCTCAGGACCCTATACTCTACCAGGGGGATCTGATGAATCCGACCACGTAGGAGTAATGATTGGCCCTTGTGTACATCCCCGATTGACTCCATGCATCTAGGTTGACATATCCCATTTCTTGGTGCAATGAGGTCGGCTCTCTATGATAGCCCACCTGGAAACACTTGAGTCTCTATCCCGTTTAATTGGGGGACTAGTCTTGTTAGCTAGTTCATCCTCAATTTGGTGGTCTTGATGAATTTTTTTTTTTGTTGGTAAGATGTTCCTCCAAAGCTAGGTATAGCGGGGTTACTACGCCAAAGGGCTCGCCGAGGGACCAATCATGAAGTCGGTAAGGCCGGCAGAGTTCCATTGTTGTTGTGACTTGCGATCTGTCATTTTCATTGTCACAAAGATTCATAGGATTCTTGGCAAACCCTCACCTTCAACGGATTTGATTTGCCTTTACCGACACCGCTTGAACCGCTAGCATGCGGATTATCGAATCCCGTTCCGCATGTGACGTTGTGCTAAAAGAATGAAACTCTTTTAGACTTGGTGCTATGATTTTGAATACATAGACTTTGTCACTTTTCACGGGTAAAAGACTAACCGGCGCCGCGTGTTAGGCGGTGACTTTGGGGTTATTGGCCAACCCCACCTTCAACGGATTTGATTGGCCTTTACCGATCACCGTTTGAACCGGGCTAGCATGCGGATTATCTGGATCCGTTCCGCACATGACGTTGTGCTAAAAGAATGAGACTCTCTTAGACTTAATGCTACGATGTTGAATACGTAGGCTTCGTACTCTTTTACGGGCAAGAGACCACCCGCAACGCTGGTATATTTCATCCCTTCTTAGGCTTCGATAAAATACCCCGTAATCAAACTCGTGTCTTCTTCAATCTAAAAGACTAAACCGCAACGCTGCGGTGAGGCGCTGGCTTTATCCCTTCTTAGGCCGGGATAAAATGCCCCAAGATGAATCTTGGTGTCTTCTTTGTCCGAGAATGACCGAACCGGATCGAATCGGTGAATGGAATTGATTGTGGGAAAGGAAGAATTTTATATTCTATCTCAGAAAAATGGAGAGGAAGGATTTTATATCCTGTCTCCAAGTGCCGGAAAGAAAGAATTTTATATTCTATTTCCGTGTCTCCTTTGTCCGGTAGAGACGAACCCCAAGTGAACATAAGAAAAGAAGGATTTTATATCCTGTTTCTTAGTCTTGGAGAGGAAGAATTTTATATTCTATCTCCGAAAAATGGAGAGGAAGGATTTTATATCCTATCTCCAAGAAAGGGAAACTAAAAGTGGGATCTCCACTTCGAGAATCTCTTAAGGTGAAACTAAGAGTGGGATCTCCACTCCGAGAATCGAAGAGATACAGGTAGTTTTCACTTTTATAGGATTCGCCACCTGATCTGAAGGTCTCGTTTATCGAGAGTGTTCCAATTTTAGTACTACCGCCATGGGAGGGCGTGACTGAAATGGAAACGATGGAGGCTTTCTGTTCATCAGAAAGTGGTCTCCAAATTTGAAAGTGGACCTCTTGTTCATTGAAAGGAATCAAGAGGGGATTTTGATAGAGGATCAAAAAATTTTGTGGACCCACCGTCAATGAGTTTGATCGGTGGGGGAATTCTGGAGGAAAGGATTAGGGTTATCTCCGAGGAAAGTATTTCCAAGAACTTCCTCCAAACGGGTTATCCCAAGGTACTAAGGATAGTACTTCTTCGTGAACTTCCCATTGATCGGCATTAATTGCCTATCGCCTTCCTCGGGTGATAAGGCGATATCGCCATGGAATAGACCGCTTCAATCACAAACGCCCTTCCCACTTGGGTTCAAACTTACCCTTCCTCTTGGAGTCGAGAATTATCGGTCGTCGGCGGCGAGGACCAAGTCTCCTCCTTGAAGCTCCTTTGTCGGACTTTCTTGTTGAAGGCCCCGACATCCTTGCTTGGTAAAACTCAATGTGCCGTTGAGCTTCCAAGCTTTTCATCTAGCATCTCGAAGTTCTTCGAGGCGCTTTTGATGTAGCTCCTCTGTCGTCATCTCGGTTGCGAGAGCAATGCGGAGGGATGGAATCTGAACTTCAAGGGCAAGGCGCTTCACACCCATATACCGTAGAGTACGGTAGCCCGGTCGGTGTCGCGAATCGTCGTGCGATCGCCCGAGTGCTTCTCGAGTTTATCATCCCGCCGCTTGTTATTTTTCACCGCCTTCTTGAGAATTTTAATGATCGCTTTGTTGAAGGCCTCCGCCAACCGCTTGCGCCGGATTGTACGCAGCTGAGGAGACGCCCCGATCTTGAATTTCTCGCAAAACCGAATGAAGGCATTGCTAATGAACCGGGACCGCTATCATGTACGATCCGCCTTGGTACACCGTGGTCGATAGATGACGTGGTGCTTGATGAACCGAATTACATTGCCGGCTTTTACCTCTTTGAGGGGAATCGCCCACTTGAGAAGTAATCGGTGATCGCCAGATAAACCGATCACCTTTGGCCGACAGAGGAAAGATTGGGCCTACCACATCCATGCCCCATGTCTCGAATGGCCAAGATGTGGCCGACGGGTGAAGTTGTTCGAGGTTGATGCGTAGTTTGCGGTATTTGGCACGCGACATTTCCGAGCATATGCGATCGCATCATTGACCATAGTAGGCCAAGAGTACCCCATCCTCCCCGATCCGATCATAGAGCTTAGGACTGGCCGGTGCGCACCGCATTCTCCTCCGTGTGCTTCTTGGAGAACTTCCTCCGCCTCTTTGTTTGAAAGGCGCCGAGTAGCAAACCGCTATACCCACGCCGATAGAGCGCCCGGTTTCCGTGATTGTAGAAGAACCTTGGCTCTTCGACGGACCGATTCACGCCCTTCATATCTTCTCGGCAGATGCCGCAAGACGAGTCAATAATAGGGAAGCGCCAATCTCGGCTCAAGTCCGACTTGGGTTGCATACACTTCCTTAGTGACTACCCTTCGTCATTTTACGTCTGTCATAAATAGGAATGAATAACGGTGGGTCCTCACCGCGACCATTTGCTCGCCTCGAGGTTGCGCCAAAGACACCGCTAATGCCGCCAGCAGACCAGATACGATTCTCGAGGCGCTGAATGTACTCGATGAAGAATCCTTCAAACGAGTCCGCTAACTCGATAGCGACGATGGTATGGGATTAGATCGGGTTCGACCTCATAGTCCCCGCGAAGTCCGTTTGACAATGAGTTGGGAATCCCGAAGGCTTCGAGATACTCTACCCCGACTCTTTAGCGAAGCTAAGTCCAATGAGGAGCGTTATACTCTGCGACATTGTTAGAGCAGGCTCGGCCGCTGAATAAGCCCGAGGCATGACATGCTTCCCGGGAAACTAAGACTACTCCGACCGCGAGATCTTAGAACATCCGGGCGCCGCCACGCTGGTAGCTCGACGCCCATCAAAATATAAATGCCACACCTGTTGGTGCAGAGTTGTGTTAACCTCATGGGTCTCATCCGTAGATCATCAAATAGTTCACCAGATCCTTTGTTGGGTTGGTCGCCAAAAGATCGCAGATGGCTTGTCCCTTAATTGACCTGGCTGTTTGAAGTGCAGTCGCATCGACAAAAGTAAAGCCCATTTCGCCGACGCCAATTCATAGAGGCCGGCCGCCATGAACACCAACAGATTTACGCTAGAAATGACGAGATCGCTTGCCCAACTAAGTAGTGTCGCATTTTCAATCGCAAAGACCGGTAGCGAGACACTCTTTCTGGCCATTGGGTAGCGAGATTCCGCACCCACCAAGGTTCGGCTTAGATAATAAACCGCCGCCGCGGACCGTGGTCGCCGCCTTGCGCAAGTAAAGCACTCAACTAATGGTTCGCCGCTTTGATATAAATCAAGAACGGTTTACCCGGGTAACGAAGTACGTGAGGATTCGCCGATATGTTTTGATATCTTCAATGCCTTCGACAAAGGCCATCCCGCACAAAGGACACCCCTTTTGTTCAAATTTTAGAGAATGGCCGACATTTTCCTGAGAGGTTGGAAATGAAGCCGGATGTACGCCAATCGCCTCGTAATCCTCTCGAGTTCCCTTAGATTCTTTGGGGTTGCAATTCATTGATTGCCTTTATTTTGTCGGGTCAATGTGGATACCTTTGTTGGTAACAACAAACCCGAGGAATTTGCCATCGACATTCCGAGGAAAGACTTGGTGGGGTTCATCTTTAATTGATGAGCTCGCATGAGGTCAATACCGCCCTCAAGTCCCGATATGGTCATCTTTGTCACGACTTTTCACAACCAAGTCATCGACGTAACATTCGACCGCCTTCCCAAGATGATCCCGAAGATCTTTGTCATTGCGCTACCGGTAAGTGGCGCCAGATTCTTCAACCAATGGCATGACTGCGGTAATGTAAGATGCCTAGAGGAGTTCTCAACGCCGCGGTGCTTTGCGCCATTCGATGCATCTTGATTTGGTTGTAACCCGAGAACCCATCCATGAAGGACATTCGCCAAATCCACATGTATTATCGACGCATCACATCGGTGATTGGAAGTGGGAAGTCGCTTTTGGGCACGCTGCATTCGGATCTCGTAGTCGGCGCAAATTCGATCGTCCGTTCTTTTTAGCACCGAACAATATTCGCCACCCAATCCGGATGTTGAACCTCCGGATAAAACCCGAGGCTATGAGCTTTACTTCCGCAACAATTGCCTCCATAACTGTGGACTAAACCGCCTCGCTGTCGCTTGACAGTTTGGCATCCACTTTAATGTCGAGGCGGTGCATTGCCACATTGGGGTCGAGCCCTGGCATGTCCTCGTAGCTCCAGGCGAAAACATCGATATACTCTCTGACAAGAGTGATCAACCTTTTCTTTTCCTCTGGGGGAAGACTGTTGCTAATATTTATAAGTTTAGGGTGTGCTTCATTACCCATGTTGATCTGGACTACCTCGTCTTCAGTCGGAGGCTCCCTCTGCTCAAACCGGTCCCCATACTGCATGTTGAGGTGATGGACCCATGGGTCTTCCCATGTTGGCAATTCTTCGTCTTCTTCCAGTGTAGTGGGGTCCACTGTAGACATGTTGGACATCAACCCCCTGAACATCTTGCCGATGCTGACGTCAGAGTCCCAGGCAACGGAATCGGATGAGTACTCGTCATCTGGGTTGGGTGGTTGGTTATTGATCAGCCAACAACACTCATCTTCTGAAGAGGATGCGTATCCCAATCCCCTTTGAACTGTAATAATTATCGGGCTTTCCCTTGGTACATATCGACCTTGAGTGGAACCGAGATCCTCACCAAAATAAAGTCCTTCTCCCAACGCAAAGTCGTACCCCACTTCTTCATGAGGTGTTGCGCTGGCTATATTTGGAAAGATGAAGTTTCGTTTATCTTCATCGAACCCGTCTGCAGGAAGTAGTTGGGCGTGGAGTCAACTCCCTCTACCGTAGACTAAGTCCTTCTTGCGGCCTCCCTTCCCTTGGACGACGAAAGTCGTCTTGGATGAGTCTCGAAGGTGCTTCTGTATTACACAGGATGACCGAATTGGCATATGCAATTCAGGGTCATTATACAACTTTTTCATTACATCATTCAAACACAACGAGTACTCTAAATCATCTTTTATTTCTTCTTCGGCAAGCTGCCAATTACAACTTTCATCGGAAGATCCCTCTTCGTCAAGATTGACTACTAAGGGTACAATGTCATTTAGAACAAAACCACCTTTATAGTCAAGCCCGGCTTCGGTATCAGCGTCCTCACCGCTGTCCGTGCCATGGGCCGATGATTCAGTATCGGACTCATTACCGTAAAGGAGGGAGTCAGTGAAATAATTCTCCAGTCCTTTAAACGGTTGTTTGTCCGCGACCACCGTCTTAACCTCGTTATTAGTGTCGACATATTTCAGACACTGATGGAGGGTAGAGGGGACTATAACATGGTTATGGATCCAAGGGCGACCCAACAACAAGTTATAGGAAGTCTCTGCGTCAATGACGTAGCAGGTGACTTCGGACTTTAAGTCCCCCATCTGACACTTAATGCGGATTTTACCAAGTGGCCGAGACCCACTGGTGTTAAATCCGTATATCACGGTGCTGCCGGCGAGCCTCGCCGACAGAATCCCCGTGCTATACATCAGGCGCAAAGGCATGATGCTCACAGCGGAACCCGGATCAACTTGGATCCGGTTGACTTCGCTGGAACCAATGTACCCTGTGAAGTAGAGAGGCCTGTCATGTTTCGACGTCTTCGTCTGCATATCCTCCTTAGAGAACGCGGATGCGTGGAATATGCTTGGAGGCCACATTGCATTCCCGGCTGATGACTCCGGCTCCTCGGACTTGATTTAATGTGGGTTAGGAAGACCTCGAGTCCGCTAACGCTCAGAACGCCTTTCCTTGGACAACCTCAATAGCTCAGATAAAGTTATTCTTGCCGGATGTTGGCCAATTGTGCCATCACATCGGGCGTAGGGAGAGCTTGTGTTCCCGGTCTATCCCTTCTAATCAGCGACAACGGATCGCCGGGTTGCACCTCGTGATTTGCGTGTTGTTTCCCCTTCGCTCTAGTGGCATCCTCCTTAGAGTGGCGGAACCGTGGAATTGTTACTACCCCAAGCTCCGCTAACGCTTTAGCATTAAGGTTGGAGTCATCGGGTATTTGTAAGCGTACTCACGCCCACTCCGGTGACAAAGGCTTCTGTTCCTCCTCAGACAAAGAACACGAGGGAATTTGCTCGCCGCCGCCGAGTAGAACCGCCGAGGTAGCATTGCAAGATTTGCCCTTTCCCTTGACTTTTTAGACGAAGACGCCGCCCATCGATCGCCTTTAAGCAAGTCCGTGGACCCATAGGAGTTCACCATTTGGGGCGTGTGCGGCACTAACCCCTTCTCTCGCCGCTTGTGGGGATCGCCATTCACCGCCTTCATTCCCACTTTGACCACGGTTTCGGCCGGAACCGTGTTGTAGGCACCGCCCCAAAGCTTATGGACGCCGCTTATACCACTTGCTTTCCTTATTTGGTTTTGGAGTGATCACACCCACTTCAATCAAAGCTTGATCTTGTCCTTCACCGTAGCATGACTTGGTCGGTGGTGTATCGCCTATGATAGGCGCAGCGATTTGGGGTCTGCTGCCCTTGAGCTTCCTCCCGTTGACGATCGGCGGCAGCTTGGATCTTGTTGTTGTCTAGCAAGTACTTGAAGATCCTGTGCACCTCTTCGCCCCTCGAAGAATACGTTTGGGAAACCCGGGCGGACGCCTCGTTTCGACCGTTGTTGCCGCGATGGGGTCCGGCATTTGTTGTTGCTGCTTGGTCGCACTGAAAGTTTGATGCGATCAACATTCTTCATCGGCGCTTCCCTTGTTCCGGGACAAAATTTTGGTTCCGTGGATTTGGCGTCACGACCTCGCTCCGCCTTCTCCCTTTTGAGGAAACGCTCAGCCTCTTCCCCTCGGACTTTCAAGTCTTTCCAGGTTTTAGACGGTGCAGTGCCCATCGCCCTGATCACGTCCAGCGAGAGGTTATGCTGGCAGGTCTTGAGGATGAATTCCTCCGTGATTGGGTCACGACAGTTCATCGCCTTGTTGCGGAACCGTTTGACAAAATTATCCACGGTTTCTCCATCCTTCTGCTTCTCGTCCCATAACGCACCGAGTGAAACCTCTGTCGCCATCGAAGAAGTTTGCCAGAACATAGATTCCATGTCTTCCCACCGTTGATGCTGCCCGCTTTGAGACGGCGGTACCAATCGAAGGCCGCCGCAGTGGTGCCGACGAATGACCGAACCATCAAGGGCTCGCACGGAGATGACTCCCAAATGGCTCTTAAAGTAGATAAGATGTTGAGTGGGGACCCTCTCCCATCGAACGGCGGAAGTTTATTAAATTAAACTTCACGGATAGGGATTGACTCCCACTCTCTCGGGTAGGGCACGGAATCCTGTCTTCTTC
This sequence comes from Asparagus setaceus, assembly GCA_012295165.1. Lineage (NCBI taxonomy): Eukaryota > Viridiplantae > Streptophyta > Magnoliopsida > Asparagales > Asparagaceae > Asparagus > Asparagus setaceus. The sequence continues at coordinate 29,908,664 of CM022706.1, forward strand.
ACTTCTTGAGCCGAGATGAGCGAAGTTGACCTTGCTCTCCGGATCCTTGATCTTGTCATTTTCACTTGCATTTTGTCCCTGATTTTGAGGTGGGACCATGGTGTCATCATCGGCGCTCGCTTCATCTGTTAAGGTCTTGCTCTTCATCCGTCGCTATCCACAAATTGACGTTGTTGCGACGACCGCTTCACCTCGGGCGATTAGTCATCGCCAGACCGCCGGCCATGCATTTCTCTCATCCGCCGTGATGGCCATGTCCATCTCGAAGTTTGAAGTTGTCCTTCGTTTTGCCAAGGCTTCTTCAAGTAGCTTGGCCACCTCACCAGACCGATCATGAGTGCTTCACGAGTATGGCCTTCACTAGAGACGGTGTTATCGGATGCCATTGCCGAGCCGCCATCCGATACTTCATCTTCCGAAGGTACTCTTCGTTCGCGGTGTGCCTTGAAGGGATCCTCGCTGCGTGTCGTGATAGTTAGGCCGTCGATAGTACCGCCCGCAACCGAAGTCACACGCTGAGGGCTCGAACGCCGCGGACGGCGTTGCCTTGTTGGTCATATTGATGGTGACCTCAGCGGCTCATCTTTGCCTTGACCGAGTGCATGTCTTCGGGAACGCTTTGACCGAGGTCTTGGCGGTTCGTTGGTGCTCGATCTTTGGAAGGCCGACACCCTTTCCGAGTTTTATGGCAAGATTTACACTGAGCATTGCCTTGATCAATTTAGTACAAATGCAAGAGGATGCGGTTTCGAGAGCTCCGCTTCACGAGACTTCTTCCTACCCCAAAGACGATAGTACAACTCATCGGCATGAGTGCCGGAGCAACCTACCGTCGCGGCGACACAATCTCTCGTATAACGCCATCATCGATGACGACGCTCCATCCGAGGTTGGGTTGGCGCCACGGTCTTTGAAAGTTACGCTTTAACGCACGCTTTGGGTGCGTGACGCCTCGCCGGCTTTTGACCTCGATCCGCAAAACCGCTTGGTGGATTCTCCGTGACTTCCCATCGGCGGGCGAGCTACCCCAAAGATTGCGAAGTTGTCCCGATCTCTTCAACAAGCTCGCAGGAGTTGACCTTTCACCTTGATCCAACCGAACCGACCTAGGCGCTGAAACACCAACCCTTATCGGAAGGGGTGTGGTGTTGGCCGAGTCTTTGTGGAAGGCCGGCCGATCGAGGGAAAAGCTCCCGGTCCGGGAGATCGAAGTTCGACTTGCTTCGTGACTTCTTGGTCACCTCTGCTCCTTTAGGCCGTTGAGCACCGAACCAACGCACGCACGCTGCACGTAGGGCACGACGCTTTTGGATCCGCCCCCGAGGGTGGAGCGATCTCGCTGACGCGGATCCATTCTTGATCGGCGGTTTAGAGGAGTTACCACCTATCTTCGTCTTCGGGGCTCGTGCCCGTCGGAACCGGATCCGGCTTGTATCGGACACCGCCCATGGATTCTAACGCTTTGCGTATTGCAATGCAAGGCGTTGTCGACGCCGTTGGCGGGCTCTCTTTGAGAGAGTCACACGCCGGGCGGACTTTTCCTCATTGGCCGGAGGAGGGAGATCAGATCCGGCCTTTGGATGGCGCTGGGGAGTTATTGCCGCCATTGTTGTTGGCGGCGAGGAGAGCCGCCACCACCTGACGCTTGTGAGTCCTCCTTGCGTGGAGGGCTTCTTCGCCTTGCGGGGAAAAGGAGTTGGATGAGGCAGAGATAGGCCTCAAATTTCTCCCCGGTCAATTCAGACTCGACCTCTTCGATCACCGGATCGAACTGCGGGTCGCGCACGACGATCTCGGATGCAAGACCGATGGCTCCCATCGTGGTCGCCAGCCTTGTTCTCTGAAAAGTTGGGATGATTGTCATTGCTTGAATCCGTTACAAACTTCGCCAAGCATAAACGAAATTCGTAAAAAGATTGCCTTTTATAAGGCTTACAATGAAAATCAAAGAATTACAACTTTAACCCTAAACAAACACGAGGATCTCTATTGTACGGGTCCTCGCCATGGGATTCTTTGCCTATGCCGGGATGTATTCCGTGGACCACCGCTACATTCCTTTCCCAAGTGTTGATCGAATGAGATCCGATTCGATCTAGATCTAAAAATCCTCCTTTTTACGGGAATTCTTAGATCGATCGATCCGAGATCTAAACGAATACGGAGATTAATTCGCCAAGGAACTAATCAACGTAGTGAACGAGATCGCCAAGCTTAACTCGTTACTCTTCTTCGGATCAAGGCCAAGCTTGATCCAAAGGATGGTTTGTCGTTGTAGATCCGATCTGAAAACTTTGGATCTCGAAGTCGCAAATCTCCCCGCAAGTCTAGATCTTGATCTCCTCTCCTTGGAAATTCTCTAACTCTAGGCACACACAAGAGTTCGGCTATCTCCTCTGTTTTATCTCTGCCGACCTCGAAAATGAAACCCTAGCCGCCCAATATATAGGGCAGCAGCCGATGCGGTAAATCGGGCGTAAAGCCCGTTCGGCCTTGGTGTCTCGCCGGGCGAGACACCTCTGGTGTCTCGCTCAGCCGAGACACCTCTGGTGTCTCGCTCAGCCGAGACACCTCTGGTGTTCGCCGGGCGAGACACCTCTGAGTGTCTCGGTGGCGAGACACCTCGGTGTTCGCCGGGCGAGACACTCCTAGGTGTCTCGCTCAGCCGAGACACCTCTGGTGTTCGCCGGGCGAGACACCTCTGGTGTTCGCCGGGCGAGACACCTCTGGTGTTCGCCGGGCGAGACACCTCTAGGTGTTCGCTGCCGAGACACCTCTGGTGTCTCGGTTTTGACCGAACGCCGCGTGGCTTCTCTCTGTTGATTTTCGAGCTTGATTTGGTTCGACCGACTTGTCATCCGGGCTTAATTTGAAGCTTCAAAGTCGGTTTATCCTTCGCCGCGACTCATGGCACATCAGTTCACCCGTGTTCGAATCACCGACGGTTCGAAGGAAAAAGCTCTTTTCAAATGGTGGCGCCGCCCTCGACCCATAAGGGGGCCGCCCTTGACCTCACCGCTAACCGGCTAGCGGGACCGCCAAAACTCGCGTAGGGTGTCTTGAGGAGAGCGCTTATGCTATGCTCACTTGTTGTGTCGTCAACGGTTTGCCATTACTTCATCGGATGACTTGTCGATTATTCTCATCATCACGAGCTATGTTCGGGGACTTATAGGTAATTTTCAACGCCTACAAGGGGGCCAAAAGAAAATGGGTTTTCCATTCCCCAGCTCGAGATTTCTTTGTGGCTGGAATCAAGAGATGGGCGAACACCATGAAATTTCATCACAAGTGCATTGGAATACAATTCCTCCACTTTCGACAGATCAGAGTTCACAAAGGAGAATGAAGGGAGGCCCTCACGAGAGCCACAAATTATGTTGATTCCAGTGCGGAGAAGGCGAGCAAAGGCTTCAACATCACTAGCGTGGGAGCGAACAAAGCCGGGGCCTCTCGCACCCCTCTATTTATTTTTAAAACTACACATTTCAAAAATCACTTTTAGATCCAAATACAAAGTGATGTTATTTTTGTCTTTTGCAAATCAATATCGTGAGACTTGCGACATTATGAATTGTAGATGAGTTTTTTTTTCTTGCAAACCAAAATCCTAATGCCATTTGTTTTTATACACAATCGCTTCACTAAAGGTTTTTTTATAAACCCAAAACACTCCATTGTAATCGCTCATAACTATAGTACATCCCCTGCTAATCCAAAAGTTTTTTATTTTTATTTTTCCTCTTAGCTTAAAGCCTGCCTCCATTTATGTTTGAACCCACCTACATTCAAAGTTGTGATTTCTTCCTATAACCCAAAGTTCTACGCTATTTGTTTTCAAAGGCACCCGCTTCTAAAATTTACTACAATTTTTCATCTATAAATCCAAAGTTTTACCCTCATATATTTGTAAACTCACCCACTTTGAAAACGCCTTAGATTTGAAATACAACGTGGTACTACTTTTGCCTTTATCCACATTAATATCAATGACATTGCTAATTGTAGGTGAGTTTTAGCTATAAACCAAAATTTTAGGACGATTTATTCTAAACCCACTCACTTCACCAAAGGTTTTTCTTCTATAAACCAAAAACTCCATTGAATTAATTTTAAACTAATTTGCATTTTATCAATTTGATATATATGGTGAGTTGTTATATTTTAATGCTGCTTTTATTATATTTAAATAATGTTTGCTATATAAATATAGTGTATTTTAAATAATCTCAAATTCAAGTATCTATTTCAACAATTAGGTATATAGTGTAAGTTGCTATATTGTTTGGTCTGAGTGTTTAATATACAATGCACTGTTAAACCACAATGGTTAAATTGTTATTTTTTGACATTTCCACACTAATACTACAGCAATGTGCGCAGGGGCAGATGTACATGGTGCCCGGGGTGGGCAGCTGCACCCCTAAAGTTTCAGTTTTTCACTTAACCCCCTTGAAAAAATATTGTTTGCCCCCCCCCCCCCCAAAAAAAATTCAAACAAATTGCACCCCTAATTTGACCCAAGTCACCCAATAGACAACATCCCATTCATTTAAGCCATTTAAAACTTATAGGTCCAAGCCCAAAAGTTAAATAAGCCCAAAACTAATAATGTGAAACACTACCCAATGAACCCCTTCGATCCCAATTCCCAGACCAGAAATTAAAGAACGCGGATCAAACCCTAGTTCGAGGGTTGTCGATTCTTCTCCGTCTCCATCTCCGTCTCCGTCTCCGTCTCCATCTGCCGTCGCGATCGCCGCCTCCGCCGATTTGTCGTTACCGCAGGCCCAACCTTCACTCTTCTCCTTCACCAACACCATCTCGACATTATCGCTGGTGAGTAATTCAATGAATTTTATTTATTTTTCTTTTTTCCTTTTTTTTGCTTGCTTAATTATTTGAGGAGATGAAAGATTATGATGTGCCCAATGAATTCATATACAAATACTTGGCCCTCATTGACTCAGTGGGTGTTTGGGGGAGCTTATTTTTTGGTCAAACTAGCTTTTAAGCTAGTTTTTTAATATTTACTTGTTTGGAAAAATATCAAATAAGTTAACTTATAAGCCCCATTTTAAAAAGCTGGTATACCCCAGCTTTTGAAAAACTAGCTTATAAGCTCATCTAAATAAGCTAGGTTTGACTAAAAAAATTATTATTCTTCCCAAATAATTTTTATAATATTTTTATCATAAAAAACTAAAAGTCAGTAAAAACTAGCATAACTTATAAGCTTCAAAGAATAAGCTCACCCAAACACCCTCTCAGTCCCTCTAATTTTGTTAGACAAATGAATCTGGTAAAAAAATGAATTTGAAAATAAATTACTTAATGCACATTGAGTGTTAGAATGTAATCGCAATGTTAAATTTTATAGAGTATTTAAACCAACAATTTCAATTTTATCAGTAAAAATAAATCATTAATGAAAATACTCATATTTTTTTATTTTTCACATTGCAGGCAAAATATGATGCAATGTAGCTGATAGTGTATATTGAATGCATTCTCGTCGGGTACTATAAATTTTTTATTTTATTATTTTATTATTAGGTAAATAGATACTTGTCGTCTGCCCCCCCTCCAAAAAAAAATATTTCTGGATCCGCCACTGAACGTGCGGATCAATTTTGCTCATTTAAGTTTCTATTACAGATATTTTTTACATTATTCTAATATTTAGATGTTTATAATATACAATTTTGTACGGCAAATTCACGAATGTGCTTGCATAACGCTCTTAAATTTAAATTACATAAAAAATCATTTTCTCACGTGCCGGGGCGTAACGATCTTAAATTACATAAAAAATCCTTACCCATTATCAGTTATCATTCACAATTTCACACACAACCAACCCACATTCACACGTACGGGGGCATTAACGTCATTACCCCATTTTGAATAATAAACAAGAAACTCACAGCTGGCTTCCAAATCAAAAAGACAAAAAAAACCCTCCAAATGCAACCGGCAACAGCCGGTCAAGCCCAGCATGACCGGACAACACCGACCTACTATAAATAGAAAACCCCTAATAGAAAAGGCCACCGCCATTGTCCGATCCCTTTTCTCTGTCCTCAGCTCTCTCTCTCTCTCTCTCTTAAACCAAACGAAACCCTAAAAGCCCTCTCATTTCTTCTCAGATCTCATCCCCTTCCCTATAAAAGAATCCGAGATTTAAATCTCTCCCTCTATAAATCGAATTCTTTCTCAATTTCCCGCTCAAACCTAACGTCCTAGTCTCCGATCTCTCTCAAACCTAAGATTTGAACTTAAATCGGTTGAATTTGGTACTATTTTGAGCGAAATCGTTAGATCTGGCCTCAATCTTCCTTGATTTTGGTCTAATCGCTTTGAAAACCCTAGAAACTGCTTAAAAATTGGATTAATAAGTGGAATAAGATAAAAAACATTGTAAATTTGGGGGTTTTTTGAGATAATTTATCTAAATATCTGGGAGCTTAAAGTAGATGGCAGATCAGGTGTTGGAAGGGAGCCAGCCTGTTGATCTCTCAAAGCATCCGTCAGGAATTGTTCCCACGCTTCAGTAAGTTTTTGATGAATCTCTCTCTAATTTCTTTCAAAAAGAGAGGATTTTGGTGTTGATTCAAAAGATAAAACGAAATGAAAAGGTCTTAAAGGGGTTTTTTTGTTCCATTCATTTTCGCTCGGATTTTTCTAGATTACTCGGTCTAATTTCGGCCAATTACTGTCTTGGCTGATATAATTACATTTGGAATCCCATAGAAAGCTCTTGAATGATGAACTTCCTTTTCCAACTGTGGATAATTGTACGACGGGGAGAGTACAGAACTATTTTCTAGTTTTATACATGTTTGGTTGCTATCTACATGTGGAATTGTATCCAGTTTATGAGATTTGGTCATGTTTGGGGGGAAAAGGCTGGCTAAGCTTAACTCCCTTTTTTTCTCTTTATTTTACCTTTTATGGTTTTTGACATCAATAGTGTAATTGGAATTTGTGTATTGATTTGGTGTTTAACGATATGAATTTATGTGGAAACTGCATGAACGGTATCCAAAATTCCCTACACTGTTGTGTAGCTATGTACCGACCTTCTCCTTCTCTCGAGAATAGGAAAAGTATGGTTTTGTTTCAATTATCAGGGTTTATTTTCACGTACCATCCCTTTGTGAAATTTGTGATAAACGGTTGGTTCCTGTTCTTATTGTCTGTTACTTGTTTTACTACATGTATTATTACAATTTGTTTGAGATGGTATTGTGTTGCTTGTTTGTGACATTTTCCTACACATTGGTAATTCTTTATATTACATGTTTCCCTGATTGATCTTCCAGTCTTGTGAGTGAAGAGAGTAGATGTGATACAACCACTCTTTTGCTTTCAGATTTAATTCAGAGGAACCTATCAATCAAAAATATTAATTTTGTTAATTCGTTGTATGTAGTAGTATATTAGGGAGGATTTAGCATTCTAGTGTGCACGCTCACATTCACAGACCATGCACGAATCTCTAGTGTTGGTTATGAAGTATGATGTCCGTACATCAAACTTCGTTCTATTATATAAATGATTATTTTACCATCAAGGAGAATATTGATCGTTTTAGTTGTAGGGAGCAAAAAGTTGCAAGAGGCAGTTTCTCATCAACCCCCAACCCCCACACCCACCCCCAAAAAAAAAAGAAAAAGAAAAAACAACACAAAAGAAAACAAAGCTATGCGTGTTTTGCTTCTTATTCCCTCCCTATTATCATTCAGATGTAATCATGGAAATTTTAATAATGAATAATATGGTGCAGGTGCTGGAAGTTCATCATTAACTGTGTTACTGTTCTCTCTTATTCAGCAGTCCTTTACAAATTTAGCAATGTTAAGGTGAATGGACTCTGAATTGTGATGTGAATCTAATATGCCTAAATGTGCAGGAATATTGTTTCAACTGTAAATTTGGACTGCAAGTTGGACCTTAAATCCATTGCTTTGCAAGCCCGTAATGCAGAATACAACCCGAAGGTATAAAATCATTTATGTGCTAAAATTGATAATTACCTGGATATATGCTGTTTTATTATCGTTGAGCAGATCTTTGTAGTTCGTTCGTTTTCTAATGAATACTTCAGGCCATGGGATAAAACATCACCAGAAATGAAACATTATTTTTGTTCAATGAGTAAATTGATCAATATGTAGATTAAATGGTTTCATATGCTGACTCATTTGCTTCTCCTTTACTTGCCAGCGTTTTGCTGCAGTTATCATGAGGATAAGAGAACCAAAGACCACAGCGCTGATTTTTGCATCAGGGAAAATGGTGAGTTTTCTTTTTCAACATTTGAGAAATTCACCGTAAATATTGATTCTAGTCTTCTGCCATTCATGCTTATTCACATAAATCATTCTTCTTTGTATCACATATCTAAGGTATATTTTCTACCCAAAAAAAAAAAACAATGTTTTTTTTTTTGTTTTTTTTCATGATGCTCTCACGCTTCCCTTTTACATTCTAAATGCCTTGCAGTTGACTATAATTTTGCATTGCTATCTATTTAAAACAAAGCTAGTGGATGAAGATATTAAATAAATTAGTATGTGGAATAAGTATTTCGTGTGAACAAAATATACACGTTAGTAGGTGATGGTAACACAAATGGAATTATATGGGACTATTAACATAAATAGTAGGTAAATGAATCTTGAACGCGGATTTATTATACAGCACAGAAAGACATTGAAAATTTTCTTCTGGTTTAGAAAAGTTGTTATGGCTACTAATGCCCACTCTCTGATAAAGCATGGGGGTTGGATCATGAGAGGTTTCAGATTCAAGACCAGGCTACAACCTTTGTTAAAAGAGAAGAAGGAAAGGAAAAAAGAGAAGGCGTTTGACTCATAAGTATAATCTGAAGAGGCAGGCAATTATAAGTATCTCACTTCATAAATGCATTTGCATAGTGTATAGTATGAGAGCAGGCTATTCTTTAGTTTAGTCATATACTGTGTCTTGGTACTTGATAGTTGCTCTATCTTTGTATTTGTGTACGTGGTTAAGTAGATGTCATTGACAGAACATCTGCAGTTTTTTTTACTTCTAATCTATATTGCTAACCTCATATTTAAGAAATCTCTATTGCATGCCATGCTTTTAGCTGTCCACATGCACTTAGAGTTGGCATCACCATCAGGCATATAGCAGGTACATTTTCGTATGAATCAAATATGATCCGTGAAGTTATTTTTCCATTAAAATACGAAAAAACAGAAAAAATAAACTGACTAGTAAATTTCCACCACTTTATCAGTGATGTATTTTTTATTCTTTTTTCTCCATTTTTCACCTGATCTTTTCCAATCAGAGGTAGCATATCGTGGTGGACATTGAACGGACAGTATATCAAGCTACTCATATCTGATATCTACCTTTCAATATCTACTACTATCCCTCACATATTGTTCGCTTATAGATAGTCTGTCCAGTAGCCACTTAGTTGTCTATTATGACCCAACCTCATGATTTAATGCAACTGCATCCCAAACACACGACTTCATGTTGGTTCATGGTGTGCGCGGCGTTGGGACGGACATCAAACGGCATGTGAAGATGGTCAATTAAATGAATGATTGTTGTTTTGTTTGGCAGTCACAAAGCATTACTATTGAGTGTAAACAAACGGGTATCTGAAAATTAAGACTTATATATTCGTATAACTGCCAAATCTATGGACACCAGAGCAAATAAATATGTAAATAAGTATTATTATGTACATAAATATGTAAATAAATATGGACACCAGAGCAAACAAAGTCAAAGTCTATGAATAAAGGATTGGCTTGTGATCATTGATAGAGTAGTGACTAACATACCTGCCAAATCTGGATCTATCCGGATAGTCTATATTTCCAGATCCATTTGCAACATCAGGAGTGACTCTTTTATATTTGTTTCATTTGACAACATTCCAATAAACATTAGGTGGTCTGCTATTATCATGTTGCACTTAGTTTAAACTTGATATTATCATGATTTCTACATGTATGTTGCTTATGTACAAGTCTTGGAAAATATTGCTGTCAGGTTTGTACTGGAGCAAAGAGTGAACAGCAATCAAAACTCGCAGCTCGGAAGGTATTGGGTTGACGTTTTCATGTCAACCTGATTGCTATATAACGTTTTGATATGTTTGTAGGCTTAAAATCTAATTGTTAACGGCAGAATAACATCTCTCATGGTCCTTTTGCTTTCAGTATGCTCGTATCATTCAAAAGCTTGGTTTTCAAGCTAGTTTTAAGGTAATTCTTATTGATAATTTATTTATTTTGGGTTTTGATCATTGTGAATAGTTATATTTTTGTTTTGTTTTGTTTTTGACGAAAATAGTTATATTTTTGTTTGTAATCACATTCCAATATTTCATTCTTCTGACATTTTGATGTGGTCTCTAGGATTTCAAGATCCAAAACATTGTTGGTTCATGTGATGTCAAATTTCCTATAAGACTCGAAGGTCTTGCATACTCCCATGGCGCTTTCTCTAGCGTAAGTTATTTCCAATGCTTTTGTGCATTCTGTTAATTTTCTGTTTTATTTTTTATTGAGTGTTTGGTATTGTTTAGTTACTATATTCATAACAGCAGTCCAAATTAAGTACGAATTTTGTTCTGATGATCGATAATTTTGGTTGCATACTTAAAGTTAGTTATTTTTATATCATTAGTTGGTATTTTGTTGGATTGCTGAGTTAGTTTCTTTGTTCCAATATGCACTTGTTGCTTTCTGTGAACAGTATGAGCCAGAACTCTTTCCTGGCCTAATATATCGCATGAAACAGCCAAAGATTGTGCTTCTCATATTTGTTTCGGGCAAAATTGTTCTTACAGGAGCTAAGGTAAAGCTGTTCTTGCTGCACCTTTGTTTAGAGTACTTTGTTTCTACATTCCTTTATCTGCTTCCTTTGTTCAGGTGAGAGAGGAGACCTATGCGGCTTTTGAGAATATATATCCAGTGCTTACAGAATTCAGGAAAAGCCAGCAGTGGTATGAAGCTATCATGTGTCTTTTAATCCTTTTTCAAGGAATATAGTATTCAAGTGCTATTTATATGATGCTTCAGACTTCATCTTTTACTAGTTGTCATCCAAAATTTTATGTCTATCTGGCTTGTCACTCCATTTATCTACATCTCAAAAGTTTGACTTAGCGCTACATCTCATTGATAAGATAGGCTTTTTATTGTAGTTTATGGAATTTGTTTACAAACTTGCTCAATTGTTTTGCAAGCTGACTATGCTATTTTAGCAAGCTTGAAAAGCATGAGGATTTCTTCTGAGATTATGCCATTTGTATTATAGTTTGAAGTAATCTCCAGAATGGTACCTCTTAGTATTTATCTTTTCTTTTGCATTTTACTACCCATTAACTCAGCACTACCAGCAGAGAAGACTAAATTTCAGGATAGAAAGTTTTTTCCTTGCATCTGTTTCAATTTAGGGGTTTTTGGGTATCGGTTCCTGAGAAGATGTTGGATGTATGGACAGTGGTATTCTTCTTCTTGGGATTTATTTGAGTGTCTAAAATAACTTGTGTAGGTATATACCTAACGACATATAGCTTTTGTGCTTTATGTATCCATGCAATTGGTGATTGGATCCGCAAGAGGGTGGTAGGTCAGTAGTGAAACCTTGAATATTTTTTCCATATTTCATCCAATAGTTCAACCTGGTTTTCTTGAGTAAAGATTTCAGTGGAGCTAGATCCGTTGTCGCACGTTTCTAAAAGACTTGGTGCTTGTCTTTTTTACCCCCTCCAAATTATACCACCAAGAGAGAGGTCTGTGGATGATTATGATGGAACAGCGTGTTTTGACAAGTGTACTTAGCAATTCATTGGATAATACGCAATATAGATGATAGTATTTAGTTGGGTGGACCCTTATCTTTTGATCGGCGGACTCATCTTACATCATATTATCATCATATCAAACAGTTCATGATGCTAGGATGAAATTTTGCACGGTGCTCTGATGATGTTATTATATAAATGGTATTTTGTATGTGTTATCTTTGCTAAAACTTATCAATGCAAATTTTCTTATTGGTTGCAGATAATTGAATGGAAGGGGCTGTTGTGAGGAGTCCTCTCTGGTTTTCTGTTTCTGCTGATGCTGAGCTCTCAATTGTAAATAATAATCTAGGAAGAATGTGAGAGTTGGGTTTTGGGAAACAATGTCGGTGCATCTTTGCTGAATTTGTACCTGGATTTCAGATGTTGTACTTGTATCCGAGAAAGGTTTTGAAGCTTTTCTTGTCTGAATGCGTGACAGCGATAGACTTAATATTATCGTCTGTTGGACTGGACTTACCTTTAATAACTTGGTATAGATAGTAGACTGTCAAGGTTAACAACTGCCCATTTTCTTAATGCAATTATGTTGTGTATCGTTTGGACTGCTTATTCTCGAACTATTTTGGTTGTGATGTGAAATTGAGTTCTCCGCTCTAGGTTTGCGAGTAGTTCAAGTAGCTGATTTCCAGGATTCGGAAGCTTCTTTGTTATGATCCATAGGCATACTCTAATCTGAGAAGGAATCATGTGATACTAAGATCCTAACACAAAATTGATTAGATTTGAATCAAGTTACAGGGTCATCAGTCTCTCTAACCAAAGTAATGTTGCCTAACCAAACAACCTTATTTTGTGTGATGGTCCGTTGAGAGTAGAGTGAGGCGGTTGGTGTTGTGAATCCATTTTGTTACGGGAGCACGTAAATTCGATTATAAATCAGAGAGTCGCATCAAACAGACACTAATTGCAAGCGTTTTGCTTCTCATAGCACGTTGAACAGGTACGAATTGCAAGCATTTTTCTCCAGATTGTAACACGACCAGAGTAATTTGCTCAAATCAAATACATATTTGCATGGCTTTATATTACAAAGCCAGGTCTACTGAGGGTCCGAGGTTTTGACTGTGGCGTATGGATTCGATGTTGCCTGTAAATCCACCTCTTAGTAATTAACTGTAGCTTTGATTGCATCCAATATCTGCAACAGAGATCACTGTCTGTTATGTACGACATCTTGGAAACTGACAAGAAGAGAAGCGAAGATGACAGATTCAATACCTTGTTCTTGGTTGGCATATAGAATGGTTCAAAAACAAGTGGAAAGGGAGTGTCGAGACCACATACTCTTGCTACCGGAGCTTCAAGCTGAGAAAATGCATTAGAAGTCAAAATCATAAGGCTTCAATAAACACGTGAAAGTTCTGAATAATAAAACACGTCGTGAACGATAGTGCCTGTTATCTTCTTGTATGTGCTAAAGTGTCTCAAAGTCTCAACACAAACCTAAAGAGAGTGCGCTAAACCAAACTAAACCATGAAACATCATAAACTTTTTCCTTTTCCCTCTCCATCTTCTCCCCAAGGAGCTAATATAGAGAGTGTCATGGTATTAGATGAAACCAAAGGAATGTCTATTCCAGTCTTAAGACTTTTCTAAATAGAAAGCACACTGTTGGGCAGAACTCACATATTTTTTCACTATTTTAAATTCTTAGGATGTCTCAATTTTTAGCATCATATTGCTTGGTCTTATAATCGTCTTTCTTGGATGCTCATGATGTCTGGGTCAAACTCATTTCATACAACTAGATGATGAGAGAAATAAAATGTCAACTGACACAGATCATCGGACGACTACCTTGGCTGTTGACATAGAAGAACTAATCTAAAGATGGGGTGGCTTAACATTACTAGACACTTATTAAGCTCAACATAAAGATTTCTTGCATTTGGTATAAAGCCAACTTTAGTAGATCTTAATTTTTCCAAAAACATAACCTGGCCTTTCGAAATACATCCATAAAAGAAAAAAATTGTTCCCAAGTTCAGAATGCTTCTTTGACATCACTCGAATATTATGTCCTGTAAACAGCAAAATGTGCAGCCAACCACACAAAGGAACGGTCTAAACTGAACAAGATATCCTTCCATTATTGTTTTAGATGTATGCATCATTAAAAATTATCTTGGACAGTATATTCCATCGGATCCTGGTATGGTGGTACCTAAATTTTCCAAGTATAAAAAACCTTATATACGGAGTTCCACACCATTAAACCAGCTTAACTTGTCATTGAACCGGTGCAACTTATGATATATTAGAGTTTACTACTACAACAAACATGATAATTATTTACCCTCAGGAAGCAACGTTCCATAATAGAAGCAGATATCTCAGAACCAAACCCTCCAGTAACTGGTGCTTCATGACTAACCTGCCAATGGATAAAATATAAACTGCTGATAAACGCATAATCGAAGATTAACACAGTAAGAACAGATCAAGGACTCTACTTACCAGAAGTCTTCCAGTCTTTTTGACAGAGGCCTCTATTGTCTCCTTATCCCAGGGTATTAGTGTTCTTAGATCGATGAGCTCACAAGAAATTCCATCCTACATTTTATTTCATATTAGACAACTTAACATATGTTAGCAAGAGAAGTGATCGAATGACAGTAACGTAGCACAATAATGTAATATATAGAGGTAACAGTTTAAGAAATGAGACTCCAGTCATCTACACTAATAGGAGGATCCAGGGAACCACTGTTCATATAACAGTAATTCTTATGGGTCCCTCTTCTGCCATGTCATTCACCGATAGCAAACCCCCCCCGGAGCTACAGTGTTTTTTCGGGCTACATCAGCAAAGGAATTTCAAAATTCAAAAATTCAGTGTGGAACAGCTGTCCTCAACTTATATCAAGGAAAGAATATACAGAAAACTCACTTTTTCTCTCTCTATAGCTCTCTCGCTCTCTCTCTCTCAAAATCCGACCCAACACCCCTCACCCTGCTAGCACCGCCGCCTCCAACTCCACCTCGCCCCCAAATCCTTCACTGTTGCCCAGGACTTTCCGCTGCCAAAGCCCTCGCCGCTTCCAAATCCACCTTGCCGCGAAAGCCTTCACATCCAAATGTCTTGCCGCATCCAACCTCAGTTGGACCTCCATCGCCTCCAATTAACTCCACCTCGCCGCATCAGCTCGCTCGCCACCTCCTCCAACAGCGGTAAGTCTCTCTCCTCTCCCTTCAAAACCCTAACCCCTAATTCCCCCTAACCTTAAGTTTAAAAGCTTAGGGGTTTCTCCAGCACCGCCTACTCCTTCACCAGTTCGCTGGCCACCCTCCTCAGACATCCGCGACACTGTCGCGGTATGTTCCTGCATCTTAGAAAAGTCAATAATGATGTATTAAACTCTATTCCTCTTTAGAAAGAACAAAATCCTGAAGGTAATTTCTCTCTATGGTTTTTTTTGTTAATCTAGGGTTTTGGATAATTTTTTTTAATATCTTCAGATCTGTTGATTGATCCTCAAAGATCGCTCACAATTCTCAATAAAAAGAATTTAACTGTGAGATTGTTGCTTTCAGGTTATATGATTGAGGAAATTGTTGTTCGAGGTCGTCGAGGATAATGGAGTATTCTAAGTTGTAAATTTCAGGATCAATAATCCAGGTTTGTTTCCCTTTCCTTTTAGTTTTTTCTTCTCTTTTCTTTTATAGTATAGATTAATAACTGTTATCTTAAATGAAAACTATTCCTTTGCTTCTTTAATTTATTCTTATCTGCAGGTGTTTTTCAATCTTTGAAAAGGTCATGAAAGAGTACTATAGGTTTGTTTCCCAATACCACGCACCTTAATTTTAATTTTAATTTGATAATACTAGAATTTTTCACATTAGCTATGAAATTATTGATTTTTTTTCCGATGATCTCTTGTTGGATTAGACTTCTAGGATCTTAGGATTAGACTTCTAGGATCTCTCTAAGGATTTTATTACTAAGGATTCATTTGTTGTGGTTTACAACATGATTAATTTATAAGAGCGATCTATGTATAAATTTTATAAAATGATGAATTTATAAGAAAGTGATGAATTTATAAATTTTATAAAATGATGATCCACGTTGTATTTTCTTTTTGTATTTTGAAGTTCATGGAGGCTATTTGTTCATATTACATTATAATCTATTGACACGTTCAAAATTTTAAATAACATATTTCTAAAAGTGAATGCTATTATAATGTATTCTTATGATTTTGAGTGCATTTTCTTTCTATTTATTGATTGTCTCTAATTTTGAGTTTACAATTGCAACGTGGATCTAATCTGTTAGACAGCTATGTCATATTTCTGGGGGTTTTGCTTAAATACCCTAGAATCATTCTATTTTCTTAAATACCCCATAATCATTCTAATTTAGTAATGTATGTGAGTTTTTTCTGTCCACCAAGCTTACTTCCAAGCAATCAAGGGCCTCAACAACAGTGATCTCTCCACCGAGCTTACTTCCAAGCGGTTATTAATAATTGTTGAAGGAATAGAGAGAGCCAAATTCTCTACCTCTTTGCTCTTTGAGACCTCAACCTCATCTTATCAGGCCAGTGCTCTCTCTAATTTCCACATATTATTATTATTATTATGAACAAACTCTAATTAGCTTCTTTATTACAAGATAATTTGCTACTTGAGTCTGCCTCAGTTTGTAAAATAAATTGATAACATTCTGCACAGGTGATGGAAAGAACAAGTTTTGGGAAGATCAAGGTGGAGAAAAATTTCATGTTTTTGCTTGATTTTGGAATGAATGAAAGTGAATAACGTGCTAAATTTTGAATTTTTGGTACTAATCATTAATATTGAGGTACAAATAAAATTTAACAAAATAGTAAAGGTTGTAGAATAAAAAAGGAAAATCCTATTTATTTGTTTTCTTGACTTTTTTGGTAATTTCTATTCTTTTGTCCATAAAATTTTGGAGATGCAAGTTTCTGTTGGTATTTGTGGTTATTTCGATTAAAAACTTGGTTCATGTTAACTGCTCTTTTCCTAATTGATTTTGTGGCAACACTAAATAGTTTAGTTAAAATGTTAAGTGATTGCCAACTTATACTCTTTATGCAATAGGAAATGCACTAAATTGTCAGCAAAAGGTGCAGATAAGGTGTTCGATGATATGCCCAAGTAGTAGATACAAATTTGAGTCAGAGTGAATATAGGTAATTATATATGTATGGAAGAGTAGGTAAAATTGTCATATCTGATGAAAAAAAATTTAGATTTTGGATTGGATGCACATATTAGAGAACTCAGAACTGCTACTATGCTTGATAAGACCAAAATAAATGGAGCTAAAAAAATAAAAAAGATAAAGTCAGGCTTAAAATAATAATATTTATAAATTGCATTATCTTCATTTGCAATATATTGTTGGATCTCCATTTAGGGTGTTATTGTTTAGAAGTAGTTGTCTCCTAATGCGTTTACAACATGTATGGCATGCCCACAACAACTGATGGTAATCAATTTGCTCTCTCACCCTTATTATCTAAGCAAAATGTTGAGAGACTCACAGTTACTCTCTGCAGAATGCGAGGAGCTGCATTGCAATTGGTTCAGATCTTTGTTTTTACATATGAACGGTATCTTATGTTATAAAAGTTTTATTTCTTTTTGGTTTTTATATATGAACTGTAGCCCATCTTATTTAATTGATACCTCAATCTTTTGAGAAATTTTTTGGAGTTGTGAAAGGAACTACTACTATTAAACTTGCCAAACTGAACAATGATTACAAGGTGAGAAGTTTTTGACTTACTGTATGCTTTAAATATCATTGTACATTTTGTTTCCTTTTTCCCCACGTTTTTTTGTCCTGGAATTTTCGATTAACTTTAGAGAACCTGGATATTGCAATAGTCAAGGCGTCTAATCATCTTGCGCCCTCGGGAGAGGATAAACGCGCTACAGGTCAGTGGCATCCAATATATGTGGTTATGATATCCAACTAGATATATTAAAGTTATGTTGCATGTGAAGACATGTGATTCTTATACTTGAATAACGGATTAATTTGCAATAACTCTAGGAAATGTTGAATATGGTGTGTTAATAAAAATGGGTATATATGATTTTTGTGGTAGTTTTTGTAGCAGGTCTTTTGTATTAAGTATATTCATGATAGAGTACATGCATGATCAAGTAGATGTTTCATGATGGTCTCTATGATTAGTTACTAATCTGAAATTTATAGTTAAGATGCATCAATACAAGTGAATTCTCTAATGATGCTCTATAGATGTAGTATTTTCCATGTAAACAATTTCCATTTAGATTCAAGTAGTTTTATGATATGAACTAAATTGGAGGTTTCCTTAATGCATTTTTCATTTGATATCTCAATTTTACATCTCAAAAGTGATAACAAATGTCTTGGTTGGTTTTTAATGATATTTAAAGTTAATAACTTCTTTGAGAGGTTTGAAAAGGATTTGTCCATAGGAGAACATTATACACCGGAGGAATTCACTTGGTAAAGTAGCTTCCTTATACTTAAGTTATCTTTGTGTTTTTTCATCTCGGTATTCTCCATGCACATTCGACTTGAGCTCTTTCATCTTGGTCATTACTTTTTAGCTCTGCAGTGCGAAATATGAATGTATTTGTATTCCTTACTTTTATACTTTTGATTGTGGTCCACACAAAGAAGAGAAAAGACTGCTTCAACAGCAAAGTCGAAAAAGTTTTCGACCCAAAGATGATCTGGTAATCTATAGTCGAAAAATTTTCTTTTAGATGTTCATTGCAACTTATACTTTTATATGCATGCTTCTTTTAGATACGCCATTAATCCACGTTCTGTTCATTGAGGAATCAAAGTTTTCGACTTTTGCTCTCACAGTATTGAGTTAGGGCTCCCAATATTTTGATTTAGCCTAAAAATTTTGTTGAAGCATTCAGCTTTCTGACTTATTAATTACAGTTTTAATTGAAGCATTCAGTTTTATTCATTTGCCCTCACAGGTGACTGTATATGAATTCATTGAAGCATTTAGTTTCAAACATTTGCTCTCACAAGTGAGTTTTCTGACTGCTTGCTAATATTTATATGTTGCGTTCATATTTTAGGTGTAAATAATTCACTTCTTAATCAAGTTGTAATTCCCCAATTTTGAGCTCAAATCATTTCGAATAACCTTTTGGTGAGGAGCAATGTGAATGTAAAGATAGGAGATTTCAGCGTCAGTCAAGTTTTCGAGTAATCTTCGTCCTACATTCATTGCATGACATTAAATATTCATGAGCGAGGCATAAAAATGATAGGGTCATATTTTTCATAGTTGGTCTTTGTTCTCATGTTTAGTTTTTACCTCAGTTGCAAAAGTCACTGTAGTGTAAATTAATGCTGTGTTTCATCTCAAGTTGCTATTACTATTAATAATTCTTTATTGTTATCTCCTATAAAATTGAGCATGACTGTTTTTTAGTTATGCTTAAAGCTGCATAGGGTTGAAGTCTACGATTATGAAAAGTCCACTTCTCCCAAACAATCATAGTGCTCGCCACGAGTAGTCAGTTCACAATGCTTTCTTCGCACATGTAGAGTTTGGAAAATGAAAGTTGAAACTAACTTTCTAAAGTTAATTATGTTTTTCAAATTTCCCTTTTTCTAAACTAACATTTTTATTTCTTGGTGATTGCATTCTGCCACAGTCATTGGGTCTTACATAGGTAAACATTCACATGAATCACCTCAACTTTCAATTAAAAGTATGCCCATATTTTTCTATTTGGCTGAATTTCATGTTCTCTGAGTTGAAAAGCCTCAAAACCTTTTAGATCAAAATACATGATGCTGAATATAGGAGATTTCAGTCTCAATCAACTGATCCTTTAAGAAGTACACTCGGGATGTACCTAAATTTAGAAGAGAGAAACTTTTATATCTAACTTAAGAACCATTAACTCTCCTTTACATTTTTCCCCCTGCTAATGAATGTAGCTCATTCCTTTAGATCCTCACATTTTGGTACAGAGCCCGTGCTTCTTGGGGCTAGATAATATTCTACAAATTATGATATTTGGTCTCTTTGCTACATATTTGGTATGTTGTTTCTCTTTTCTAATTAATTATTTTATATAATCTCAAAGCTAATTTTCTCTATGATGTTGAAATATAGTTGGGGGCGAAATATTTCTTATTTTTCTGCGTGCAAATGATCTATTAGATATTGTTCCTAATCTAGGAGCTGATGGTCCTCATCATCTATAGATCAGTCACTTGATTTATTATTTTTTATTACGATTATTCATGACAATTATCAAATGGGTAAATTTTACAAAATCCTCAAGAACTTAAGTCGCTTACAACAAAACCTTCTTAAAATTTAAATCAAAGAAAACTCTTCTAAACTTATAAAATTATAGAAAATAAGCCGAAGTTATTGAAAACTGTCATGTTACTAATGCGAAGGGTAAAAAGTCTAACTACTTTGTTAGCATCTAATCTACCAAAAATTTTGGTTGCGTAAAATACTAGAAATATATAAGAAAAAACATTGCCTCAGAATATGTCGTGCGAAGAATTTGGCAATTAAAAATAATTTCTACCAGCTATTGTATTTCATGTGATAAGCTTAGAGGGGTTTTATCTGATTTATTAAATTTATATATGGGCTTTGTGCAAAATTCCTAAAGTTCTAGGTGATCTGCGATCATCACTAAACCATAAATTGCATTCTACTATATGACATTGAGCTCAGCTTCCTGCAACCCTGCAATGAATGATCGGGAAAACCATCAACTACAATTTGTGAACTCAGTGAATTTATCCCCTTCAACGACATAGGGTGATGCTCAAACATTAGGTGAGATTTTTATTCACAGATTGTGTTGTAATTTGATGAATTTTTTATAAATCAATTGTGCTCACTGCTCATCAACTTCAACCGCACAAGTTAATGATTACTTTTGTAGTGTACTATTTCAGATAACATATGGAAATCCATCAACTAATAATAAAGTTGATAATACGAAGTTAAATAATAACAAAATAAATGTTGTTGGAGGATGAATATGTGTTCCTGAGCCTGTTCGTACCACTCAAGGTATATTAATTATTGATTGCATGTGTATTTATCTCTAATTTTCTTCGATTTAACTGTGCATCACAACACCATGCAATATCTATATGTTCTATAATATCTATTATTATGCATAATTGTTAACTAGACTAAGCAGAATTTCTCACTATGTTGCTTACTATTTCAGATTTCATTGAACTACGGTAAAGGACACAAAAACAAAATAAAAGAAAATTATTGTCTACCTAACCATGGAATGACATTAGTCCTTCATTTTCCACCACAAGTGAAGATATTATGCCGTGTAACTTCATTGAAGCTCTTCCGATAGCCATCAACAAATTAGATCATCTAATGGAGGATCTATACCAAAAAAACCATACTTTTTATGTCGTTTGGCCTATTTATTTCCCCTAACTATTTACTACTTTTTGGTGATTTTTTGCAGGTTGGTATTCTGTGTGAAATTCCTCCATTTAGATCTATTCTTTTTCCCCTTTCGCTTCTTTGAAAAGAGCCCTCACTTGATAAAAGCCTCTAGAAATTTGTAAAGTAGGTTTTTAGCTTTATGTGTGGTTTATTGGCAATTATATGTCAAAATTGTATCCTACGTAGTTGTAAAATAATATGTTCTCAAAAGTATCCTTCCAACCTTAGTAATATACTATTTTATGTGACTTGGTGAAATTATCTCTACATTTACAAAGATGTCCGTTAACTATGAATAGTCCAAAGTGTTTAGTAAATTTAAGGGATTTTATAATTGGTTTTCAGACTTTTCATTCTTGGCAAATTGGTGGATTATGATGTTGTGAAAATGATCAAATAGGACATGACTGTAGATTAATGGAGTTGGTTCGTGTTAATAAATGGACTTGGAAATTTGTGAATTCATAAGATGTAAAGTTGTCTTTACTTAGTCAAACTTTATGGATGTTATTATGATATTTCCAAATAGAATTGTATCTCACTTATGCTTAATTACATTATCTTTGTGATATATAGGTCAATTCCTTCTAAAGGATTCTATTATGATATTTTCAATAGAATTCGTATCACTTATATTTTATGATTTATCAATATTTTTATATACCACAAATGTTTTGGTTAATCCACCTTTTGCTTACTCTAAATTATACATGTTCATAAATTTATAGTTAAGTACATTGCATATTGGTAGATTAGCATAGAATCTGAATAATTAAGGAGTTGTGTTGTAATATAATCTATCAATAAGAAGTTAGCAGCATGCCTAAAGATGTTTGACCTGTGCTTTGCACGGGCAAAATACTTAACAGTTGTTTGAATCGGAATAATACTGAAAAAATTAAGAAAGTAAAAAAAAATTTAAAGGACAACTAAGATTTTAACAATAATACTAGAAACAATACACAAGAATAAAAATATGTATACATGAAACTTAACAAGCAATACAAGCAATAAATAGTAGTACAAGCCCGAGCTTGGCACGGGGTACATACTAGTATTTTGACAAATACAAGACTATTAATTTGCAAAAATTCTGGAGTTTTGACAAGATAGGTTATTGACTGTGTAGATTAGATGCAAAAATGTTTTGACAAGATAGGTTATTGACTGTCTAGATTAGACGCGAAAATTAATATTTAGACATGGAATAATCAAGTAAACAATCACAAGACATAAAAATTTCAGTAAGATGCAACCTGATTAGAAGATTTCTCAAATTAAGTTTCTCAGCAATAAAGCCTGCAGGTTAACTACATTTGCTGAACTCTTTGTGAATTTGAATGCTCTTTTGTAGAAATTAACCGTACGGATCAAAACAAACAAAAACAATATGATACATGAAACAAAAACACAAATTTTCCCATGTAGAAAAGTTCAAATATAATAGTCCAAACATAGTGCAAGACCTGGTACGTTGAAAGCAGTCGATCACGGTAGATAAATAAAAAGAACTGCTTCCATATAAACTACCCACCTTTGCAGCATCATCACATGCTTGTTCCAATACTGAAATCTGTGCTCCCCATCCAACAATTGTTATGTCGGTGCCTTCACGAATTACCTGGTGATGAAAACCTTCATAAGTGATGAATATTGGGAACCAATTGCAACAAAGAGAAATATCATACCTCTGCCTGAGATAGAGGAAGCATGTAGTCGTGCTCAGGAACCTCTTCCACAGATAAACGATATAACCACTGAACAAAATGAACATAAGGCAATTGGATGTAAATAATAAGACTCATTGAGATAACTGGATAGACAGAGGCAGTTCAGTTGAAAGAAATTGACATGAAGAAAAAGTAAAGCTAAATGAGGTAATTGAAATGACATAAAGCTTCTACAGTTTCAAGCTACAATTTTCTTCCCGGCTACTGAGGAGTTTTACACTTGTTTAGCCAAATAAGTTTTATAAAGAAAGAGGCTGCATTTATTTATTTCTCTTGTATTTGTTCTGCTCACTTCTTGTATCAATTCAATTTAACGAAACAACACCAGAATGTTTATACATTATCCTTTAGTTAAAGGAATCTTGATGAAGATGCATATTTTCATATTCAGCTGTCATTTCATTCATTTTTGATACAAGAAACAAGTTCCTGCTAATATCATATGGTGTCTATGTTTACAGTAAATTCATAGCTACTTATGATTTTGTCAAAGAAAATTTAACATATTTACTGTTCCACAGAGTTTCTATACTGTCTAAATACAACATCAAAAATCATCTATACAAACTATCTCTGGGAACTCCAATAAGAACTCCTAGCATTTGGAAATAGTGAGTTATTTTGCACATATAAAATCAATACCTTTGGTTCAAAAAATAGAACAGGATTAGGATCACGTATGCAAGACAACAATAATCCCTTTGCTTGCTGTGGGCTTCGAGGTATCACGACCTAGAAAAGTAAAAAGTACAAAACTCAAAACTGGGAAACAAACTCTATAATAGCAATGATAAACTTCTTCAAGTAGTCCTGGGATTGAAGGCATAATGTTCCCAGTAATAATATCAGATGATCCTCAGTCATTATGTCAATCAATGAAAAAGAAAAATCTTGAAATTGCTAACGGTGATCGAGTTATGGACATTAATCATAGAGGAACAGGTGCAGAACCTTAAGTCCTGGAGCATGACAGAAGAAAGCCTCCGGTGATTGTGAATGATAATGACCACCATGTCCAACAGCACCATATGGAGACCTTATTGTTAAACCTGTGACATTGAAGTATTTCAAATTGAAAGCATCTGAAACCAAAAGATCAATAGAAAATCATGCACCAATATACCTCCACAATTAAATTGGTTCCCGCTCCTATATCTGAATTTTGCTGCTTCATTGACAATCTAAAGATGAGAAAGTAACATGCACTCAGTATCACGTAAGAAAAAGGAGAATGTGCAATTCCTATTTTTGACCTCAAAGGTGCATTATCCCAATATTGTCATCTTAATTCTGGAGCCTTCTCTAATGTAGGAAATCTGGAAGGTTTCTTTCAAGCCCAGGAGCTTAAAATAGATGATTCTCAAAAGCAGATTACTACCTGCTAGTTAGCATTTTAGATTAGACGGCAAGGCCACTTAATTGCTCAATAGTTGCCTTTTCTAGGAATTTATCTCCAACTCGTAAAGGGTCGACTAGCTTCAATAGCTTGGTAGAGAATACAGATTTTAGAAGATGGTGTATAGACTTTGATTTTGGATACCCATAAAGTACTTTTCAATCACTGTGAATGGAATGGTGTACGTATGAGCAAAGAAAAAAAAAAAGTTAGCTGCATTGCAGATTGTATGTAGCTAGTTTTTGCCTATATAGTCCCCAAATCTATCATACTTGAATATTTACCCCCAAGTCTGCATATTTTTTAATTTATCCTTACATCCTTCCACATTAGATTTTTATACCGTCTCATTTAACACCGTTAAAATTCATAGAGGTAAATTAACGACAACGCAAAATTGGAGGGTAAATCCACAAATAGGGTAAATTTGGGGGTAAACATGCCAAAAAAAATTCTTTGGAGAGGGGTGTTTTTCGTCATTTTACCTCTTCTCACTAACATTTAACGGTGTTAAATGAGAGGAGATGTTAACTGAATGTCAAATAATGGACCTAAAAATCTTAGCAGAATCACATGTTTAGAATGCATTAAACAAAGTTAGTTGGGGCTACAGCTTCTGTTACAACATTAAGATACCCACATGTTTAGTAATGCATTAAACAAAGATACTGGGGCTACAACATTAACAATGCATTAAACAAAGCAGGGATCACTTGAATTGGGAGAGCGCATCAGATTCAAGATCTAAAAGTTGGTCACATTATTTGTTTTTGGGAAATGCCCTTAAAATAAACATGAGGTCCTTTATGGATATCAATTACACAATTTTGAGACTCGAATTATTTTTTATAAATGCAGTATGATAATATGTAAATGAAATGAGTAAAAGGCATAACGCTAAACACTTGCCTGATCAAAAGCAGGAAATATATAATCTGCAAACTGAATTTCCGCAATTGCTCGATTCCCCTATCGAACAAAAATAAACAATATAAGGATGGGTTTTTCCCCCATCAAATAAAAAATAAAAAAAGAAGAATGGGTTTTTTTATGTATATACCCCCAAATCAAACCATATTTGCAAATTTACCCCCAAATCTAGATATTTGCTGATTTAACTCCATTTCTACCACATTGAGCTAAAATACCCTCCAAGCATAATGTCATTGATTTTAACCGGTGGAAGGGTTAAATTTCATCTAAACATCGTAAACAAAAATTAGAAATATTCAAGGATATTTTTTACTCGATGTGTAGGACTAGGGTAAAATTAACAAATGAATAATGCTAACTACACTACATTTTTTCAAACTACTTCCACACTACTAGACACAGAAGTGTGGTGCTCCTTGATGAGTCATCCGTTCCAATAAAAGTTGAAGAAAACAGACCTCATATTTTCTTCTCTTGCAGTGTGATAGTAGTTTGGCATGAGTAGAGTAGTAGTTATCACTACCCTTAACCAATATCTAAATTTCGGGGCAAATTTGCAAATATGTCTGTGGGTTATATATGTAAAAAATAAAAAATAAAAAAACTCTACTGATAGATATAATTTAGAAAAATCACCATTGCAGCCAAACCAATAGCAAATCCAGCAATTCCCTTCAAAAAATAGAATAAAAAACAATAAACCATAGAATCTAACTGTTACAAATTAAGCACTGAATCAAAAAAATTTCATTTCCCCCCCTAATTTTGAGTACTTGTTCACATAAGGGAGTATTGAAAACCCTATCTCGGCCGAATCGATCGGCGAGGCCAGTCGTACATCGAAAAACGCCTCCGAATCCAACATCCTCTCCAAACACATAAGCCCTTAAAAAAAGAAAAAATTGCAGAAAAAATCCATCAAATATTGCAAAAAAAGAAGCAGTGAGGATCGAAATGAACTTCGATACCGAGGATCGGTGTCGAGAGCGATGTGGAGAGCTTGATTGATCGCAGAGAAGAGGTTCAGCTGCTGCTGTTGAGATTGAGGATCTTGAAGGGAAGAAGAGGAGAAGCCTCGAGAGAGTATGATTGATGATGCTCTTGTTCTCAGTGATCTCAACGCCATCGCCATTTTTTCCCTTCGTTTTTTTTTCCCCCTTTTTTTTACTTTTTTCTGTTGACTGTTGATGTAGTTGGTTCGAGGGATCTCTGTATGGCTGGCTCCGGTGCTGACGTGGCCTCGCAGATTAATCATAGAGGGGTATTATATTTATTAGTCACGCAGTGATGCTTATTTATTTATTTTCTTCATCCTGTCATTTTGGCACATGCCACATGCCACATATTTAAAAATTGATTTCCTAAATTTATTTAAAAAAAGAAAATATATACGGTCGTATTCGTAAGTCGGATTCTGAAAACTGAAAATTTTTCTTATTATTCCATTTTTTAGCGCGCTCGATGTGTGCATGAAACAGTATATTTTTGCAGAATAGTTCTTTTGTTTAATTTGTTTGATGCTAAAGTAAAAAATTAATTTTCAAAATTGATAAAAACTAATTGTAAAACTTTGATGTTGGACTTTTGAATGTGGAGAAGTAGGGGATTGGTTGAGGATTTTTGATGATAATTTTATTGAATTTTTTTTCAAGTTTGCCCTTAAAACTAACTTCCGTGTTCTATATGAAAATTTGATACGCTTTTGAGTTTTTTAATGAGACTGACACGATTAAAAATGTGGCTTTTCTGAAATAATAGTATAGATAGATAGGTAAATATATAGATGTGTCTCTTCAAACTTTTAGGTTATCAGTGTAAAGAGAATTGCTCTACTTGCTATTACTTTCATATATATTTATGTGAATAAAGAGCAAAATACTTTTCCTTCTGCCAATATGTGTTTGTACTTGCAAATTCTCTTATATGTCATACACAAACATATCAAAGAGAGAAAAGTAATATCCTCTAATAAAAATGATAGGAAGATTTTCTTGCAGGTTTCAAGAAATACACTTTTGCAGTTATAATTTTATAGTTTTTATTTGTATATCTAAAAGGTTAGAAATTATTTTAACGCTTTCAACTTTTAAATATTTCAGTACACACAATTCACTCTTTTTAAGGCGTCGCAATTTTTATTTAATTTACATCGTATTATAGAATGTTGAAAGTTTGTTATAGAAACACGGGATAGTATTTGCAACCTATAATAGTAAATAACATAACACATGTTTATGAAAATAATTCGTGATTGAATAGTAGAATTGAGGTTAAACTATGCACGGAATACTTATAAATTCAAGTTTGTACTATAAAAAAACAGCGAAAATTACTAATAAGAAAGGTAAATTCCACGGAATCCCCATGAACTTTCAATAGTTTGCAGTCAACCCCCACTAACTTTCAAAATCACACTAAATCCCCAATAATCTTTTGAAATTGCAGAAAATCTCCAATAAGCTTTCGCATTTTGCATATAACATCCATAAATTACAACAAAAAAACAATATGAAAAGGTAATTATGAAAGTTATTGATGGTTTACTCCAAAACGCTGAAAGTTCTGCGGACAAAGTGTAATTTACCCTAACATGAGCTGACATTTCGCGGCCAAGTTTCATTGTATAGTCCCCAGTTCTGCACGCACAACTTAACATTGTTCCGCTCCATAAGATCAAAAACATTATTGGGAAACAAATTTACATCATTAAACCTCGTGAATACCAAATCGTATCCTACTCATTACAGTAAATGCAAAAAAATTCAGTCATGGTAATTATTAATGCAAAAAATTATTTGGCTGATCTTATCAATTCTCAAACATAACAGCCATGTCCAGTATATATATAACAAGGTGACAAATTAGGTAAACACCAAAACATGAACTTTGATGAGTTTAGGGTATTATCGGCGTGCTTCCATTATAGCGTCGACAATGATATTAGGAGTTGATGCATTTTGTCCAGTGAGGTTCAGAGTGAGATCCCATCTGGCGACGAGGGAGCAAACGCTGTAGTGGCCTTTATTCTTCCGTAGTTTGCATGAAAATGCTTCAAAGGTGTAACATAAGTTTATAGACGAATGTCTAACTCTTCATTTCTTGGACGTTTCAGATCATCAACCTGAAAAGACCCATCTAATGGAGATATCGAGCTGCTCCCCATGAATCGCAACAATGTTATTTTCGCTCCATCAAAATAGTAGGAAAAATAGCCGTTTAATGATATGCAATAAAATGGAGGCAAGACTTTATCGTGCCATTTTTAGATTATGTAGCTACGATTGTGAGTACGGAAGAAACTATAATTTGTTTGTAAATTCATATTTATCGACATTTATGCTATTTTTATCAATTAATCCGAAGTAAGATGGTGTATATTTTGTTACTTGCCAGTATTTTCTGGTCATGTTCTCCCAAACCGCGTATCGTTGTTCAATCACGAAACGAAATGGTTTAGTTCATGGGTGGAGACCAAAGGGGGAAAAACAATAATGAGAATATATATAACCAAAAAATATTAGAAAAACCTTTATGTATCTTATTAAGCAAAAGTTGGTAATTACTGCATACAATCAAATTACAATGCTTGCGAAAACTATAGTTTAAAATTAATTTGCAGTCTCGATAAAAAATATCATACCTATTATAAGACCAAATAAACGAATATTGAATAATCATAGATATACAAAAAATAATTGTCTCTCTATTACTTTTAAAAGTGGATCTCTTAGGGGGTGTTTGTTTGCATGCAAGTGGATGATGAAAGTGAGAAAGTGATTTTCTTTTAACATTTTATGTGTTTGTTTGCATGCAAGTGGTTATGAAAGTGAAATGCAAAAAAGTTGCCACATAGGATTTAATGCAATTTTAATTTCCCCTAAAAAAGTGGTGAAGTCACATGAAAGTGATAAAAATAGTAAGAAAATTTAATTAAATGATTTTAACTATATTTACTAATTAATCTAATTTTACCACATCATCTTCACATTGCACTTTCAACAATAAATTCGTATTTTAAACAAACATTGTATTCCACTTGCACGCTGACGTGGATGTAAAAGTTATTTGCAAAAAAAAGTAATTTACATAATTTTAATTCACTTTCGAATGGCCAAACACCCCCTTAGTACCAGAGAGGATCCATATTTAATCATGTAAATTTAGAATACTTTATTGATTGTCTATCCATATTTAATCATGTTAATTTAGAATACTTTATTGATTGTCTATCAATCACAAATTGCTTACTTAGGATTTGAGAGACAATGAGCAATCAATTTTAAAGATTTGAGGGACTAATATGAAATTATTGAAGATTGAGGACTTCATATCTAAATAACTCATTCTTTAAAGTGGTTTCATTTTCTTCTTATCAATTTAAACAAGACGGGTATGCCTTACCCTGTAATCATTAAGCTAAGACATTGGTCATCAAATTTGGGGGGAAAATAGTTCAATTATTTGGAAAAATAAATATTATCACATAAAAACCCTTTATGCTTTAGGACAAAAAAATCCCAAAGAAAACACAATGAAAGATGTGGCTGTGAATATTTCCTCAGTTCCAGACTCAATTCTCTCACTTGAGAAAACCCACAAGTCTCAAGTGACCTCCAATGGCCAAATTATCAGCTCACGGTGGTCTCAGACTCCTCTCCAATGGCGAAAAGACCACTTTTGGCTCTGAACTCAGAGACCCATTTAGGTTCAATAAGAGGTTATTACTTGAAAACCCAATTGGGTTTCATAGAAGAAGTAGAGGGCTGAGAATTTCTAAGTTTACTAGGGTTTGGTCTCATGGGATGAAATCTAATGGGTTCAAGTCTGAGAAGAGATTGAAGAGAGATGGTGTTGATAGTGAAGAGGAGGAGGAAGAGATTGAGTTTAGAGAGTTTGGGAGAGATGAGTTTTCTTGCTTTAGAGGTTTGGTGCTTGATATCTCCTACAGGTCAGTGAGTTTCTATGTGCATGCAAGGTGTTTGTTAAAATGTCTTGTAGTTGTTGACGTTTTGCTAAATAGTGGCTTGTTTCCTCTTGAATTGTTAGTTGGGAACAGGGTTATTGATATGCATTCTGAATTTATTGAATTTTGTTAGAAAATGAGCATTGCATGACCTGGACATCAAAATTGCTTATGTGATTAGCCTAACATTCTTCTATAGAGATGTTGAAGTGTGTAACATATTGACAATGAAACGCATTGCAAGTAATGGCGAAAATGAATGAATCATCAATAATAGTCCAAAATGTCAGAGTGGGTTGCTTCAATTGTCAAAAGCTGACAATCAGTATGTGTAAATTCAAAATAGAATTAATTAGAGTAGAATGGTTGGTTGCTTCATAGAATGAACCATGTTGGGTTAAACTCTTTACTTCCATAAAATCTTCATATTATATGGGTTCTAAGCTATAACTTGGAATGCAATTGAGTAATTAAGTTGGATCTAGTCAATTACAGAACTTAACAGCTATGATATTACTAGAAATTACCAAGGATTAATATTAAGAAGCGACTATATAAGTGATTCTCCTAACTTTTAGCCTCTTGAGTTATTACTCTTTTCATTAGACTTTAAACTTTTGTACTTATCTATCATTAAAGTATGGCCTGACTAATCTCCATTATATTCGTCCAATATATACCATATCTATTTTATTTCTTTTTGCTGAAAGTAACATATGTACTTAGAAATTGCTTTGACACCAACCACTGGACTATACAACTTTTGCTTGAGACTTATTCTATCGGCCACTGGATTTTACAACTAAATAAGAATAGCATCTAGTAGCTAAGTTCCACCTTATAGCCAGCTTACAGTCTAACACTACTCCACTCCATAAGATAAAAAAACATTTATGGATATCGAATTTACGTCATTAAACCTCATAAATACCAAATCATATCCTAATTATTTCAGTAAATGCGTCATATTTGACACATGAAAATCATTACTCATTAGTGCAAAAAGATACTGACTGATTTTCTAAATTCTCAATTATCACATGCATTGCTAGTATAAATACACGATTAGAAGAAAATTTAGGTAGACTCAAGAATATGAAATCTGAAAAGTTAGAACCAGTTATAGTGACCATAACGAGATTAGAAATTATAGCATTTTACTATGTGAGGTTCAGAGTCTGATCCCATCTGGCGACGGGGGAGCCAATGCCTGTAGCGGGCTCAACTCTGCCTTGATTCCGCTAGAATACTTAAAAGGTTTAAGATAAGTTAGTGGAAGAATATTTATTCGTCATCGACATCAATTGTTTATTCATCATGGACATCACTATTTATTGGGCATTTCAGGTCATCGACATCAATTGTTAATGTACAAAGCCTGAAAAAGACCCATCTAATGCTGATGTTGAGCTGCTCCCAATGAATTGTCAATGTTTTTCTCACTGAATCAAAGAAGTAGGGAAACTATTTATTCGTCATGCCATTTAAAGTCTTAGTTATGTAGAAGTTTATTGGTTTGCAATAAAATGGAACAAATATTTTGTTCTACTCCTTTTAGATTACTTAGTTAGGATTTTGAGTATGGACGAAAGTAGAGTTTGATTGTAAATTCATATTACTGATAATTACACTACTTTTTATTGATTCTTATGATGATTAATGTGTTGGATATATGATGCTTCACCGTTTATTTTGGGGCTTAACATTCTACCTTGGACTCTAATGATATGATAAAGGCATAATTCTTCCGTGTCAATCTGCTGTTTATGTTCTTGCCAGTGGCATTTTTGATAAGGAACACAAAATGTCTTTTGAAATGCACATTTTCAAATTGAAACTAATTGATGATTATCTTTTTAGGCCTGTCAATGTTGTCTGCTGGAAGCGCGCAATCTGTCTGGAATTCACGGAGAAGGTCAGATTGCTGCTTTTTTTAAGTCCTTGTGCATTCTGCTTTGAGGCTTAAAGACATAAGTTATATAAGCCTAACTCTGAGCTTGCTATCAAGAAACAAATTGGTGATTTCTATTTAACAATTTTTGTTTCTCGAAGAAAAGATCATCTTTCAGTTTTTAAGAAATTATTGCTATCATTTGGCAGGCTGATGTCTTAGAATATTATGATCAGACTGTGCCTTCTGCTCAAGGATCTTTCAATATTCCAGCTGTCTTAAGAGTATGAAAAGAGTTTATCAGCTTGTACTAATCCAATTATAACATCTAAAGTCACTAAACATCCTTGTTCTCTTCAGGTTCCTCATTTGCTACAGGTTGTTAAGAGAAGAAGGGTCAAGCATAGCCTCAGCCGAAAAAATATTCTTTACAGGGATTCTTACACTTGTCAGTAAGTACAACTTCAGAATTGTTTTTTCTAGGACTAGCAAACAGCAATGATGTATCACTACATGTGATATTGCAACTGTTACCTAGGAAATGCATTTATTAGGTGTTTGGCTCTTATGGTAAATATCATATATGAAACTACATGGTAGGTTAATTTCAATTGGGAGTTCTTAGTTTTTTTACCATAATGCTGAATTTTTTCAGTTTTCCTTTCTTTTAGGGAAGGGGATTTTTTTTCTTCCTTCTTCAGTTGTATTTTCTACTTCTACTGCTAAGGTTCAACTGTAACCATATTTAAGCGTTATATTCTATCTAATGAAGTTGGCATTTGCTACTCAACTGAAATCCGTACACTGCATTAGCTTGCCTGTGACATCAAACATTCAAATTCGCATACCATGTTTCTAAATAAATCTTAACAATATGGGGAAGAACTCAAGTGTAAGTACTTCTTCAATTACCTTTCCACATCTGCTTATATACTATATGGTGCATTAATCCAATTCCTTGAAGTAGGAATCAGTGGTTAAGTCCTTGATTTCCCTTCATTTGCTGTGCATAATATTAGGCATGAGAATTGTGTATCTAAGAAGCAACAAGGATAGGGTAAATATCAGAAAACCCCCCATTAACTTTGGACGATTATCAGCAAACCCTCTTTACTTTCAAAATATCAGAACCCCGGTGCCCCTTTTCACTTTCAGATTTTATCAAAAAAAACCCTTTAACTTTCAGATTTTATCAAACAAGCCCCTAAAATTAAGGGGGGGGGGTGCGTTCTGATAAAAACTCAAAGTTAAAGGGGGGTTTTCTGATAACCCCTAAACTTAAGGGGGGGTTTATGATATTTAGCCTAAAGGATAATAACATTTGCTCTCTGTTGTCCACAGATACTGTTCTTCCAAGGAGAACTTAACCATCGACCATGTTTTGCCAGTGTCACAAGGGGGTGAATGGACCTGGGAGAATTTGGTATTTAGTATTTCTTTAACTTCCATAATTTCAGCACAATGGGGTGTATCACAAGTTATGTTTTCAATATCATGTGCTTGTTTATTTGTGATTTTATCCAGAGCAGGACTGATCTGTTTACTCTTGCACATGACCTAGAATAGATTTTATTGCCTCCAACTCCATTAGTTCTCTCATGTCCAATCATATTTTATAGTGCTAGGACCCAAATTTTAATCTGCTAAAGGTAAAGTCGCGAAGAGAATATGTGGAAACTAGAATATGTATATGAAAAAAAAAAGGTGAATACATGTAAAATATGACTCCGGTTATGACTGTAAAAATACAGGATTGGCATAATTAGATTTTGTTATCTACTGCAGACAACCAACATTCTCTGCATATGGCTTTTCATTAACACGTTCACTTTACTGTGCTGCCAACTCCTCCTGAGCCGTTCTACTGCTTGATTTTGCTTCAGCCTCTCAAATTACTACTGCTACCTAGCTACCCTATCTCTCCTATTAAATTCCCATTCCATACAAATCCTAATCCAAGAATATGAAAGAGATGCAAACACTAAAGTGCATATGTCCATGCCTTTGACAGAAAAACCATCTCATCTACCCTTCATTTAATTTTTTAAGAATCATCATATATCCATGCTAGGATTAACTGAAGTGGATCTCCTTTCACATGATCGTCGAGCTTATGGAGTCCATCAATGGCATTCTGGACCACATCATTGACCTTTTTGACCATTAGATGCTAAGAATAATAAGCTTCTTAAGGAAACAAATCAAGGCTACAAATAATTAGCCGGAATGGCGAACCAAATTAGCTGCACCTCATGCAAGCTCAACAAACCAAGCTCAAAAATTTATGGGTTAGACTGATCCTTGAAATGTGAATCCATCTAAATTTCCTATGTAGTTCATTCCAGTGACTCATGGTTGATCATTCTGAATCCTGTTTAAATTTCATTTTTGAACCCATGAAATAAAGAAGAAAAGTATTAAGGTTTTTTTTTTCAAATCATGATATTAATTCATTGCCATTCAGGGTCTCACTGCAAATCCTTGTCCAAACTGAACAAAGCAACTGTTAAGATGTTAAAAATAATGACCAATGCTAAAAAAAGGTTGACAATCAAATAAATCATTCAATTCTTTACTCTTTCATTTACACTTTCTTTATCCATTATATGACCTTTGATGGTGCAGGTCACAGCATGCTCAAGATGCAACTCAAGAAAAGGTCAGAAAACCTTAGAGGAAGCAAACATGAAGCTGCTTAAGATCCCAAAGGTCTCAACTTTATGTTAATGCTTCCTTTGGCAAAAATGAACTCCTATATGTTTCTTTTTCACTGATTAATATCAAAATGTTGCTTCTCTGGTTACTGCAGGCTCCAAAAGACTTCGACATAGTTGCTATACCTTTGACATCGAGTGCGGTAAAAGTGCTAAGGGCGAAAAAAGGTTTACCAGAAGAGTGGCTTCAGTACTTGGGAAAGCTAGCATCATAACGATAATCAGAAGTAACTCACTTACAAACTTAGACGCCACAACCCAACAAAAAAAAAAAAGGACTCCTATCATCGTATGTAAAATTCTGCAACAAATGGTGATATACTAACTTTGTTCGTCATTGCCAACGATGCTCCTGAACAAACTAGATGTTACTGAAGGCGTGTTAATGTTACTCATAAATTGTAAGAATTTTTTGTCTCGATGTTTCATCTTGTTCTTTTTCCTCTTCATTAGAGTTTTGATCGTGTTGTGTCGGAAGATCAATTTTGTTGAGAGAATATTCTTTCTTTTTTCTCTTTTGGAGATGAATGCATACTTATGTTATTAACAGATAAATGTTGCAGTTTGGCCACCCCTTTGTTCTTTTAAGCAAAGAGGAAGAGTTTCACATTGAGACTGCCTACATGGAATTTGTGTGGCATTGAAGGAAAATGATGACTTTCTGTTAGAGATGCAATACTTCATCTTAATTGTTTTTCCCCATGTTGAATTTATAAAATGGGTTGCATTTCAAAAATGTTGTATGTTGATGTCAAGCAAAGGGGTATTGCCAATCTCTATTTCTTCCTTGAAATAATTTCCTGGAAATTTAATGCAAAGCAAAAAATGGTGGAAGTTGGCCCACCCCAATAGTCCATCTTATGATTCCAATTTCAGAGGAATCTTCCCTAACTTGGACTCTGATGGAGGAAGGGAGATGCAAACTTCTTTTATGGAAATGGTGAGTTTCCACCATTCAATTTCCTAGAGTCACTTAAATTTACAAGTTACACAAAAGTAAGAGAGTAAATTAACAATGGAATGTATATCGGCGATGTTATCTAGTGTGTTGCTAACTTGACAGACATCCAATCAGTGTGTTGCTAACTTGACAGACATCCAATCATCAATAATGTACACATTAGCTCTCATTTACTCAAAATAGAAAGACTAAAACCATCATTTAAAAAAAAAAAAAAATTTCCTTCCATGTTT
This sequence comes from Asparagus setaceus, assembly GCA_012295165.1. Lineage (NCBI taxonomy): Eukaryota > Viridiplantae > Streptophyta > Magnoliopsida > Asparagales > Asparagaceae > Asparagus > Asparagus setaceus. The sequence goes on from CM022706.1 coordinate 29,944,831, forward strand.
AATACGAAGCAATTACAGAAAATGTTAAATTTCATTTATAGCAATTCCGAAAACAACAAGAATATGAACAATGGAGTAGAGGAGGCAAAGCCAGCTGTGAACAGTTTGGAAGCATGGAAGAGAGCTCTCAAATTTCAAAGAAAACCCCCAAAATAATTCAACTAAATGCCATCATCAGTTACAAAAGTGGGCCCCACTTTCAACCTATGGACCCCTCTGTGGTCTCTTCTCCCAAGAGACCTACACATGTAATTTTGGTAGGCTGGCATGCACTCCTTGGCAAAGAAAAGAAATTGAGTGGGTGGGTCATTCAACCCATAAGCGCACCCTCTGATATTGTGGGACCCAAGTGGGTGAATGTACCATTGTCAAAATTAAAAAGTGTTTTCTCGATATTTAAGGGATTCGTACCTTAAATATTTAATATTTTAAATTTAGTCCCTAAAATCATTTGACTTTCTATTTCCAATCCTTAGTCAAACTAAGGGCCAATTTAACATTACTTTTTTCAGACTACTTCTGCTTAGTTTTTAAAGAAGCAGTGAATAATAGTATTTGACAACACTTATCTTGAATACTTATTGAAATTATTGCTGCTTTAAGAAAGTGCTTTTAGAAGCAACATGTGGATGCTTTTAAAGCGACTTTTAAATTAGTCCCTAAAATCATTTAACTTTCTATTAGGTGGCCAATTTAGTATTACTTTTTAGCTATAGACATTATTATTTTATTTATTCAAAATTATCTTCTTAATATTAATAGCTAAAATTATGTTTATTTTATTATTTTTACTTATAATGATCTTTATATAATGATCTTTAAGAACAATGTTACCAAGTATCTTATTGTTACTTTTGGAAGTAGATTATGATATATGATTATCAAATATCTATTTTCAGACTTATATAAGTTATTTTTATAAGCTAATCATATAAGCAACTTATCATAAGCTCCAACAAATATTAAACTGACCCTAAGTCCCTTTATATCATTAGGTCCATCCATCCTTATAAGTTGTTTCAAATTAATTCTTGCAATCCAAATTAGTAGAAGCAACACGTGACAAGTGAGGTACCTAATAGCAACTTCAATCATTTAAGGGACTAATTTCAAAATATAAAAATATTAGGTACTGATATTAAAAAAACAATTAAAAGTTGGGAAAATTTTAGAGGGTTCAAATTTTGAAACTTTTCAGAGATAGAGAGAGAGAGCGTATTGAGTGTTGTCCTCTGCCGACAAAAGAAGCGGAAATAAAAAGGGACTGGAGAGAGGCAGTTGTTGCCTCAATATCAACACTCTCCTTCTCCCTCTCTCTCTCTCTCTCTCTCTCTCTCTCTCAACCCACTCTCTTCAGAAAAAAAACCATCTTTTTTTCTCTCTCTCTAGTTTCTTTGCTTTGATAATGGATGTCCACTCGAATGCGGCGGTTTCAGGCAACGTAGTTGATGATTTTCTCTCTTTTGACAACATGGTTAGTTTCATTTCCCCTCGTTTTCAAATGGGTTTCTTTGTTTTCAATCAAAGTTGGGATTTTCCTCTCTTTTCTTGGCCTTCTTTCTTGGTTTTTGAATTTTATCTTGTTGGGTTTTTCACTTAATCTTCACTCCTTCAAACATTTGGGTAATGGGTTTCTCTTGAAATTCCAAAAATTTTAAAAATAAAAATAACCATTTTGAATTTTTTTTTCGCCCTTTACTTGTTTGCAAAGTTATGCTTTTTCCCTTTTTCAGAATTGGGTCTTTTTCTTTTTCTTTTTCTTTAATTCTACTTCGAAATATTATAATTAATAAATTTATTTATTTTTCTTTATCGAATGCAGGAAGGAGGAGGCGGAGTGAGCCTAGAATGGCTCTCAGTCTTTGTTGAAGACTGTCTCAATGGAGGATTCCCCGCTCCCACTCCAACCACTGCCACTCAGCAAACCCCAAGCCCAGTACAGTCCCAACGTGAAAGCCCAAAGCCCACTCAAGCGACAAAGGACCCAACCCCAGTCCCATCCAAAACCAGGACCAAAAGAAGAAAAATCAACACCAACCAAACCAACTCCCTTCACAGCTTTCACGTGAGCCTCAGCTCCTCAGACCCACCTCCTCTCCTCCCTCAAGCCTATTGGCTTGCTGACAGTGAGCTCATTTTCCCCAAAAAGGAAGCTGAAAACAACAAAAGCCCAAGCCCAAGCCCACAGTTGAAGCCACAGGAGCAGGAGGTGAAGGCCCAGGTTCAGGCCCAAGATGAGAGCCAAGGCCCTAGGAGGTGCACTCACTGTCTCTCCTACAAGACACCACAGTGGAGAGCAGGCCCATTAGGGCCCAAAACTTTGTGCAATGCTTGTGGGGTTAGGTTCAAGTCTGGGAGGCTTTTGCCTGAGTACAGGCCTATTAAGAGCCCAACTTTTGAGAGTTTCAAGCACTCAAACTCTCATAAGAAAGTTTTGGAGATGAGAATGGCTACAGTTTTCTCTTCACATGCTAATTGAGAGAGTAGTTTTTTAGGACTTGTATTGTAAAAACATATGATAATGTAGTAGTAGATAATTTCAATGTAGTCTATAAATAATAGTAAACTCTTATTATGGTTTTTTAGTATTTTGTTTATATATGTTGGTTTTAGTATTATAAATTTGTTTTGTTGCTTTGGTAGGTAGTGTTCAAAATTTGAAATGGGGATGAGTTGGAATGGATTGAGGTTGATATGGCCATGGACTTTTTGTCCTTGAAAGGTGGGAACAAGGAGCTTTTGAATTGAGTCATTTGGGTAACATAGGGCTTGATGATAAACCCTTTTAATGATGGATAAGATTACAGTGATGTGGAAAGCAAAAAGGAAGCAAGTTGTTTAATAGTGTTGTAGTGAGCATGGTTTGTTTAAGTGGCAAAGCTAGTAATTGTTTTGAATTTGTAGCAAGAAAGTGGCAGTTTAGAAATTTCATCATATTTTGACCTGCAATTCAATAATTTTTCTATATTTTTGAAGGGATAAGAGATTATCCCTTCAGTATTACCTCGGAATGAGCATGTTTTGCAACCTTGGACTATATAATCCAGTTTGCTTATAATCCACAAATGGATTATAAGCCAAAGTGTTTGATAAATTTAGTGAATTATATAATCCATTTCAATAGCTTATAGGCTATCGTTATTTGTCAGAATGACCAAAAAAAACATTTAATGGGGTAGGAGAAAGATAAACGGGAGTCACGAATAAGTTCTCTTACAACCCGGAAATATCATAAAGATTATCACGTGAAAATGCTAGGAAAATAACCCCCCACTGAAACTACTCTAGAGTAGGGAACCTTTTTCTGGCAGGGTTCTCTCCCATAGGAAAGTGAAAGGAGTATGCAAACTTGAATAATTGATTACTCTAATTGCTCATTTCAAATCTATATATGGAACGGTATTATTCTTGTTTTCATTTTAATGTAGAACTCAGAAGTTAGTTCTCCTAAGCATTTCATAGAAGAATACTGGTGGCTAAAACCAAGTCTAGAATTTTCCTATTAAAAACCAGTGCATGTATCAGTCAAAATGTCATTATAAATATCATTAATGAGAAACGCATTAGTACCAAAAACATGACATTTCAAGCTCGGTGCAATTTGGAATGAGGAGTAGAAACGAAATGCTTTCTCGGTTTTTCTCTATTCGGAGCCTACAGGACTGTGCACTCCCAGCTGGCATTCAAAACAAGCCAAAAATATCATTAATTATCTCTTGGAAACAAAGAAGAAAAACCTTGCCTCGCCAACAACGGTATTTAATGACTTGCACTCTCAATTCAAATGGAAACGAAGTCAATAACAAGAAAACAAGCAGGGTTCATCGTCTACAAATATTTCACATTTAAGCTAGCAAAATAAAGAAAATAAGAGTGTTATGGGTGATTCAAATACAAATTCTTGAATAGGATATGCAATCTAATTAGAGTTTCTATTAGCTATGTCTAGTATTAAGATAAGGAGAAAATAGTTTGTTTATTCTATTGAGATTAAAATTCTTATCTTGTAGAATCTGTGGATAGCAACAACTTTTATCCTTAATCTCTATAAATATGACAGAAGATCTTTGATGAGAATTTACCCAAACTAGGGTCGCAGCATCAAGGGAAAGAACGGATGGTTCTTTATTAAGGCTGCAGATAGTTAATCCACCCGACGGCAGCAGTAAGCATTGAGAAGGGCTCTGCAGGCTGAAGCAATATATTCAAGAGGTTCTTGATTTGGCTCTCTATTTGGTTAGCTCTCTAGGTGTTAGAGATTGTTAGAGAGATTAAGTGCTTTCAGGGGTGTTATTTGAGATTGAGTGTTTGGGAGATCTTCACTTTTGTATTCCTCACAATTTAGTAAAGCTATTCTCCTACTTCATCCGTGGACGTAGGCTACAAGCCCAACCACGTATATCTTTGTGTTCGTGTGTTCTCGATATTTTTCGTGTTTTCGTGTGATTGATTTTAAGTTTATTCCTGGGGTTTGCCATAACAAAGAGGAATGAAACACAAACCATAATGTCAGACTTTGAGCGTTTCATATATACATAATACTAGTGTCATACCCGCGCGATGCCGCGGGTATTTTTCTCTGGTACATTCTTTTTATCAAAATGATAAATTAGAGTATAACAACTATTTATTAAAAAATAATTTTTGTTTTTAGGCCCAAAAGTTTATCCTAGTTTATCTTTAAACCCAACTAATTTATTTTGTATCACTGAACCCACTTATCTTTATGTATTTATCTCTAGACCCAGCTTTTAAAATACAATACATACATATGTGAGCCCCTCTTAAATTTTTTTAAAAATCCAATTATACCCTTCCCCAACCCCCTTTCTTTGCTCATGCATTCTTTCATATGTGGGCCCCCTTAATTTTTTTAAAAATCCAATTATACCCCTCCCCCCACCCCTCTCTATTTCTCAATTAATTCTCCTCTCTCTTCCATTATTCTCTTTTTTTCATTCTTCCACTCTTACAAACCCATCAATTAATTCTCAACTTCATTAATGCGTAGGGTGTGGTTGCTTAATTTTGGCGGAGATTCACCACTTTCTTAGTAATTTAAGGTATAATTTTATATTTTACTCAACTACTTAATTTATAGCATTAACTTCTCATTTTATTCATGAAAAATATTTCACATTATTATTTATGAATTCATGAAAATTATTTCACATTTTATAGTTAGTTAAATTTGATTTTAATTGACTATCTTTGATGAAATTTTGCACAAATTTATTTATTTTTGGTGACAAACATAGATGGATGAAGAATTGTATTGTGCATTGACGGATTTTAGAGGAAATAATTAATTTTTTAAATTGAATGTCAATGGGAAATAATCATTTCTTATATACCCAATTCCTGACGATGACAAGCTATATGTAGATGATAAAAATATGGTGATTCGGCTGCCAACAGCAACAATTCAGAATAACCCGCTATACTTTCATAATATCACGCTATACTTTCAGAATAACCCGCTATACTTTCATAATATCACGTTATACTATCATAATATCACGCTATAGTATCATATTATCCCGCTATACTTTCATAATATCATGATATGCTTTTATAATAACCCGCTATACTTTTATAATATCACCCTATACTTTCATAATAACCCGCTATACTTTCATATTATCACGCTATACTTTCAGAATAACCCGCTATACTTTCATAATATCACGCTATACTATTTTCATATTATCACGCTATATTTTCATAATAACCCGTTATAGTTTCATATTATCACGCTATACTTTCAGAATAACCCGCTATACTTTCGTAACATCACGCTATACTTTTAGAATAACCCGCTATACTTTCGTAATATCACGCTATACTTTCAGAATAATCCGCTATACTTTCATAATATTACGCTATGCTTTTATAATATCACGCTATACTTTTATAAGGGACCACGATCATATCCAATACCATTGTCCACATAAAATACATCGATTACTATAAAAAAACATCCAAGACCATAAAATACATAAGGAAACACAAAGATCCCACCATGTCCAATACCATTGTCCACATAAAATACATTAACTACTAAATACATCCAAGATCACAATCGATACTACTTATAAAAGAGAATACTCATGTCAAAACTTTTCAATGCCTATTTTGCCCCTTTCAACTTTCTTAATTCCTAATTAGATGATTCTCAATTATTATGGCCTCTACAACCCCCTCATTTTAAAATGCATACATATCTCTCTCTCTGATTAATCTGCGGACGCTTTCTCTCTCTCTTCTCGTGCCAATCTGAACAAGCAAAAATCCTTGAGGCCGATCAACTCCTCTTTGAGACTATAGCCAAATCGACTCCCTCCCCACTCTCTCACGTTCCAACCTTCCTAAAATCTCTTAACCCATTGCTAGGTCAATATGATTGCTCCTAATTGCTATGGCTTTTCAATTCCTCATCTTTGTCAACTGAAACTATTAAATTTAGAGTGTTTAATGGTTCTATAAGTTGCATACTGGCTGAAGTTTGATGGAACAAAAAGAAAAGTGTTTTTCTTGATTGTAAGTATTGAATTGATTGTTTTAAATTTTTTTGTTATGCTTATTTCTTATTGCTCATTTCTTATGTAGTTCTTTGGAGTATGCATTGTAATTAGTTCTAATTATGGGTAATATCTTTAATTTTCCCCTTATTTTGATGTTAGAGATTTGGGATTTGAGGTTGGTGGGAAAACCCATTTAGCAAGGTAAAATTACTTCCTATTTTCCCATTTTAGTTAAAAAAAAAAAGAAGAAAAAAAAAGCCCCGATGAACATCTCATTTGGTATTTTTGTTGAGTCCGTACTCAATCATGTGCTATTAAAACAAGTGCTATGCTCTTGTTTTCTCAACAAATTTAGTATATCAGTCATTAATTCAGTTACTAAGTTATCACGGGTATTCGAAGAGGGTCAAGACATTTTAGAATGTATCTCAATTCAGCTTCATATGTACCTTATTGGATATAGTAGTTTTCATGAGAAAGTCTTGAATCATCACATGGACAAATAGTTTTTTTTTCTTCATAAGTGTGGTTTTCAGTAAGTTAAGATTATTTCTTCTGTCCTTCCTCCTATGATATTTTTTTATAACTTTGGCTTCAATAGCAAAAGATAATGAACTTGGCATGTCTATCACATAGACACTTATATAAATGTTATCTTTCCATATTCATATACATGTGCACATTCAACTGGATGTAAAGTTCAGTATTCATTCGGTGTTTGCATCATTGCATTTTATTTCTGAATGTATGATAATCTTAATATTCTTGTAGGATCCTTAAAGATTTTCTTCTTGAGGGGACACTGATACCGGAGCTTGGGAAACTTGTTCACTTGAAGACTCTGTAAGCAGTCACTTAAACTCATGAACTCATCATGCGATGGTTGGTTAGGAACAATTTCGCCAATCCATTCTCATGTTTTCTGTAACAAGTCAAGTGAGTATAGAAATCAATCCAAACTAAACATGTTGATGATTTTGTTCAAGAAGTTTAACCACATGGTAGAAGAATAACAACCATTGCATCAACAAGCAAATTTTTAGGTGAATTCTTATCTTATTAGCATGAAGATAAATGCTCTTCTGGGTGAATGTTATATGCATTAGAACAGAAAGCAAGTAACCTAAATTAACAGGCTTTCTTTCATCTTTTTCATTCTTTTTCTCCTCTTTTTTTTTGAATTTGTATTTGTTCAGTCGTTTTAATTATAGAAGTCGTTTTTCCTTTTTCAATTTAGTTTTTCTAATTTTTATTTTATATTATCTTTACATCTTTATCTAAATGCTACTCCTCAAAGTGGAAGAGGATAAAGATATTCTGCAATAGATAACTCATACAACACAAATTTAATTTCTGAGATATAACCATCTGATAAGGATGAGTATCCATTTTAAATAGAACAAGAGTTTAAAATGTACAGATCGAGTATCTGATTCGTCACAGGTACAAAACATCCATCTTGAATATGAAACATGTGTATAGGATACATAACTAGAAAATATATCTCTCGTGTTTGAAGGATATTTATACTACTTATAATATCATTATCAAAAGAATATTTGACATGAAACAAACCTTATTGTGAAACTCCACCTGAAACTAACTTTTGCCTATGTGTGATGACTAGCCCATCTGAGTTCCATTCAAAAACATAGAATTGGATCCTATCTACACATGCTATCATCGTTTGGTGTGGCTCTTCCATTTTTCACTTCAGTTACGGAATCATCATTTGCAGGCATATGTACATATAAGTATTACTGCATATTTGTTGCAAATGTTGGTTTTTTTTCTTTTTTGCGCATTGCGGGGTCAAATCGTCCCGCAACTAGGTGCGAATGAGCACATCTAATTAAGAAGATAATTTAAACTTGCATATTGATTCCATCAAATTAGCCATACGGGATAAGGTTTTATTTATGTGTGAGTTCATGGTTTCTTAATTTGAGAGAGGTGATGGTCTGTAGGGTTTTTAGACAATCTACATACAGTTCCTTTGAGTTTGGACTTTGTGCAAGTATTCTTTATAATGTTAGCAAGCATTTTGTCAAAGTTCAAGGAATATCCTTCTGAAGGTAGTTTTGTGTTAAAAGAGGGCTGTAATGAACAATGGCTGACAATTTTGCAGGTGGGTTTTTACGCACCCACTCAATCAGCGAACAGGATGACATTGGCCTGACTCTGGAAGTGGTATTTTTGTTTACTGAGGAGGGAAAGAGTGATATTTTTGTGAATACAAATTTTGATAGGAAATAGTTATTTTACACTTGGAAGGCTGTAAAGATCTCTCTCCTTTTTTCTTTTTTCTTTTTTTTTGCTATCAAAAGGTTGACCCCTTATTGGGAGTTATATAAGCAGACATCAATATAAATGAACCTAGCTGCATTATGCACTAATCAGGATATCACATAATGCATTAAGCACAACATAATAAATTAGAAGGATACCCTTAACCCTACACCCAAAACTTGCTGCATACGCCAAAGTCATCACTTGAAAAATCACAAAAGACATATTTGATATAACTTGCGAAAATCAAAACACCTTTCATTAATATGGGGGACAATATCCTTCTCAAATTTTGGAGAGTTCTTTCTATAATTTCTACCTTCTCATAAAGAAGTGGTATATTTTCAAATAACCGTTCTGGATATAAAACTAAGGGTTAATTGCAAACAAACCCCCTGTAGTATAACCCAATTGCAAAGGGACCCCCTGTAGTCCTATTTATTGCGAATTGATCCCCTGTAGTTCAACTTATTGTGAATAGACATCCTGTAGTATTGGCCCAAGCGTGAATATACCCCCATAAGCGAACTTTTTCGACGCTTTTAAAAGTCAAAAAAATTAGCAATTGGGTGTCTCTCACCGATAGAACAAAGGGTTTATCTGCCTCCTCAAATATTTTTAACGGCTTTAAAGAGTATAAAAAAAGTTCACTCAGGGGATCTATTCGTAACAAGTAGAACTATAGAGTGTCCATTTGCAATAAATAGAACTATAAGGGGTCTCATTGCAATTGGGTGATACTTCAGGGGGTCTGTACGCAATTAACCTTAAAACTAATATGGGCATATTATTATATGTCTTTCAACTGATACCTGACCATTTTGAAATACAAATTAGACATTTATTTTCGGTACAAGTTTTTCATTGACAAAAATTAAGTTGCTATCCCTTTAAGAATTAAGAGTGATAAGAATTATCAAACAGAGATATAAGTGATGTACTGCATATTAGAGTTGTCCTTACAAATGCGTGTTGTCTTTAAATAAAATGAAAAGGACAGGTGCATATAACTGCTACTAATCATTGTCTTGAGCTAGCAATAGTCACAGATGCTGCTTTAAATTTAATTTGGGACAATATATTAGTATAAGCAAAGTTTTGGAGTTTTATAAAGCATAGGAGAAGTAATTTAGGAAGTTGGCAAATTTTATTTTTGGCAGAAAAAGTGAACAAGAAAGATGAGGAGCAAAGAATTAAGGGAAGAATAATTGCTCAAGAAGTCTACAAGCCAAAAGATTTCAAACAAATAGAACATGATGAATATAAGAATTTCAAGGACATATCATTGAAGCGAAATATGGCAAGCCTGAAAAAAAGATACAAACGGAACAATAGAAAATACGTGAATGATAAAATGTTGAAGATAGAAAGTGATGAGTGATATTAATTTAAGTATTATGTCTAAGATACGTATTTATGTTTCCTTTGCTAGCATACTACAATCTTTTATAACTTATTTGGTTCATAACAAGTTTTAGTCGCATACTAAAATTTATGCATTTTATAACTTATTTAGTGAATTGCTTCTAAAACTATAAGCAATCTGTAGAGAATTAGACTCATGGGTTTAGGTTTAATAAGTATTGGGTTAAGCATAATTGACATCTTCTCTAATTAAATGTTTCATAACTGAAAGAGAAGTTAGAAGGTTGAGGCATAAATAATATTACCATCATTATTATATATTTTTTCTATATTTATTTGAATTAGTGATAAAATAAAATTGAATTTTTAAAATTCTAAGAAGTTGCAAAGTGGCAATCTATGGCCTTACTTTAGTATATAGTATAGATAGATATGCAAACAATCATGCACGCATTACGCTACTTAATGCCAAGACCAACAAAGATCATATATGCAAACAATCATGCATGCATTACGCTACTTAATGCCAAGACTAACAAAGATCACATCAACAAAGCATAATACCTAGCAGAATCAGATACACAGAAGCTGGACGATGTAGCCTATATCATTTTTCTTGATTTTAGACCACAAGCAATTACTTTTTTTTATAAATAATCCAGTCTGTAATCTAACACAAAACCGTGGGAGCCATATTATCACCTCCTAGCCGTCCAGGTCACCCACAGTGGATAATTACTTGAAAGAAGCATGTAACATCATAAGACGCAACATTGTTTCTACATTGCTAAGTGTATCACAAAGTAAAACCTCAAAACATACGTGATAACATGCATCCAACCTGAGGGATGTTTCTTCATCTGCTAAGTATAGCAGATCATCACAAAAGACATAGGATAGTCATAGAAGCGAATCATAGATATTCAGTCAATAAGAGAAAATTATAGGGAACAAAGGATTTGGAATAAGATTTCGGTGATAATATGAGAAATTGGGGCCCGGTCTATAGAAGTAACATTCAAGCAAAAAGTTAGCACCAGCAACACTTATTTTCGATTTACCTGGAAAAAGAAAAGGAAACAAAGTCTTCAATCAAATCATTTCATTTACACATCCAGCCAACAGTCACAGATGGATAAGCGTTGCCATCTCCACTATAACAGTGCAGATAATGAAACATAGAAATAAGTACAATTGGCATTGGGCCTACCCCAAATCAGAACAGAAATTTTTTTTGTTTAATAAACAAAACAGGCAAAAATGAAATCCAAATTGTGGGTAATTCCAACACAAGTCAACAAGAACAAGCACAAAAGATAAGACTTAGCTGAAAATGATAGCACCAGACGACAAAATAGAGGAAGCACTTGCTCTTCAAACACTAATTGCAAATACTATCTAATCTTAGCTTCTCGGGTCTTACAGATAAAATGCCTCCGACAGTCAATAGCCACTTTACAAAGTAAGTCTTAAAACGGAAACATACTAATGATATAAAAAGAAAAGCCCAAACGGAAACTAAAAGGAAAACTGTCAAGAGGCCTAAACCAAATATAAAACCCCATTAACTCCATACTCCTAAAATACCCAACACAAATTTTAGAAAAGAAACTAATGCAAATATAGTAGACTAATACACCCACCACAAAGTCCTTTACCTAAAGAGAAAGAAACACAACGCAACTACTATAAGAGCATCGAAAGAGGGAATCAAGCACGAGCCTCTACCCACTCAGATTTGCTGAGAAAGATTTTTATTTGCCTCGGAACTAAATCCCACCAGTTAAAAACTGCAGCCTTCAGACAGAAATCTCATTTGCAAGTGACTTTCAAATAAACTCGATGAAACTTTCTTCCTCATGAATCCATTTGGCTACAGCAGATTACTAGTGGGTCGATGAAACTAACAGCCATTAGCCACACCATTAGCTACAATCTTTTTCTCAGTTGCTGCTTTAGCAACTTTCGAGACGTCATCGGCACTAACTGGTGCCGAGCCATTCTCCTCAGATGGTTTTCTTTCCCCAAGACCAGTAGTGTTGGCTTCCTTCTTCAAAAGGGTTACTGCTTCAAGTGGTTTCTGCAAAATAGGCTTCCCACTGACTTTCTCATCAACAGAGTCTGTTGACTTTCCGTCCATTGCCTGAAGAAAGGTTAGTTAGTAATGGTGCATATGGACAGGAAATCTAATAATCAGTGTATCATATAGAAAATAACACATAATGAAATGCCATGAGAAACGTTTTTTTTTAATTACTATAGTAGTTTCGCAAAAAGAAAAAAATTTAATGCTATGTTTAGGAGTTTACTAGGGGAAGGAAAGGAAAGGTAAGATAGAGAAAGGAAAGATAGAGAAGAGGTGGGAAAATATAATATCTTGTTTGGGAGTTTTGTAAGGGGAATGGAGGTGAACTTAAATTATGTTGTTTGGGAGTTCTAATTATGGAAAGGAAAGGGAAGTAAATGAATCTTAGCCATTGATTCATTATGATAGAGGGTCAAGATGTCTCTTTCATTAAGAACTCTTACTTTCCTTCCCTTTCCCCCGTTACCGCCCAATTTGAAGGTGAAAGAAATCATAGAAAACTTTTCCTTCCTTTTCCCTCTTTACCCTCCCAATAAAACTCCCAAACGAAGTTAAACTTAAAATTCTCTTCCCTTCCCCTTCTTGAACCCCCCCCAAATCCAAACACAGCATTAAGAGATTTGTCAATAGTGTCACCTTCAAGAACCTATGTTCAAAAATTCTTTAAAATAATCAGATATCTTACATGCCATTCCCTCACAAAGAAAAAAAATTTAACCAAATTCGCTATTGTATGGTGCAGCCAACTAAAATCAATTATGAAAGAAAAAAGAGCTTCCCAAACTATTATTAATTCAGCAACAAAAGTCACCTGCTTGTGAAGCTGTTGCTTTGTTCTTTTTTCTAAGATAACTTTTTGACGGGTCTCATAGAAATTGAAATCGTCCAAGATAGAAGTCTTGCTGACATGTTCCTTGAAAAGCTTAAGTACTTGAAGACCCTGCTCAAGCCTTACCTGCAAAAGCAAAAAAAATTCAATGAAAACAAGCTCATTTAGCTAAGGGGAACATTGCTAATGAGTAAAGAGCTATTCCCACCTCCTGGGTGTCTCTACTGTTTGTAACCGGCTTGTTATCATTGTTCTCAAGAGTTATATGCTTGAGGATGCTGTTGGGCACATCTTTGACAATATGCCACTTAACAGAAAAACATCCATTCCACTTGTCCTGTTGCCAGTAGTCCATAGTCTTGTTAAAATCAACTGGACTCACCATCTCTGCAACACCAACAAACTGTCCACTAGTATTTACCTGAAATGAGAAACAGAACCATTCAGCATAACAAACAGTTAAGGGAAAAAACCGAATTCCATACAAGAAAAAATAGAAATTAATGCTTACAGAGAAGAAGAGAAAGATAGGGCAACCACCCGCTTTCTCTTGTGCTTCCTGGTAAGCAGCATCCAGCTTCTTGTTCCCATTAGGAGTGCTGGCCCAAACATTGTACTTAACACTCTTATGGATGTCATCCTCACTGTAAGATTTAATGACAAAGAACTTAGCATCTGAGTAATCTACGGGGAAATCAGCCTTGTTGTACTGTTCCTTATCAGGTACTACACTAGAATCCTCAACATTTGCATTGGTAGAAATATTATCTCCCTTTGATGCAATAGTGACATTAGGTCCAAATCCCTTCTGGTTTCTTAGGCGATTGGCTCTGGGTCCTCTGTTCAGTTCACTCAAACCATCTCCGTTCTCATTGGAATAACCATAGAAAACATTGCTTCGGCCTCTTGGCCTGTACTTGCTATCAACCGCCCCCCATCGCCCATTTGTCCTGGAATCATAAAAATTTGATCTAAACCCAAGACCGGTGCTAAAAGCATTGTACATTTTGTTGTTTGGGTACATCCTACTCATCAACCCAGGAGTCGCTGGCCCCATCCCTGACATTGGTCTTGTGTTGTGCAAACCCTGAAATTCAGAAAGAAATATGCATAAGAAAATTAAAAATCAATAAAAGGTAGAATACCAATTTCTCCATTGAAACAAATCTAAGAAAATACTAATAAACAAGTATACAAAATAAATGAATCAATTACTTACTAAAAGCAAACATAGATAAAGTTGGACTGCTATTGCATTAACACTAATAACAACAACAACAATTACAAGGCCTTTTATCCAAAATGGTTGGGGTCGGCTACATGAATCCTCTTCTTCCATTCCACTCTATTTTGGGTCATCTCATATGTTAAGTTAACCATTATCATATCCTCCTTAATTGCTTCCTACAAAGTTCACTTAGGTCAACCTCTAGATTTCTTTGCCTGATTAACTATAATATTATCACTTTTCCTAACTGGGCACTAAGAGGTCACCATTGTACATGATCAAACGACTATTAAACACACAATAAATAGATGCACACTAGCACAGAAAGACATAGCTAAGTATGATACCAACAAAGAGCATGGAATCTGCCAGCATTCACCAGAAACATAGCTTAATAACACTACAATTTAAGCAGCAAGTGCATAATAAACATGTGAGGCAAGAAAATAGTGCATACCATGAGATGAGGGAGAGGGCGTAGATTCTGACTTCTGCCGGATGTAGAGTTTGTACCATGTGAACCAGTTGAAGGATTTGTCGACATCCTGTGCTGCGCATCAGGGAAGAGAGAGGAATCATACCAAGGTACAGGTGATCTCATTCCATCAAAGCTGAATCTTGGATCCTGGTAACCAGATGAAGGAACCCCACCTCTACCATATGAACCATTTGACGTCAATGACGTATTTTGTTGGCTTGGCTTCTGCAGCACTGAACCATTGTTCCCAGTTGCAGTCCCATTAGCAACTCCATTTGCATGCACTTTCGCTGCATCGAGAGAAATAGGTGGCTGATCTGGAGCAGTAGAGGTAGAAACGACTTCTTTTGCTACTGGAGCTTGGCTAGGAGTATATGGTGCATTGGCAGGTGAAGGTGGTTGGTAGTATTGTGCAGGATACTGGTAGTGTTGAGGACCATACAGCTGACCATCATGCCCAATAGTAGGAACTGGGGAACCAGGAGATGGATATGCGCCGTAAGACGGATATCCATAACCAGGATGATAAACATCTCCATAAACTCCCTGCAAACCACAACAAAAACATCAGGATAATCTTTCTGTTCCAAATTTCGTTGTGTTTGAACTTGGGAGGTTTAAGTCACATCCTCTAAGATTAACTATATTTCAACAGACTCAAACAAGCATTTCGAACGCAAAGACACTAGTTTTAAACCACTAAAGAATCTTAATACTGTCTTCCCATTAATTACAAAATAAACTGATATTGTAGAATGCTACCAGCTAAACTAAACCTTTCAATGAGTAAAAACAGATTCAGAATTGGCAACATAACTAACCAGCAAATAGCATATTCTTTCATTGCCAATAACCAATTATTCAATTCGAATGTAATGATGATCTATAAATATAACTTACCGGATGTGGCATCTCTCCTCCATCATATCTAGGGTATTCCTCCCACTCATTCGTTGAATCAAAACCTGAAAACACATCAAAAATCCACTTGATCAGCAGACACTAAAAGATACAATAAAGATAACAAACATCATGCTACCAAAACAGAATTGATATCAGACACACCCTAAGCAAGGAAAGCATTAGTCAACTGCAAGGACAACATCCATCAACTACATGGCTTAATTACATTCCTCGACACTAATAACCATATGATCATGAGAATGAGCATATTGCAACAAATTGCTTGTAACAAGATAATAATACGAATAATACAACACAGGAAAAGGTAATCATACTGATCTTACCTCCATACATATAAGGGGCGTACCCATTGGAAAAATACCAAATGTTCGGATCGGTATTCTGAAGTATAGGTGTCACTGAACGATCCACGGCCGGTACAGCTGCATTCTGCTTATTCCCACCATTGAAAGCAGCATGCTACATCAATCGAAAAACACAATATTAAATAACATCCTGATTTGAACTTGCCAGCTACAAAAAATTACCAAAGCATATAACCCGCACCCAAATGAAAGAATTCTTCGAAAGAATCTTGACCAGGAGTTTACCTTCTTGTTAACATCAGGAGCATCATTTGCCTTACTCTTGGGCTCCAAGGAAAGCTTCTGCAGCAAATCATTAGTTTCTATAATAAAGAAAGTTAAGGGGAACCCCATCAACTAAAGAAAATAACATAAAAATAAAATCTTTTCACCACTTTCTAAATAAAAGTAATCCTTAGTAATCGAATTCCCAACTTAGATATTGTCCCAATCGAAATCAACAAGATCTTCCCACTAAAATCAATTCAAGACTAAAAACGCAAAATCAAAACGCAGCCAATCAGCTAAGTATCTACAAAAAACCCCATCGAAAAACCCTAAATCCTCATCACAGATCCAAGATCTAACCATAAACCCTAACAGATCCCCAAAACCCTATCGAGATCCAAGATCGAGCAAATAACAGATCTTTAAAAAAAATCAAGAACAAAACCCTAGCAGAAAAGGATACTGTCAGCTGCGGGAGCGACGGCCGCCATGGTGAGATCTGGAGACGGGTGGAGGTTTCCTTGATAGAAGATTTCGAGAGCGAGAAGCCCAAACCCTAGCCGACCGAGGAGAGAGAAAGAGCGAGTGGGGGGAGGAGGAGAGAGAAAAACCCTAACCCTAGGAGAGAGAAAGTAGTGAGCCGCCACAAACAGGGAGTTGGAGAGAGAAAGAGAGGGGGTTTAGGTTAAGGGAAAGTGGTGATTCATATAGCACCACGGATCTGGCTCCGAAACCGGATATATTATTTTATTATTGGGGGATTTGATTTATCAGTGAGTTGTATGTAGTTGCTTTGGCTTTTGATTTGCTTGCTTTGTGGCAAAGAAAACCCTAGAGCACCCAATGGGCCATTGAAAACGCGGATTGGCCCGTGGGCTTGCATTTATGGACCGATGGGCTTTTAAGATTGATTATTTTTCTTTAATCTTTTGTATTGTTGTTCTTCTAGAATATTAGATTCTTTTTTCTAGAAGAAAAGACGCAATTACTATTTTTTTCCCCCAAATGGCACAATCTAATATGCAGTTTTATTTTGCACAGTAACTTTGTATTTTTATTTTATATTTTGAGTTTAGGGTTTTATTCAACTTACAAATTATTATATTTTTCATTGAAAAAGAAAAAAGGGCATTGTCAATTATGCAAATATCAATAGAAAATTGTCAACCATTCAGTAGTCTAACAATTTCCATGGTGGATTTTAGGATAATTACAAGTAATTGATAAGTTTGTCGGGTCTTCTTTCCTGGAATCATTTTACGAGCTGATAGATACATACTCACATGAATACTCTACTGAATATTTAGAATGGTACATTTTAACGAATATAAGAAAATTGATTAAATTAGTCTAGAGATATTAGTTGTCCCTCAATGTTTGAACAGATTTCAAAATATTAAAGATGTAAGGGACTAATATAAAAAAATTATGGAATAAATAAAAAAACAACTTACTTATTTCGGATTCTTACGCCCCACCCTCTTCCAATAAAAATTTCTAGTCCCGCCACTATTGTGGACCTTCCTATAATTTTGCATATAAAGGTAGTCGGCTGCAAAAGGTTATAGCGAGGTTGACTGGTTAATTACGACTTTTATACTTACAAACATTTTGGTATGTAAATCAAACTTTTTCAGGGGAAGTTTATCATAATTTATTAGGCTAAATATCATAAAACCACCCTTAACTTTGGATTATTATCAGGAAACCACGCTTAACTTCCAAAATATCAAAAAAAACCCGTTAAGTTTAGGGGTTATGAGAAAGCCCCTTTAACTTTGAGATTTTATCAGGAAATCCCCTTAATTAGAGGGGTTTTCTGATAAATCCCGAAGTTAAAGGGGTTTTTTTTGATAAAATCTGAAAGTTAAAGAGGTGTTTTGTGATAATCCCTATACTTAAGGAGGGTTTTCTGATATTTTGAAAGTTAAGAAGGGTTTTACGATAATTGTCCAAAGTTAAGGGTGGTTTTCTGATATTTACCCTAATTATTATATTCTTCATATATATAATGAAAAAGACTTGTGAATCCCTCTTTGACACAGTAATATTTTATTTTAATTACAGGACGAATATTTATTACAAAGCATTGAGCTTTCTTTTTCCTCTACCTCGACTTGTAACAAAAATGGGATGGATCAAAGACGAAGCGGAGGGGGTCCTTGTAGCCTTCTATTTCTATGAAAAGTATTCACCCATACACTTATTCCAATTTATGAGATCTCTGGACTTATTTTGGACCGGACAAGAATGGAAGCCGTGTAGCTAGTACCCCCTCCTTTCCTTCCATTTCTTTCCATTGTGGTCCATGATGCTTCTTCTTTCAAAGTCTTGTTCCTAAATGCCCAAAAAATGAAGAATGGAAAATGTAAAGTGAGTTTCTCTTTTTAGCTCTTATTTCATCAAAACATTTCTTTCTTTGGGAAATCATAAAGGACATCTACTAGTCTCAAATTTTTATTTTAGCTTAAACATTTATGAGCTATTTCTCTTACCCATAGATAATAATAATTCCATTAAATGTTTTACTCCTATTTTGTCCATGGTTTAGACATAGTACTAAGTTTTTGGATTCTATCATGATTACTATAAAAATTTACAACACACTTATTTAGTATGGTTTGTTCTTCAATTAAGTTGAGATTTAGTTGCATATCGAGAGAGGTGGCTTACTGAGTATGAACCTATTTTCGGTTTGATCATCACGTAGGATTCTGAAATTTTTTAAAATGTAATGGGGATTATACATTGTCACATTTGTTGGGAAGTAATCAGGCCCAGCCTAGAATTAATGGGCTTTAAATAGAGACTATAAACCAATTTTAACCTAAAATGTATAGCTACTAGGTATTGATCCCAACTCCTATTTTAAATCCATCACTATTTCTTATCTTATCTAATGTAGGACTATACTCACATGTTAATACCCTCAATAACGTTGTTGTTCTTGATATTTATACCTTAAAAAATTGTCTCATTCTAGAACAAAATTATCGCATTTTAACAAGCAAGAAAACTAGAAAATACACCAAGATAATAATGTAATGCAACTTGTATCAAAATCTAGTCAAAACAAAGTGATATGGTGTAATCTGTGGCCCATGGGCCCCCGTTCGAGCAGTAGCATGAACACGAAAACGTTCGAAGTGTTAGATCCATAATTGTAGATAAGTAGGCACTGAGAGCATACTAGGTTTACATGACTGGTGCGGAAGTCGGCTTTTTTTTTGTTGTCGTTGGTTTTGTGGTGTTTGAGAGAGAGAATGCAAAGAGGAAACAACACAGTGATCAGTGACAACTAGGGGGTGCAAACAGTTCGGATACAACTCGGATATGACAATTATCTATATCTGTTCTCCGTTCACGGATATGGATACATATACGAATACACTTCAGTAAGGAAACTTATATCCGCTAAAATCAAATATGGATAGGGATATACATATCGGTATATATGTGTGGATATACATGCGTGTATAAAATGGACCAGAGAAAATGAAAAAAATATATCAAAAATATATAGTTCATATAAGACAAGAGAGTTCATTGACATGTTTGTTATGTTTGAAAAGCTAAGATTGGATCTCTTGATCTTCAAAAAAATAGTCTCAAATTCAATAATCCAAGGATTTAAACAATAGCAACTGTATGACCAACATATATTTGGATAATTCGGATACGGATTTGAATATTTCACTAAATAATCGTATCCGTAATCATATCCTATCGATTATAGATTTGAGTAACTTGTATCCTAAGGATACGGTTACGGATATACCCGCAGATACGGATATGGATTTTCAGCCTTAGTGACAACCCCACAAAGAGCAACGAAGAAGAGCACTGAGAGCTGCTATCATGGATTTTGGTCCACAAAAGACAGGTCAAATACTTCATCATTGTCTTCAGGATAAAAAGGAAAGCAGTAGAAAAAAGGAATAAGAAGAGTGGAGAAAGGACTAAGGAGAACGTATAAAAAGAACCACTTGTTCAGAGAAAGGACATTCTTGTAAATTATTTTCCCCTCCAAATCATTGAAATTAAAGTCCTCAATTCTTGTAATTTGTTTCTAATCTCTCCATTCAATCAAAACAGTAACAAGATATAAGAATGGAGGGACCTATTCCAATGATTCGAGGGGCTATTTTCAAAATACAAAGGATTAAAGAGACTTATTATATATAAAAAAAAACCCTTTAATTTTTTAAGGAAGATTTTCTCAGTTATTTGCCAGTAAAGCCTGAACATTCCCTAATAATTAGCGCTAGTCTTCTAGAGAGAGCGGAGTGTGAATCCAATATAGATATCTTTCTCTTCTCCTTCTGATGTGCATCCACTATCAACGAAAGAAACAATTTTTGTTGTGATTTATGGCCCTTTTTTCTTGGCTTTTGACTTCACACTAACAAAAACCCACTTAAAAAGCTACCCTTTTCTTCTCCCTACATCAATTTCGACCTGCTTCTTTCTCTCTCATTCCTTTTTATCTGCACATTAATAGACCCATCGAGAAA
Organism: Asparagus setaceus; assembly: GCA_012295165.1. Lineage (NCBI taxonomy): Eukaryota > Viridiplantae > Streptophyta > Magnoliopsida > Asparagales > Asparagaceae > Asparagus > Asparagus setaceus. The sequence continues at coordinate 29,965,640 of CM022706.1, forward strand.
AGCTCACTCCCACAAAGTTAATTCTATCAAGCTCTCTCTCTCTCTCTCTCTCTCTCTCTCTCTCTCTCTCTCTCTTACATCTCTGTGAAAGTTTCAAGAAGATCTTTGGCCTTTTGAGATGAAAATGGGTGGTTGCTGGTTTAGCTGGAAACCATCTTTCAACAGAGTATCCTCCCATGCAAAGCCAGGTGAAACTTGTCCTCTGAATTTTATTTTGGGATATATGTGATTTATATTTATGTGGTTTTCTTTTACCTTGTTCATTATTTATGTAGATAATTAATAGAATATATTCAAGTTATCATAGGGATTCCTTGTTAGGGAATCACGCCTAATGTAGTTTGTTTGTTACCCTGAAAGTTGTTATAGGAAGCCTCATGGGGGGTTAGTCCAATAGAACTCAAAACTAGAACTAGGATAATTTGTGGGATAAAATTTTATAGTGTTAGTCAACTAGAACTAAAACTAGAATAAAATTTTATAGTGTTAGTCAACTAGAACTCTAACAAAACTAGAATTGGGATAATTGTACAAAATTATCCTACTTTTTTATTTTTCTATACAAAAATGAGAGTTCTAATCTCTCAAATTATCCCAAGTTTTAGCTTGAAACTAGATGGTAAAAACTAGAACTCCTATTTTTATTTATTTTTTATTTTTTATTTCTTTTTTCTTTACTTCTTTCCTACTATGGTTATCACCATGATTAGACGATGCCATCAAATCGGATCTCATCTCCTTCTAGTCATCTATGACATTTTCTTTTTACCTAATATTATAATTATATAATTAATTTAAAAGTAAAGATTGTATCAATTCATAATTTATTAAACAATAAAATTGAGAGATGAAGGAAAGAGATCTCGGGAGCAAAAAGGAAGGAAAATGTGGAATTTGTTTTTAGACTTTGTACTATAATAATAATTAAAAATAAAAAGCTACAACATATATTATAATGATAATTATCAATATCTTATAGTCTAATCAAAAGTTATTTAATAGTAAATAACATTCTCGTAAATAATTATTAATTAATAATAGTAAGTTTAAAATATATAAATAGTATTTATATCCTCAAAATGCATAAATATATACTTTATGATTATAAAAATTTATCCCACTATATTTTATCAAAATATCCCGCTTCACAAAATTATTCCTATTTATCCTACTAAAATATTCCACTAACAAAAAATTGTTCCATTTTAACAATTATCCCACTTTGCACGAAAATGTCCCAATTGACTAACACGCCCATAGGCTACTTGAACGAGAACTTATACTATGTTCTCCGTGATTAGGGCCTCTTTAGTATTAGAAACTTTCTGTTCTATGTATCATATTCTTTTTTAAATGATTTGGGCGCGATTTTGACAGTAAATGGAACTCCAGAGAAGAAACAAGGAAAAGATGATCACAAAATGCCTTCGAATCCTAAAGAAGTCGAGGACTTGCGCCAGAATGCGACAATAAATCCCCTGATAGCATTCACTTTCAATGAGCTCAAGGCGATTACAGGCAATTTCAGGCAGGATAATATTTTAGGAGGAGGAGGATTTGGAAATGTTTATAAAGGATTTATTCCTGAAGATTTAAGAGAGGGTCTGCAACAAAGTCAAGTAGCGGTTAAGGTTCATGATGGTGATAATAGTTGTCAAGGTCATAGAGAATGGCTGGTAACTTATCCTCTCGTTAGCACATTAAAACTTAAGTCTTTTGATTCGATACCGAAATAAGTCTTCTAATTGTTTGCAGGCTGAACTTATTTTTCTTGGGCAACTTTCGCATCCGAATTTAGTAAAATTGGTCGGATATTGCTGCGAAAAGGAACACCGAGTGTTGATATATGAGTACATGCCTCGTGGTAGTGTGGAAAACAATCTCTTTTCAAGTAATTCCGCTGCCCTTTTCTCATATGGAAAAATATTCAACTTTGTTTTCCTTGGGTTGACACTTCTCTATCAAATGTAGGAGTATTGCTTCCTCTTCCGTGGTCAATTCGCATGAAAATTGTATTTGGAGCTGCAAAGGGGCTAGCATTCCTCCATGAAGCTGAGAAGCCAGTTATTTATCGTGATTTTAAAACGTCTAATATTTTGCTAGATCAGGTACAGAATATTATTTTCACTTCTACGGTTTGTATTTTCCTAGGATGAAGTTGATAAGTTTTGATTAACTTGTTGTGTATGTTATACATCAGGAATATAATGCAAAACTTTCTGATTTTGGCCTGGCCAAGGATGGGCCAGTTGGTGACAAATCTCATGTTTCAACTCGGATTATGGGAACTTACGGATATGCTGCACCTGAATACATTATGACTGGTAAAATCACGTCATTTTCATTTATACACTAGTTTAAATTTCAACATAATCTTGATTACCAGTTACTTGCATTGAATAAATTTTGTGTTTCTATATGTTCTTATATGTTTCAAAGAGTTTTTTGTGTACGTGAGTTTCCTGTTTTCATTTGACGCGCTACAGTGTAAGGTGTAAAACTTAAATAACTGACATCACAAAATTAAGTGTTCGTAATTTTCACAAAAAACCAATTATAGAAAACTTAAAAGATGTTAGATATTAACCGTAGCTTTCGATGTAACTTCATTATTACTCTTTTCTTTGAGCGTCAATATGTTTAACCAGACAAAAACAACACCACCACCAGCACCATCAGCAGCAATTATCCAAAAATTTCAAGGTGTGCTGCATGAATCCTTTGTTTTTTTAAAAAAACTCATATCCTTATTAATTGCTTCCAACCAAGTTCTTTTTGGCCTATTAGGACCTAACTGATTAACTGATAAGCTTGTCTCCCATAATGCAGGTCATCTGACTGCGAGGAGCGATGTGTACAGCTTTGGAGTTGTTCTTCTAGAATTCTTAACAGGAAGAAAGTCATTAGACAAATCGCGTCCAGTTCGTGAGCAGACGCTCACTGACTGGGCCCTACCTCGCCTCACAGAGAAGAAGAAGCTTCTGGGGATCGTAGACCCTAGGCTTGATGGAGACTACCCCGTCAAAGGTGTGCACAAGGCTGCAATGCTAGCTTATCATTGCCTTAACCGCAATCCTAAGGCCAGACCTCTGATGAGAGACATTGTTGATTCCTTAGAGCCACTTCAAGTGACTGAAGAACTTCAGTTTGGTGTTTTACAATGAAGAATGGGAGTATGTTGGTTATAGTTGTCGATTGTAGGTTAGATAGACCCCCTGTGCTATTGCTAGACTGAATTTACTACCCCTGTAGTTCTATTGTCGCAAATAGGGCCCCTGAGTGAAAATTTATTGATCCTTTTCAGGGGTCTGTCTGCAACAATAGATTTTCACCTAGGGTTATATCTGCAACAATAGATTCCTTTTGAAAAATCTTGAACCTTTTCAGGGGTCTATCTGCAACAATAGATTTTCAACTAGGGATACATCTGCAACCACAGAACTCTGCGAGGGGTCTATCTGCAACAATAGAACTATATGGGTAGTAAGTTCAATTTGGCGATAGTACTATCCATAATTAACCCTTGATTGTATAATGTTCATCTTGTAATGGAGTTGATGCCTAAATGGATGAGACTCAGGTTTGAGATATTTGGAAAATCTTGATTACATATCAGCTGAAACTTTGTGGATGTAACTTGTGAAATTCTATTCAAGGTTGATGTATTTATATTGATAGAGTGAGGATAATTATACTAATTAATCAATAATATGTGTTTTTTCCTTATGTTTCTGGGTATCCCAAGCTATATGAATTATGGCCAGAATTACATTTGATTATAATTTTTTTTCTCAGTGTTGGCCTAATTGTATCCTTTATTCTTGTTATGGTCATAACCACTAATCGATGATTAAAGAGAAAGCCGCTACCGACCGAACGAACGCTTGTTTACCAATGAGGACCGACAAGAACCTCCACACTCAACCCACCGACCGGCTGCATGTACCGACCAGTCCGGTCCATCGGGCGACCATCGCCATGACCGACGCCGAAGGCGCGAGTCGCCCATCGACAGCTTCTGACGACGCGGAAGGCGGTGTCAGTCGTCCTTCCGACCCGCCGCCCGTTACGATCCCTTCCTACAAGTTGCCGACCTCTCCAAACAATGTGGAACGAATCCAGGCCTACCCTTCTCGGCCACTCGTCCTCTAGGGCGACGCATAAGGCGCTCCCAATCGTCCCCCTCAGCAAATCATCCCAAGGGACGCCCTAAGAGGCCGCATGAGTCGGCCATCCGGCCACGGCTCCCCCCTTCTCTCACCCTGCGTGATTCTCTCCACTCAAACGACGGCCACACAGTACTCGAGCCCATCAACATCGCATTAAATGCACTGACAGCCCCTTAATTCCCCCATCTCTCACAGTATTTAAGGCACCTCGGACCCATGCAGCTACAGGCGCCGCCAATCCCATCCCATTAATAGCGAATAGACCACACCAACCCTCGACATTCCAATTTGACACTGTGAAGGCCACCACTCTAGCGGTGGAGGGATGTTCACCAATCCTCGGCTCACACGTGAGGGGAGGGCTGACTCACCGGTGGTTCCCAAACTAATGGAAAGACGGAAATACCCCTTAACCCTACCTATAAAGAGAAGCGTGAGCGACTAACAAGGTAAGCAATCTCTCCCGAGTGAATTCTGCTCTATTAGACTATCCCCACTCCACTAACTTGACCGTCGGAGGAACCACGGAGATCCCAACTCCGCCTCTTCCGCATGTCCTTCTTTACTGTTGTGGCGAATCCTTTGGTTGAGTCGGCGTCGTGGGCTTTAGGAGAAAAGCGGACTCGCTCTCTTTAAAGCTAAACTCATCCGAGGTTAGTGACTGTGATTATATACATCAACAGTTTGGCGCCCACCGTGGGGCCTCCTTTCTTCTTCTTGCAGCTATGTCCAGCGGCGATGATCTTTCCGGGTCAGAGAACCTACAAGCGGGCTATGTCACTCAAGCCCAACTCCAGGAATCCACCGAGAAGATCACCCAAGCCATGCAAGCCACCATGCATGCCAGTTCCAAGCTTTTGCGGTGACCTCTTCACTCGCCTCCCGCCTTACTTGTGCGGCAAAGCGCCATCAGCAACAACGGCGGGCCAGCCTTCCGCCAGCCGCCATTCCACCGCTCGGGGCAGCCACCGCTGCGCCCAGAGGCAGATCCCGTTCCCGGAGACTCCCCACCTTGACAAGTCACGGAGGGATCACCAGGAGCGCGCCACCTCACCCCTGCAGAGGCAGCCAGCCCATGGCGCCAGTTCTAGGCGCCGCCCCCTAGCATTCGACCTCACCGATGAAAGCCCTTCTCCCAGCCAAGGCGGTAGACCGCCCACCGGCACAGCCTCCAGACCTCACACCGCGCCCGCAGCACCACTCCCAACCACCCAGGGGCAAGAACTCTCGCCCAGAAGATTATACGCCAAGGATATTACTGGCCGACCATTGTGGCCGACTCCCAGCGGCTCGTCTCCAAATGCAAAAAGTGTCAATTCTTCGCAGAGATCCCTAGAGCCGCCGCCACAGAGCTCACTTCTATCTTCAGCCCACTTCCTTTCGCCCAATGGGGACTGGATATACTGGGGCCGCTTCCCATTGCCTCGGGGCAGCGTAAATTCTTGATAGTCGCCATCGACTACTTCACCAAATGGATCGAGGCCGAGCCTTTGGCGAAGATCGGGGAGACCAACATCACCAGCTTTGCTTGGAAGTCGGTCGTATGCCGGTTCGGCGTCCCTCGCTCATTCATCACCGACAACGGCACCCAGTTCAGCAGCGGGGGATTCCAAGATTTTTGTGAAGAATGGGGGATCAAGCTCAAGTTCGCTTCGGTAGCCCACCCCAAGTGCAACGGGCCGGCTAAGTCGCCAATAAATGCATCCTCCAAGCTCTGAAGAAGAGGGTCGACCAAGCGGTCGGCAATTGGGTCGAAGAACTGCCAAGCATCTTATGGTCGTACAGGACGACCCACAAGAGTTCAACTGGGGAAAACCCATTCATGCTAACTTATGGAGCGGCGGTAACCCGGTGGAGGTCGGCATGCCCACCATCCGACTCCAACACTTCGACGAAGAAGCAAATTCCGAGGGACTTCGAGGACAGCTGGACTTGATGGAGGAGATCCGGGCAACCGCTCTACACAGGCAAGTCGTCAATCAACAGCGGATCGCCCGACATTACAACAGCAAGGTCCGACCAAGGAGATTCCAAGTCGGCGACCTAGTGCTGAGGAAAGCGGCCTTCGATAAAGACACCAGACGCGGCAAGTTGGCGCCCAATTGGGAAGGGCCCTACACCGTCCTCGAAGAACCACGCCCCGGAACATATCGCCTCAGAAGTTCTGATGGGAGAGTCCTACAACATCCCTGGAACATAGAACACCTCAGGAAGTTTTTTCAATGAATTTGCATTGTAAACCTTGTTCAAAAGCCGTCAATATAAATAGAATTTTGCCTGACAATTATCCTTTTGTCTTAAATGGTACAAGGAGCGTCTTAAATAATCAGCTCGTCGCAGCAGATCAAACCGGCCTTCTCGCCGAAAGTGAATCATGAAAATCCAATTTCATCTGTCAAGTCGGGATGACTGCTTCGTTGGAGCCGAGTTTTGGGGACCCTTCCCACTGCGATGAGTTGAGGTACGCCCTTCGCTTAACGCGAAAGGAAATCCCACTCTCTTAGCTCGAGCCGAGGTAACTTCCTTGCCGAGTAGTTCAGCGACCCTTCCTACTAGGTCGAAGTCAAGGAACCCTTCGCCACGACGAGTCAAGGAACCCTTCTCGCCTAGTTGAGACAAAGCACCCAACTTACCCGGTCAGCGAGCGTACCCCTCACCAAGTCGAAGTTATGGTATTCCTCTCGCTAGAGCGAAGTCAAGGAACCCTTCTCTCCTAGTCGCGCAGTGATCCAACTCGCCGATTAAGTGGCGGCACCCTACTTGTCGAGTCAAGGCGAATTGCCCAACCGCCAAGCCGAGCCCGTGAGCGAATCCAAGGAGATCGCTCGCCGAATAAGACCTAGCGCCACGTAAGTCCTAGGCACCACCCACGCGGCCGTCTCTACGGAGTCGCCGCCCCACGCGGAGCCGCCAGCTTGCTCTTTGCCTCAAAATGTAGATCGGCTCGCCAAATAAGACCTAGCGCCACGTGAAGTCCTAGGCACCGACCTACGCGGCCGTCTCTACGGAGTCGCCGCTCCCACGCGGAGCCGGCCAGCTTGCTCTTTGCCTCAAACAGATCGGCTCGCCGAATAAGACCTAGGCGCCACGAAGTCCTAGGCACCACCCACGCGGCCGTCTATCACGGAGTCGCCGCCCCACGCGAGCCGGCCAGCTTGCTCTTTGCCTCAAAATAGAGATCGGCTCTGAAATAAGACCTAGGCGCCACGAAGTCCTAGGCACCACCCACGCTGCCGTCTCTACGGAGTCGCCGCCCCACGCGAGCCGGCCAGCTTGCTCTTTGCCTCAAAATGATCGGCTCGCCGAATAAGACCTAGGCGCCACGTAAGTCCTAGGCACCACCCACGCGGCCGTCTCTACGGAGTCGCCGCTTCCCACGCGAGCCGGCCAGCTTGCTCTTTGCCTCAAAATGATCGGCTCACGAAATAAGACCTAGGCGCCACGTAAGTCCTAGGCACCACCCACGCGGCCGTCTCTACGGAGTCGCCGCCCCACGCGGAGCCGGCCAGCTTGCTCTTTGCCTCAAAGCAGATCGGCTCGCCGAAATAAGACCTAGGCGCCACGTAGTTCTAGGCACCGACCCAGCGGTCGTCCCCTCTGGTCGCCGCTCCCGTGAGCGGCTCGGGCTTGCTCTTTGCCTCAAAAGCAGTCGGCTCTGCCGAAATAAGACCTAAGCCCGCGTAAGTCCTAGGCACCCGACCTCTGTGATGCGTCCAATGCAGTCGTCGGCTCCCGTGGCCGGCTCGGGCTTGCTCTTTGCCTCAAAGCGAGATCGGCTCGCGAAATAAGACCTAGCGCCACGTAAGTCCTAGGCACCGACCTACGCGGTAGTCCAATACGGAGTCGCCGCTCCCACGCGGAGCCGCCAGCTTGCTCTTTGCCTCAAACAGATCGGCTCGCCGAATAAGACCTAGGCGCCACGTAGTCCTAGGCACCACCCACGCTGGCCGTCTCTACGGAGTCGCCGCCCCACGGAGCCGGCCAGCTTGCTCTTTGCCTCAAAGCAGATCGGCTCTGCAGAAATAAGACCTAGGCGCCACGAAGTCCTAGGCACCACCCACGCGGCCGTCCAATACGGAGTCGCCGCCCCACGGAGCCGGCCAGCTTGCTCTTTGCCTCAAAGCAGATCGGCTCGCCAAATAAGACCTAGCGCCACGTGAAGTCCTAGGCACCACCCACGCGGCCGTCTCTACGGAGTCGCCGCCCCACGCGGAGCCGGCCAGCTTGCTCTTTGCCTCAAAGCGAGATCGGCTCTGAAATAAGACCTAGGCGCCACGTGAAGTCCTAGGCACCACCCACGCGGCCGTCTCTACGGAGTCGCCGCCCCACGCGGAGCCGGCCAGCTTGCTCTTTGCCTCAAAGCGAGATCGGCTCGCCAAATAAGACCTAGAAGCCACGTAAGTCCTAGGCACCACCCACGCGGCCGTCTCTACGGAGTCGCCGCTTCCCACGCGAGCCGGCCAGCTTGCTCTTTGCCTCAAAGCGAGATCGGCTCTGAAATAAGACCTAAGCCACGTAAGTCCTAGGCACCGACCCACGCGGCCGTCTCTACGGAGTCGCCGCCCCACGGAGCCGGCCAGCTTGCTCTTTGCCTCAAACAGATCGGCTCGCCAAATAAGACCTAGCGCCACGTAAGTTCTAGGCACCACCCACGCGGCCGTCTCTACGGAGTCGCCGCCCCACGGAGCCGGCCAGCTTGCTCTTTGCCTCAAAGCAGATCGGCTCGCCGAATAAGACCTAGGCGCCACGTAAGTCCTAGGCACCCGACCCACGCGGTCGTCCTCTGCGGAGCTCCCGCCACTGTAAGAGCCGACCGTGGCTAGCGCCGCGCCCTGGGACCGAAACTGAGCTTGACAAAGGAACTGCAGATGAAGACAGGCCTTATACACCCAACTAGCGAGTCGATGGCGGGCCCGAACGACCACAACGCGCGATTGGGCCAATTCAGGAAGTAAGCCCCACAGGGGCCGACCCGTTTTCGGTCTACTTGTGTTTATTGTAAGCCCCACAGGGGCCGACCCGTTTTCGGTCTACTTGTTTATTGTAAGCCCCACAGAGGCCGACCTGTCTTCGATCTACTTATCATGTTTATTATAAGCCTCACAAGGGCCGACTCGTTTTCGACAACAAAAAGAAGGAGAAATGAATGAATCGAATGAACAACCATCCTTGAAATACGACTTTTCATTAATATTCCAAGCAAAGTTTACAATGGGCTGCACGCCCGAAATACCAAAATAAAAGGAAAATTGAAATTACAAGCCTAAATGGGCATCCAAATGGTCGCTGTCGCCTTCAGTATCTTCGACTTTCCCGTCGCATCCTCTGCTCACCTCGGCGTCTAAGCCGAGTGAAGTACTGCCAAAGGATTTTGGGTGTTTGACCCCATGGCTCCATATCAGCACAATAAATCAGAATCCATGGATGTAAACAAAACAGCCCTTCTTCGGAGATATACTCAACGCTCCCACTATCTCTTACTAAAATAGATACAGTGACGATCACAAACCGTGCCCCAATTGCTGGATGCAAACGAGGGGTTTCCCCCCTTCCTTCACAGATGACCGGAACTACCGCACTCTCAATGAAAACCTCAAGATGGTGGACTCGGGAGAGAATCCACCCCACGCCCCAACCATCTCTCAAAAAACTCACGGTGCTCCCAATTTGAAACCTTAGAGATGACGAGTAAAGACGAATTAGCCACCAACCTAACGAGAGCACGATAAGTAATGGTCTCCTCCCTATTTATAATAGAACCCATAAATGCTAAGCCCCTCGTGATCAACGGAAGAAATTAAGAGTGTGGAACTCGAGGGTCACCGAAACTGAATCGTCATCTCGAAAAATACCGGCGCTGTCTTAAATGAAACCAACCGCCCATCCCGAAGCCTAAAAGTCACGATCAAAGGACGATCACAAACCGTGCCCCAATTGTCGGATAAACGAGGGGTTTCCCCTTCCTTCACAGATGACCGAACTACCGCACTCTCAATGAAAACCTCAAGATGGTGGACTCTGGGGAGAGAATCCACCCCCACGCCCCAACCATCTCTCAGCAAAACTCACCGGTGCTCCCAATTTGAAACCTTAGAGATGACGAGTAAAGACAGAATTAGCCACCAACCTAACGAGAGCACGATAAGTAATGGTCTCCTCCCCTATTTATAATAGAACCCATAAATGCTAAGCCCCCTCGTGATCAACGGAAGAAATTAAGAGTGTGGAACTCGAGGGGTCACCCCGGAAACTGAATCGTCATCTCGAAAAATACCGAAGCGCCTGTCTTAAATGAAACCAACCGCCCATCCCGGAAGCCTAAAAGTCAGCGATCAAAGGACGGCCCGCTGGCGACACCTATGCTCAAATCGAGGAACGAATAGTCGCCCCCTCCACAGCCGACAACGACCCTATCACCCAGTGGTCGACCCCACTCACTTACCGACCACCTAATTGAGCTGAATTACCAATCAGCCGATCGGCACGACCGCCAGCCTCACCCATTTGCCATATCGTACAAAACATAGAGGACTACCCCGCCAAAGTCGCTATTGCCACAAAGCCTAAGAAAGGGCCAAAAAAAAGGGGGGGGGGAAGAGTTGGGCGCAGAGACGCAAATTCAATTGTCATTCACCAGTAAAATGTATTACAAACATAAGACAATTTTGTCAATGCAAAAACAAAAAGAACAAGATGCTTGGGTGACCTAATCTCCTCCTCGCCGCCGTCTCCCCCTCTTCATCTTAGTCCTCGTCTTCCCGTCGTCCTCATCCTCATCGGGGTCGTCCTCGGCCAAGTTGCACTCCTGCTCCCCGGCTTCCGTGCCTTGAGAACGCCAGGAACCCTCCACTCGGGAGGATATGTGAGCCTCGGCGTCGAGAGGCTTTGAAGGAAGTTGGGCTTTCAAATGTCGTAGCCGCCTTGGCTGACTGGGGCAGTTCCACTTTCCCCATAGGTCCCTGCCTATACTCTTCAATGACCTCCTTCTTGCCCTCCTCCGACGTTGCAGACTTGAGCCGAGCCTCGATCAATTTGGCGTCGTCCACAGCTGATCGGTGAGCGCCTTCGACTCATCAAGGCGACGCAGTTCGGCTCTCGACTCTCTCGGCCCCCAGCTCGCCCTCCAGCCTCTCGATCTGAGCCTTCCACTCCTCGATCTCCCTCTCGGAGCCTTCAACTGTCCGTTTCAACCGAGCGACCTCCCCCTTCAGCTCATCGATGACGACCACCTGCTCTGAGTGTTGAGTTTGGAGATCAGCGATCGTAGATTGCTTGGCCTCCAACTCAACGCGCCATTTGGCGCCGACTTCCGACTTCTCCGCCTCAAGGGCGGCCGCCCTCTTCTCCGCTTCCTCCCGGCTCCTCTTTTCTGCGACGAGCCTCTCCGCCAAGTCGCCCACAGCATTCATGGCGCAAGACAGCCGGCCATAAAGCTCCTCCCCTACCAAGGCCCCTCGAGTGTGGTAACTCAAGAGGGCTTGCCGGAGGCCGGCCGAGGGCGTCTCCTCCAGGAGATCCTTGTCGTGGGGGAGAGTGAACTGCTCCGAGGCGACGAACTGCCCCCACCCCGAGAGAAGCACCGTGCCCTCTCTAAGGAGAGAATGGTCAGGGATGAATCGGTCGCTTGGGGAAGGCTCCCCCCTTGCCGAGTACCCCTCCCACAGATTGCCGATGAGCTGGGATCGCAGCTCCCTCCACCTCAAGCGACCCACCTCGGCTATCTGATGACGGAAAGGAAGCTCTATGCCCAAGTCCTTGAGCAGACCCGCGAGATCCGACTCCGGAGCCGATTCCTCCGAAGCAGCCGCCTCCTTCCCCGACCTCTGAGTGGGCTCCTCAGAGGGCGTCTCCATCACTTGGTCGGCAGGAGCTCCCGCCATACACCCCTCTCAAGGGCCGAGGGACTCTTTGCCACTGTGGACGTGATGCCACCTCCGATGCAACCCCGCCAGCCGAGGGGAGAACTTGCAGGGACGACTCTCCCCAACGGTCGGAAGTTCCCCAGTGACGCCCTCGGCCCGCTCGGGGACCACCCTCTCAACCGTCTCCTCCAAGGTCGGCCCCACCGATTCCTTCGCCTTCTTCTTCTTCTTCTTCTTCTTCTTTGGTTGGTCGGCCCGGACGGAGGAGAGCCCTCTTCACTGCGGCCTAGCCGCCAACTCTTCAACTTCTCCTCCACTGCTGCCTCGCGTGTGACCCTCCACGACCTTCTTTTGGGAAGGCTGCGACCACAGCCTCGGTCGGACCAGGATCCCCACTCTTGGGATCCTCAGCTTGTTGTGGGGCCACCTCGAGCAGCTCCTTCTCCTTGTCCTCGTCGACCCGGTCGGTCGAGCGAAGGATAGCCCGCTACCCTCGTGGCGTTGTCGAACAAGTTATAGCCCTTCGCGACCCGAATAATGGCGGAACTTGTCCAGTCGCGCTTCGTCCACGAGAGGAAGATTCTTCAGCCGCCTTTGTTGATCTCCGGCCATGAGCGGCAAGCCAATTCGGCGTCGGCGCTAAAACCTGCATTTAATTTGTTCTTCCAGTCCTTATTCGAGTCGAATGTCGACAAACCGACCACCCACATACAGAAGAAGAAATGGGCGTCCTTCTTTGTCGCCCTCACCGTGGCGAGGTTGCCGAAGAGTTGAAGAGTCGGCACCACCTTCACACGGTGACAAATCACCAAGAACGCCATTATCATAGCGATGGCGTTAGGGGCAAACTGCATCGGAGACACCCCGAGCCGTTCGCATAGCCTCTTCACGAACGCCGGCAGGGGGAGGCGCAATCCATTGTCCAAGTGCGCCGTGTACAGCGGTAGCTTATCCGCGCCATGATCGACAATGGCGCTGTCTTTCTCTGGAAGAGAAACTGTAAACCCTACAGGAGATCATACCTTCGTGGATCCTCCGTGTCCTCTTCGATTGCCAAGATTTGAGCTTGGCGATCCTATCAACAGAGCGGAGTAGAAGCGACCATGGCGTAAAATTCGCTTTAAGAAAGAAGAAGAGAATAGGTCTTTAGAAAGTGCAAAAGAAATCCCCAAATGGAGTAAGGGTATATATAGACACCCGTAATGCCCACGGTCCGCCTCGGCGGCGCCAACCCAACGGTCGAGATTGATGCTCAAACGCGAACCGCCACTTGAAAATTGAAAAGCCCGCCTTTATGGCCCACGTCTCTTCACTCGAAATTCGAAGCGCCCCCTGACGGCTAAAGTACCGCTGACGTCAAGGCTTACCACCTACAGTGGCGCCCCCTGTTGCGCCCAGAAAACTAAGCCCGTCTTTTGTGCAGGCGGATCGACTCGGCCCACCGCCCAATGAACCAACAGAACAAGAACAAGTGACCCCAAAGGCCGACTCAACTAACGAGAGGCCATCCTGGGGCAGCCGCCCAATGGAAGACCATCTCAGCCAGTCAATTCACCAAATAACCTCAGCCATAGAAAGCGACACAAAACACAACTACGAAAACAAACTCTTATTGCATTCATTCATTTGACAAGTACAAAATACACAACCGCCGGTTATATTACAAACGAGTGCTTAAAACCTAAACTACGGACCCGGGCCGGCATCGCTCGAAGAGCCACCGCTTGATGACCCGTCCTCCTCTCCCTCCTCAGCGTCGTTGTCGCCTAGGTCGTATCCTGCACCCGCCGCCTCAAATCTCGAGAGGAGATCTGTCTGGCCGGCTACACTCGGAGGATATCGAAGCCGGCCTAGGACCCTCTGATACTCGGGCGGTAGTTGTTTAACCATGAAGTCACAACCCGCCTTACAGGCCAGAGCAACCTCGACCTTCCCCATCGTGCTTTGTCGGTATTCTTCGATGATGGCCGGTCGGTTTTGTTCTCTCAGGGATGACCGATAATCGAACGACTCCAGATGTTTCGCCCTTTCCTCCGCCACGCTTAAGGATTCCTTAAGTCGCACACACTCCCTTGCTAGTTGCTCACGGGCGACCGACTCCTCCGCCAACTGAGCCTTGGCGTGCTGGGCGACCTGCCTAGCCTGACCGCGCTGCCAGCCGTCAGCTTTATAACGCTTGACGACTCGGCCGCCCTCGTCTGGCGCCGTTTGAGATCTGCTATATCGACCAACATTCTCTCCCTGGACGCTTTGAGTTCCCTGATGACTTGGTCCTTAACCTCCATCTCACGCCGCCAATCATCAAGCTCGGCCTGTTTAATTGAAAGCTCCTTGATAGCTCGGTCTAGGTCCTCGTTAGGGGCGGCCTCGGTAGCCAGATGCTTCTCTCGAAGCCTTTCATAGGCTTGATGGCCCTGACGCACCGACCGAATGCTCGCCCTCCACCAAACAACCCTCGGTCAAATAACTCCGCAGATGATGTGCGCATCGACATCGAATCGCCGCCAAAATCTCCCGATCCGCAGTAAGCCGAATCCGCTCGCCGCTTTCCTTGTACGTAGCTCGACCTTAACACCGACGAGCGAGCATCCAGGTACCATGCCGGCCTATGCCGATGCTCCGCATCCGGCTCCCCATCATAACGGCCGAGGGGAGAGAGAGCCCCCATCATCAGCCTACTCGCTTTGTTCCAGTCCTCACCCTCAACCGCGCGATAGGGGGAGGGCCACCCCGCTGGAGCAAAACTCGCTCCCTGGCCACCGACCGATTCTTTTCCCGGTCGGTGAGGAGCCGTCCCCTGGTGGTCGACCACGCGTCCCGACTCCACGTCGCTCCCGCGTGGGATACCGCTTCACTCCGGGAGCTCCTCCCTCGCAGATATTTCCACGCCAGACCTCCGACCTCTTCGCTGGCTGATGATCGGTCGTCCTCCCGCCCCTCCGACTCTAGCAGCTCCTCTCCAATCGGATGCTCCACACTCTCTCCCGCCCGTCTAGCACCTCGAGGACCATGGCTGGTTTTCTTTTGCCGGGTCCTCCGAAAACCGGGCCCGCCACCCAAGGCGACACCTTCTGATATACGACCGCATCCCGCTACGGTCGTCCCCACGTCGGACCTCCCACTCCTCCCGGCTGGGAGCGATTTCCCCCCAAAGGCGACTCGCTCCTCGGCCGTTTGGCAGGCCGAGCCGACCCCTCTCTGGGTTCTTCAGGGAGCTCCTCACCCGGAGTGGGTTCACCCTTAGTGCTCTCCCCGACCGCCCCCGAAGTCACGCTATGAGCCCTCGCCTCATCGGAAGGGCGGGAGGAGTGGATGAAATCCCATGAAGCCGTAAAACCGACTGCCGAGCAAGGCGCCCATCGACGCTGCCCCGTAGTTAACGATCTGCTCCAACTTCGGCGGTGCTTTCGGCCGACAAGGATGTAGGCTCTAGGGTTTCTCCTAATCTCGGCGGGGCGCACACCCTAAGTTCGAGTCGTCCCCGGTGACCAGACGAACTCGCCACGCGCCACTCGGGGCCGACTCTCCTCGCCGGCTGATGATCGGTCGTCCCCGCCTCCGCCACTCTCTAGCAGCCTTCTCCAACGGATGCTCCACACTCTCTCCCGCCCGTCTAGCACCTCGAGGACCATGGCTGGTTTTCTTTTGGCGGGTCCTCCGGAAACCGGGCCCGCCACCCAAGGCGACACCTTCTGATATACGACCGCATCCCGCTACGGTCGTCCCCACGTCGGACCTCTCACCTCCTCCGGTGGGAGCGATTTCCCCCCAAAGGCGACTCGCTCCTCGGCCGTTTGGCAGGCCGAGCCGACCCCTCTCTGGGTTCTTCAGGGAGCTCCTCACCCGGAGTGGGTTCAGCCCTTAGTGCTCTCCCCGACTGTCCCCCCGAAAGTCACGTTATGAGCCCTCGCCTCATCGGAAGGGCGGGAGGAGTGGATGAAATCCCATGAAGCCGTAAAACCGACTGCCGAGCAAGGCCCATCGACGCTGCCCCGTAGTTAACGATCTGCTCCAACTCGGCGGTTCTACCGACAAGGATGTAGGCTCTAGGGTTTCTCTCCTAATCTCTGGCCAGGACGCACACCCTAAGTTCGAGTCGTCCCCAGTGACCCAGACGAACCTGTCTTTCCACCCTTTGATCGACTTGGGCAGATCAAGGATAACCTTGAATTCTCCGACATCCGGAGGTAATAGTGGCGTCTTACGGGTGTGGCGCCGACCAAGTGGCTCAGACGCTCATCGTCGGCCGAATCGAGAGCCAACGGCAGATGACGGTGAAGCCGACCAATATGGCTATCGAGTTTGGCGTCATTTGCATTGGGGAGACACCTAACTCATCAAACACTTTTCGAAGAAAAGTGCGATGGCAACCGGAGGCCGCATTCAAAGTGTTTGAGATCTGGGGAGCCCTCTCGCCGCAGTAGGTATCTGGGAGATGATTTCGCCGGAGCCTCCAACTTGTACGCCTCCGGTATGTCGAATTCCGAGCGCAAAGACCTCATTTGCGTCTGGGTAACCTTCGAGCGGAACTCATCGAGTTGCTTATGACGATCGGAATCCATGCCGGACCTTTACCACCCGGAAAATCGCCTAAGTTAAGTAGCGAGGGAAGAAAGCGAATGCCTTCCTCCGTCACCTCTCTATTTATACGGTGGGACCCACTGACAGCGCTCCCTTTCGCGATCAACGGAGAGGATTAAAACCCCACTCCCGAGGCACCGCTTCGGGAGGCGAAAAGCAGTCCCAGAGGGCCCCACCTCTACGCCCAGAAGGCGAAGCGCCAATGGCCAAGCGCTCCCGGCGTCGGCCCGCGTCCCATCGATGTAACGTTGAACCCCCTCGAACCCCTCGGGCGAACGCGCTACTCATTTCACTTGGACTCGTTTCCAACCGACTCCAAGCGAAAGGGGCCAACTGTTATGGTCATAACCACTAATCAGTGATTAAAGAGAAAAGCCAAGCGCTGATCTGAACGAACGCTTGTTTACCAATGAGGACCGACAAGAACCTCCACACTCAACCCACCGACCGGCCTGCATGTACCGACCCAGTCCCGGCCCATCAGACGACTATCGCCATGACCGACGCGAAAGGCGGTGCGAGTCGGCCCATCGACAGCTTCTGACGACGCGGAAGGCGGTGTCGTCCTCCAGGCCATGCCCGATTCTGATCCCTTCCTACAAGTTGCCGACCTCTCCAAACAATGTGGAACGAATCCAGTCTACCCTTCTCGGCCACTCGTCCTCTAGGGCGACGCATAAGGCGCTCCCAATCGTCCCCTCGGCAAATCATCCCAAGGGGCGCCCTAAGAGGCGCATGAGTCGGCCATCCGCCACGGCTCCCCTCTCACCTGCGTGATTCTCTCCACTCAAACGACGGCCACACAAGATTTCGAGCCCATCAACATCGCATTAAATGCACCGATAGCCCCTTAATTCCCCATCTCACAAGATTTAAGGCACCTCGGACCCATGCATTTCTGACGCCAATCCCATCCCATTAATAGCGAATAGACCACACCAACCCTCGATTACCCAATTTGACACTGTAAAGGCCACCACTCTAGCAGTGAGGGATGTTCACCAATCCTCGGCTCACACGTGGAGGGGAGGGTGACTCACCGTGGTTCCCAAACTAATGGAAAGACGGAAATACCCCTTAACCCTACCTATAAAAGAGAAACGTGAACAGCTAACAAGGTAAGCAATCTCTCCTGAGTGAATTCCTGCTCTATTAGACTATCCCCCACTCCACTAACTTGACCGTCGGAGGAACCACCGGAGATCCCAACTCCGCCTCTTCCGCAGTCCTTCTTCGTTGTGGCCGAATCCTTTGGCTGGAGTCAGCGTCGCTGGGCTTTAGGAGAAAAAACGGACTCCGCTCTCTTTAAAGCTAAACTCATCCGAGGTTAGTGACTGTGATTATATACATCAACAGTTACCTTTGATGCTGACATTTGAAAGTCAAACGTCAATTAAGGGGGATAGTTCAAGGAAAGTTCAAAGACTTGACGATTGAAATTACTTTCGATATGGGCTGGATTTCTGTTTGGTTCAAAGAATTAGGTTGGAAAGGTTTTAGAAAAGGACTGACACACATTTTCTGCGTCAGATTGATCAAAAAGAATTCTTATTCCTCGCTTTGGTTCAGTGGAAAGTTTTTTGGAAATATTCTAAAAAACGTCAAAAAATTATACTTTTTTCAGAAAAGCCAATTCCGAGTTTTAAAGAAGGAATTGAGTGGAAAGTTAATTAAAAATTAATAAAAAAATGAGTAAGGTCTCTTTTCAACTTTGATTGGTCACATCAAAATGGTCATTTCATATTCCTCAAGTTTGATCCAAAGCAATGAATTGTAATGAGAGAAGTTTCTCACTTTTTGTTATGTGTGAACCAAAACAAAAATGCTTTTCCAGAAACTATCTGAAAAACACAAAAAACCCTTTATTTCATTGAAATTCTATTATTCTAAAACTTGGAAATGAACCAAACAAGCCTTAACCAAATACTAGACGGAAAACAAGAAAAGGACACGACCCAACTTTGAAGGCCCTGCAATTGAACATCTGTCAGCCTTTTTAATCTAATCAAAGAATACGACAAGTTCTACTGAATTATCCCATTCATATCCCATCTGATATTAATCAAATCACTGCAATAGATCATTAATTAGCTTGCAAAGATGCAATTGCCATGATTTTTTGTAGGTCATGACATGGAAGCAGAAAGGAATTACTCTAAGTATTTTTATCCATCAACTTTTATTTAACAGAGGCTTACAAACTGAGTATAAGATTTAATATCTAAAAAGCAGTAAATATTAAGATAGTACAATATATTTTCTGTCGAGGTCAATATATTTTTAACATAATTCAAACATGTATGAGTTTGGATGTCGAGTCCGTGAGAATCTTTGGCCACTTTTGATTATAATTATCCACTTAGCTTATAATTAAATCGGAAGGGCATTTTGGACTATAGGCTACTAGTCTTCAAGAATTTAAACTATTAAAAAAAACAGTGGTGGGACCACTATTTTATGATAATAAATGATTATCTATTTGATGGTTAAGATTTTTTTTTTACGTGTAAATTAGGAATGAATGTAATTCATGGGATATTGGTGAGTGTTAAATTTAGAAAGAATCTCAACCACCTACTAGATAATCAACGGTTATTATTTAAAGTAATTATCTCGTTTCTGTTTTTTTGAAGTGAAGAGGATCCAAATCCGTCATGAAAAAGTAACAAATTAAAACATGGAAGAATACGTTCCAAGAGGGAGAAAAAATCTTCTAGTGTTAAAGAAAGGGTCAAGCATTTGAATTTTGACTATGACTTTGCACTTCCAACTGACCCCATCATTGTCTTCAGAGAATGAGGAATGTGGATCCATATGCTTGGCGGTTCCATTGGTTATGTGGTCTTCTTCTAGGTGTGATTTTATAGACGTAATATATTCCCATAGAAAATATCATAGCACAAAAGTCAGACCACTATACATTGAGAAATGTTGAATATCATTGTTCTTCTAGTCAGTGAACACAGAAAAAATATATTTTCTTTGGGTTAATAACATATAATCCCCTTCATTTTATAACTTCAGTTGCGATTTAACACCCCTCAACTCATTTACTAACACCACAGGATTGTCAACTTTAAAAAGATAAATTGCAAATAACCCTTCTCTTCCTCGAGAATTGAGAAGGCTGAGTGCCAATAAATAAGTTAGGGGTTTTCTAGTGCAAATAAATGTAAAGATGAGGAGGTTTTGTGCAATTTACCAATGGGGAAAGCCATAGCGGTTTCATGATGCTTTTTGTAAAGCATTTGATAAGTAGCACCTATATGTCCCAAAGGTGCGTCAACTTGCATGATGAATGTCTCAAAAACAATATATGAGGTCGTGCATTGGAGTAAGTAATAACAAATTATTATATAAGAATAAAAATAAAAAGGTCAAACAAGGTCCTGTTTCAATGAGGTTCAATATCCAAATGAAATTTATAAAGAGTTTTGCTTTTGGGGCTCCTAAAATTGATTTGTTAATTAAATTAGAAAGTGTAATATAGGAAATTAGTGTTATTTTAAATTTTATTTTGGGATTCCAAACTTATTCTCTGTTATAAATTTGCACTGAATCAATTAATGTTAGTTTGTCGTTCTAATCTAAATTCGATCTCGCCACAGTATCATATGCTCGAAAATAACAACAAAATTTTTATCTCAAATTTTTAGGATGTGCTCGAAAATCTTATATATAAATGAGTAAAAGAAAAGTATTAGGATTGATTTGTAGACCAGTGACATTGACACAAGCTGGCATTCCATTGTGCTTAGAGGGTGTTTGGGGCGGCTTATTTTTTAATCAAACTAGCTTTTAAGCTAGCTTTTTATTTCTATCTGTTTGGTAAAATACATTATAAGTTAGCTTATAAGTCACATTTTAAAAAGCTGGTATACCTCAGTTTTTGAAAAACTAACTTATAAGCTCACCTAAATAAGCTAGTTTTGACCAAACAAATTACTATACTACCCAAACAATTTTTATAATATTTTTATCATAAAAGTCAAAAACCACTAAAAGCTAGCATAACTTATAAGCTTTAAAAAATAAACCTTCCCAAACACCCTCTTAATCACAATAACAAATTACTTTTATTTATAGGGTATGACAACAAATAAAAATTGGCGTTTGCGTCCAAATAACAAAGGAACACATTGTAGACTAACTAAAAATAGTGGATTCCATACAAAGTGTTTCTTCGTTTTACACGCAATATGTGTGTCTCATTCTTTTGTTCATGGTACCATAAATATATTACGCGTTTTGACAAATGGGTTCCAGAGGACATGAGAAATTGTTAAATTTTCTTTTTGTGAGGAAACTATACATAATATGTGATATTTTACATCAAAAGTGAATTGTAGTGTGTACATCCAACAAAATCTCAATTCTTTTGTTTTGGTCCTTAAAATTGTTTCACTAAAATTTTATTATGAAACCATGCCATGATCCTTCAAATTCTGAAGGGTAAAAATTGCACTAAACCCTAAAGAATTTTCAGCATTTTGTAGTAAACCCCCAATAACTTTCAAAATCGTACTAAACCCCCAATAAATATTGCAAAAACCCTTAAAATAACACATTTACATCTGACGTGGCATACAACTATCATGAGTTAAAAAGACTAAAACACCCCTTAAATTATTGAAAATTTTCTTTATGACCTTTTTATGTTTTCAGACCCTAAAACAAAAATATCTCGTTTCTTGTCATTCGTTCTTCTCTTACTCGGGTCCAGGTTGGGATCCCAAACACTAATTTTCTTTTTAATTTTTGTTTGCTAAAATTGTCCTTCAAAATACCTCCTATGTTGTTTTTGGTTTTAATTTATGGGGGTTATCTGCAAAACGCAGAAACTTGAGGGTTTTCTGCAATTCCAAAAGCTATTGGGGGTTTATTGTGCTTTTTAAAGTTATTGGGGGTTTACTAAAAAACCTCGAAAGCTCTTGATGGTTTTGTGTGATTTCAAAAGTTATTGAAAATTTACTGCAAAATGCTCAAAGTTCTTGGATGTTTAGCGTAATTTACCCAATTCTGAATCATAAAGCTAGATATATTAAAGGTAGCTGAAGCTGATCGATTAAATCATTTGTCTGAACGTAATTTAGATGTGGAGTGCCGGCGAAAATTAGGCGTTGATCTAGCTTCTTTTTTTTTTTTTTAAATTAAGCAAACACATGACTGTGACCAGAAAATGAATTCATTTGCTTTGCAACAGAAGTGGGCCTAATAACCGATGTCTAGTCCTTTGCTTGTACAAAACGTATAATCATCATTATGCCGATTTTATCAGCACCAATAATCTCTAGCTAGGGTGAAAAAAAGTTATAATAATTAGTACGATAATATATGTAAAAGATATAATTTAATCTAATTTCGATATGTCAAAATAACAGTTTGGATTTTAGTTAATGTCTAAAAAAGTTTCGACTATGTCTTTATCGAAACAATATCATTTGTGACTCTCCTCCTCTTGTAACTTGTAAATGCGTTTTTTATCTAACAAAACCCGGTACATTCTATCATAGCACAACGCATACAATAGAGCCGTCTATATCATTTACGGGAGATGAAGGGTTAGTTTGAAAATTTTAATTATTCTATTTAGGGTGTAAAGTGGTCCACTTCCCTAGGCAAGGAAATACACATTTACTTCTAACAGAAAATAAGAAAAAATAATAATAATAAACATGATCAATTATGAGCATTCTTGCAAGCACTGATCTACAATAGTCTTGGATATCATCACATGAATACGTAGCCATAAAAATAGTTGAATCCCATGTGGAAGCCTCTCTTTGGTCTACCAAAGCATCACACAAACTTGCAACCCCTACAAAGCGAAAATGGTAACTCCATCATGAAGGTGTGAGAGTTACCTTGGCCTTATTTCGTGTCTAGAGTCAATAAGTGATCAATTCTAGCAAAAAAATGAACGTACTTCTAAGTTTAGAAATTTGAAGAGTTATTATTTCCATCTCTAACCCAAAGATGCTCCTTTGATAATTTTAACCACCACATGGGTTTATTGACCCTTGTTCTAGTATACGCGTACCGTAGCCATGATAAATTCCCTAACCAAACTAACAGGGAAAAGGCAAGTGTGAGGAGTAGACTCATCTTTATTCGATGCACTCACATATGTATGTCTTTGTCTCTAGGGACCCTTTGATTTAACCCGAGAGTTTGCAACTACAACTATATGTAATCAAGCTTATACTATATTGTTTCCCGTTGCAAGTGTTTGTTTCATTGTGAGTCGTAAATATATTGCGTTGCAGCTGTAAAAAAGCCTCCAAGTTAACTGATAGTTTATACATACTGGAATGTAACTTACAATTACAGTTTCTTCTAGCGACGAATAAGTCAAAATTGCAACTACACTTGCAATCAATCCAAATGAATTCCAAAAACCTTGATAATCCGAAACAAACATTTATAGTTACAACTAGAATTGTACATTACAAAATTAAATTACGCAACTACGACCACCATGGCAATGTATGATAATAGTTACAATAGTTGTAATTATATACAACTGACACTTAATATTGTTATCAGAATTAAAACTGCATAAAACTAAACAGTTCCATAGGAAGGTTTATTTGCATAAAAGTGAAAAAGGGAGCTTGAAAATGATGTATTTTCAACACTTTTATGTTTGTTTTATTGAAAACATATACGTAAAAGTGCAACGCACGAAAGATCTACATCACATTTAATGCATATTTGACTTCCTCTAAAAAAGTGCCAAAGTCATCATGAAAGTGAAAATGTTAGGACCACTCTTGATTAAAGCATTATTTATTTTTGTCATACCGTCCTTAATTTTCTAGTTCCAATGACAGTTAATTTGCAAACAAAAAACCAATCCATACCAAAGTAGAGCAAGACCAAAACAAAGCCTTGCACTCACATTGTTCACCAGTGCGACCAAGAACTCAATAACAAACTCTTGCTTCCCTATACATACCCCCCTAACCAAATAATATTCCAAAATCTTTTATATTCATAACAAACCAAGAGGTAAAGGCATATCCTAATAAAACACACCTAAAATTTTTTAGGTGTATCTTTCTTTAAAAAATGAAAAGCTTCGATCCTTGATATCAACAACAAGAATTTATTCTTGATATACATATGAGTAATGGATGACATTGAGATTTATATGCACGTGGATGAATGACAAGACTGATCGTCCTCCACAATTTCAAGAACATAAATCGGTCTCTTGTTTATATAATGATGATAATTATAACTAAACTATACTCTCTAAACTACTACATTGCTAGGGGGGGTCCTTGAATTGCTATAAAAATTAATGAGTCATCATGGACGCCCAATGTTTGGACTTAATTTGGATGTAGTAATATACTAGTAGTTTAGAAAGTTACAGCCTAGTTATCACTACTCTTATTTTTAAGGATCATTCTAGAGTTTATTAGGAATATCGGTATTAAAATATTCATTTCCAACCTAATTTTTGTGACAATAAACGTAGATATGAATTTTAAAGTAAACTTTCAAATATGATTATATGAATATATGAATTTTAAAGTAACATCAAGATTTGACAACTCGATCTATACATAACATCCATATTAAATAATAAAAGTGTTTTTTTAATAGGTGCCCATGTACACTCATGGAGGATGAGAGAAATAGAGAGAGGAGAGATAAGAAGAGAAATTAGTGCAAATCACGAGAGGCTCACAGAATCTCTCTTATTCCTAACGGGTCCCTCAGCCGTTAGAAAACCAATAATAAAATACAAGATGTTCATTAACATTTTATGTTTGATTACTTATCTTCTTTCTTAATTAAGAAGTGAACTACTTGTTGTACGTATCCACTTATCTTAGATATATGGTTATTTTGAAAATTTAATCATCAAAAGAAAAGATGTTAAAAAGAAAAAGAGAGCTCGTAGGAGAAAACAAAGGGCCAAGTACGTAACTACACTCAAACAAACTCATTCCTCGGTTATTAGTGATCACACGCGGTGCAAAATGCTAATGTGCTCCTAGTAACGACCAATGCCATATGAGTCAAACGAGATTAAATAACTTCAATGTTTGTAGGTTTGGTTGGATGTTGAGTGCTGAGGTTCGCCATTCACATGAGGGAACAACTTCGATATCTTAGTCATAAAATAAAGAAAATTAAATTTAATAACAATAAGTAGAGGTAAAAATAGTAATAAATACTATTTATTATAGCAATAAATTACATGGCTAAACTTGAATCCACCCCGAAGGAAAGAAGGTAGAAGTAATTATAGGGTGTGCACGCAAAAGAGTCATCGAAATTATGACATGTTTTGCTCAAAAGATAATATTTGAAAATACAAATTTAACTTTATAGGAATGGAAAATATGGACAAAAAAAAAACTTTATAGGATGGTAAAGTTAGCACTTATCAACATGATACTTGGATTCCGCTCTGGAGAACATTTGTGAAAAAGAAAAGAAATGACTTTCTATGGCGCACAAGTGACATCATTTAAATCCAAAGATTTTTCATTCAAAAAAAAAAAATCCAAAGATTTTTCGTTTTTGCAAGCTATCGCTCGTTTTTCTGGCAGCACCATATGCTGGGTATGTGTTATGGACAAAAAACATTGAAATCATTATCCCTATTACTTATAGTGAGCATGCAATTTTTAGTATCAGTCAATTAAATTTACATTGTATAAAAAATTTGAAGTTTACTTACATAAATATAATCACATATATTTAGATTGAGATTTATAAATATTATAAAGAATATATATATCTTATAAAGTTAAAAAGAGTTGAAGATCTGGCTTCCGATGAGTTTATCTAATTAAATTAATAGATTTTTGCAGCTACTTTGAGCCAATTAATCTTTTACATCTTGATAAATACAATTTAAATTATCAAAAACATGAAATCTTACCACACAAGTCTAATGTTGAAGAAAGACAAAAGTTATCTCTAATGCAACAAAAGAAAAGATCAAAACCCCTAAAATAACAAAAAGTATGCTTCTTTACTTTGTACAAATATAGATGACTTACACATGAAGCCACTCTCTATCTCCAAATCCCAACCCAAAACCCAAACCAAACCCAAAACCCAAAACCCAACCAACCAACAAATCCCATGCATGCATGAATTCTATCGCATCAAACCAAAACTCACATATTATAAGCCCCCTCTCTCTCTCTCTCCCTCTTGTACAATTGGAAACAAACTCATTCTAGAACTCTAGTAGAGAGAGAAACAATCCTTTGAGCTCTAGAGAGAGAAACAGCAAGCACTTAATCTCTCTCTCTCTCCATCTACAATCTCTCCTCCCTTCATCTCCTCTTCAGTTGCTTCTCTGTTTCAATCTTCCATCATCAATCTCCCGAATTCCCAAAATGCCCCTATCCTAAAATCTCATAAAGCTCCAATCTTTCCTTTAAAGGCCGCGCCTTTGCACTCTCTTTCCCTTCTACAGGTTTGTCTTCCTTCGTCGTCGGTGAGTTTTGTCTTGATCATCCATCGATGCGCTTTCGGTTTCTTGATTTGATATGATTTTGTACTCCCCTGTTTTTGTTGTTTGTTTGTTTGTTGGATGGGTGTTGCTCAAAATTTGATTTTGTTGCTGGGTTTTTTGTTTTGGATATAATTGAGATGTGCGGGGTCTTATTTGGGACGATCAGGGGTTTAGGGGTTTTGCGATTTGGGTGCATTTGATTGGGGGTTTTGAGATTGAGTTTGATGCTTTGATGTCTTTGTTGGAACCCAATTCTGGTTCTTTTTCTGTTTGAAATTTATCTTTTCATAGGATGATTCTTTTTGATTTGATATGGTGATGATCTGGGCTGTTGAGTTTTAGATTGATTGATTTATGTAACTGATTGAATATATTTGATCATGTTCTCGTTTTTCTACAAAACAGAGTTATTTTTGTTGTACATGAGTTGCCAA
The DNA here is from genome assembly GCA_012295165.1 of Asparagus setaceus. Taxonomy (NCBI): domain Eukaryota; kingdom Viridiplantae; phylum Streptophyta; class Magnoliopsida; order Asparagales; family Asparagaceae; genus Asparagus; species Asparagus setaceus. Next base: position 29,992,176 of record CM022706.1, read on the forward strand.
TTCTTGGATCTTTATTAGAGAGAATTTCTTGATGATGATGAATTTGGGGTTTTAGTTAGATTGTACCCATAGATGGAGAAAAAAACATGTACCTTTGCTCAGATCTTCCGTGTTTTGTTTCTAAGTAAGCAACATTGGATGCTGAAACTTAATTATATTTTGTTTTCTTGTTAGATCACCTATTTTCCTTTGATTCATAAGAAAAAAATGCATATACTAATAATTCTTCAATTTTCTATTTCTTTATATTTTTATACTTGAACTAATATGATAACTGAATTAATTAGTCCTTGATATAAACATTGATACCTTCCAATTTCTGATCAAAGCATAAACTCTCTTCTTGAAGGACTAGTTGGTGGATCTGCATTGTTGAGGAGACCTGGCTACATTGTACATTCATCAACTCAATCAATTTTCTTCCTAATTAAGTTATGGAAGGAGAAAGAACCATGGAACCCGAAATTGATGAATTCGAGATGCTTCTTGGAGAAATCCCTGCAACACTAGGGAATACGAACGATGAACATCCTATTCCTGATGAGATTTCATCTGTTCTGCAAACAAACTCAATAGGGGAGAAGAACAAATTGACATCTCCTCCTTCGAGCAAGTTCATTGACTTGTACAATTATGATATGTTGTATGACCAAAACCTTGATAGTCTAAACAACGGGTATGATGCACGTGCATTAAATGGTGAACGAGATGAGCCCAACTTGCGTAATGATAAATCTCTGGTGTCTGCATTTGAGGAATTGAGCTTGAAGGATAGGATATTACCAAAACCAACCAATCCTTCGTTGGTGAACTATGATCAAACCTCCCCAATTCACTGTTCCTTCAACAATTCAAGGACTCTCTTTGGTCTAGATTCTTTAGAAATGCCTCTTCCATCATTGCATCAGCCTGTGAATGGAAATTATACTGGATACAATGATCTTGAACTGAAGAAGCAAAATCCTGAGATCATATCAAACGATTTAGGAGGCCACCAGCAAAGATTTCCGGTCTACAATGGAGCTATGCCCTTAAATCCAAGACTGCAAGCATATCAGCAGCAATTCCTTTTGGAGGAAGAAAGGTATCATAGATTAGAGCAACAATACTTATATCAACAGCAGGTCCACAATCACATTCATGGTGTACAGAATATGAATTCAGCTATTAACCCTTTAATTGAAAGTGGAATACAATCGTACTATGAGATTCCTAGAGACCCAAAGTCATATTGGAACGAAAATGTTACTCATAGAGGATACACACAGTTTGATGTTTCTGCAATGGGCGGTGGTCTTCATCAATACCATCCTCAGAGTTCATTTGGAAGAGTCGAGGGCTGTAATTTTCCTCATAGATCCCAGCTATACAGTGGCAGTGGTGAAGATTTCCCTCAACAGGAGGTTTTGCTCAAAGTTGGGAAACAATACTCTCCTGAAAAATTTTGACAAGATCACATGGGGTGAATTCATTGAGAACTCTTAGATCTTACTCTACAATTAATCAATTGACACCTGATTTAATGTCAGTTCAGGTGAAATTCAATTCTCTGGAAGAAGTTACAGGGAGAATCTACTCTTTGGCAAAAGACCAGCATGGTTGCCGATTCTTGCAGAAAAAATTCACAGAAGGTAGTTTGGAAGATGTTAATAAGATCTTTCTCGAAATTATCAGTCACATTGTCGAGCTCATGACAGATCCTTTTGGGAACTATTTAGTTCAAAAGTTGCTTGGGGTTTGTAATGAGGATCAAAGAATGCAGATAATTGATGCCATTACCACAGAGGCGGGCTTGCTGATCAAAATCTCATGTAATATGCACGGGTATGTGTTCTTTCTAGCATAATTATATGAACCATGAGAATTTATCGTATTTGTTTCTTGATTGCTTTTCTCGCCCAATGCAGAACCCGTGCAGTGCAAAAAGTGATTGAAACCCTCAAAACAAGTGAGCAAGTTTGCACAGTTGTTTCCTCGTTGAAGCCTGGTATAGTTTCATTGGTAAAAGATATCAATGGCAATCATGTTGCACAACGTTGCTTGCAGTACTTTTCTCCTCAGCAGACCGAGGTAGGCTTTATTTTGTGGATCACATGACTCAGTATGATACTTTGTGTTGAACCCTATGTTATCCTTCTTCCACCTGCCTTCAAAATACTTTCATAACTTCGTTTAGATCCCTAATCTAACTCATATGTTTACCCTTCCCAAATAATCGTTAAGTGTTTATGTATCAGTTTTGGTTCCTGAAACGGAGTGCCTTAGAGTGACGGCTCCCTATTGTAATGGTGAAAGAATTAATATGATTGCTATAATTGGATATGTGCTTAATTTGATCCTCATCTAAAATCCTACGCCCTAGTGTGTGCAGACCTTCAAGATAATATTTTGCACATATAGCTCTTATTCAAACTCACCTTATTCAGTATCCTTGTGAGGTCTGAAATTCATGGTAAATGGATGCTCATACAAAATTGTCGTATGCTTCAACATGCATTATGACAGTTGCAAAATTATTAATTTATCTAAATTTCTCTTTTCTAATTATGGATTCAATCAAAGCATAATTATGATGCTTCCCTTATAAATAGCGGTTCTGTAAGAGAGCAACCAGCCACTTCTTTCTATCTTCTATTTTTTTTAGCCTGGTTGAATTTTGTGAATTGCAATAACTATTGTTTGTGATACTTCTGATGAATAAAAACTATGCTTATATTTCCAGCAGTGCGGAAAAACTAACTTCACCTTGATTATTTTTAAGTGTAAACAACACATAATATCTCTGTTGCATTATACATTGAACACTCGAAAGTGTGAATCTTCCTTTTTTTTTGCAGTTCCTTCTTGATGCTGTGATTTCTCACTGTGTTGAGATTGCAACGGATCGTCAAGGTTGCTGTGTGCTTCAAAAGTGCATACATTATTCATATGGTGATCAGAGAAAAAGGCTGATGTCTGAGATAACCTCTTATTCCCTTGTTCTTTCTCAAGATCCTTATGGGTAATCCTTGTGTTCTATGCAATTGTGCATATAGATTCTTTTCTCTCCCTATTATAAATTTAATACTCGGAAATCTTGCAGAAATTATGTAGTGCAATATGTACTTGATCAGAAGGTCCCATGGGTAATCATTGCTGTAGTGGATCAATTAGAGGACAATTTTGGTTTCCTATCAATCCAGAAGCATAGCAGCAATGTGGTGGAAAAATGCTTAAACCTTGCGAAAGAGGAAGAACGTATTAAAATCATCAAGGAATTAATGAATTCTCCTCAGTTCCTCCAAATACTACAAGATGCATATGGAAATTATGTCATTCAATCAGCTTTGAAGCTATGCAAGGTATATTTGTAGGGTTATTTGCTGTCTTAGACTTACCACCTGGCCTGTAGTTTCATTATTACAGATAGACCCCCTGGGTTAAATTTTTTGGACTCTATTACCCTCAGATAAACTCAGTAATACCAATTTGTTCGTTGCATTCAGGGGGCTCTTAATGCTGCTCTTGTGGAGGCTATCAAGCCTCACGTGCCAGTACTACGGAGTCACCCATATGGAAAGAAAGTCATCTTGTCGAGCAGCAACCTGAAGAAGTGACATTGTGCACGATTCATTTTGTCAAGATCTTTCCAACCTTGTAACTTACATATCATTTATGCGCTCAAGAGAGTTTTGAAGAAAAATTTCGCTGAAGAAAGTAGAATGCATGTCGATACAGAAAGAAGAAAAATATGTACATCTTTGTATAATAAAGGATATTGAGGAAAAGTGGAGTTTGTCTCTGTGTAGTGTATTTACAATCACTGGTATCTATGTTTTGGTCCTTGGGTTAAAATCCCTTTTGTATACTTGTCTTTTGCTAATAGCCTTTAGGGCTTCCCTTCTGTAAACATGGAAAACTTACTATTAAAGATGAAGTATGTTTAGATTACTTAGTCCCCTTTGCAAAGAGTATTAGATTCATGCTATGCATATTGTTCCGATAATTGCCTGTTTTCTTTATTTAGCTCCAATTGATTACCATGAGCAGAAAATATATCCTATTTATCAATGCTTGGATAATCATCTGCAGGCAAATTACAATAAAGTTTCATGTTAACTTGCAGATTGACTGTTATCCACAGTCATCTTCTAAATGAAATGGTAAGAAAAAAGGCTTATTATTCACTAAAGTTACAATTTACATTTTACAGTTTTAAAGTTATCCCAGCTTTGAGCTTTCTCTCATAACTACCTTTTGTGCAGATTTTAAAATAAGGTGACTTATCAAACTGATGTGTGGTCTCCATTTCAAAGTGTGCTCAACTCAGCAATGAAGCAAAGAGTAGCAGCCACAAATGCAAGTCCCTTGTGATCCAAAATCTCTCGTCCAAGCTCTCCTTCCTTTTCCCAAAATGGGTCTTTTCTCTTCAACTCCCTTTGCCACAAAACTTCATGTCTGAACTGTAGAACGCTGAAAAAAGGAAGAAATAGGAAAGACAGCAGCCATGTCAATAGCTGCAATCACAAACCCATCTCTATGCTCATCTCCTCCTCTCCCAAGAATACAACCCATCACCAAGCAAAACCATTCACTTATAAGCTTCTCATCTAAAGGCTCTTTAGCTTTTGTTTCGAGTATTCAGTTGTCGAAGAGGTGGGAATTTGTAGCCAGAGCATCTTCGGCTACTGAGTCTGAGTCCTCGAAATCCGAAGGAGAAGGAGGAGAGGTGAAGTTTGAAGAGTATGAGGTGGAAATAGAGAAGCCTTATGGATTGAAGTTTGCAAAGGGAAGAGATGGAAGTACTTATATTGATGCAATTTTGCCTGGAGGAGCAGCTGATAAGGCCGGGGTTTTCAGTGTTGGAGATAAAGTAATTGCTACCAGGTTTGATTGGAAATGATTATTGTCATTATTATTATTTTTCTGTTTTTCTAGTTTATGGTCTTCCAAAGTTCTCACTGTAACAATTTTTGCTGGGTTTTTCTTCTTCAATCTTTTGCCTAGTATTTCTTTCATGTAATCTGCAATGAGTTAAAGAGAATTTTTACATTGCAGTCAATATGAGCTATAATTTTATTGCCCTCTCTATGCCAATTTCATTGAGACTCCACTTAAGATTTGGTTAGTTTGAAAGTTTACAAGCTACTCAAATATTCATTGTGAAGTACTTCCAGATTTCATCATGACCAACTTAAAAGAGGCACAGATTGTTTGATGGAATTTTTTCCTATTATCGAAATGGATCTAAAACATCCTTCAGTACCCATACTGAAATTTTTTTATCTCCGACTTCGTCACTCAACTTTAGCTAATTGACAGAAAGACTTTCCATATAAATCTTGAATAATCTTGAACCTTAACTCTGGTTCCATTATTGTAGACTCAAAGTCATTACTTCCTAGGATTAAGCCACATCAGACCATCAAGGCATACTGATAAGCGGAAACATTTGACTTGAGAAATTTTCTGAAATAGACAAATAGCATCTCCTTTTTGTTGAACAATTTGAATTCCCTTTCTTCATAAACATTTTAGGTCTTCGTCTCAATTTCTTGTTTCCTATGGCTTTCAAAGTTACAAAATTCTCAATTTCCCGTGCTCAATTCAATAACTTAGCTTTTTTGTTCTCATGCAGTGCTGTGTTTGGGACAGAGATATGGCCAGCTGCGGAGTATGGAAGGACCATGTATACTATCCGGCAAAGGATAGGACCCTTGCTCATGAAAATGCAAAGGAGATTTGGTTAGTTTTCAAGTGTATTTTATCTGCACTGACTTAATAAAGGTTGAAAATATATACTGATATTTTAGTTCTCCATGATTTTGCATTTATCGTGTTGCTTTATTGAAATTGGTAGGAGCGCCGATTGATTCTGGTGAGCTCACTGAGAAGGAGATTATAAGAGCTGAAAGAAACTCTGGTGTCATTAGTAACAGGGTGCGGGAAATCCAGGTATTTCAGATGGCTCATATCCAGTACCTGTCTTAAATGCATTCTCTCTCTGAAACATTCTTATCGAAGATAATGGCAAACTTTTTTCGAATTTTTTGATCTGTAATCAGTGCAGGCAGTTCAGTATTTCTTTCGTTATATAAACAAGTGTGCGTGTTAGTGTGTACTTGTATGTGTGGAGAATGCTAACTATTCACCTGCAAAAGCTCATTAATTTTGTCGAAAAGTTACTGAATAGCGAAAATATTTTGGCACTTAGCGTTCATGACAAGAGTATTGTCTACTAAATTGATGTCAGATGCAAAATTACACGAGAAAAATGGAACAGAAGCAGCAAAGGGCAAATGATCTCCGTGAGGGACTGCAGCTTTACAAGTAATTTCAGAAAACCCCTATTTACTGATAAATCTGAATAACAAGCTCACATGACCTTTCTACATATTATCCTGCTTACTATTTATCATTTGTTGGCAATAGGAGCGGGAAATATGAGGAAGCACTGGAGAAGTTTGAATCGGTACTGGGATCAAAACCAGAAGCAAATGAAGCATCGGTTGCAAGTTACAATGTTGCATGCTGCTATTCGAAGCTTGGTCAGGTATCCAAGTAACAATATGTTTATACTATAGGATTCATTGCAGATATACCTCTCCCTAAATTTTGTTCTCAGCACTTAGATCCTAATGTCCAAACAGAGTTATCTTCCCATTATCTACATTTGCCATGTGGATGTCACGTGATGTCAAAGTGTTGCAGAGAGACCCGGTGCTCCCTTATAGCCTTATAGGCATCAAACATGCACCCTTGTACTCTAGATATAAATAAAAGAGAGAGAGCTCTGTTTGGACATTAAGCAATCTAAGTAGTAATAAATTTTTTAGCGATAATAAGTGGCTAAAACCCCCTATAGCATAGAATTCTGCCCGCAATTATCCATATTTTATAACTTAATTTGCAATTTAATTGTGTATGAGAGTTCAAAGGTAGCAATAATCAACAAGTTCTTTGGCTTCCTTTCACAGGTACAAGCAGGTCTTTCTGCACTTGAAGATGCCATGCAAGCAGGATACGAAGATTTCAAGGTAAAACTGAGTCATTTTATTTACTTTACTTAGTTTCAATCTTTTTTCCTTATTGGACCTCATCAATTTTTTATCTTTTTTTTCTGTTGCAGACCATTCGTAGTGACCCTGACCTTGCTAACCTAAGAGCTTCTGAAGAATTTGAGCCTCTCCTTAAGAAGTATGATGAATCATTCATTAACGAGAATGCTGTCAATGCCATCAAATCTCTCTTCGGTATATTTAACAAGGATTAAGAGCAATGGCGTGCTTCATGACAGAAGAAACAAAAACTAGTGATTGCATGCAAACTTGAGGTTTGCGGCCATCGTCGACGAAGTTTCTGCACTTACCAGGAGCTTTTCTCCAGAGCATTGGCTGTAAAGTTTTCTACAGCGCCCTCTTTTTAACTCATTTTCCTGTATGATAATTGTAGAGTGGGAGAGGATTACGTCTTCATAGTGCTTATGAGAATCTTGTTTATCTAAGTTCGGTATACATATTCCCCAAATGTACACAGTATCTCCATTCTTTTAAGAGAAATACTTCAAGTACATTTCTCAATACCCACTTGAGTGCTTATTTAGATTCTAAGATTGTTTCCCTGAGGCTCTTTCAAAAAAATTTAATCATTTGCAAAAGCACGTGCTTGCTTTGTTTGAGGGAAAACTTTGTCCATGTCATTATTATATAAGGCTATAATTTCATGTGGGAGATGGAAGCATAATTCTTTTTTTGTTTTAAGACAATTTTGTAGAAAAAATCAAGTTAGTAGTGAAAATGCACACTATCTTTCATGAAAACTGTGTTGTGCTAAATTGAGACACCATCATCCTTGAAAGTGAGCATCATTTCTAGGTCCAGAAAAGTATCATTGAAGAGAGTAGAAATACAAACCAATGTCATTCAAAAGAGAACCAAATCCAACAGTAAGAAATGTGTGCAAATGGAAGGGAATAGTGCAAGATACTGCTTTAGGAAAAGGAAAGACCCCGGACTAACTTCATCCCACCAATATAAAGAGTTTGAAAAAGGAAAATTATTAACAAAAGAATAATGATACACGACTGCATTGCTTTGTGATCAAGGCCCATTAATGCTTATGTTTCCATCTGAATCACTCATTTGGTTTCTTCCTGGCTCTACTCATTCAAAGAGATCCTCTCCACTTCCATCTAGCTGATAAGAGAGATTACCGTCTCAAATCATGCAATAATATCTAATAATTGTGATCGCCGCTAACACCATAGCTCCTTTCTGAATAGCACTCATTTCTGTTCTTCACCCAATAAGTCATAATCACAAATAAGCAATGAATTTACTTACCTAGAGGGAAGAGAATATGAATCCATTCAGAAAGAAGAATGTGAGCTTCAGTTAAAGTGATTATGATATCTTAAGTAAGCTGAGAAAAAGATAAGCGCGCTGCAGCCAGTACTGCCATTTTCAGCAAAACAAATATCAGATGTTAAACTGTAGCTAAATGAAACTGCAATCAACTGCAAAAATAGAGCTAAACTTAAGAGAAATAAATGTTACTATGATTGCATTTGATGCAGTAGCAGGCTGCATAGAACCAACCTACCGATAATTCTGAACTCACCCTTCAGTATATCTCCATTATATGACTCAGAAATGGAACCCCTATCAGTTGTCAGAAAAATGGAGTTCAATCATAAATGCAGAAAATATCCTGCTCGTAATATTACATAGACCAAGCGTAAATCAACCAAATATTTATTAACTTCGCATCAGGGGAAGGCAGATTTTTTATAACTATGCCTCCCAACCTCGGAGGAGAGTTGCTCTGGCAACTCGGTTGACTCCAAGAGTGAAGGCTCCCATTCGGAGGTCACAATTGTGGGTCTTGCACATCTCCTTCACATGTTTGAAGCCTTTGGTCATGTAAGTCTTCAGCTCAGAATTGACCTTCTCTTCATCCCACATGAATCCTTGGATGTTCTGTACATGTGAATCTTGCTAATTAGTAAACAAAGGGGAGAAAGGCATTTTGGTAGGTTTAGCATCATTAACAGTTATATGTAAATTTTTTTAGGTTGGGGATGATTTTTAACTAAAATACGAAAAAAGGAAAACTTTATATCTGTTAAAAGCCATTCTATATGAACTTTTTTTTAATCTTTTAAATAGTTATTCTATATCAAAGATGAGTACCCGCAAAGGTTCAATGCGCATAAACTTTTGAAGGGCACATCCACATACAATGATGAGCAATATGCACCTGAGTTTGAAATGTCAAGATAGATCTACAACTGCTTTTAGAGATGCATTGAAGCAGAAAATTATGTAGATTACATGATTACTTATCTTCTAATGCAACTACTTTACTATACTTTATTTCCATAGAATAGCAGGAAATCTGTATTATTAGTTTAAAGCACAACAGTTTTTCAGTTATGTTTCTTATCATCACAAGCATTTGATTACAACTTTCATGGAAATTTATTATTACAACATTTGCAGTGTTGTCAATATCTCAGGAATAGCAGAGGAGGAGCATTAAATAAAATAAAATAAAAACCAGTGATGGAAGTGCAGGAGAGAAGCACATCAATTTGATATTCAATGTAGAACAAGGATAAGTGATCAGCAAAAATAATCTCCATAAAGTAGAATTCTGTGAAACAAACTTCTAGTGAATGTGAAAGTGAAACATCAGATTATTTTGAGGAAGTTGCTTTAAGCCTTCATTATAATACACAGAGATGATGTTAGTTGAGTAGTAGTTTACCTGAACCCACTCAAAATAACTGACAGTAACTCCGCCTGAATTTGCAAGTATGTCTGGCAGAATAAGTACTCCTTTTTTTGATAGAATCTGGAAAGGGAAAGGAGAAAACATAGGGATTTTTAATAGCTGATTCCAGTACACTTCATCCTACAATACTATGAAACCTCTAAGTCACTTACCTCATCAGCCTCTGGGTCTGTTGGATGGTTAGCTGCCTCAATTATGAACTTGGCCCTAACGTCATTTGCATTTTCCCTGTGGATTTTTGTTTATGTAAGTAAGTTCCACTTCACCCCGCCAAAAAAAAAAAAAAACACCATTGACAATCTAGGCACTTAAGCATTGAAAAATTCACACTAACTCGAATAATTATGGAACAGAAAGAGCATAAAATTGGCCATAGTGAGTTTAGAATAACCTATTACTTGTCGTTTCTAGTTTCAAACAGATACATAAGGATTCAAGTGTGGAAAGACCTGTTGATGACACCACCAAGTGCTGCTGGAATGAGAACATCACAATCTTCAGTTAGTAATGACTTGGAGTCAATTGCATCACCGCCACTGAAACCTTTGATACCACGATTTTTGACAGAATACTTAAGTAAGTTCTCTATGTCTAGACCATTGCTGTTCTTAATTGCTCCTGTGACATCGCTGACTGCAACAACTTTTCCACCAGCTTCGGTGATAAGTTGAGCTGCCCAGGAACCAACATTGCCAAACCCCTGAATTGCGATAGATATCAATGGGTGGAAAATCAAATGAAAAAGTGGGCAAAACTTACCACATCCTAATAGCAACCTTGTAGATCAGCTAGAAAGATGTGTATCTTACTTAACAAGGACATTCTAGCAGTCTCATTGCTTCGTGCAGTAAAAGAAAGATCAATGAGTCTTAAGCATATAAAACCTGGATTACAAATCGTTGGCCTGAAATGCCCTTTCCATATTCTGCCAGCAGTGCTTCCGTTGCAAAAAGGACTCCCCTTCCAGTAGCTGCATCTCTACCCAAAGATCCACCCAGATCCTTCAAGAAAAAAATATATATATTTGAGTGGTCGAGCAAGGAACACTAATCTTCAATACATACATATATATGCGGAGAAAAGGAACAAACAATATGAAGGCTGTTAAGTGGAAAGCTAGTTTGGAAACATAAAATAGGATATGTCAAAGTTTCATTTAGAGTACAAACGACCAAATCACATGGGTTTATGTTTTCTTATCAGTGAATCAAATAGATAATGGACGTCAGAAGATAGCAAATTGTTTACTGTACTGTCTAGATTATTGAAGCCCAACAATGAAAGGTGTATGGGTTTCAAAGTGTCCACATCTTGATTAAATGTTCGAATCAGTAATTTGTATGCTACCTTATAAATCTAAATAAATTTTTATTTTTAACCATCCATTTTGTGCCTATACTTAAAATTATATGATTTTTGGTTTTCAAGCACACTAAATTATATATAGATCAATTTGAACGGAGCGAATTTATATTTGAGTAGAGTGTGGTTGGATGTAAATGAGAAGGATTCGACTACGAATCCTTCAGAAAGCAGCCATTCGTATAGGGCAGTGCTTTACAGCTCCCTAAGGACAAAATTCAGCTTGTACCTGCCTATTGAGCTACATGGTGACAAACCCCTAAGGTGTTCCGCATTGTGTGGATAACAAATTACGTGCATTGAAGGTTTCTAACTCAAATGGTCGCTTTCTCTATATTAAGCACTCATTCATATTCACATTATTGGATAAAATCTTCCAAACGCATCAAACTTTATCCACATACCTTTTGGGATATGCATATCAAGGGAGTCCAATAGAAGTGGTCCATCACGTAGTTTGGTAGGTGGGAAAACATTTGTTTGTTTCTATTGGAACTATGAACTGACACTTTGTGTGTCGTGTGAGCGTGTGTAAAAAGAGCAAGAGAGAAAGAGAGTTGAATTCAAGTTGCTATATTTATAAACTTTTCAGTACTTCAAGTCCGAGCACCAGGACAGTATGGATAAGCATGCAGAGAATACTAGCTAGGATTTCCTCCGTAAATATGCAAATAATTTTCTTATTTCAGTGTGTAGTTATTTTCATGAACTGGAATTTCCTCTGCTAGTAATTCTGGACATCCCGATATTGTGATTTCACTTCGGGGAAATGGCTCCAAGAAGACTGAAAAAAAGTGATTGACAGAAATGTTTGTAACCTACTAACCTCCATAATGCTTCACATGCTACTTTTTGTCCTGCCTATACTTGTTATGTGCCGAAAAGCAACATATAAGGATCATCTTGGAGTCCACAATTAATTTTCATAAACATTATTAATAAGGATAAATCATGTTGTATAAACTTATTTCACAGAGTATAAATAACACTTCTGCAACATATTGTACTTACAACAGGTTTTCCAGTTACAATTGCAGGAGAGTAGCCATGGAATTTTGAGTACTCATCAAGTATCCACGCCATTGTCTGTTCCATTTGCGGATAATATGAATTAAGCTCTTACTAAGTGATAATGAAAATGTATGCTTTCAATAGCCATAGACATTTAACGAGGAAAGGAAAAATAAAATTAGCAAAACAATAACCTGTGCATTGGTTCCCATATCCGGTGCTGGAACATCAGTGTGAACCCCAATGAGATCATGTATCTTTTGTGTAAAAACTCGGGTGAGCCTCTCAAGCTCAGATAAGCTCAAATCTCCTGGGCTACATCCTATACCCCCTTTAGCTCCTCCATATGGAATGTTTGCTACAGCTGTCTTCCATGTCATTAACTGTGCTAAGGCATTTACCTCATCTGGATCAACCTGCATTTCATCAATCACTATTCAGAAGTTTTCTCTCATTTATTAAAAGACTAGAATCATAACTCAGGTTTTTTTTGCTTTAGCCTTTATATTTGCCCTTTTGCCTTGTATGGATAATTCCTACCAGAGACATTATGCATGATACTGAACACTTGCCATATTAAGCGATCATATAGAATGAGATTGCAGACTAATACATATGGAAGAATAAGATCTAATATACGAGAAGATATGACATAACCCATAGAAGTAATTCGTCAAGTTATATGCTCAAGACATCGGATGACTATTGCACAGTGACACACAAGTGCTCAAGGAAAAAAAAAAGAAAAAAGGCTTGAACAGGCTAGAAGGTAAAGGTAATCAAGAAAAGTGCCAAAGTCATCCTCAAACAAAATTATACTCGAGTAGTACAACTTAGCAACTATTCCACCGCATTGGCTTTTCAACACTAAACAAGACGACTAGCAAGTTGCAACGCCCTTGAAAAACTAAACTGGCAGATAAGGTAAGAAAATTATTGAACATTACGTTTTTATAGTGATTATTTGACACCTATTGGTAATGGAACTTCAATGGGATTAAAATCAAAGGAACAAGCTATTTCAGCAGAATAAACAGCAGAAGTAATCAAGTGAAGCATGGATAACAGTATTTACCACAGCTGGAGCTGAGGTTTTAGATTGCAAGCTGCAACCGCCACTTGGGTTTTTGCTTAGATGAAAAATGACCTTAGGAGAAGAAAGAGCTAACTTGTCATAGCTTGACTTCAGATCTTAGTTTGTGAGTGATGTGATCCATCAGGTCAGGTCCTGCTAAGTTAATATGATGAAATTCTGCTGGAATTCCAGGGACAAAGTTCTGTCATTAGAATGATCCTTCTACTGAAGTTTGCAAATCTTTCTAGGAAAAACTCCAAAGCTAAACTTTGGGATAAGTATCCACCTCAATTTATATGTATGATAAGCACGATCATGTTTGTTTTGATTCTTTTAGTTTAACATAGAAGTTTGTTTACTTGCTATTCTACTCATATGGTTCTTCCCATAAAACATCCTTAAGTATACATGAAACTAAACACTAAAAGAAAAAATGTATAATTGTGTTTCAAAACCTGTATCATGAGAGACAGCCCATGGCTGTCAGATTATGATAAACAAAACTCGTGACTAATAGCCAGGTGAATAATTACCGACATATAGCGATCACAGTGAACCAAGCCGGCATGTGAAACCCTAATAGCCTGATTTTTTCAACCTCCACTGACCTTGGGCATAAAGTAAGCTTTTTTTACCTAGGTTTAAGTTCGTAAGTTGAGCCTAATAAAGTACCTGCATATGCGATAGGTCCAGCACTTGTGTATCAATCTTTTATCAGCATTCAAGCTCCCTAGTTCTAACCTCTGACTGGTCTAGTACATATTTAACCCAACTGAAATGGTTACACTGCTGCCAGTGGAATCCTCATAACTTATCCATACTCAAAAGAGGAATTAGCTTTCCATTGAAATAACAGTTACTCTTGGCAAGGTCTGCTGTTACGTTATCCTTCACATGCTTTAACCAATAAAAACTAAAATATAATGTGGCATGTATATGAAACTAAAAGCAAAACAAACTGATTGTTTCTCAGATTTTATTTCTGAATTTAGTAAACTGTGGTAAGAAACATATAAAGAATATAAACACTTTCGCCCAAAAAAAACATTCAGAAATCTCAATTTATGCAACCACCATGCACGCAAATAACTCCGAGCATGCTACCATATGGCCATATATGACAGCAAAGAATTCATGAGTATGTTCCTAGAGTTATCTGGGTTGACTACTATCTGGAATTGATCTAGAAACAATGTCATGTATCCTCATCATGTTGCAAGGTCAGGTCAGAAATGATATGACCATTGAATGGTAAGATTTGTTATGTTTCAGAATAAAGCGGAAAGAACAGAATCATGAGCAAACCTCAGGGTGGTATCTAATTCCTCCCTTCATAGGACCTCTAGCATTGTCGTGCTGCACCCTAAATCCAACAAATGATGCCAAAGTACCGTCGTCTTTGGGAATCGTACACTCAACCTGCATTTAAAATTCATTTGGTGTTACTGAAATAAGGGACAAGGGCAATATTTCATATCTAATGATGTATTGAGGATAACATTTGAATTATCACACAAGTTAAAAAGTCAACCGTAAAACTACGTGAGTTGAGAAGGATAAGTATCAACAAATCAGAGGTCTAAAAAAATGGACCATAAAACATCTCTTAACTTCATAATTGGAGCTTACTGAACCCAAAAGCTAGCCAAACAACCAATTTACTAATTAACCATTTCAAAGGTCTATATGAATCAGAAATATCTAACAGAATTTTTACAATGATGTAGCATCTCATGCACCAAGCAGAAAGAAAAACTTTAGCCACTTAACCAGCATCAAACTGCTTGGATCAATTACAATACTATTCGCATGCCTATCAATCAATGTCTGGAAAGTGCAACATTTTAAAAATCTAAATGCTTCTGAAAATGCTGTGGTATCCATAACCAAGCATTTATATGAGCATTTAAGCTACCATACAAGGTTGATAGAGGCTAAATGACCTGATTAATGCATAAACTTCAGAAAATGTACCTCCGAAATAGTGTTTTAGGGACAAAAGTGATTGAATCACCTTGATCTCCCTGAATGGGATGAGTAAGCTCTTTTCCAGCTTAGAGTCCAATCCCAACAGCTTAGCTGCCTGCTTGAAGTTCCTACTGGTGGCCGCTAGTGCATTCATAGTTCCTCTTCAGGGTCTGATCACTTGAAAAGCACAAACAATACACAGCAGAACTCCAATTAGCTGAAAAAAGGATCCAATTCAAGAACTAGTTCTGCCACAGCCTTTAACAAATTTTGAGGGCATGACTTACCTACCCACGAGCGCTGAATATAAATTGCTGCTGCGATCTCGACTTTAATGCAAATCAAAACCTATGAACAGGAGGAAGTTGGTTATGGGACTTTCACTTGAAATAAATAGGAGAGATGCCAAGAAAGGGGGAGGAAGCTCACAAAAATTAAGCAGCAAATTCTGATAAGGCTAATGCTAATGCATCACATGTCGATCTTTTTAGAAATTAATACATAACAGAAGATTGGGACGTCTATCCCATAATTAAATATTCATTAGTCAAATATAGCCTGATAACAAAGACAAAATCAGGGTGTGGTCACCTCCAGTGACCTTGCGGTATCTCTTACCTCATACAGTCTGGATTGAGTGAAAGATGGCAGACCAAGACAGAAGTAGATAAAGAGGTAAGCTTATCAATAGTTGATAATGTCTAAATGGGTCCACCATTTAGATTAGAGAAATTTTTTCTTGCCAACCTATTTTTAATGAGATATAAGGAAAAACCTTTTAATAGGATAAAAAGTATTTTTGAGGTGGTGTAACAATAGGGAATGATGGATATGAGGTGGTTAGCTCATTTTGTTAAATGAATTACCAAGAGATAGAGTGGAGAGATCCACACCTTTTGATGGAATTAGCGGGTGGAACTCATACGTATTTATCATTGGTAGACCGTTAGCGAAAATGGCCGCGCTTCATCGCATATTCAATATAAATATTTTCAAGGGATGAATACAGTCACTAGTAGGGAGGCAAAATCAAATTTTACCTTTATCTTATTGCAGGTTGACAAAGATATTTGGCTCTATCCAAAATCACCTAATCTGACGGTGTATAAAGAATCAGATCCTTTGGTGTGCAGCACATGTGACGCAAGTAACTTATATATTGAAAGTTCGGCATTCATGCACCTTTAGAAAAGCAAGACAAAGTTGCGAACATGTACGTCAAACATAAAACAAAAGACGCAAACAATGCTTGTAGACAATTCTCCCCGTATGAGGGTCATGTGCTTTATTTAAACACACTAACTACAACAAAAATAAAAGACTAATCAAATTCTCTAGGTAGGTTACTAAATTCCTCTTGCACTTTCAGCTTCGCAATGGAGCAGCTTCTCCTCGTCTATGAGTTTCATCATGACGGAGATTTAATACTTCGTAGTTCTTGATTGAGTCTGAAGTTTATTTAAGAGATAAGGATTATATAATAGATGTAATATTAGTCCTTAAATATAAATTTGAATCTTTCGTGGGAAATGTTGGCCACATTAATAAGAATCGCTATGCACCGCCTAAAATCATAAGCACCTACAGCCCAAAGCATACTTTGTAAATCCCAGCAGTAGTAATACTCCCAAATATGACAAACTAAATCAGGCAAATTCACATCAAATATTTTCTTTTTTTTTTGTTGGTATTTGTTGATTTTTGAGTAATATTTTCTTGTTGAAATGCGCGTTCTTGAATAATTTTTTTTTTTTTTTTTTGCATAAAATCTTCTGCTAGGACCACACCCTCTCACTATCATCGTCTTTACTATACTCACCTAAAATCACAGCAAAAATTATTCAAGAACGCGCATTTCAACAAGAAAATATTACACAAAAATCAACAAATACCAACTTAAATCTGGTCTACTTAGATCAGCATATGCCCAAAATAAAGTCTTTTTAAAAAAAATTGTGGGGTCCATTTCTGCTGCATATCACGTTATCACAAATAATTCTAAGCAAATGTCAGTATTAAAGTAAAACCAAGCACTAAACAATCCCCAAGTGGAGATGGAGACACGTCAGCAACGATCAAAACGAGGGTTTCAGAAATTGAAAATTACCTGATCTCAGCAGCTACCTCCACAGATCTCGAACCCTAAAAATCCAAATTAATCGAGAAATAACCAAAGAGGATCAAATATCACAAACCTATAGACTTCAATTTCCTCTCTCTCTCTCTCTCTCTCTCTCTCAAAAATTTGGGGATGAAATGGGAGAATTTAAACAGATCGAGAGTGAGGGGGGGCAAGATTCGAGGAGAATTCGATGCTGGTGCTTGTTCTTGCCAGTTGAGCTGATGCTAGGGTTTGGGGGGGTTTTAGGGCGGGGCCCACAAATGCAGGGAAGCGGAGGAATTAGCGGCGAGAGAACAAAGTCACGTGGATGATGACGCGGTTGAGACCGTTACGGCAGGCGACGACCTAAAAGGGCCGAGTGGGAACCAGGTCGAATGTCCACTTTGAGGAAAGCCCATTCGATCTGGACCTTGATGGGAGCCCAATTTGTTTAGGAATGCTGCGTGAAAGAGAGGTGACTTTGACTAGCTATAGAATTTAGGGATTTTGTCATATTAGACCCTACTAAATTGTATATGAAACCCCAAATCTCCATATTTCTAATTTAAATCGCCGATTCTGTTAAATTGTTTTAGTCACATCCCGTGGTTTGATATTGTCCACATTTTTTCCATAGCATGGTTAAACTGTTGAAATTAATAGATTTCGACCGTTGTTTAGAAATATGAATTTTTGCTGAAATTTAAGAAAGAATGTAGGGTCTACTGTGAAAAACTCTATTTCTAAAATTTTGGGATGCAAATTAGAAATATGAAGATTATAAAAAATTTGAAATATGAAGGCTTGGGGCCCTAATTCACGATTAAAAAATTAGGGTCTAATATGAAAGAAACCTAGAAAAAGTTTTATTTAGGCCCCTTGTCTACAGTTCTCCTTTGGGACCATGAAAATTAAATAAATTGGAAAACCTTTTTAGAACATGTTTACCATAAAATTGAATACTTATATATTGTTAGATACCTGTAATTTCTATAATTTTATCCTATAAAGGCCCATTATCACTACAATTGGGGATGTAGTTTAATGGAAAAGAGTACGAGCCTTTATTTTTAGTGATCGGCGATCAATACCCTGTATCTCCACTTTTTTCACTAAAAAAGGCCCACACTCTCTTCCTGTGATTTATTTCTAGAATAATGTCAAAAAATTAGTATTTTTATATATTCGTAAAATATTTTGAAGATGATGATACCATAATATATTATATTTTTAATAAATCTTTCAAAGGACTGGAATTTTTAAGTCATATTGAATTAATATCGCTCAGTTTTTATATTTGTCCAATAAAAGGTTGGAACAATAAAATGGTATTTGTTCTTCAACTAGAGGGGCTTCCATCAAGTTTTATTAATAGATTTGTCCAAATAGAATTATGAACTAGGAATCTGGTAAATTTATTGTAAGGAAAAAGATGATACAAAAGATAATTTCAGAAAAATGGCACACAATTATGAAGTTAAAAATTCAATTCGAAAGGATGACCAGAAAAAATAACGGAGCACTTCAGCGTTAGTATTTTTCATTTTTGACACTGAATCGTTTTCATAATTGTGGCTGACAATGTTTGGCCTATATGCCTTCTTGTTTCAAATTTTGAGAAAAAAATTAATTTTACAAAAAGTGTGATAAACTTTTTCCTTATTTATATATATATATATATATATATATATATATATATATATATATATATATATATATATATATATATATATATATATATATATATATATATATATATATAGCGTTTTGAGCTTATAACACTATATACAATTATTAAATTACAAGAATCTATCCACTATTTCCATGAAGTTTCCAAAACCATCTACCTTGTTGTAGTTTGATCGCATGCAACTTGCATGTATAAATTGGTGAAAGGGCCCGAAATATAAGAATATATTTATATCATAGTAATTCTCTCAAACATCTAAAGTTTACTACCTATGATAGCTTGGTGTTGAAACCATAATAGTTGTTGTTGAAAAGATTTCATGGTTTTACACTAACTTGCCATAAATTACAGAAATTACATTACTTTTGTGAACTTCAGTCGGAAAATGAAGACTAAAATCTATATTAAAGATGAAGATCATGTTCTCAATTATGCGCACTCTAAAAGACGTGAAAACCCACAATTATGTTGCACGCGCAACAAGTAGCTATGTGGACGGCACTTTCATAATACCACCACCACCATTGTATGTGTATATTAATGTTGTGCTTAGGATATGTATATGATGCTACATATAGTATGTAGTCTAATAATTGAAAGTAATGAATTTTGTGATCATAGTGATGGCAACGATACCTATAAACATCTTATTTACTTGCATGTGGAAGATGCTCTCCACTTTAATAAGTCAGCAAGGGAATAACATGCAATTAATAATTTGTCGCTGACTTAATGCTGGTACTCTATTATTTATTTGGAGCACAACTTGCAATAGTATCAGCACAAAAATTAATTGACTAGACTAGCTTTTTGCAGGCTGCATTTGCGTTTGCAACCCTTTATATGCTAAAAGTAAGTAAACAAATATTCACCATTCCATTAAAAAGAAAATATTATTGATGAAGGGTCTTCCGTAATTATCATACCTTCATTATTTGAAGGTTGATACTCTTAATTCAATGACAGAATCATGATTTTATTGTTAATCAAGTTGTTAGGTTTCTTCTCTTTTGGGCTAGTTTAATATAATTGATAATTGATAGTGAGTCATCAGATTCCATGTGATCCCTTTGATGCCGTTTGGCAAAGGGTTAAGTGAGGGATTAACGAGATTTAATACTTTCTTAACCCGCCAAACATAAAAAATCTATATAAGGGTTAAAGTAGGTTAACCCTCTACAATTTGCTAAACGCAAAAAACGCAGAAGGGTTAAGCTAACCTCTCTAGAGGGATTAAAATGAGTTAACCCCTCAAAATGAGAGATTTACTAATACTCCTATTTAGAAGGATTAAGAATTAACCCCTCTAATTATAAAGAAAATAGTTAAAATCATTGTTATTCCCAAACACTAAAATGGATCACAATGGCTAAAATAAAACTTATATAACGGGTTAATAATTTAGTCCTTCGGATTATCTAATAGGCTAACTATGTTAATCATTCTCCTTAATTCTTTTTTCTTAACCCTTTGCCAAACGGAGACTTATTTCTAAAGCACTATAGTGCTTAAAAGCATGGATACCTATAATTTTTATGATCCTCTCCTACCCTAATTCATTTGCTATGCTTTTGCTGAGCAGTAAAGAAAAAAAATCCAAAAATAATAATTTCTCCAATCAAATCACAATTTTTTTTTTTGGTTTGGTGAGGGAACTTTCCCTTGATCCTTCAGACCATAGGTATCAAACACTCAGACGTGGGTAAGGGGCACCCCCCCAACTCACGGCCTTGGGTGTTCCACCAAATTAAATTCGTGTGGGTGCTCCCTAAGAGAATCGAACTTGAAATCTTGGAGTACTACTCGTAGGCAACTTACCAATTCGGCTAGATCCTCTTGGGTATCAAATCACAATTTTGCTACTCTACTTGTTCATGCATTTGGCCATCAATTTTGTGTGGGTGTACAGTGTACACACATCACGTTATTGTGTTTGACTAAAATTAGACTTGACCCTCACACCTCATGCATGGGAAGCTCTTATTATCCATTATATATGGTCTCCTTATTCTTTTTTTTTTTTCCTGTATTTTTTGTTCTTGTTTATATAAACAGACTTTAGATCGGTCTTGATTTTGAGTCTTTCACACTTCAAGTTCTTTAACCACCATGCCAACATGATGAGGTCCAAATGCGCAATCAACATTAATTTTTTCCACAACTCAAAATTGTATACAGATCAAGCACTTTCTTTATATCTATATACGTATGTGTATCCTCCCAAAATTTATAAAAGATTCTCATATCCGCATTAATATGCTATCAGGTATAGCTAAATAATATTTCTATATCATGCCATGATCCATGAAAATGGTGGGGCTTTCTTTTCCTACATCACTTGCATGAAACAAATTAGAGGCATGACATGAGGATAGATGGATTTCACTTTAGCCGCCAGCTCTTTGATACTAATTATGGAAAAGTATCAAGTATAACTGGATTTATAGCATTAAATGTGCACTTAAATAATATCAACATCTAGATTATTAGATTTTGAGATTCGCACCTAAATCTAACGGTTGACATTATTTAGGTGCGTATTTAATGCCATGAATCGTCCCCACGAGACACTTTCTCATTAGAATTGATACTAGAGTAATAGGAATGTCAGGAATCTAGCAAGTTTTAGGTAATATTTCGGTTTGGTCCCCAAAAAGCTCTTTTTCATGCTGTCATGGAAAGAGCATCACAGTACACTATCCCAAAATCCTTTGTAATCACTCACCCAAAGGAGCACTTTGAACAACTTCTGCCCCCATTAGTGGCCACCAAACTTTTTTTCGAATCACACTTTATCTCTTCTGAGGTTGTTAATGTTCGAACAAGTTGCGAGGATAAACGTTCCACTTGTTCAACATATGCAATAAAAGCTGCTGATGGCAGATATTTGTGAAGCAGCACCATGAACGACCACCTAAACATTTACACATTTACTTGGGATCATGTTAGTTGAACTATGAACTCCAGAAAATCACGAGAAAGCGTGAAAGGAAACTCTCAGAATTTTGCTGGTGAATTTATTAAGTTGCCCAAATAAACACTCGTCGATAACCTTCTGTTCAATGAAAAACCATCAATAAAAAAGCAAAATCAATCTCAAAAGAAAATACCTTCATAAATAAATTCAGATGGAGAAATAGAATTATAGAGTAGGAAAAACCACACATGAGACATGAATTGTTCTAACTCAGAGACTTAAATTGTTCAACTGATAACCAAAAAACAAGCCTAAAACATTGTCCAAGACAAGTTGAGCTACACAATGTCTAATTGAACTTCCAGCCTCAAAACTGAACCAGATGAAACTAAAGGTTTCAACGCTTCTTGGAGACACCAACAGTCTTTCCTCTCCTGCCAGTGGTCTTAGTGTGCTGCCCCCTGACACGAAGACCCCAGTAGTGCCTCAGCCCACGGTGGTTCCTGCACATTGACATCAGATAATAATCATACTGAAACATATTTGATGTGTATTTCGTTTTCATCACCTTGAACAAGTGACTATGGATGGAAAAGGTTGGGTCGAACTATTTAAAAGTGTTATATCCATATGTAAAAAGAATAAAAGGAATTTTGAATACGACCACTTCTTTTTTGATAGGAAGAAAGTTAAGGTATATGTCCTCACTAATGCATTAATGGAAATAAAACAAATTATACGAGACAGTAACCCCAACAAATGTTGGGAAACATTCTGTGAATCTGTATATATACCAGGACAAAACATTTAGAATATATTAACAGAATATAAAGCCACAAGGTGAAGTAACAATAAGTTGAAGTGTAATTTAGATAAAGGTAATGCTAACCATTGGTTTTCTTGCCAGTGGCATCAAAGTCCTATAGAGGGTGTGTAAAATGATGGGAACTATATCACTGCAAAGTTCTTGGGGTAGGTCTCATAGAAAAGGTGAAAATGTCAGGGCCATCAAAAAATGATTATTGTCACCACCATATTATCAAGTAGTTTCTTTGTCATCAAGGAAAATTGCAGGTCAAATCCATAAGGTAATGCTAACAGTTGAAAACATTGGGTCCCAAATGCAATGCCATTGTACTAGCAATCAGTAAAGGGTATGACTATTGTGGGTCAAGCAGGGATGACATGGCAGCGTGCAAGGAATATCTTCTAGCTTAATGACTGATGGTGGAGAGCTGATGGACTATGAGATTTGAAGATTGGATGTCAAATAATTACAGTTCACTTGAAATATGCTTTTCTTATGACCTTATACATTCTATTCCTATTTTTATTTTTTTCCCTCAAAAGCATCATATATATATATATATATATATGAGCAATATGAAGGAACTTGGTACCAAGTACAAGTTTTTGTGCTTGGTAGTGAGGTGACATATTCTCATTCACTCATTCAAATGAGGGAATACATTCACATGGGTTAGAGAGTAGATAGGAATGAGCCACCTTACTACCAAGCACAAAATTTATGCTTGGTACCAAGTTCCTCTCTCTCTCTCTCTCTCTATATATATATATATATATATATATATATATATATATATATGAGATGAAACCTTATCGTGAGATAGACTAATTGGATCATGAAATTCATGATCCATATATCTTGTTCAAAACATCATTAAATGTATATGATCAAATATTCACATAGTTTGGAGTCTTCTAGAATATGAATCAAACTAGTTTAATATGTTAATTTTGAGGCTTAATAGGTCCTTTTGCACATAGCTTAAATAATAATTAGAAATTTTAAAATGATAAAAATTGACATATAGATCATGATGAGTGCAAATCAAGATGGGTGGTGCCGATCATCGCTCCAAGTAGCCTATTGGGCCATCTCACGATAAAACCTCATCTCACCATCTCATTTTATCATTTATATATATATATATATATATATATATATATATATATATATATATATATATATATATATATATATAGAAAGAGCAAAATACACAAAGGGCCTCCCTTAATATGAAAAAAACCAGATTATACATTCTATTCCTATATTCTCAAGTAATGAAGACATGGAGGGAAAAAAGTCATTCACTCTGGCATCCACAACTTAGCCTGATTCTGCAGGTAGTGCAGAGGTGTAATTAAGCAGTTGTACGAGGAACATCTGCTTGGTTAACTACTGAAGATGGAGGCTAATGGACTATAATGTTTGAAGATTGGATCCATCAGACGATTACAATTTAAGTAACAGATGCTTTTACTGCTTTGCTCTCTGACTTTCTTTATATGCTATGCCTCGATTCTCAAGGAAATAAGGAATACGTGGAAGGAAACATGTTATTAGTTCTCTTACACCCACACCTTAGCCTCGTACATCAAATATCAAAACAAAACCGCTTAACTTAGTGTCTTTGAGCAAATCACGTGTACGTATCCCAGATTCCCAGCAGATCGGCATCTGTTACCTTTAATACTAAAATGAATTTTTTCAATGTTCTTTTGCAATATTTCATGCGACCTAGTTTCATGGTGTCCTTGGGTATAGCTTTATGGTGCCTTTTAGTGGAATACAAACTTCACCTTCACAGCTCAGTTTGCAAGATGAACTACGAAACAAGTTCCCCTCTTTGATGTTTGATGATATCAGGGCAACATGCTACCAGCTCATTGTTATCCGCCAAGCATTTAGATGCTTAAGCACATAGATCTTATTTCCATCACTATCTCTGTTTCAGAGCTTCTAGATGCTTTAGCACATAGATCTTATTTCCATCACTATCTCTGTTTCAGAGCTTCAATGGCTTCCCTACACTACTTATTAATTTATGATTTATATTTCGACATAAAGCAGCACACTAACGTAGACTGAATTAGACTCTACTCTGAGAACCAACATTATAAAGGAAGCAAATAAATTCACTCCAAACAGATGTACCAGATCACCTTATGTGCTACCTACTTATCATATTCCATCAAATGCCTACTTTAGTAGACTTGGCTTTATAGCAACACGAAGCTCCAACCAGGACACAAAGCAAACACGGTCATTCAACTAAATCCAACCATTTATAGTTCCAAACCTGGTGGGTTATAATATAATGTTCCAGCTAGTCAAACATACTCCAACCGTGCCAAAACAGGAAATGCATACAGGAGAGGATACATAGGCAAATAGTCAGAAATGCAAATAACCAACTGCCTATATTCTAAAAAAGACAGATGGAACTGCAATCAACAAAAAACATAACAACTTTCATTCTAGATACTTTGCGCAGATGCAAATCATGGTTTTAAATGTCGGCCGACATGTCGGATTAGAGGCTAGAGCGACACGGATATGGCCATTTCAAGTCGGATATCGCTTTTGAGGTTCATGTCGGACATGTCATATTGCGGAATGTCGGCCGATTTTCAGACTTGAAAATCGAATCGGCCGTTTTGTTTTGTTTTGTTTTGTTTTGTTTTGTTTTGAGTTGATAAGTATTGGGGTTTGGGTTTAGTACTCAAAACCCAAACCCGATAATTCTTTTAGCCTTTTGTTCCCATAGTAACCCGATAGCATATAATATAGATTAGGGCAAAGAAAAAATGTTGCTCTCTTTTCCAGTGATCTCCTCTCGTTAGTCTTCGTCTCTACAAATTGAAATTGTGAATTTATAAAAGTGTGATGTAAACAATAAGTTTGAACCGTAGCTTGAAATCAATCAAAGTCTAACACTTTATGTCAATTTTATGCAAGGCACTTTACTTTATGTTAATTTTATGCAAGGCACTTGAAAGTTTTAGTTTGACAATGTGTATTTTGTTTATTTGTTGGCATAATATTTCAGTTTCCTTCAAGAAATGGAAAACAACTCGTGTCTTGATGATGAATACTCAACTCAAATAGGATAAGCTATAACAAGACAAGTGCATTCCATCTTGATGACCAAAATTAGTAGAAATCCATCCGATATGACAATCCAGATATTTAGTACATGTGACATATCCTCATTGCTATCTTGAATACATGAAACATCCGACATTTAAAACCTTGATGCAAATCCTACAACACTCGATCATAGACACCAGCAGATCATTTCTTTGAAAGATTGCAAGCATAAATAAATTTTGAAAATTTAAATGAACTCCTGTAATAAATCAAAGTTGATTGGAGATGTAAAAACTTTGGACTACATCAGTAATACAGAGAAGAATTAGATCATCAAACAATTTGTTCAATTCGTACTAAAAATCAACTCTTATATCATTAACTACTCTGAAAGCATTGTCTTCACCAGTAGATTCACTCAAGTGAGATAGACAATACCTCCAAATATTCATTATCTTTAATCCAAAATATTCATGTTAGGTTGTTGAATTGGTTTCTACTGGCTGCACATATTTCAGCCCTTAAACAAACTGAAATTTGCTCATGACACCACGTCCAAATTCTTATATAATGCACGCTAACAAGAGTCCACAACTTCACATCTATCTTAATGACATGAAATGTTAAATGTGGATAAACTATTGGCATTATTTTAATAGAAGGAGACATTTATGTTAATTACATAGAAAGGAAGTTAATATATCCAAATATGTCTAAATTTGTCCTACTATTTAAGCACACAAAAAGAATATTATATTCCTGTGAATCTCAAGGAATCATTAAAATCAACATAATCATAAATAATCAAGTATATGCATGATTTTTAAATCTAAAACATAACAAATACATGATATATGAAATAGTATAATCAATATAATAAAAATATAAAAATGATTGTTTAACATAAAGAACATTTTTTCAAAAAAATTAGAAATATGACATTAGAAATATATATACTTTGGCATAGAATTAACTACATTCATAAAAGATGTAAAATTTGCATCCTACATTCTATCCTTTTCACATGTAATTGATGTAAATAATAGGATTTTTATTCTTATAATCGATCTATTCCAAGTAATAGCACAAAAATAGTCAATTATGTGTTGAAATTGGGCTTGAGACAACTATCATAAAATATGCATTACGGAAGAAAACAATAGTGCGAAAAAAGATTCTTAAAGTAAACTCTTCTGGCACTCACAAAAAATCAAATCTTTTGATGGTCAAAATAGTTTTAAAAACACACCTTTGATGTACATTATCTAGTTGGATGCATTTCTTACCAGGCAAAAGCCAATAGTCTCACATAAATTACAGAACACTAAAACAGCAACTAGGAAGATATAAACATTGTGCAGAAATAGATTTCCGCCTCATACCTAAAACCGATATCATTTTAAGTAGATTGCCTAACTTCAAGCATCTTTTATGTTAACTATAGTTCAGACATTAAGTTCAATAGTAATAAACATAATATGAAAATAAAATTGAAGACAGTGAGACATTATTCTACAAAGCCAATGATCAGCTTAAGACTTGGTCGCCAACTAGAAAAATTGCTCGCACTATAAAGATCCCAAATTTCAATCAAATCACAAATGTAACCTAACAATCAGTCAATCACAACTATATGACATAGTTTCCTACATCCTGTGCAGTTTTTTACATGTTTTCCTATTAAACAAGAGAAAATAACGGATGAAAGCCAAGCTAATTAGACAAAACCGTGACAAGGGATTGCCTACTAAAAATTTTAATTTGGATAGCAGAGATAATTACCCAGTGGCACCCAAAAATATAATGCAGGAAAACCCACATTGTTTACAGTAGTTCTTAAACAATAAAATCATAGGGGATAAAATATGCAATTTATAGTTCTACAAACTAAAACAGTAGAAATAAGAGAGCATAAACTTATAACAATAAAGAGATATACAAAAGTCAAAATGACAGCAGACCTGATTTTCTTCAAGCGTTCCAAATCATCCCTAAGCTTCATATCCAAAGCATTGGAAACAACCTGAGAGTACCTCCCATCTTTATAATCCTTCTTTCTGTTCAGAAACCAATCTGGGATCTTGAACTGACGAGGATTAGCAACGATCGTCATCAGATTCTCAAGCTCAGCAGCTGAGAGCTCTCCAGCCCTAAAAATAATCAAAAACAAAACTTTTAAAAGTTAAAAAGATACAAAACCCTAACTTCACAAGATCTCGACGATGATACCTCTTGTTCATGTCAACATCGGCTTTTTTGCAGACGATGTTGGCGAATCGACGGCCGATACCCTTGATCGATGTGAGAGCGAACATGATCTTTTGCTTTCCATCGACGTTCGTGTTGAGAACACGAAGAATGTGCTGAAAATCCTCGTTCGCGACTAAAGACTGTGGTATACGAGACGAATTTAGATCTAAGATTTCTAAAATGAGGAATATAAGTAAGGGATCTGAGAGATTCTCACCATGGTTGCTAGGGTTTTGATGATCTCCGAGCGATGAAGAAGGCGGCGGCTCGAGATGAAACAGCGAAACAAAACCCTAGGAAATAAACGAGATATATAGCGAAGAGGGGTGTTAATGGGCCGGATCCGTTTTTAGTTTTGTAAGAGGCCTTTAAGTGACACTTATTGAGCAATTGACCTGAACTTGGGCCTTGGCCCAAATAAGTTTCTTAAAGGAAATTATTATTTCTTTGGGCAATGCTTCGGTACTCCAATAATAGGCTTTTCTATAATTTTTTAAATGGCAGAAAATGAAAAACAGGGAGATAAAATAGCGAGGATAGCCTGGTCTTTTCATGTTCAATTGAATTTTCTTTTCTTAAAATTTATTCTCCAAAACAACCGATTATCCCTCTCCTCTTCACAGTTCTTCGGCCTCCACTATTATTGATCATGACAATGATCACATCAACTCGTCATCAACAAGAAGTGGTTAACTCAAATTATGAAAGTAATCAATACATTAGGTATGATTAGAAATTCGGAATACAAAACAACATTATTAAGAGTAGATTTTTGAAAGGACAAATTCTGAATTATGATATTAGATATGTTTCCTTTTTCCAATCCAAATCTCCTTCTCTCCCCTTCAGCTTTCTTTTCCCATTTCCGTTTTTTCCCCTTCTATTCCAGCGATTCCATGAGAAAAAAATATGGATAAAATAATTTTTTTAATATTGTGTGATATATTTCAATTTCTTACCTCGTGTCTATCAAACTAACTATAAGACCATATGAGCGTAAGATACGGAGAGAAAGTTAGGAGAAAAAATCTTGTTAAAGATATGGAGGAAAGAGAGAAATATCGATGATATTTTAACTAAAACAGAAAGAAATTATATGGGAAAGCAATCACGGTTTAAGAAATCTTCTCCCAAAATGTTCTTAATTATCAGGTTTATTTTCCATGTTATTTACAACTCTACCCGTGGAACTCCTCAATTAATCGCCTCATCCCTTAATGCGGACATTAGCGGAAACTCGATATTAGAGAGTGATTTTCGATTAAAATTACAGGATATGCCATTGATACTCAAAATAGTTAAAAAACACACCTTTGATGTACATTATCTAGTTGGATGCATTTCTTACCAGGCAAAAGCCAATAGTCTCACATAAATTACAGAACACTAAAACAGCAACTAGGAAGATATAAACATTGTGCAGAAATAGATTTCCTACCATACCTAAAACCGATATCATTTTAAGTAGATTGCCTAACTTCAAGCATCTTTATGTTAACTATAGTTCAGACATTAAGTTCAATAGTAATAAACATAATATGAAAATAAAATTGAAGACAGTGAGACATTATTCTACAAAGCCAATGACCAGCTTAAGACTTGATCGCCAACTAGAAAAATAGCTCGCACTATAAAGATCCCAAATTTCAATCAAATCACAAATGTAACCTAACAATCACAACTATATGACATAGTTTCCTACATCCTGTGCAGTTTTTTACATGTTTTCCTATTAACCAAGAGAAAATAATGGATGAAAGCCAAGCTAATTAGACAAAACCGTGACAAGGGATTGCCTACTAAAAATTTTAATTTGGATAGCAGAGATAATTACCCAGTGGCACCCAAAAATATAATGCAGGAAAACCCACATTGTTTACAGTAGTTCTTAAACAATAAGATCATAGGGGGATAAAATATGCAATTTATAGTTCTACAAACTAAAACAGTAGAAATAAGAGAGCATAACCTTATAACAATAAAGAGATATACAAAAGTCAAAATGACAGCAGACCTGATTTTCTTCAAGCGTTCCAAATCATCCCTAAGCTTCATATCCAAAGCATTGGAAACAACCTGAGAGTACCTCCCATCTTTATAATCCTTCTTTCTGTTCAGAAACCAATCTGGGATCTTGAACTGACGAGGATTAGCAACGATCGTCATCAGATTCTCAAGCTCAGCAGCTGAGAGCTCTCCAGCCCTAAAAATAATCAAAAACAAAACTTTTAAAAGTTAAAAAGATACAAAACCCTAACTTCACAAGATCTCGACGATGATACCTCTTGTTCATGTCAACATCGGCTTTTTTGCAGACGATGTTGGCGAATCGACGGCCGATACCCTTGATCGATGTGAGAGCGAACATGATCTTTTGCTTTCCATCGACGTTCGTGTTGAGAACACGAAGAATGTGCTGAAAATCCTCGTTCGCGACTAAAGACTGTGGTATACGAGACGAATTTAGATCTAAGATTTCTAAAATGAGGAATATAAGTAAGGGATCTGAGAGATTCTCACCATGGTTGCTAGGGTTTTGATGATCTCCGAGCGATGAAGAAGGCGGCGGCTCGAGATGAAACAGCGAAACAAAACCCTAGGAAATAAACGAGATATATAGCGAAGAGAGGGGTGTTAATGGGCCGGATCCGTTTTTAGTTTTGTAAGAGGCCTTTAAGTGACACTTATTGAGCAATTGACCTGAACTTGGGCCTTGGCCCAAATAAGTTTCTTAAAGGAAATTATTATTTCTTTGGGCAATGCTTCGGTACTCCAATAATAGGCTTTTCTATAATTTTTTAAATGGCAGAAAATGAAAAACAGGGAGATAAAATAGCGAGGATAGCCTGGTCTTTTCATGTTCAATTGAATTTTCTTTTCTTAAAATTTATTCTCCAAAACAACCGATTATCCCTCTCTCCTCTTCACAGTTCTTCGGCCTCCACTATTATTGATCATGACAATGATCACATCAACTCGTCATCAACAAGAAGTGGTTAACTCAAATTATGAAAGTAATCAATACATTAGGTATGATTAGAAATTCGGAATACAAAACAACATTATTAAGAGTAGATTTTTGAAAGGACAAATTCTGAATTATGATATTAGATATGTTTCCTTTTTTCCAATCCAAATCTCCTTCTCTCCCCTTCAGCTTTCTTTTCCCATTTCCGTTTTTTTCCCCTTCTATTCCAGCGATTCCATGAGAAAAAAATATGGATAAAATAATTTTTTTAATATTGTGTGATATATTTCAATTTCTTACCTCGTGTCTATCAAACTAACTATAAGACCATATGAGCAGAAGATACGGGAGAGAAAGTTAGGAGAAAAAAATCTTGTTAAAGATATGGAGGAAAGAGAGAAATATCAGATGATATTTTAACTAAAACAGAAAGAAATTATATGGGAAACAGAAATGCAGTTTAAGAAATCTTCTCCCCAAAATGTTCTTAATTATCCGGTTTATTTTCCATGTTATTTACAACTCTACCCGTGGAACTCCTCAATTAACTGCCTCATCCCTTAATGCGGACATTAGCGGAAACTCTGGATATTAGAGAGAGTGATTTTCGATTAAAAATTACAGGATATGCCATTGATACTCCGAAATTAATTTTTGGAGTAGCTAAGCTGTTGGCTATTTCTTTTGCTTTTAACCACTACTGAAATGTTTTGGTCGCTTTTGAGGCAGTACATGAAGAAGACCTATGACTAGATGGAGTGGGACTATCTTCGGCCAACCATGCTAAAGATGGGGTTTAGTGATTGATGGGTTGCTTTGATTACGCAATGTGTAACAACTACATCTTTCTCAGTACTAATAAATGGGGAACCTTGTGGGTATTTCACAGCAGAATAAGGCTTTCGTCAAGGTGACCCTTTCTTGCCATATTTATTTTTATTGTATGCTGAGGCATCTCGACTTTGATTCAAAATGCAGTGGATATGGGTCAGATTTAGGGTTTGGATGGGAAGGACCGAACGTACCACATTTGCTTTTTGCGGATAATAGTTTACTTTTTGTCCGAGCCTCGCTAGAAGATTGCAAACATATATTGGATCTATTGAAAATTTATGAAGGAGCAACAGGCCAACAAGTAAATTTAGCAAAAACGGCCTCTTTCTAGCCATCATGTTCCACATGATATTAAAAATCAGATTCAAGACATGTTTAGTGTAAGGAATAAAAGTGATTTTGGAAAATATTTGAGACTCCCAATGATAATTGGAAAAATAAATAGCAAGCTTTCAACTGGATAAAAAGAGTGCCTATGGAAAAAGTTGAAGTGTTGGAAGGAGAAATTGCTTTCAAAGGCGGGAAGAGATATTTTAATTAAAACGGTTGCTCCAGCGATACCCACATATGCCATGGGATGCTTTGAACTACCGAAGGCACTGTGCAATGAGATGGGGATATGGTGAGTAGGTTTTGGTGGGTCAAAAGGATCGAGAACGACGCATCCATTGGTTAGCCCGGTCGAAGCTTTGCAAACCAAAAGATCAAGGTGGAATGGTCTTTCGTGATGACTTAAGAGTGTTTAACCTGGAGATGCTCGCTAAGCAAGGATGGAGACTGTTGTAAATTTCAGAGTTGCTGCTTAGAAAAGTTTACAAAGCTCGCAAACAACTTGAGTTGATTACAAATGATGCATGTGTGAAGGAGTTAATAGACCATGAGTTAGGTTGGTGGAATTTCAGATTGATTCGAGAAGCTTTTGAGCCAAAAATTGCTGAAGAAATCATATCCACGCCTCTTGCTTTGAGTAGAACAGAAGATAAAATCTGTCGGTCGAGGTGCTTGGATGGGATCTTTTAGAGTTCGAAGTGCTTACCATTTTAAGAGAGGAGTTTGGACCAAATGATGGTGCAAAATACTGCATAGAATGATCACAATCAATCTACATGGAAGAAACTATGGATGTGTGGTATTCCGAATAAGATTAAAGTTTTCTGATTGTAGCTTCTTCATAATATTTTACCAATGAAGACTGCACTATGAAGGTGAGGTGTGCAAATAAATGAGAATTGTGGGTTTTGTTCTCAAGGTCCAGAATCGGATACCACTATTTTCTATGAGTGCAGTTGGTCAAGACGTGCATGGGAAACATCTCGTTTTTAAGATCTTGTTGCACTTGATGAGGTGGAGAATATTCAATCAACAGTGATTGAATGGGCAAAAAGTCATTCAAAGGAAGATTTAGAACTTTTTCGTGATGGCTTGGCGAATATGGCATTGTTAGAACCAACATGTTTTCAAAAATATTACTTTAAAGTCTAAGAATGTCGGTCCTTATGCTACTAAGTACATCATTGAATACCGAGAAGCAAATGAATGTGTCTGTACTGAGCTTGACGATCATCAGAAAAATGGGATATTGAAGTGCTCAGGAGTCAGGAATTATCAAGGTTACTTGTGATGGAGGATAGGTCGATCGGACATTAAATGCCACAGCGGATGTGATTGCTCAAGTCCAAAAAGGCATAATGGAGACTGGTGGCCAAATTTCCACTAGACCTGCACAATCACCATTGATGGCGGAGATTCGGGCGATTCGATAGGGAATGATTTCGGCCAAACAACAAAACAATCAACATGTGGTCTTCAAAACCGACTCTAGACCGCTCATTTGACCTCTTGCAAGGGGCCCAAAACCCATACCACAACATGGTAGGACTTATCGATGAATTGCAAGATATGAGAACTAACTTTTAGCTATGTATCTTTTCTTTTGTGCCTAGATCCGAGAACCAAGTAGCTCATATTTTGGCTCAGATTGCAAGAACTTGTAATTCTACTAGGATATGAGAGGATGCAACAGCTATGATATTGACACAATATCTAACACATGATTTGATTGATTAATAAAATCGTTCTGTCATTCCATGAAAAAATAATAATTTCCCTTTTATATCATCTCAAATTTAATTAATTTCTTCACCGAGTTGCAATGAATAATATTTTAAAAATGCTTAAATAACTCTGCTAGCATCTAACACCCTACTTCCTATTGCAATTTACAGGCAGAAGGTTTATTTTGCTTTTTTTTTAATTTATGAAAATGTGCTCTAAAATTGAAATAGTCGCATATCGTATTATAATGATTTTTTTAATTTTCTAAGAGATTGTTTGATCAATAAGAAATGGAGTCACAACATCAAGTATTTATATTGAAATAGTTATATTCTTTTTGTTGGATAAAATACATCATCATACATGTTTCTTTTTGCTTATGTTTATTATGTTACAGATTTATCAAGTTAACGCGTGTGATTGCTGAAGAACTTCTGTGGGAGAAAGAATAACTACACTCATGAATTTAGGCTCAGTTTTTTTTTTGGTTCTTCTGCTTATTTTTTCAAGAAGCAACCAATAGTGATGTTTGGTGAAAACTTTTTGACATGCTTGTCGAAACTGCTTCTGCTTCTAAGGGGATGCTTTTAGAAGCGATCTGAGGATTCTTTTAAAAGCAACATTTATTTTTTAGTTTATATACTATATGTACATTTTATCTTTTAATAATGATCCTTACGCATAGTTCTACCAAACCTCTTGACTGTTTTTTAATCAAATTTTGATATTTGATTATCAAACTGCTATTTTTAACTGCTTATATAAGTTGTTTCTATAAGCTACTTTTATAAATAACTTATTATAACCCCCAACAATACTAGATTAACCCTTAGTTTTCAACTTCACAAATATAGTTACTACTTTGCATTGCTCATACATAATGATCAAACTTATAT
The DNA here is from genome assembly GCA_012295165.1 of Asparagus setaceus. Classification (NCBI taxonomy): domain Eukaryota; kingdom Viridiplantae; phylum Streptophyta; class Magnoliopsida; order Asparagales; family Asparagaceae; genus Asparagus; species Asparagus setaceus. Next base: position 30,026,972 of record CM022706.1, read on the forward strand.
GTATTGTACTCTTTGGTGACGATAGTAATAAATGCAATATCCTAAAGCCATGTTTGGATTGTGTATCAATTTGAGATAATATAAGCCTTTCTGTTTTAAATAGAAAGATCATGCCATAGAGTCATGCATTTAATTGAGGCGCGTAGAAATAAATTGCGATAAACATTAGGGAATTGACTTTTAATCCATCATTTAGATATCGCAATTGTAACTTGGGGGTTAGTCAAGTAAAACTCAAAACTAGAACCGGGATAAATTGTGGGATAAAATTTTAATTGTTAGTTAATCAGAAGTAGAATTAGAATAAAATTTTACAATGTTAGTCAACTAGAACTATGATAATTGTACAAAATTATTCCACTCTTTTCATTTCACTATTAGGAAAATATATTTCTACACAAAATTCAGTGTCTCGTTAAAAGACAAATCTTGCAACTTCTAAGTGAGTTTATCATATATATAAAAAAAGAGGTCAGATGATTTTCCTATATGGAATGGGGAAGTTTATTTTTCTAAAGAGGATTATTTTTTTTCATTTTTCATTTTCATTTTCGAAGGTTGTAGTCTTTGCTCCCACTAAATTGACTGTAGTTTTCTACAAATTACAGGTTTATTTGCCTTTACTAACTAAAATGTTATAAACTAAACAATTTCAAATATCTATTCGATTAAATATCTATATCAGAAGCTCCATTTTCACACAACTAAAATAAAGAATTTGTTTTCAAAGGAGCTAATTCTAAACTGTAAAATGCAAAATATTACCGCAAAATATAAATTACCCAGGACTTTTCCGCAAAACCACCACAAGCGACACTGTTCCTATCAGCGACCAAAGTTTCCATTTTTAGTTCCTTTCACAGATCTCAAGGATCTCAGTCGAAAGAGACGAGAGGAAGACCGAGAGATAAAGCGCCATGGGAGTTCCGGCCTTCTACCGCTGGCTCGCCGATCGCTACCCTCTCTCGATCGCCGACGTAATCGAGGAGGAGCCCTTCGATGCCGATCGAGGCGTCGCTGTTCCCATCGATCTCACGAAACCAAACCCTAACGGCGTCGAATTCGATAATCTGTATCTCGACATGAACGGAATCATTCATCCTTGCTTTCATCCCGAAGGAAGGGTGAGAAGTTCTCGATTTTGCGTTAATGTTCCTGGTCTGAGAATTTAGGTCATAGATTTTGGTTTTCAAATTTTTTTTATTTTTTATTTTTTTGGATTTTGCGCTTGTCACTGGATGAAATATACTGCTCGTGTTAAAATTCAGCTGCAATCTTCAATCCTATTACAAGTTTACTTTGAATTACAATTTGCAATGGTTATTTCTTAGTTTTCGCTCATTGGAAAATTTGCCTATATGCTTAATTGCCCATTTTTGTTGTTTGAATTCTTGTCAAACCTAGGCATCACCAGGAACTTGGCGTAGAATTAATTTTTTGACTAATGGATGCCAAGTTGCTGGTTAAGGCGCAACGTACGGAAAATTTGTCCAATTGAAGTTGGCTATTTTCAACTATTTGAGTTTAGCATAAAATTTAGAAGACGGTTTCAAGGAAAATATGCAACCTAATTGATGACTCATGCTAAAATTTTAGCTCAAAGTAAGGTGACTATGAGCACATATTGTATCTACATCAATTAAATAACCATTGCGAAGCAAATGCCTAAATCCCATGTTTTCTCAATTAGATTAAAATTTCTCTAAGGAGCGATCACCATTTAGAAATTAGGGGCTGTAATAATAGACAACAGCAACTTTAGAGCTCATCACATTGTGGAGCTATTCTGCAAAATTGTTTCTTATCTTCAAGTTTTATCCATTGGTAATGTCATCAATAGAAATACTAACAGTCTACTTGTAGGTGGTAGCTACCTATATTTATCTGTAAAGAAATTTGAGAACAGTTCAACCTGCAATTTAGTCTACCTATGGACTTTCTAACACCACTTCTATACACAAAATGCCACTTATGAAACATTTTGATTCTGACATTGTTGTATAGCGCATCTTAAAGAGTTCTTATGTGGCCTAGGATGGTTCACGCGTAAGAATATGTTTCATAGTGCTGTTTGGGTTCACATTCAGTCTACTTGTGTCTATCAGTAATCATATTCGGGTTCCGTTTCAGATCATGGTTTAACCAATTATTTAATTCAATAACTTCCTCATGCATACCAGTTGCATAGGAATGAATATGTTTGAGGGGTAACTATCAAGTGGTGTCACGTCCCGTGCTTTATCTTTTGTTTATTGCAAGTTTGGCAAAAATGACCTGGTAAAAAGGAATTTCTGGTTGGCGTGAGTCGCACAGTTTTCTGATTATAGCATGAGGAAAAAAATGCTGGTTCTAGGTTACATTGCCTGTTTGTACCTTCTAAGAGGGTGTTTGGAAGAGCTTATTTTTTTTTGTTAAACTAGCTTTTAAGCTAGCTTTTTCATATGTAACTGTTTGGTAAATCACCAATAAGTTGGCTTATGAGTCCCATTTAAAAAAGTTGGGATTCCCTAACTTTTGAAAAACTACCTTATAAGCTCATATAAATAAGCTAGGTTTGACCAAGTGAATGACCAACTTTTATAAGAATTTTATCATAAAAACCAAAAGTCCTCAAAAGCCAGCATGACTTATAACCTCCTAAAAATAAGCCCTACCAAACACCCTCTAAGTAGTGACTCCAATTACACAAAAACGCAATATGTTAAAGATGTCAGGAAATAAATCCATGAGAAGTAGCCGGGATTGTCTCTGTAACACAAGTCTTTATCATCATCATCGTCATATTCACCAATATGATCACTGTCTACACTTCAAATAGGGCTGCCTGTGCAACACAAGTTTCCAAGAATACATTGATGAAATATTTCACCTGCTTAACCTGCCTGAATCTGGCATTTACTATGTAATTTGTGAGCATATGAAGATAAGCAAGATTAGAGCTTATTACAAGGTACGGAAGCCAGAATTGGCTGGTGGGCAACTTCACTCATTGTGGGTGCAGTTAAGCTCTTGTAACCCAAAGAGCAAGTCCTCCAAAGTTCTTTTGGACTGAGAAGGATCTGTAAGGGCAAAAACTATTCCTGCAGGGAATTGATCCAACTTTTGGGCATAAGGCAAAGCTTACTAGTCTAATAGATCAATCTGTATCATAGAAGAAAACTGAGAGAGCGACAGTTTGCATATTCTAATGTATTCCAATCTATCATTCGGACTGTTAGGTATTAAATACTAAATTCACTTTTTTTTTTGCAGCCTTCACCTACGACTTATGATGAAGTTTTCAAATCCATCTTTGATTATATAGATCATCTAGTTGGGCTTGTTCGCCCCAGAAAGCTGTTGTACATGGCAATTGGTGAGTTCCAGCAAGTTTCATTTAGCTTCTTATATGTAGATCTGATTGTCTTTTGGTTGGCTAGATTTATCATTTGTATGTTTGCTGGAAACATTGTAGATGGCGTAGCTCCCAGGGCTAAAATGAACCAGCAACGATCTAGGCGTTTCAGAGCTGCAAAAGATGCTGCTGAAGCAGTAAGCATATAACTTTCTTGTATTTTGGAGTTAATTCTCCATTTTCATGTTCTATTCTTCAAATTCTGGGTCTCTCAGGCTGCCGAAGAGGAAAGACTGAGAGAGGAGTTTGAGGCTGAAGGAAGAACTCTAGCTCTTAAAGAAAAATCTGAAACATCAGACTCTAATGTTATTACTCCTGGGACTCAATTCATGGCTTCACTCTCTGTCGCACTTCAATATTACATACATTTGAGATTGAGCCGGACTTTGGGATGGCAGTCTATGAAGGTAGGGATCTATATGTCAAGTACGCAGTGGCCATCTGTTCTTGCACGGCGATGTAATCATTGCTGCTTTCATTTCGATCGCTTTGGTTTTCAGGATACTTCTCTCTCTAAATGTATTCATGGAGCTCTCCATTGGGTGCTTATGTGAAGGTTATCTTGTCTGATTCAAATGTTCCTGGTGAGGGCGAACACAAAATAATGTCATACATACGGCTACAACGCAATCTTCCTGGTTTTAATCCAAACACTCGGCATTGTCTATACGGACTGGTGATTCCCCCAACATTTACTTTCCTGGATTATTGTTTTTAAAACTCCTTCCATCATTCTCCCTCTCAGTAAACATACAATTATCATCAGTATCTCTCTGCACTTGCAGGATGCAGATCTAATAATGCTTTCTCTTGCTACTCATGAGATTCACTTCTCAATTTTGAGAGAGGTCCGTAAATATTTCCGTCTTGTCTCTGGAAGAAATATGCCTGTTTCTGCATGTACGACTTCTTTTATGAGCAATGCTTTTTTACTCAAAAAAAAAATTGAATGAATGCCAACAGGTGATCACAATGCCAGGGCAACAGGAGAAATGCTTTTCCTGTGGTCAAATTGGACATCTTGCAGCTGAGTGTAGAGGTCCTGAGGTGAATGACAAGGCTGTGGTTGACATCCCCATTCACAAAAAGAAATATCAGGTGCCTTTTGGAAATGAAGAATTTTTGTATCCAATCTGAAATTCATATACTTTTTTATTTGTTATACAGTTTAGTAGGTATATATCAGCGATTCAACACCTGTAATTAATCTTTTATTCTGTGCGCAGTTTCTGAATGTCTGGGTTTTGCGAGAGTACTTGGAGAATGATTTGGCAATATCAGATCCTCCATTTGAAATAAACTTTGAACGGATTGTGGATGATTTTGTTTTCATGTGCTTCTTTGTGGGAAATGACTTTCTACCACACATGCCCACTTTGGAGATTCGTGAGGTTCATAACAGGCCACATTACATAATTGAAAATTTTAAGTTACAATGCTTGAATTCTTTCACTTTTGTTTTTTGGAGAGTTATGTTCTGAAGAAATCAAGTTGCACAAATTTTCTTAAGATCTCGTTTTGCTTCAGGGTGCAATCAATCTGCTTATGTTTATCTATAGAAGGGAGTTTGCAACGATGGGTGGTTACCTGACAGATGCTGGTGAGGTAATTCATATTTTTAACTTTCCATTCTTTTGTTTACATCTCAAGCATTTTTCGTAAATATGTCTGTCATGTTTGTTAGGATTGCAGGCAGGAAATCTCTCTTTTCTTTTCCTTCTTTCGTTTCTGTGTGCCTGTGGCACCATAGCAGTTGTCAGCCATTGCTCTCTATGCTTGCTCGCTGATAATTTTTCGTTTCTGTGTGCCTGTGGCATCATAGCAGTTGTCAGCCAATGCTCTCTATGCTTGCTCGCTGATAATTTTTGGGGCTTATAAGCCCACATTTGTTTTCGTATACAGACCTTTATTACAGTATACTACTGTGATTTGTCATGATTCAGTTTGATATCAATACTCCACATGTATACATTTTTATTGCTTATTCTTTTACTCAAGTTAGGCCTTCCAGTAAAACATGAACTTTCTCAATTCCAGAACAAGTATTAGCATCACCTCTATTATAGATAGTCTTCTGTTTCATACTTGATGCAGTAGGGTAATATAATTAGGAGACATAAATACTTAGATTTGTTCATCAGATTCATGTGCAAGTAAACAAATTTTTTTTGTTGAGAAAATCATGTGGAAATAAATTGAAAGCATATTATGGTAGTTAGCAACTGTCTTTTTCTTACTTTTTTTTAAGCTCAAAAAGTTTCTGCTAATAATATAGTGAACAAACAGCCCAAGGTTACCTTTGGTTGCATGGAGAAGGGAAGAGGAATTTTCCTTTTCCATGATTTTTTTCATCCTTTAGTCTAAAAGGAACTATTGTTTGCCTGTAGTTCTGGGCGAGGAAACCAAGAAAGCTTAAATTCGAACACATGTTTTCTAATGGGAAAAACTGGTTAGCGTTTGTATCATAAGTAAAATGTATAATGCACCTTGTGAACAGAGGTTATCTTTTTTTAACAGAGAAGCTCCGCTGAATAAAGGAAACAAAAGGAAAGAAACAGCTAGACTTGGGAGGTTCCTTTATTTTGTTGTATCGTTTCTAAAAGACAAACCTCTTTTTAATGATCCTTTATGATATTTTTGTCATGAAACAGACATCCTCTTTACATTAAGCATCTATTGTAAATCTATCATGATAGATAACATCTAGACAAGGTACATAAAAGCAATAACTTTGGTAAATTCAGATCCCAATCAAGATACAACCATTTTTTTTATGAGTACGTCTGTATAAATGTTTGTGTAGTAGTTGGAAAAAAAAAACTGGCAGACAAATTAAGGCAGACAAATAAACCTTACTAGAAATTGTATGTACTATATTATTTTGTACTTGCAAGTAGATAAGAGAGTGCTACTTTTGCAACCAGATAAAAGTAGTTCTAGATCCTTCATTTCTTTGTAAACAGCGAACTTCCATTTCTGTGTGATGCTAATGAATTCATTTGTTCCTGATTTGTTCTTCCTCACGACCTTCCCCTCTATGATTCCTGCTTTCATCTAATCCTCATTAGGCCATGACAACTAAATTGTTGGAGCTGAAGATCAACTGTAGAACTGTTGCGATATATGTTTTTGTTGAGATTAAGCAAGCTTATTTTGGTGATGTGTGTCTGCTCTCAATTTTTTGTAAAGCTTGCCATCCTTGAGCCCTCTATATTTATTTATAAGATGGAAACTATTTGTTTCTACTGCTGGTTAGGGATCTGCCATATTCTTTTAGAATATGATTTGCTGCTGATTTGCTTTTTCTGAATTTGGTGTCGAAATTGTGGGGTTTCCTTTGTAAATAATTGTCATGCTTGATTTATTTTATTCACAGCTGGACATCTTAATGAGATTCCATGCTGCATTATTCTGTTTGGTTTTAAATGACCTGACATATCCTGACTGACAAATTGCATGCAACCATAATCTCTTGTTCCAACCAACCGATGCAAATTAAATGCAGAAGCCAACTTGCTGTACCCCTTTTGGAGCACCAAACTGTTATTGATATTTTATTATTTGTATTTCCGCTTGTAATTTTATGATAATTGTAGGTTTGACATGCACTGTGTTTAGCATTAATCATGTTCTAAGGTTTGGTTGTTTCATCTGCTTAGGTGTCACTGGAGAGGGTTGAGCATTTTATTCAGTCAGTTGCAGTTTATGAAGAACAAATCTTTCAGAAGCGTGCTCGTATTCAACAGGTGAGCAATTTTGTTGACCATCTGATCTTTGTGTAATTGCTTTCCTTGTTTAATTATATGCTGTGAATTTCTTCCCTGCATATCATCAAATCTTTATAGTACTTGCACTTTCTTAATTTATGATTTATGGTTACTGAATTTTCTTAATATGTTTCGTGTAAGAAACTTGATATTGTACACACTTATATATTTAAGGTCCCATCGTAGCTTAAACATTGTCGTCTCTTGCATTTTGTTTGCTTCGTTAAGGTATCATGACTTGTTCTTGAAACTTCCGTTATGGGTGAGGATATCTTCTTTCCCGCATCTCACGATCGCCATTTACTTTCATATGTCGTGTGTTTAGAATCTTGTTATGTCAGTATGTGCTGTTGTACTGGTCTTCATTGGCAGGATTTGTTTTTACTTTCTCTGACATACATGGCTGACATATCTCAGGCTTATGAGAATAATGGTGAAATGAAGCTAAAATTGCAGAGGGAAACTTCCGAGGATGTTCCGCCTAGGCCCATAGACAAGGTTTGGCTTGTTTTTCTCCACGCTATGTATGCATGTTCACAACTTTCACTAACAGTCAAACTCTTTGGCAACTCTACCTGGTATTATGTGAAAGTTTCTTTCATTATTCTCATCTAAGCCTTGGCAACTCTACCTGATATTATGTTAAAATTTTTTTCATTATTCTCATCTAAGCCTTTTAACATTAAGATGGTAGTTTTTGGAGCATGGAAGATTATGTGAAAAATTGTCTGGTAACACTTTACAACCGGCTGTCAACCTGACATTAGCTATTATATGTTGGAATCCTGGCTAAGAATACTTTGTACATTGGGACACAACCTTGTTGTCCGGACCCTATTTTATTCATCATGCGGTTAAGCTTATGCAAACATAGACTTTTTTAAGACCAGATATGAACCTGACATTAACTATAATATGTTGGAAAATCCTGGCCAAGAATACTTTGGACTTTGGAACTCAACCTTGTTGGACAGACCCAGCTTCATTCATCATGCAGTTACGCTTATGCAAGCACAGAGTACTTTATGACAGATGTCAACCTGGCAGTAATTCATATTGAGTAGGATTAAAGATGGATAGATGGTTGTATATTTGCAGTCGTTCACCAAAGCAATTCTAACCTTTTTGGTAGTTCAATCAATCTCACATCCTCATATCTCTCATCCAAACTGATAAAAAAAAACCGCAATTCGTAAGTTAAAAAGAACAAGCTCGTCATATCAATTATGCACTCAAAACTTTTATGGTTCAAAAAACAAGCATATTTCCCCAGAATAGAGGGAAGACTTAACCAACACCAAAACTTTAGCAACTAATGATTTTCACAGCCACTCAAATCCACTCCAGTCCTAGAATCTTTGAAAGAAACAATTTATTAACCTATATAACTAAACATCAGGCCAAGGTCTATGTGTGCAAATGTGATTGCACACCAATGTGAAACGGCATTTGCTGGTTGAGTACACTTCAAAAAGGGTCCAGTATAAAATACTGATCAAATGCAGGACATTATAGCAATCAACTACTAGACTATGATTGGCTCCACAGTGTATAGACCAAGCTCTGGATGTGTCCAAACCAACCAAACCCTTCAAGAACAAAACCATTTGAATGCCAATAGTTAGATTAATGAGAGCAGATGCATTCAAATGAAGAATGAAATGCACAGCACCAACTTAGTATCAATAACCATGATGTTTTCATTCTGAATCAAAATTGTTGCAATTCATATTTCACGCAGTTCCCTCTCAGGAATTCACAAGAACTCCTTGCATGTCCCATTTACTTTCAACTAGGTTAGGCCTCAATAAACTTGATGGTTTCCATTAACACGATCTATTGATTATAAACAATCTCTTGCTAAATATTTCTTAATTTTCAAAATCTTTTGCCTCTATCACAAACTGGAGTAGCAGATCAAATTTACCATGAACTGAGAAATTGTAGTGAAAAAGGAAATAGATTAAACTGAAAGCATACCTTTTCCACTTATTTTTTCTTACCTTCTTTCTTTATCTTTCTACTTTTCTTTAAATTTAAACAGCTTAAAATTACTTTCCCACTTGTTTTCTTTTCCTTTCTAGCTGATTATGTTGACCCTCTGTTCAGGTAAAATTAGGCGAACCTGGATACAAGGAAAGGTACTATGTTGAGAAATTTGAATTGGAAGAATCAGAATCAATTGATGACATCAAGGAAGATGTAGTAAGTTGCCTGTCTATCTTGTATCCAAAAGTATTCACATTGTTCGTAAACAACTTCCATCTCCCACATGCATATTAACACTTTTGTCTCCCTTTTCTTTGTGCTTTTAAATTGTTATGCAATTACATGCTCATAAGAAATGTGATTAACAATCATGTCTAGCAATCTAATCTTCAACATTAATTATGTATGCACAGAAACTAAGAAGGCTCATGCATATATTCTTTTATTAATAATAGTCTACTGCTTTTGAATGGATTTGATAAGACATATGATTGACACATGGAATTGTTACCCCATTTTAAATGTTTTACTTTGTGAAGATATCTTTCAAGGTTGTTGCTAATTGATTGCTGGTTGTCATTTTTGGCTATGCATATTTGTTATGGTTCTGCTTTTAAAGTATTGCTTGTAGTATTAATGCACAAATAAATTAACATGTAAGTTAAGACATTAATACGAAGAACCAGTATTTTCTTTCTATTTCATTTACAATCCACTTGAGAGATACAAAGTCTTATTTCACAGCCATCTATGCAACAATTTCATACAATTCAGCAACAAAACAGTTGGTAGCCTAATTGTCATGTTCACTACTTTCCAGGTACAGAGATATGTGGAAGGTCTTTGTTGGATCATGCGATATTACTACCAAGGTGTTTGTTCTTGGCAATGGTGAGTTATATTGATATCCAGGCAACAATTGACATCACTTCTTATCTAATAGTAAGAACATAATAGTTTGTGCATGTTTTATGCTCTATAATCATTAGACACGACACATGTTCACAACTCTAAAGTTCTACCATTTCAGGTTTTACCCATATCATTATGCCCCTTTTGCGTCCGATCTCAAAGGTCTGGCAGACATGGAGATTACTTTTTTCCCGGGGCAGCCATTTAAACCATTTGATCAGCTAATGGGTACATTACCAGCTGCAAGGTTGGCTGATATTCATTTTTAATTTTTTATCAACCTTGCGTGCAGTCTTCATGTTTTCCAATCTAGTGTGTACAAACACAAATTACAAACACAAATTATTTCTGTTTTTTTCTAGCTCTGATGCACTGCCTAAGCTGTATGGGTCGCTGATGACTGATCCGAATTCACCTTTAAGAGAATTTTATCCTAAAGGTAAAGTTGCTTGAATTAAATTCTTTTATCCACTCGTTCCAGTCTCTGTTATTCATGGCTTTGCATCTTTTCATATTCAGACTTTAAGATCGACATGAATGGCAAGCGCTTTGCATGGCAGGTAAGCAGGCTTGGAGATTAAATTTTTTTTAACCTTCTTGCCATGTTTTGGCTATTTTGAGTAGTATCATATATGATATTTTTATGGAACTCAGGGTATTGCAAAGCTCCCTTTCATTGATGAACGACTTCTGCTTTCTGAAACAAAGAAGCTTGAGGACACATTAACGGTAAGGAGTGTCTTTTCTGAGTTGTATTCTGTGTGAGCATTTACACTTCAGTTACTAATCCTAGTCAACTTTTGATCATACAGGAAGAAGAGAAGTCTCGTAATAGAACAATGTTCGACATACTTTATGTTTATGAAAGACATCCTCTAGCAGCACAAGTTGCTTTACTGTATCATCTTTACTCTCAGTCACAAATGCAAGGACAGCCATATTGTATTGAGATCAATCCAGCATATAGGTAAGCATGAATTGTAATACAGAACACTCTGGAGTTGAGGTGTCATCTTCTTATTATCTTTTCATTCTTGCAGTGATGGAATGAATGGGTTCCTATGTTTAACTGAAAGGAACAGTTACAATATATCAATACCTTCTCCAATTGGAGGGTGGAGCACCATTGAAAATAACCGAGCTCTGTAAGTCTCTAGTTAACTGGCACCTGTGTTTTCCTAGCTTTATTCTAGATGGGCATTCCTATTGTCAGTTGTCTGATCTCCATTATTATACTTACATTTTTTTTTCACGTTTTATTTTCGAAGAAATGCTACCTATCTTAACCCTAAGCATCATCAACACATCCCCGAACCACCTGAAGGTGTGGTAATGCCGGTGAAGGTACTTCTCTTTTGTAGATTTGTTTAGATTGAATTTTGATACCCCTCCCCCTCTTATGTGGTTTTTAAATGCGGAAACCTGTTTCCCTGAAGCACCGCAGAATATTGGACTCAGTTATAAAATTTTGCAAGGGCCTCTTTCGAAAGAGCAGCAGGTTGCAAAAAACGACAGGAAAATAATAATAATAATAAAGTGCCTCGTTCATATGTGTTTGGGTTTGGGACAGACATATCTTTTCTTTGTATACGCTATTCGATATATTCCAGCTTCCAGCAACCATTATTGTGACTGCAAGGGGAATTAAGAAAGCAAAATATTCTAAGGACATGTTCTAGATAAACGACCTTACCATTCATTTCTTTCTTTTCAGACTGTTAAACCTCAAGATATGAAGCCTTTCCCTGTATTGTGGCATGAAGATAATCGTCGTAATCAAGCTAGAGAAAGGTATTGCAAGCACATCACTTTCTGTAGGTCATTTCAGATTATTTCCTAGCTCATGTTTCTACTTAACACTTGTGTGAAAAATGTGCATCCCTTAAACTTGATTGTTTGGGGAATCAACTCCTGCTTCTGCAACTATTACATATCAATAAGAACATTTCTTAGTTCATTTTTGACAGTCTTAATATACTGTCTAAAAGAGTTACACAGAGAATTCCCATCATTTTCAAGTCTTGTTTGATGGCAGGCCTCAGGTTGCTGGAGCTATAACTGGCCCGCTGCTAGGAGCAGCAGCCCATCGTTTGGTAAAAAACTCTCTACAGGCCAACTTCAGCGGCAATTCACGATTTTTAGACACACCGAATAGGAATTATCCACAAATGGTTACCAGGCCTAGGCCAGCTGGTCCTCTAGGATATGAGAGAGGTTTTCAGGACGCTAATCCTTATCATAACTATTCTGGTCCTAACCCCCGAGCTCATTCAAATTCAAGGCCAGTTAATTTCTCCAATGAGACACACAGGCAAAACTATAGAATAGAGGAGAGAGCAAACTCCTCTCAAGATCAATACTACAACCTTAGAACTGGGATGTCAACATTAGCAGTTCAAGAGGGAACAAGCTCTCAGTCACATTCAAGGGCTCAAAATGCTGGTTTTTGGACAAATCAGCAACAGCAATCTTCTGGGTTTTTCTCGAATCAGCAGCAGCAGCAAGTCCATAGTTCTGGTCCACCACCTTCATTCCCGCCCACAAATTGGATTAATAGGCAACCTAAGCATGGTTATATCAAGCAAGAAGACTCATCCAGGGCAGTATATGATAATAAACAGCAGCAACAAGTATACAGGATGAAACCACGTGCGCCGGAAAATCCATCAGATTTTAGAAGGCAATATTGAGTTTAGTTTCATTAATGTTCCATCTGTACTTTTTTTATTGTGATGTTGTACAAAAGGTAACAATCTTAGATATTAATCAGAAATTTATCATTCTTAGATAATCATGTACTAGCTGACAGAAGTAACATGCAATAGAGTTATGTGGTATCCAAAGGTAATACAGCAGGCGCTGTTGGTTTAAAATTTGTGTATGGAAATGCTTTGCACAGGGCTAAAATACCAGATTGGCCTAAATAGTGACACCCATTTACCAGTTTGGCCTAAAAAGTGACACCGGCGATACTTTGACCTAAAAAGTGACAAATCGGCGACAAATAAGTCTTTCTGGTCACCAGAAGCAATTTTTAAGCAAGAAAAGTTAGTTTATTTTATATATACCCTTCAAATTTCTCATATTTTATGATTTAACCCCTCAAGTTTTAAATTTTGTAAAAAACTCCTCTCTCCCTCCCTTCCCACCATCTTTTCCCTCATCCTTCCCATCATTTCTTCCATTCTTTTCTTTTCCCAATCGTCACCATTCTCTCTCCTTTCTTTCACATATCCTCACTCTTAAGGAGATTGTTGTTTTAATATTTGGAGGGTGAAGGAGGAGTAGGAAGCAAGAAGGAAGAGAGATTGCAAGAAAAGAAGAGAAGAGTGAGGTTAAGATTGTGGTGGAATGTTTAATGTTGGGGATTGGGAGTGGTGAAGCAAGTAGGAAGAGAGATTGAGAGAAAGGAAGAGGAGAAGAAGGAAGAGGGAATGGGAGAGAGGAGATGTTGGGGATTTGAAGTAAAAGAGATTGGAGGAGATGAAGGACATGAGAAAGTAAGAGTGATGATCAATGAAATGAGGTAGAAGGAGAGGGAGTGAGGAAGGAGGGAAGGTTAGGGTATGGGAAGAATAAGGGAATGGAGATGTCGGAAGGAGGGAGAAGATAGTGAAAAATAGGGTGTTTTTTTTTTACAAATTTCAGAATTTAGGAAAAAGAGATGGGTTAATTTAAAAATCATGAGAGATTGAGGGGTCTATATGTAAAATTTCTTTAATTTTTTTGCTAAAAAATAACTCCGGTGATCAGAAGGTTTATTTGTCGCTGATTTGTCATTTTTTAGACCAAAGTATCGTCGGTGTCACTTTTTAGGCCAAACTGGTAAAGTGGTGTCACTATTTAGGCCAATCTGGTATTTTAGCCCTTTGCACAGAGGCTGGTTATTGTTGCTCACTGTACTATTACTGACATTATCAGTGGAATCGTCTCATATGTTGGAAAGTCTAAAATTGTGTTGTGAACTGAATTTGTGTTCTGTTTAATGTTAAAAGTATTTCTGTTATTTTCACTGTGGATTCAATTTATAGCTTGTTGGGGCATTATTTTTTTGTTAAATTAGACCGAAGTTTGGCAACTTTGATATTTATATAGTACTGTGGTAATGGATTAATAAGAGTTTAATAAGAGTCAAATCTGTCAAACATAAGGAATGAATTCCTATAACTAAGTTTGTTTATATGTCTTAATTTTTTAGGGGTTAAATTACCAAATTGGTATTAAAAGTAGTACCTAACGATCAAATTGGTATTAAAATTACCTCTGGCGACAACAATGTATTTATACTTACAAGATGAAATAAATAGGCCCAACAATAAAATTTCCAGCCGTCTTTTCCGGCAATTACTCACATGATCTGTCACGTGATGCTTAGATGGATATTTATTATGACCTGACACAGTAGTTAGCCTCATTTAATCCGATAGAAATGAGGGATTCTCAAATTAGGGCGCAGAAGGGGGAAAAAAGGAGTTTCAATTGGGAGCCCCCCTTCTGTTAAATTGGGGATGCCTCGTTGCAGGAAAATATGAATTCTTCAAGCTCAAGTAATAGAGAACCTCCAACTTGAAAGAAGAAAGAGAAGAAGCTCCAAATTAAAAACCCCTCTTCTTTTTTTTTTTTTGCCCTGATTTGAAAACCCTCTCTTCTAATAGATTGAATGAGGCTAACTACAGCTACGCTTCATCACAAATATGTCACCTAAGCATCAAGTGGCAGATCACATGAGTGGTGACCGGAAAATGTCTGAGAAATTTATTTTTGGACCTATTCGTCTCATTGTGCAAGTTTATATACTTTACTGTTGTCGGAGGTAATTTTAATACCAATCTACTCTTTAGGTACTAAATACCAATTGGGTTGGTAATTTAGCCATTTTCAGGCATAGAAATCATTAATATAATCCATTTTGAGCTGTTATAAAGAGTCAGCAAAGTCTTGTTTTTTAAATCAGATCAGCAAAGTATTTAATAGTTCATCACTTTAAATAGTTAAAAAGAATAAGATAACTATTCATAAAGATCTAAAATTACCTTCTAAAACAGAAAATCAGAATTTGCGTATTAATGTACATTAATCCACTGAAAAAAAAATTTCCTGCAAAACGGATTAGCTCAATCCATTCTTAAATACCTCCTTACAATTTTACCAGACGATCCTTGCGATTAAGTAATTTGTTGCTGCATTGCAAAGTGTTTCTGATTAGGACTTCTACCATTTCTTAATTTAAACACCATTTTACTTGCCCGTGAATGCAACAAAGTGGAGACAAATTCATAAGTTGTACAAGATTAGTAACTTAATTTACGACACCGAGGCACTCATCGGTGACCAAAATGCAACCAAAACAAACTTAATTAAATACACGGAGGCAGTCATCAGTGACCAAAATGTAAATATTCGCTTCATTTCACTTTTTGAGATATACAAGAATGATCACTACCACAACGTAAATGTTTTCTCTTTCACAAAATTGATCATTTGAAACCAAAATTAGCACATGTAATCATTAAACCATTACATGAGCAGCAGCCTGCTCAAGATCTATCAGACGGTTAGGTTACTGTTAGCCGGTATAACTCGACAACATCAGCAACTCCTTAACAGTGAAGTCCTATGTACAGTCGAGAAGAAATGGCGGTGCTGGAGCTTTACCACTTTCATTTTACCACAAAAAGGCCTGTCCACCCAAAAATCATCTCAAAAAGAGCGCGGCTAAATAAAGGAACATGAACAAAATGCTGTAAACAAACTGTTCCCAAAATTCACCTTCTGCCTGCGCCAAAGTTGAGAGATGCAACTCATTATGACTCTAGATACTGGTGATTTAGGCATGCAGTTGATGTGCAAGAGTTTCGATATGCACTTCGTCCAAAATCCACATATAAATTTAAACATCGACATCTGTGGAGCAACCACTGGCTAGGAGATAAGCTTTCTTCCAAAATATCTTCATGAAGAGTAGTATCAAGCACACCATCAGTCTCAATCCAAACATCAGCAGCAACTTCATTTACTTCCTGTAAGTCATGTTAAACAACAGTTCAATGCTCCACCTGGTGTTCCACTTTTGCATACAGATGAATCAACACCACCATTACTATCCTCAGCAGAACTCAGTTTTGGGGACTTGACTATAGAACTATGAACGTGTGAAGCTGTAACAATTTCAGAAGAAGCAGAGTCACCGTTAACCACAAGTGCAGAATCCTTTGATATAATATGCTGCCTGTGATTATGAGTATCAGGTGGCATCACATAACTCTTGATTCCAAAAGAAGATGAGATGTTAGATTCAGAATTAACACTCAGAGCTCCATCATCAACCATTGGCGAGGTAAGATGCTGCGTAGAATTATCAGCTGAATAATAGGAAGTCTTGACATTTGTGTCATGTTTGTCAGCAGCTGCACTTTGATCTGACATTGCGGTAAACGCAGGATTTGTGCTTTCCTGATTCCCATGAAGAGTACCTTCACAAGGTATTTCAATCTTAGGCTCGTTGGAAGAATGTACCACTAATGTATCTTCACATGTAATATCATTTTGATCCAATTTGGGGCAAGTAGAAAGATCCACATCAGTGGCACTAGCCAAAGACTCAAATGCAGGAGTTTGTGATTGAGATTTAGGAGAAGCATCAGAGTTTTCAGTCGTCTCGAGAATAAGTCCTGCACCTTCTTCCTCATGTTTATTTGGGGCTTTGGATACATGTCCATTATCAGTTGCAGATTCACCCAGTTCACCTGAAAACAGCAGTAATAACATTTAAAGGAGGGATCTGCTCTCATTTTTTCTGTGCACGTGTATTACTATTTTTTTTCTTTTTTCTTTTTCCTTTCGTGTGCTGGGGAAATGGTGTTGGGGTTGAGAGTATTTATCATACCTCCATCAGAAGTTGTATGTTCTTCAGTTGAACCCTTTTTTACTATTGGTTTATACAATAGACCAGTACCAGGGAAAATCAACGTATTTGTGGAGCTAACTTCCTTTCTGTGTAGAAGCTCTAGAGGCTTAAAGCCAAAATTGCTAGTCCACGTTTCCATCAATTCAGCGATAGCCGGTATTATCAAATTTTCAACATTAAGAGAATAGAGAGCCTGAAATTCGGAAGCAAATAAAAATTATATTCTTGAAAGGAAAAAGGGCCACTACAAAAACTATAGTACTAAATCAGGTAAACATAACGAACCACCGCATGCATTGTCAACAATGCTGAAATTTCATTAACACTCCCTACCTTATAATATGATATAGCCAAATAATGACAGGAAGATGAGTTCGATAAAAATATATACCGAAAGGGCTAGAAGAAAACTATTATAACTAGAGTTAAACTAAAAGCAAATCAAAGTGACAAACAAAAAGCATGAATTGATGAAGGCATAAACTTTGATATCAATTTGAAAAGCTAGCAAGTTGCTCAGAGTGTCTCTTTAGCCGAAGCATACATAAAATGCCCTTAGAGTTACACACTTATTTTAATTATTATAATTAGTGTCCAAAGCCCTTGATATTACTATACATCATATCCCATCGAAAAGGGAACAACATGAATGAAACTCAATAGTAAAAGGGTTCAAAGGAAATTTTATTCAAATATCACTGTGGTATGAGGATAATCCATTTATATCTGTCAAAAAAAGTAATTCATTAAAAATGGAAACTGGAATCTTGTGTACAATGTCATCAGGAATCTCATAGTAATTTGATGGAAAAGATTACATCTGCTCTTAGTTGCACAAAGAAAGATGAAACTCCACTTCAGAATGTGTCTTCTTATGAGAATATAACGTGGTAGATGTTAAAGGAGCCATATGGTAGCCAGAAGGATCACAGATTTCTTCAAACAAGACAACATTTTACTCCTACAAATTCAATGCTAAAAATCTAAATATCTTATCAGCGACAAACAGAAAGACGAAACTTTAAAAACAGCAAGAAAAATGAGGACATGAGAAAACCAAACTAAAGTATTGTGATTTTCTATCCAAAAAGGTAGCAGCTCCTTCTTACACCTTTGACAAGATTTCAATATGGCAACACCATTAAGGAACCTATGGTGATATCTGCCCTTTGATTAATGTAACAGAGTAACTATCTCGACTGAATAATTCTTAACATGCAAATAAATATGTACTTGAATAATATAAATGGGTAAACTTATAAAAACACTAAGATCTAGCAGCTAGTTGCAGCATTAATTTATATATATATATATATATACATATATATATATATATATATATACATATATATATATATATATATATATATATATATATATATATATATATATATATATATATATATATATATATATATATATATATATATATATATATATATATATATATATATATACATATATATATATATACATATATATATATATATATATATATATATATATATACATATATATATATATATATACATATATATATATACATATATATATATATATACATATATATATATATATATATATATAAAAATTCAAAACTAAAGTATGGGAAAATTTCAAGAAATCCCAAATCAGTTTTGGTATTTGGAACTAAATCTCCAATATCTTTGAAACTCTGAATAAGCCCTAATATCTTTTGGCAAAACCCTCAAAATTAACATCATTAGTTTATGCACGCTTAAATGACCAAAATACCCCCAATACATTTTGGAGGAAATTCCAATAAGTTTTATGCTTTGTCACTTAATCCCCAATAACTTCTCAAGTAAAACTCCTAATAATGGATGTTTATAATTTTTAAAAATTTTTGAGAGGTTTGTTTGTAATATTTAGATTTTTAAGTGGTTATTTATAATTTTTAAAATTTTAAAGAGGTGTGTTTGTAAATTTAGATTTTTGGGGTTGCTTGTAACTTTTAAAATTTTAGGTTTTTAGGTTCTTTGTATTTTTTTAATTTAAATGGTCTATTTGCAAATTATTTTTTTTAGGCGGCTATTTACAATTTCAGATTTTTCATTATGTTATTTGTCATTTGTTATTTTTATGTGTTTTTGTAATTCTCATATTTTTCAAGTGTTTGTTTCAAATTTTTCGATTTTTGGGTAGTCATTTGTAATTTTAGAGTTTTCCAATGGTGTTTGTAGTTTTCATTTTTTTCTAGGAGTTCTTTGTAATTTATAAATTTTTAGGGTCATGTATAATTTTAGAATTTTAGGGTCTTTTGCAATATTTACATATTTAAAGGTTTTGTTTTTAATTTCAGATTTTCTAGGGGCTATATATAATTTTTAAATTTGCAAGGGTTTATTTGTAATATCCTAATTTGTTCGGAGTTTTCTATAATTTTAGTAATTCAAAGGAAATTGTTTGTATCCTTCAAATTTTTCTAATGTATTGTTTGTGATTTTAGATTTTTAGGAAGCTATTTATAATTTTTATATTTTTAAATAATTATTTATTATTTTATGGGTTAACTTGCAAATACAAATGATTTGAGGGGTATATAATGGTCTTGAGGGTTAATTTTGTTAAAAAAAATAATATAAGACAACCCCATTTATGGAGGTTAAGTGCAAAAAACATTTAAACATTTTGGGGTTTTCGTGAGTTTCAAATTTTTAGGGTTTAGTGCTAAATCCGCAAAGATATGAACGGTTTATTGAATTCACTCTTTAAAAAATTAAGAAGGGCTCTATGACAATTTTTAAAAATTTTTAATTATAAATTGTTATGACTATTAGAATTAACAAAGATTTGATTATTAGAGTTTTCTAATTTTTATGGGTAAAATTTTCTAATTATGAACATGAATAGTTTTAATTTGATAAGAATTCTTCGGAAGATGGAATTAGTTGTACACATGTCATTTTCTAATAAGATAGAGTTTATTAGAAATTTAACACTTGACACGTTTTTGCACACATGGCATTTTATGGTGCATCTAGGGATAATTTACTAATTTCTCTTTACTATATAAAAGAGGATATATATATGAGGCCACTGGCTATGAGCTGATTGCCCATTTTGCAAAATGGGCTGTCAGCTCTATGACATGTGAGCCCCCACATCGATGTGACTAGTAGGGGGCTCACATGCCATGGAGAAATGGCCATTCATGTGATACCAAGATCCCTCTTGTTAAAGTATAGTTGTCTATTCATCTTGAGAACATAAGAAATGGCCATTCATGGCTTTATTTTCCTTCCACAGGCAATAACTTAAATCCAAATTAGTTTTTGTATGTAAAATTTGTAAATTCGATTAAACATTGTTCCTTGTTGAAATTAATGGGATCATTCTATTTGCACTATTATATATTGTATGAATTCTGTTTAATGGGGAGAGAAGGTGATGATCGCCACAATGCGCATATGGTTTATTATGTCTACGCGCGGCAGCGGAGATTAGAGAAAGAGAAGATTTGAAGGAGACATAGATTAGTTGATTCTTATTTTGTATGTGGAACTTTGACCAAACTGGCCCTCCATCATTAATAGATGACAACTCATCTTTGATGAGATCTTAATCAATAAAGTCCATCCAACGGTTAAAAAGTTGGATGGACAAAAGCTTCTATCCACTCAAGTGGATAGTAGCTCAACTATATATATATATATATATATATATATATATATTTATTTATTTCCGTGCAAAAATTAAGGAAATATTCTCCAATAGAATATGAATCTAAGAACCCTCTCTCATCTCTTGGTTCATGGGTACAAAGGTTGCCTTAATAAATGTATGCTTATGAGTTATGACTATGTTCAGGCATTTTATTAAGTCATAAGCTGCAAGAAACTGTTTCTGGATTGCTTCATGGTAGCACGTCAAGGGCAATAGTTAGGGAAACACAAGATAGTCAGGCTAACGTAAGCAACAAGTATAATATCAAGAGAAGTAAGATTTTTCTAAATGGGATGCTAATAATGATGGGCATTTCAAGATGGAATTGAATAAATAAAAAAACATCAATGAAATGCAAGAAATTATCTACATTGGAAATGATTTGAAGTATAGTAACATACTGATTCAATTCCATTAAGGAGTTGGCGGCACATCCCCTGGCGCCTGTACATGTTTCTTGTCCCAATAAATGGCATTTCTGCCAGCCTGGCACCATGTATTCTGTATGAAACAAGACAAAAATGGTGAAAGGCAATTAATGGAATGGCAGATCTAATGGTTTAACCAGACTGCAAAATGAAATGGGAACATTACAGAATTCTAACTGAAATTCTTATTAGATTGAGTATATGCAATCAACACAGAAGTAGAATTGGATTCAAAATCCTTCTCTTGTTTAGAAGCATTGCACTACCCCCCCCCCCCCAAACCCCAATCCCAACCCCCCTCCTCCACACCACCAAAAAAAACTCTTTATTAGCGCTCTGCCCCCTAAAATCATGAGAAAATATGGTGTTATACGAATGCTATCCCAATAAAATGGAAATGAATAGCTGATTTGTGCTGTATTTCACTTTCAAAAGCATTAATAAATTGTCAGAGTTCCAGGACGAGCCACCGAATTCTTGTTTTGAGTAAAACATAACTTGTAAGTCTTCATTGTTTGCATCAAAAAAGAGCCCAAGATACTCACCTGATAGATGCAACAGAAATAATTTCATCCTCTCGCTCCAGAACAAAAGTATAAAAGCCAGTGTAACTTAGGCGATTGATATTTGATCTACAAAAGCAAACAGAGTTTTAGGAACACAGAAACTGATAAAAATTAAAATTGTAAATAAAATATAACATAAAATATTCACATGGTAACTAAGAGGGGAGCTGCAAAGAACTTTATGACCAGTAAACATGCTAGTGCCTAATGACCTGCAAATATTGTGAAGGGAAACATACAAGTTGACCTATGGAAAACATGTCTATAATGGGTGACATAAACTGTTTAATTTAAATATACCATAAAGTTACTGGTGCCACACATTTTATGACCAAGAGCACAAATCCTGACAAATGAAGCTGAACCTTTAGAAACTATCTAGTCATATAGTTCTAAAAAGAATGGAAACAGCATTCTGTTAGGAACCTGAAAGTTATACAGCAACTCTTTCCTATTCAAGGCTCTTTTATGAATATATACATAGCAGCTGACAATGGGAAAAAAATGATCGCATCAACAAACTAATTCCAAAACTTAAATCCAAACATTAAAGATCTTCAGAAATGACCAAGTTCAGACCAATTCAGCCTTGTGTTAAAACACATTAGCTCAGGCATATACAAGTTAATTCCAAATTCATTTAACACATCAGAACTTTAGAAGAGAGTGAGAATTCTCAATAGTCAGACCAAGATATTAACCCAGCAGCAACATGTTTACCTCAGGAAGATCTTAGCTTGGAGTTTGAAGCATAAAAAGAAGCTTGATCACCTGTCTTAAAGTTTCTATTGATTTCATCCCAGGCAAAGATTTCTCCATGCATGTATGCAAAGCAATAACCGGGATCCAAGGACTTGTCTGCATTAAGTCTATTATATAGCCTTGAAATCTACTCTTCAAGGTCGACATTTAGTCCAAAACATGGTAAAGAAGTGGTCAGGCCAATCACAACCAAACGGAACCCAAGATATGGGGAAATCACGTAGCTCTAGTCGTAGAGTAGAAAGATATTGTTACTGTCGTGAAATAAGTCCATTTCTCAATAAAAGGATATTCAAGCTATTAGACAAGATATGTCAACATAGAGATGCAGTAAAATATGAGGACAAAGAAGACGATGAAGAAGACACTCTACTAAGTACACAGTGGGAGAAGAAATTTATGTGAAGAGGGAGAGAGAGAGAGAGGAGTCGGAAGACAAAAATTGTCCAGTTGCCTAAAAAATTTGCTGGTTACCGCTTTAGGTAAGGAAAATATAGTTTGGAAGACAGAGCCTAGAGTTTGTGCTGATAACATACCTTCATATCTTTTTTTCCTTGAAAATAAAAGGAAGATTTAATATAAAATAAGAAAATTTAAATGAAGAAACTAAGGCTGCATTTGGAAATTCCTAAAATATTGGGCCAGGACTGGTTTTTCTTTAGCCAGACCTAGTCCTTTGGGGGATTGTTCCAAAAAAAGTTGGTTCAAGGGTCAGAATCAAACTTTGGTTGCATCCACTAAAACTGATTTTGTGAAGTTGCCAAACACGGTCTATGAATAGGAGAGGAGGGAATTAAAGGGAGCTAACTCCTTCAGTAGGATGTCAACTTTATCCTTTTTAGATTTTTGTAGCATTATCCCGTTCTACCCAGTAGGTGGCGGCAGGATGTACATTGCACAGTATGAATAGGAAAACAGTAAAATCAAATAAAGAAATTAAAAACAAAATTTTACAGGATAAAATGAGTTTTTGAAGAAAAAGGGACAAAAGATAAGAACTAGTTCCTTCAAATTATAAGATGTAACTCTATCTCTTCAAGCAAAATAGAACGCAAACAGCCAGAAAGATCACAGAGGAAAATAAAAGGAAGATTTTAGAATAGAAAATGAGTTTAAGGGGATAAAGGTAAGAACTAATCCTGCAAACTATACAGATGTAACCTTGTCTCTTCAAGCAATAAGACTCCACCCTACTACACCTTCCGTCTAGTATAGAGAGTCTAATGCAAGGAATTCTCATGATTGCATCCAGGAAACCGGTTTAGAGGGGTGAAACTGTGAAAGAATAAAAGGGATGGATGAAATTTTTTGAAAATTGAAAGAGACTATATAGTTCTTATCTATGCCCTTGTAAAAAATCCATGACATGTATAAGAAATCCTATTGGGTACTTACAGGCTCCAAGAAGTATGCAAAGATTGCTTTTTACTGTCCATGTTCCTGTCTCCTCACTTTTCGCAGAAATTTTTTCATTGCTAATTCTTAGGTACAAATAATCTAGTGCTATGTTACTCTATTTCGTCAAAATAATCTACATAGCAGAAAGGACTGTAAGGACGTCAAATAAGCACAATGTAACTGATGCTATACATGTGATCCTCAATGAATATTCTGATGTCAGGCATTGCTTTAAAGATAAAATTTAGTAGTAACTGTCATAATGATCGCATGGTAAGTGAGGAAAATAGGTATTCAAACATATTCTCAAGCAAGTTAATAAAAGTCCTAAGCTAGCCTAGGTCTAGAAAAATTACCACAATCAAAACGAACACCAGAACACACTTAAATGATCTTGCAATCTCAAATATAGAAGTAAAAAAATTTGAAACCAAATAAAATGCAAAATCAATAAGTGACAGTTGGCATAAGGATAATAAGGATTTCTTAAGCTGCTTTTACCAACAAATACATTATTTCACAGAAGCAACCAAAGATAACATCGATGCTTACCCACAGTTATAGACAACATTATGGACCAGATTGATGCCACTCCTCTGGTCTATGATAGGACGAAAACACTCGTCCATAACCGCAAAAGCGACAACAATCTTAGAGTTGCATTCTGTTTTCTGAGGCAGATTGCATGGATGTCTGGATGAATTGTCACCGAAACGACGGATGAGGCGCCATGATAAACCCGCTTCCAAGTCATTCTTTTTTCCAAGAAGCTTATGCAGTTGCCAGAAGACCTGAGATGAGAAAAAGAAAGTAATGAGAAGTGTATTGAAAATTTGAAAACGAACTGCCAGTTTTTACGTAGTTAGATTAGAATTAGAATCATAAGTTTTATTATTACAAATTTCATATTCTGTCCGAATGAAGTTAACAATTTCGAGATCTGGACCACTATGAATTTTTTCAGCAGAGTGTTACACTGAATACATTTGATACATGCCAATGAAAGCACTGACAAGAAATGAAGCATCAGTACAAAATTTGCTCATAGGTTTCAATACAATTGTTTAAACTAGATGCAGCCAAATAAAAGAAGAACACTGACAAGACATCGAACGGAGCAATCCAAATATGCAAACATGTTAAATAGAACAATGATGACTTTTAGGAATATATTATTGACTCACCATTCCTCATCCAAATTAGACAAAACAACCTGCTTGACATAGAAAATCCTGCTTCGACTAACATAAAAAATAACTAACAAGCTTGCTAAGTTGTATTCCCTGTCATTAAATAATATTCACAGATAAATATCATTATTTTGTATCAATCAGTATGTTTATACAACGTTCATGTTGCAATCAGAATGCAAGCCACTGTTAAAACTATTTGCAAAACCAACATCAATGCTCCTGAATGAAAAAGTAGGATGTAATATTTGTTTGAAAAGGAGAACTGTAACCTTAAACCTAGTTTACTGGAAAAGAAATGGACTTCAAATGAACCAACCACCCAATAAGATTATCTACTTGGTGCTATGCATGAAATTTCCAAACTACAGTTAGATAATCCTGAACAAGGACCCACAGATCCATGGCCTGCATTAAAAGAAATTAAAAGAAACAACGTAAAGTGACCATGTCAAATATATTTATAGCATTTGAATAAACCGCAAGGCACAAAAGCAGAAAAAAGAGAGTAAAATGCCATTAAAAACCGATAATTGTAAGCATTACCTTTCTGCAAGTCTTCCCGCAAAATGAAGGGTCTGAATCATTTGAACGAACAGAAAGAGAATCTTCTTCGGGGATACACTCACGGTGATCTACAAAATTTTACAAACAGCAGAATATAACCATGATCTGATAAGGTGCCAGGCGGATATAGTGAATAAAGAAAACGAAGGACGATCTTCAGAATTTAATCACCAGGACATACATTTTCTCTCACACTGAGAACACGTCAGCAACATATAAGCATCTGAACCACCTTCTTTTGAAACAGCACCAGAAACTAACCCACAATATCGACATGTACAGTTAGCACAGTGCCAAACACCAGGAGGAAGCATCTGGAGAAAAGAGGATACAAAGGATGTTGATGTCAATTGCATAATAGGAAGCCCAACTGGAAGATACATGAGGCAAGCCAAAAAAGAAGAATATGCAGAAACAAATTGGCTTTAAAGAAATAGCAGGAAAGGAAAGTAAACAATTGTTATTGATGTCCCCTCCTTCCATCCCCCCCCCCACCCCCACCCAAACCCCCACCCCAAGCCCCAAAATAAGAATTTATAAAAATAGGAAATAGGAAAGAATAGGGTTGCTTGGTTCGTTGCAACTGTAATTGCATGCAAGTAGTACATTAAAGGATGTTTGCAAATGTTTGTTTTCCTGCAATAACTCCAGTCACAACAATTGCAATGGCAAAGGAGGTTTAGTCGCAGATGACAACTTGCGCATATTTGCCCTAGATCATCCTTGAGACCATTTTGAGCTATATTAGATGGTTTAAATTGCAGATTTAATTTTAACCAACTCCCAACCTAACTCCAAAAAAACGGATCCAATCAACAGCCCAAATCATTTTTTCTTCCTACCCCTAAACTACAACCCCCAACCAAACAAAAAAAGCCCCAATTGATCTCTCTATCTCTGTAGTCCCCAAAAATGACAAACCCCCGTGCCCAGAAAGCAGCCGTCATGCCATTTTTTTCACTCTTATGGTCATAAAGTTGTTCTTTTTTCCTTATTTGGCGTAGATGTGATGAACCTTGGGTTGCTCTTCAATGGATACCTACAATGAAAAAAGAAGACTAATGAAGGTTGCAATTGAGGAGGATGAATTTTTTATAGGTTATAAAGATTAATGTAGACTGCACTCTTCCTGTTTTATTATTATTATTATTTTTGACAAGTACCTTGTTTTTACAAAAGCAATCAATACTTTTTATAAATTGGATAGGAAATAATATTTTGTTACAATTGAGTACAAGTTACAAATGGAAACAAGCACATTTTAACTGCAACCTTAGTCGCAAGTTGTAAAATTTTAAAATTGAACCAAACAAACACAAATACAGCTAAATGCAACAACAATTATGCACTTGCATCGCAAATACATGATGATGAACCAAATGCATCCTAAGGTACCGTCAATTCTCACCCATCTACCCTCCCATTCTGTGCCCCTTCTGACGCTTAGATACAGGTCAAAGAAAAATAACCGATCATTTCCCAAGCAAACACTCGTCATAATAATGGGCTTTTCATATGATAGAATAACACATACCTGAAGACCCAAGCAGCTAAGATGGAAAGTAGAAGGACAACCATCACAGCAGATCAAGTCACCACCATCTCCACAGATACCACAAGTATCATCATTTGGGTCATCACCTTCAATGTCTACTTTGTGAAAACCCTGCCGCTCAGATTTTTGCTGCTTCTCCCATGCATTCAGTAGGCACTGCAAAAGGGAAATTCCTGACCCGTCCATAAGAATATTTTCATATGGCTGATGCAGTCTGCTACCAGCATGAATCTCAAATTTGAAGATAGGGATAATTTTACTACAGCAGCCACAACGAATACCATCTCTTGTTATAGCTCCCTCCAGTAAAGCTCGTGTTTTTTTCTTGTTCATGTACTTCACCTTTTCATCTACATGCACAATGCCCAAATCTACCATCCATGACAGAATGGTCCTTTTCCAAATGTATGGCACATAGCCATCATCGTCATCGATATCCATGCCCTGATTAGATCCACGAACCAACAGCGCACACCCTCTCTTCTTGTTTCTAACACTTGGGTGAGGTTTATTTCGCACTTTACCCCCGCTTTTGGAGCTTGTTCTTCTGACATTTCCCTCACCTTTTTTCCTTACTCCTAACTTCTTGGCCTTTTTAATTTCTTTCTTACTTCTTCTCTTGTTTACCATATTCTTAGTCAGCATTTGCAAAAGCTCTGCTGATACGGTTGCGAATGTTGGATTCCTTCCCTCATGGCCTTGATTACCTTGAGAAGAATTCTTGTTAAAGCTCTTCACATAAACATTGTAAGCTTTTGTAATTGACCAAAGCCCTCCTCCTCCAGTTGGGGGCATATACACATTATCTTTGTAGTTTTTACCTCTTCTGGGTTTCAGTTCAATCGTCCAACCAGCATCTAAAAGGATACCCTTTATCTGATCCCGGATTCTTTGTCTCACAGTGCTTTGACCTTCACTTGCTTTACCTTTTGCATACAGCTTGATCTTAGCAGAAGCTGCTGATTTTGCCTTTCCGTGTTTTGCACTCTCAACCGAAGAAACTTTTCTCGGGTTCAACTGATCTTTTTTAACTGACTTAGCGGTGGAAATTGGTTTCTTGCTTTTTCTTTCTTCTTTTTCTTCCCTCCGTATTTGGCCTCCTTCGATCCCACCAACCTTCTTGTTACTCGGCAAAACCCTTAAAACACCACCATTCTGTTGGGAAACATCAACATCATCTCTTCTGGTGCTGTCCGAAAAACTGTTGTTAGCTTTCAGTTTCCTTAGTGTCCTAGCAGTCGATCGCTCAATCCACTTACAATTCTCAGTTTCTGCCCCAGTTTTCTTTTCCGAGTCCTCCTGCATTCTTTCCTCATTGGGCTCGGAACGCTTGTCTCCGGACCTGAGAAATTTCCTTTTAATATTTCCCTCACAACTTTCCATGCCCTCTTCTTGCTTGTGTTTCACATGCCCCAATCGAAATTTCTTCGAACTGGTCTTATCATCAACTTCTTCTCTACTTCTCTTTCTCACTGGACCTGATTTCTTTACAGAGTCAGCTCCCTCCCTTTCCTTTGTTACTTTCGGCTTCAAAATCTTCTTCGGATTTAGCTTTGTCTGCTGCTCACTACTCAACTGATCGTTCTTAGCCTTTTTCCTGCGGGAAGAATTATCCCTTTTGCGATCAGCTGCAGAAAGAGCTAACAACTTCTTACTGCTATCAGCTTCTTCTCTTTCCTTTACAAATTTTGACCTCAATGCCCTCTTTTCCATCACTTTTATCTCTTCCTTTCTACTTGACTGTTTCATTCTAGTCTTTTTTCTGCTTTCAAATTTTGAGTTTGAAAGCTTCTGAATCAACATTCATCTCCTACCTCACAATTTAAGCAGCGTTTACAGATCTTCTTCTTAAAAATCGAACCTTTTTCATTCTGAGAGGCTCCAGAAACGCAAATCGCCCGATGTTGCTTATTTCCTTGACAATTGAAGCATCCAAAACCTTAGACCGATGCGAGCGCGAACTTGATCAGCTTTCCATCGACATTTGTGTTCAAAACACGAAGAATGTGCTGAAAATCCTCGTTCTCGATCAGAGACTGTAGCAAACAAGGGAAGTTAGATCCATTGATTTTTGAAACGAACGAAATGTAGAAGGAGGCCGAAGAGATTCTTACCATGGATGCTAGGGTTTGATGATCTCTGTGAGAAGAAGAAAGTGAGAAATCATGACAAATTGAGAGTGAAAAACCCTTTCTTTTTTGCTGCTCACAGAGAAAAGCCCTAGGAATGAGAAAATACTATATATTTTATAGAAGGTAGCTGACGATACAGCTTCAATAATTAACTTGGACCTGGGCCTTGGCCCAATAGCCGTTTTAAGCACTACGATTTGCATTAGGTTGATTACATACGATGATTTTTTATATGCTTTCCATATTTAAAATACTCTAATTAATTTTTTGCTAAATATCCACACACAAAAAATCTAAAGTAACACCGATTTGTGGTGTTGATCTAGACTATTATTAATAGTATCCAACGTGCGGATACTATCAACCCAATTTTAAAATACAAAATGCGAAATTGAAAATCCAAAGTAGTAGATGTGATCCACTATATGTGAACTACTTAGAAATAAAATTCAAAAGGATTTTGATGTGTTTTGGATAATGTATCAAACGGTGAAAAATTAAGCAACTTTATGAAAATTGTGAAATATTGATTTCGATGACATACAATACATGTTTTTTTTTAATTACTGATATAGATCATCTACCTCATAAATTCAATCCCTCGGATGTCATCTAATAAAATCTCATGGGATTCTCTAGGCATGTCATCTACTAAGGAAAAGGACTTCCGCTAGTTCCTAGCAAAATTTGCTACAAAATTAGAAGCATCATCGCTCTATAGATGTGCGATACTTTAGTTGAGTGTATATAATTCAGCATGGCGCACATCCTTAATCAAAATCATGGCGGTGTTGAGCTCGACATATCCGGCAGTTGCCTGATTAATAACATTAAAGTTTCTCTCCACCCACAACTTTCTTTCATGTAATATTTTATAAATCTCACCAAGCCCCTTCCATAATCCTTTCAGCTCTGTAATAGTGACAGGAGATGTACTGAGGTATATGTCTTTTCCTATTATCAAATTTCCACGATAGTCTCTGACAACAAAGGCTACAGCTGTCTCATCCGATTGGACATCAACTAATCCATCAAAGTTTAATTTGTACCATCCCCTCGTCTGGGAGCTCTCATTTAAAAATATTAGGGTTACTATGAATAGGTTGTTTAGACATCAGTCTCCTTCTACAATGGTTTATCCCTCCATGTTAAATTATCTTCTTTATAAACCCGGGGAATCGGAATAGTGATTACCTTGCAAATAAATTCTGAGCCAAGCCAAGACACCTTCCCAACATAGGAATGTTCTATGATCCATCGTCCTTAATAAACTCCATAAGTTTGGTATTTGCGAAAACATTCTCGGAATTGATGAATGTCAGCGAAGCACTGATCGGTATATAATCGAGCCATGGATTTTCAAGCATTCTAATATCCTTTGGAATTTTGCATTCTAATTACCCCTTTGGAATTATGTTTCTAGATAGTTCATGTGTACTAGATCATATCCACCAATTTGAATTTTTAATCTCGGACTTCAAATTTTAAAATTGGGTTGATAATATCTGAAAGTTTAATACTATTATTAGTAGCCTTAGCTCCACTCCTAATTTTTCTTTGTTATTTTAAGTTACCAAATTTGTGTTATATGATTAGAAGTTGTTTGTTTGGACCTAAGAGGTAAAAATTTTGGAAGTTCACTTCAAAATTAAATCAAACTTCAACTAATTGAATATTATGTTGGCGAATCATTACTTTTTCACATGAAAAAAGGACATGCATCTTTTTCCAGGGAAAACTCTGCAAAAACTTCCAGTTTCTCGTCCAAGAGGAACAAATATCTGAGAATGTACAAATAAGGGTCGCTCGGCGTCTTTTGAAATATCTTCCACGCAAATAAATACAATGCTCTATTAGAGATAATACAAACTTCTAAGACATCTGCTAATACTTTTGTGGATCAATAATGAACACTTCAAAGAATTTGTAGCACAATGCATTGATCAGCCATTGGCCATGATATTCCGGTAGGTAAGCTGTCAATTGGCAATTTAATTTCTTAACACAAACCCCAACATTTTCTCAAACGCAACCAAGAAAACAAATACAAATTACCAAAGATGAGAAGGATCAGTGTCAAAATGTACATTTTTTCTTTCTTTTACTTCTGAGGTATCACAAAATTGCTAACTTTTAACAAAAAAGTTAGTATACTGTTAGTCAAAATATAATAGACAAAAAAATCTCATTGAACTGTAGCCAGCTGAAGATCTACTCAGTCAGATTACTGTTAGCTGTATCTGTATGATTCATCTGTATGAAAAAGAAGGTATCCAAAAGAAACTCGAGCAAAATGCTGTAAGCTACCGTTCTAAGAGAAAAGGCAAACTTCTACAAAAGACTGCATTTTACTCATCTCAACTCTAGATATTGCTAGTGTTGCCTGTTTATATATGTCATGCGTTCTGAGTGAAGTTCAATCCCGTCTAAAAAAGATCCTCAAAAGCTATCTTCCAAAGTAATATATCCTGTAGAAAAATTCAGCGTATCATCAGCCTGTATGAACTTGAACAAAAGAAACATAATATCAGTGAGTCAGAAGCAAGAGTAACTCGATGAACACATACTTCAAAAATCAATTTCTGATAAATGTGAAAAGGCAATAAAGAAAACACAATGTAGACTATTAAACAAGAAACAGAAATTCTGTAACACCTGGATATGGGGCAGTAAATACATAAGCTAATTATGAATAGCTCTGGGATATCAGTCCTGCTACCCAGAGAAAGTTCTAGACTTAAGTCACATGAACTTTTGATTCCCCCTGACAATCAAGTCAATACTAGCCAATTTGAGCCATTCTGATTCTGTTCGGTTCAGTATAGTTTGATGGAAACCCAAGGTCAATTCAGTTTCCCTCAAATTTGTTTCAGCTTAGATTTCGGGAAAAGTGAGTAAAACCAACCAATTGAGTGCTCATCCCATTCGTACAATATTGAATATATGTGTTTAGAAACCTAATTATGAATTTCCAATAAAGAATGCAACTCAGTAGGAACAAGAGCTACTTTTGCAACTTAAACAAAGGCATGTCAGAGATGAGTTAAAGAAGATTTTCAGATTTGAGCTTGTGCTATAATGTACTCACCTTAGCAAGTCAATGAGAAGATCCCATGAGAAGCAAAGCATGCAGAAGCTGGGCTACCAGAGTGAGCAGGGATCACGCCAGCTAAAAGATCTTCAGTAAGAGTAGTATCACACCCTTAGCTCAATACAAACATCAGCAGCAACTTCTTCATTTCCTGTAAGTTATCTTCCATAACTATGTTCATGGTCCAGGAGAAGTTCCACTATGCAAATAGATGGATCAACATCGCCACTATCATCCTCAGCAGAATACACTTTAGAAGACTTGGTTATAGAAACATGACTATGTGGAACTGTAACACTTTCTGCATTTATAAGTGGAACCGTAACACTTTCTGCAAATGCAAAACTGGAGTCGCCATGAACCACATAATCCTTTGATAAAATATGTTGTCCACATTTATAAGTATCAGGTGGCATCTCAAAACTCTTGATTCCACAAGATGAGGTGTTAGATTCAGAATTAAACCCATAGCTCCATTAAACATTACCGAGATATGATGATGCTTAGAATTTTCACCTGAAGAATAGGATCTTTTTTCAGTGCAACCTACATTAGGGCATTGACATTTGTGTCATAAATGTCAGTGGCTGCACCCTCACCAGCTACATAAAGATCTACTGTAGCGAATGATGCAGGATTTTTGCCTTCCATAGAACCCACATGTCTCGTAATAGTACCACAATCATGGTGGTTTAAATTATCACTGGAAGGCTCCATCCTTAGGTTGATGAATCAGGACTTAGTTCCTCATTCATGATTGGCATCCACAGTATGCTCACTTGCTGCAAGGAAGCAACTATCTATCACAAATTATGAGATAGACTTACTGACTCAGAGCACAGTGCAGATCAGTAGCATCAGAACTGCAATCCTGGGAGAAAAAACTAGAAATTGTAGGCTAGAAGCATCACAATCTTGCAGGCAGAACAATAAATACCTAGAGAATTGCAGTGCACCACACAATCATATTGCAGGAACTATCATCATCTGCAAGCAGGTTACATTTGATCTTTTCTCCTGTAGCCTCTAAATGTGTATATCCACCTTGAGTAGCATGTATTATACTATTACTGAAAGAGCATCTACAGAAAAAAGTCTTGACAAAATGATGATCCATCTCCTGCCTCGTATTTGGGATGGCAATCACCTCATCAATACCATGAAGATCAGACCTAGCAGAAGAAACAGAAGATTCATTTGCTGGCCCAAGCAATTGCGGATCCTTGATATAATTAGAATGTTTCGCCTGAGTATCCTCAAAACCATAATGATCTGATCAATAGCAGAAGCAGTATTACTTGTTTCCTGATTAGCATAAATAGTACCTTTACAAGGCATTTCAATCTTAGCTCACTAGAGTTTAAGTGAAATGTGTGTTGGATAAGATCATATTTAATCCAACCCGTGGCAACAAGAAAGGTCCATATCAGTGGCACTCGCAGAAGACTCAAACTGACAAGTTTGTGCTTGAGATTTTAGGAGTAGCTTCAGTGTTTTCAGTCGTCTGGAGAACAAGTTCTTCAGTGTTTTCAGTTGTCTGGAGAACAAGTTCTGCACCTTCTTCCTCGTGTTTAAGAAGGAGAACCTCCTCACCAGAATTACAAGATTTAGGCTGATCAGGAGAGAACACGGAATGTTTATTTGCCACTTTTGCACATCTGTCAGATACACATTCACCCGGTTCACCTGAAAAACAGCAGTACAACAATGAAATAAAGGTCATGCTATTTTCTTTCTGTGTATGCGTATGTTATTTAATTTCCTGTATTGAAAGTGGTTTAAGATTGGGTGTATTTTGTCATACCTTCATCAGAAGTTGCATGTTCTTCAATGGACCCCTTTTTCACTATTGGTTTATACAGTAGACCAGTACCAGGGAAAACCAACATGTTTATGGAGCTAACTTCCTTTCTGTGTGAATGGTCAAGAGGTTTAAAGCCGAAAACATTCGTCCAGGTTTCCGTCAATTCAGCTATAGCAGGTATTATCAATTTTTCAACATTAAGAGAATAGAGAGCCTGTAATTAGGAAACAAAAGGTTAAATTCTTGAAAGAAGGAAAAAGGGCAACTACAAGAACGATAATTAATCAATTAAACATAATAAACCACTACATTTATTGCTTACAAGGCTGAAATCCCTCACTTTCCCCACTCTATAATATGACAGACAAATAATGATCAGAATAGGAAGAACATTATTGAAACTATATTAAAAATAAAAGCATATCATAATAGCTTGGCTGCCAAAAACAAACATATGAAAGCATAAGGTATCACATTGGAATGCTAACAAGTTCAGTTATCCAATATAATGTAGAAAGTAAGCTCTACGATCTTTTATTTACAACCATGAGTCGCTTAGATTGTGGTTAACGTTATGTTTAATTGCCATCATTTTGGCAAAAACAATTAGAGCACGTGTTTTTAGCCGAAGCTCACATGCAATGCCTATACAATTATGAATTAATTTTATTAATATTACAGTTTTAACAGCAACAAATTCATTAATTACTTAATTAAAATAACTTCAAATGTACTGCCGATTTCTATTTAAGTCTCTAAGAAAAAGGTGCGAGTCAAAAGGTCTGCAGTAGATCATATATGGATCCTTATTTTTTTATTTATTACTTTCCGAATCAGCTATCCACAAAAATTTTGAACGCACCCCAATTCCATCCTTGATGTTACTAGACACCATATCCCATGAAAAAGGGATTAATGTTGGTCCAACTCCATAGTAATAAGGCCCCAAAAAACAATTCTGGCAGCTTCTTATATCCAGAAATTATTTACTTTTATATTTTTTTTCCAAAGTATCAAGACTGACCACTTTGCACCTCCCATATCTCTACTTAGCGGTTGGGGGCCATACAAACATACATAGAGACAGAGGGAGAGCAGGAGCAGCAGTGCAATCTTAGTCAATATTTCTCACAACTGCAAAGAATGTCGATGCAGTAACTCATTATGCGTCTGAAGTGCTCCAAAGAACAGAATAGTCTTAATTTGTGGCCATCAACAGATTATCACAGGCACATCAGCTGCTCATTTTTCTTTGACTTTCCAAGAGAACAACTCAGCATATGACCACGTTAGTTCGCAGATTTGCTTGTTCTGAAACTGGAAGACGAAGTGATAATCTGCACGTACTTTCAATGTTATGAAACATGTCCAAATGGTCCCTTTGTGCCCATTAACAGTTAGCAAGTTGAAAGTATTGCTCAATCTTTATCTCCAAATACCTGTGCATGATTAACGCTTTATAAAGAAACCTTTTTTTCTTAATGTAGGACACATAACCAAGCCAGACACTAAAGTTATCTTTGGATTTAAATTTTTAACTGCTAGTGTCGTGCGATGAGGATTATCCATAAGTATGTCAAAAAAAAAAAAAAGGATGATGTTCATATAAAAGTGGATACATGAATGCTTTGTACCATGCAATTCAGGAAACTCATAGTAACTACACTTTGATGGAAGATATTACATCTCCATCTTAGTTGCATAAAGAAAGATGAAATCCCAGTTATAAAATTTGTCTTACAAGAATATTACAAGACAGCATTGAAAGGACACATATCCAGTAAGTATAAGCTCCATAAAGAAAGAAATACGGGAACCAGAAAAATGATGTTAGCCAGAAAAAGGGATCACAGACTTCCTCAAACAAGACAACAGTTTACTCCTAAATTATGACAAGAATTTCAATGCAAGGAATCTAGGGATGCAAAAGGATACGGATATATCAGACATGTCCATATCCGTACGATAGGATATGAATACGGATATTGAAAATCTATATCAAGTAGGATATGGATACATATATGAATATATTTATTAAATTTTTGGTAGGATATGAATAGGGATATAGATATGGATATAAGTATAGTATTCTAATTAGTATCTGAAAATCTGAATATATGCATCTTTAGACGCAAGGTTATCGATAGCGGATAGCGTCGCATAGCGGTGAGGCATCGCTAAGGCTATTTGGGGCTATTGCGGCAAAATAACGGTAAAAAGCGCAAAGTCAAATAGCGGTCTAATTTAGATATGTATAAATATTAAAAAAATTAAAGAAAAATCTTGAAAATCTAAAAGTGCATATTTGATGATTTAAAGAGATCCTAAATATGAAATAGACATGTAACCGTCACATAATACCGAAGACGACTGGAGGAGGAGTCAAAGAGTCGCCGTCTTTGAGAAGATGAGCTGAGCGGTGAGAGGACTACAATAGGAGGAGCTCACAGCGAGAGGAGGTGAGAGGAAGTGCTGAGGGAGGTCCCGGAAGCTATGGGAGGTGGCGGGAGTACGCCGGAAATCGCGGGAGGCGGTGGGATGCAGTGGTTACGGGTCAGGTTTAATTTAAAAAAATAAACCTCAAATTGCTTTTAAATAGCGGTTAAGAAATCGCGGGAGGCGGTGGGATGCAGTGGTTGTAGGACGAGTTTAATTTTAAAAAAATAAACCTCAAACCGCTTTTAAATAGCGGTCAAAAAATAGATTTTGCTCGCAATCGCCCACTATTCACCGCTATGGCGCGCTATTGGCCGCTTTTACGAGCAGAAAGTGCATATTCCGCAATGTCACCGATAGCGGGCAATAGCGTCGCAAGAAGGGACTGCTAACGCTATTCGCGCCGCTATTGCGGGGCTATTTACCGCTATTTACAACAGTGTTTAGACGGTTGAAATTATTTTGACCTTAGCTTAGTGGATCTGAGACTAAACTTGATAATCCAGAGATCTAATCCTACCTTTGTGGATATGTCAAACACATTGGTGGACTATGAGTCTGTGACTTGAAATTTTTTCTAATTTAAACAGCTCTTGTACCACATGACCTACATATTTTGCAGTATAATGTGTTTCCTCGTATCTATTTTAAATCCATAGATGTTACGCAATTCATATCCATATCAATTTTGGCGGATATGAATTCTGGCTTTTCCTTACAAAAGCATAATCATATTTGTATCCATATACGTGATTAGTAAGCACATAGGATAAGGTAAGCACAGTATCTGATCCATATCCGAACCGTTTACATATCCCAATATCAGCAATAAACAAAAGGATGAAACTCTAAAACAAAATGTATATGAGGAAATGGGGAAGGCAAACCAAAGCAATGTGAATTTCTTATCTGACAAGGCAGCAGCTCCTTTCCTAAACCTTTGACGAGAATTTAAATATGGCAACACCACTACTGAACCTATGGTCACATCCACTCTCTGATAAACTTAACAGGTTGTAACATAATTTGAACTGAATCAACCCCTTAAATTGTATTATTATTATTATATATGCAAAAGAGAAACAAAAGGAGGAACTGATCTTAGCCATCAGTACATGGAAGAGTACTTTTCAACCTCAAAATAAATATCTAATTGAATAATATAAATGGGGGAAAACACTGAGATTAAGCAGCTAGCTGCCTGCAGATTTTGTAATTTTATCAAAGTATTTCCTAGCAAAACTTAAGGAAAATTTCTCCAATAGAATAGAATAAAAGAATCTCTCTCATCCATTGGTTCATTGGCAAAATGTTGCCTTAATATCAGACTATTTGTGACTTTGTTCAGGCATTTTATTAAGTCATAAACTTCAAGAGACCCATTTCAGGATTGCTTTGTGGTAGTACATCAAAGGCAAGAGTCAGAAAAACACAAGACAGTCAGGCAAACAATGCAAGTAATCAGCATAATATCAAGAGAATAAAAATTTCCTAACTGGGATGTTGCTTATGATGGACTCTTCAAGATAGTCAAATAAATAAAATAAAATAAAATAAACATGAATCAAATGAGAGAAAATATCTGCATGAAGGAACTCTCTCCCTCTTCTTGAGAGGCATAATGAAAAGGACTAAAACTAAGATGGCATACTGATTCAATTCCGTTAAGGAGTTGGCGGCACATCCCTTGACGCCTGTACATATTTCTTGTCCCAATAAATGGCATTTCTGCAAGCCTTGTACCATGTATTCTGCATGATCAAAGACAAAAAGAGATGAAACTCAGTTAATGGAATGGAAGAACTGATCACTTCACCAGAATAGAACTGAGATAGGAACACTGTAAAGTTCGAACTGATAACTCCTTATTAGATAGAGTATACACAACAAAAGTAGAACTAGATTTGGATTTAAAATCCTCTTCCGTAGACGCATTTAATAGGCCACAATAACAGAAGTTAAAAAAATTCATCTACAAGGAAGCATACTCAGACATCCTTCCTGATCATCAACAAATCCCCACAAAATAAATCATTTTTTTCTTCCTTTAATTTCTATGAGTGTCATCCCAGATTCCCAAAACAATGGAAGTGAGAAACTTATTTGTGCGAACTTCACTTTCAAAAGCATACATTGAATGCTACATAAGTATATAGTTTTCAATGGAAGTGAACAAGCTATCACAATTCTTAATTCAGTGCAAGATAACTTAAGTTTTCATTGTTTGCAAGAAACAACTTCCACACTAACGAGCCCAAGATGCACACCTGACAGATGCAACAGCAATAATTTCATCCCCTTTCTCCAGAACAAAAGTATAAAAGCCTGTGTAACTTAGGCGATCAATATTTGATCTACAAAAGAAAAAAGAAATCTTAGGAGTATAGCAACTGATAAGATTTAAATCATAATGAAAACATATTCATGATAGACATAGCAAGTTATAAATGTTCAACTAAGAATAGAGACACAAAGAACTTTATGACTAGTAAACACGCTTGCACCTAAGGACCTGCAAATACTGTGAAAGAAGCAAATAAACTGACCTATGAAAAACATGTCTATAATGGATGGCATGAACCATTTTTAAAGTTACTGGCGCCACACATTTTCAGACTAAAGCACCAATGAAGCTTCATAGTTTAGAAACTATATAATCATAGCTTTGAAAAGAACAAAAATAATGGAAACAATTCTGATTACGAATCTGAAAGCCATTCGAGTAACTATTTCCTATTCAAGGCTCTCATATGTACAAGCATAGAAGATGACCAATGAAAACTATCACAGGAAACAAATGCTCTCAAAATCGACAAACGAATTGAAAACCTACAACCAAATATCAAAGCTCTTCGGAATTGACCAAGTTGTGCTAAAATGCATTAGCTCAAGCATACAAAAGTTAATTCCATTTCATATACAAGTTAATTCAAATTCATTTAATGTATCAGAGTTTTAGAAGAGAACAAGTACAAGACCCGTCTCAATGATTACACCAAAAGATTAACAAAGGCCCTGTAGCAACACATTTGGGCCACAGATAACTTCATCTCATCACCATCAAGGATATCTTGACTAAGAATCAGATTCTTGATAATAAAAATAATTCCAAACTTTTGCTTCAGCAAAGTCATTGGGCTTAGTGTTTGAAGCCTCTAAAGAAGACTCTTTCACTTATACCTTAAATTCTATTATTTTCATCTACAGGACAAGACTACAAGTAACGTTCTCCTAGTCTTACATCTATGTGAAGCAATAACCAAGCCCCAAAGACTCAGACCGTGTTAAGCCTGTTATATAGCCTCAAGCACTACTCTTCAGGCATGGCATTCAGTCCAAAATATGCTGGAGAACTGGTCAGCCCAATCACAACAATCACAACCATAGGGCACACAAGATATTGGGAAATCACATAGTTCTAGTCGTATGAGTAGGGCAGAAGATGTCACATTGTTACAACAATCATGAAAAAGGTCTATCTCTTAAAAGCATGTTCCACCTATTAGACAATATATGTCAACATGAAGATACAGCAGAATAAGGAGGAGGAGGAAGGAGAAGAAGAATAAGGAGATACTCTAATAAGGACCCAATAGGAAAATAAATTATATGTCAAGAAAAATAGGATTAGGAAGATGGAAATCCTCTCGTTGCTTAAAAGAATTTGCGGGAGGCGGCAGGAAGGGGCTGGAGGCGGCGATGTTGGGAGGAGATAGAAGAGATTGATGGAGGCAGCGACTTTAGGGTTTTTTTTCTATCGACAGAGAGGAGAAAGAAACGGGGTTGGATTTGCGGTTTAATAAAATTCGGGCAGAGTTTGGTACGGGTTGGGTTTAATCGACCCAAACTCCACTTTAACCACTTTTAGTTAGCGATAAAAAGCGGATTTTTGCCGCTATTTCTCGTTTTCAATCTTTTTTGCGAGTGAAAAGCGCTCACGAGCGCTATTGTTCACTGCTAAGGCCCTACTCCTCATGGCGGCCTCCGCTAACGCAAATAGCACCGCTATAGCAGTGCTATTTGGCGCTATTTAAAACAGTGGTCTAGAGTTTAAATCGTGTTAACACATTAACATATTTTTAACTTTAGAAGGGGAAAATATAATAATAAGAAAGTTATAGATGCAGAAACTATATGTGTGTGTGTGTGTGTATACATATGTATATGTAGATATACATACATCTACATATATATGTATACATCTACATCTACATCTCATCTCCATCTCCATCTCCATATGCATATGCATATATATGAAACTGAATGACATTTAGGAGAGGGAATTAAGGGAGCAAACTCCTACATGTCAACATTATGCTTTTCAGACTACTCCAGCATTATGCATGTCTATCAAGTAAATGTCGGGATATACTTTTTACATTATGAACAAAATGAAAACAGTAAGAAAGATCAGATGAAGAAAATAAAAGAAAGATTTTAAAAGGTGGAAAATGAGATTTTGAAGGAAAGGAGATAAAAGGCAACAGCTAGGTCGTTAAAACTATAAGTTAAAACCTAGGCACCCAAGCATATTGCACCTTTTGTCTCAATTATAAAGAGTCTACCGCAACGAGTTCTCATAGTTGCCTCCAGAAACCAGGTTAAAGGGGTGAAAGAGTAAAAGGGATGTGTCGATGAAAGGTTTTGGAAATGGAAAGAGATCTCTATCATTATTTACTGGCTCCAAAAAGGTATGCAAAGATTATTTTTCACTGAACATGTTCCCCTTTCTCTCTCTCTCTCCCCATTCTTTTCGTAGAAAGTTTTTTGTTGCTATTTCTTAGGAACAAATGTTCTGAACCACAGTTATTCAGCTTAAGTAAAGATAATCCAAATAGCAGGAAAAAAAACAAAGTCATCACTATGACAACTAGCAGTATATTTATGGGTTAATTTCACGAAAGGGTTAATTTCACGAAAACCCCGTGACCTTTGGGGATGTTGCATATAACCCCTTGAACTTTGTTTATCTCACATAATCCCCCAATCTTTGGGGTGTCCCACAAGACCACTCCCCCAACCCCCCCAACCCCCATATGTAATTTGCAAATAACTAAAATATGTTTGAGAGAAAAATACTCCAAACTGTGTCACTTGTCATTTACAGGCAGCACCCCTCCCCTAAATTTTGGAATTCCTCTCAAGAAAATTTAACTTATTTGCAAATTACAGGTAGGGGACCAGTGAGAAAAATTTGAAGTTCAGGAGAGGTTTTGCGAGCCACCCCAAAGATCGGGGGATTATGTGAGATAAACAAAGTTCAGGGGGTTATATGCAACATCCCCCAAAATTCAGGGGGTTTTCGTGAAATTAACCTATAAATATACTACTAGTTGTCATGGTGATGACTTGGTACAGGAAATAAAATAAAAGGTATTAAAACTTACTCAGAGGCAGTCAATAAAAGAATCAAAACCAGCCTAAAAACAAGTAACCCCAGTCCAAAGGATCGCCCAAAAAAAACTTATGTGATCTTGCAACATCAAATATAAAAGTAAAATTTTAATTTAAAAAAAAAAGCTAAACCAAGGCTCTGCAAAATGAATATGTGACAGTGGGCAAAAGCATACTCAGGATTTTATTATCAACAAGCACATTCTTTTCCAGAAACCACCAAAGATAATATTGAAGCTTACCCACAGTTATAGACAACAT
This sequence comes from Asparagus setaceus, assembly GCA_012295165.1. Taxonomy (NCBI): domain Eukaryota; kingdom Viridiplantae; phylum Streptophyta; class Magnoliopsida; order Asparagales; family Asparagaceae; genus Asparagus; species Asparagus setaceus. The sequence goes on from CM022706.1 coordinate 30,069,212, forward strand.
TATGGATTAGATTGATTCCACTTCTGTGGTCTATGATAGGACGAAAACACTCGTCCATAACCGCAAAAGCAACAGCAATCTTAGAGTTGCACTCAGCCTTCTGAGGCAGATTGCATGAACGTTCAGGTGAATCCTCACCACATCGACGGATGAGGCGCCACGATAACCCTGCCTCCAAGTCATTCTTTGTTCCAAGAAGCTTCTGCAGTTGCCAAAATACCTGTGAAGACAAAAAGAAATTAGGGAGGATTCTAGGGAAATTTTGAAAATTAACAGCCTTTTTTTGTAGTTGGCAGAAGAACCAGAACTTCTATGGTTACATACTTCACATTTCTGCCCAAAAGAAATTAACAGCTTCCATATCTGAACCTCTTTGAGTTTCCAGTATACACAGTGTTGCTCTAAATCGCATGATACATGTGAATAAGAGGTCTGACAAGAAATGGAGCAATCAATTTTTAGTGCAAAATTTGCTCGCATTTCAATACAGGTGTTTCAATTAGATGCAGAAAGGCAGAACACTGAAAAAACATCGAGCAAAGAAAAACCAAAAATGCAAATAAGATAGACCGAATAATTATATTTTTTTAGGAATATATATTCAGTCACAGCATTCCTCACCCAAAATAGACAAAAAGAAGTTCTCATGCTTGGCAAAGAAAATCTCGCTTTTTATCAACAAAAATAATTTACCTACTAGCTAAGTTGTATTCATTGTTATTAATAATTTACATTGATGTCGTTATTTTGTGTCAATTAGTTATCACTATAAAAACTGTAGCTCCTTGCTAAGTTCTAGAGAAGAGCTAAAAATTTAATCATCAGGACCATGGACAAAGTGACAAACAAATACTTAATTAAGTCCTGTTCTCATTCTATTTCTTTGAGCGTCATTACCAATCAACGAAATAGATAAATTCTATGTGTATTACAAAGTTCATGTTGTAATCAGAATTGAGGTCTCTCAAAACTGTTAAAACTATTTGCAAGAGCACTATATATGGTCTTAAATGAAAGAAAAGTAGAGCATACATTTGTTTGAAAAGGAAATATAATCTCAAATCCAGCATTGAAAAGAAAGGAACTTCAAATGAACTAAGCAACCAATAGGATTATACATTTGGTGTGCTATGTATGAAAGACTACAAGGCCAATAAAGTTTCAGACTACAATCTGAAGACCGAGCGAGAACCCACAAACTGATGGCCTGTGCAGCTGTGCTAAAAGATAATTAAACATATCTAACACGGCCATTTCAAGGATATATTTTATATGTTTGCATTGCAAGACTGTATAACTGAAATTCCATTAAAACTGAAAACTGTAGGTGTTACCTTTCTGCAACTCTTCCCGCAAAACAAAGTCTCTGAATCATTTGAGCAAACAGAAATGGCATCTGCTTCAGGAATACACTCACAGTGATCTACAAAATTTTAGATACCAAAAAGTATAAACCATGCAAGACATAAGGGGTCAAGCAGAAATAATGAACAAAGAAAAGAGAGGATGGTCTTGAGAATTTTGTGGCAATGGACATACATTTTTTCTCACACTGAGAACATGCGAGCAACATAGAAGTTTTTGAAACGCTTTCTTCTGGAACAGCGTCAGAAACCAAGCCACAATATCGACATGAACAGTTTGTGCAGTGCCAATCACCAGGAGGAAGCATCTGCAGATAGCAGATGTAAATGATGTTGATTGTGTAAATGATGTTGATTGTGACAATTACACCAAAGGAAGTCCCACTGGAAGGTGCATGAGTAAGCAGCAAAAGAATATGCAGAGGCCAAAGGCTCTACAGGAAAAGCAGAAAGCGGAATGTAAAAAATGCTGTTGAAGCCCCCACAGCCCACGTCACCACCCCAATCCCCTTCCCAGAAAAAGGAAAAGGAAACACAAGTATTGTTAATTCTCACCCTTCTACCCTCCCAGTCTCCACCCATTCTCACCCTTAGACAGAAATCAACTAAAATGATTAAGCAAATTAATACTGCATAATACTTCATGCTGTTGCAAACAATTTTTATAATAGAAATGCTTTCAGCATGATTGAGTAACACATACAGCATTTCAGCATGATTGAGTAACACATACCTGAAGGCCCAAGCAATTAAGATGGAATGTAGAAGGACAACCATCACAGCAAATCAAGTCACCCCCATCTCCACAGATACCACAAGTGTCATCATTTGGGTCATCACCTTCAATGTCCACCTTGTAGAAATTCTGCAGCTCAGATTCTTGCTGCTTTTCCCAAGCATTCAGCTGACACTGCAAAAGGGAAATCCCTGTCCCCTCCATAAGTATATATTCATATGGCTGAAGCAGTTTGCTACCCGCATGAATCTCAAATTTTGATATGGGGACGATTTTACTACAGCATCCACAGCGAATACCATCTCTTGTGATAGATCCCTCCAGTAAAGCTCGTGTCTTTTTCTTGTTCATGTACTTCACCTTTTCATCTACATGTACAATGCCCAAATCTACCATCCATGATAGAATGGTCCTTTTCCAAATGTAGGGCACATAGTCGTCGTCATCGATATCTGTACCTTGATTAGATCCTCGAACCAACAAAGCACACCCTCTCTTCTTTCGCACTTTACCTCCATCAACATTGTTTTTGGAACTTTTTATTCTGAGATTTCCCTTCCCTTTTCTCCTTGCTACTAATTTCTCGCCCATTTCAATTTCTTCCCTACTTCTTCTCTTGTTTACCACATTCCTCGTCAGCATTTGCAAAAGCTCGGCTGGTACAGTTGCAAATGTAGAACCTTCATGGCCTTGGTCACCTTGAGTAGATTTCTTGCTGCAGCTCTTCACATACATGTCATAAGCTTTTGTAATTGACCAAAACCCTGCTCCTCCAGTTGGAGGAACATACACAGCATCTTCATAGCATCTACCTTTTCTAGGTCTCAAATCAATTGTCCAACCAGCATCTAGAAGGATTCCCTTTATCTGATCCCTGATTCTCTGTTTCACAGTACCTCGGCGTTCATTTGCTTCGTCTTTTGTACTCATCTTGATCATGACAGAAGCATTCCCCGAATTCAACTGACCTTTAACTGACTTAGTGGTGGAAACTGGTTTCTCGCTTTTTCTTTCTTTGGAGAGCAAATAATGATTTAATGTGCTCTTCCTCTCTTCTTTTGCTTCCCTCCGTATATGACCTCCTTCAATCCCACCCACCTTCTTGTTACTAGGCAAAACCCTCAAAACACCGCCTTTGCCGTGCGGTCCCAGACCCTTTTGCTGGGAAACATCAACATCATCTATTCTGGTATCACCCGAAGAATTGTTAGCTTTCAGTTTCCTTAGTGTCCTTGCAGTTGAACGCTCAATCCACCTACAATTCTCAGTTTCTGGCTCAAATTTCTTCTCCAATTCCTCTTGCATTCTTTTCTCATTGGCCAAAGCTCTCTGTCTGTTATCAGAAGCTACTGGATTTTTCCTTTTAATATTTTCGTCACCAGTTTCCATTTCTACTCTGTGTTTCACATCACCTGATCGGAATTTCTTTGAACTGATTTTGTCATCAAGTGTTTCTCTACTTCTCTTTCTTTCTGAACTTGATTCTGAAGATTTCTTTCTTACAGAGTCAGCTCCTTCCCTTTCTTTATGAACTTCCAACTTCAAAATCTTCTTCTGTTCTAGCCTTTTCTCCTTCTCACTGGTCAAGTGATCACCGTTACTTTTTTTCCTGCTACGAGCTTCTTCTCTTTCCTTTATAAATTTTGACCTAAAACCTTCATTTCCTCCACTTTTATCTCTTCCTGCTCATTGACTGGTTTATACTGCTCTTCTTCCTGGTAACAGAACCGCTTCCATTCTGATCAGCCCGGTGAAAAGCGAAAAGTTTCTTTTTACTGCCCGCTTCTTCTCTTTCCTTGACAACTTTTGACTTTGTATGTTTCTCTGAATCAATATTCCTCTCCTGTTAAGCTATTTGGCGGTTTATACTGCTCTTCTTCTTAACCCTAGAACACTTCCCATTCTGAGAAGCTGCAGAAACATCTGTGACCTTCTTAACTTCATCAGCATCTTCCCACTTGACAACTTCTGATCTCAAAATCGTCTCAGGCTCCACCTGTATGTCTTCTTTGCTAGTTACTTGATCAATAGTGCAGCTTTCCTTGATGGGTGAAGCATTACCATCAGTCTCACTGGATAATAGCTCAATGCTGCTTGTTTCCTTGATTGCTGAAGCATTCTCGACCTTCTCACCAACATCTTCTTCCATTTTCTCAAAAACATCCGAACTCGAACCCTCTTTTAAAACTGCCTTTATCTCCTCATTGGTAGACACATTCACATTGCGTTCTTCCCTTTCTTCACTCTTTGGTTCCAGCTTTGCTTCCTCATTGTTAGCAAACCCATCAATGCTGCTCTTTTCCTCAATTACCAAACTGCCCCCATTCTCATGAATGCCAGAACCCACCAACCCTTCTTCAGCTTGCTTCCCAACTTCCAAGCCCAAATCACTCTTCGTTGCCTCCTTAACCTCATCCACATTATCAGCTTCCAAAGTTTTGATCCGAGGAGAAACAACAAACTTATCATCATCAGAATCCGAATCGTAAAGTATCAGCCTCCTCTTCTTCTTCTCCTTCGACTCCAAAACCCTACGCTTGCTCAACGATCTCGAAGCTTCCCTCTTGTTCTCAAGATCCCTCTTTCTCTCCACCGAAGTCATCTCAAACGCTCAGCCCCTAATCTACTTTCCCTCCTTCAACTCAACTCGTCTCCAATCGAACAAAATAACATCTAACCCTAGATCCTACACCAAAATCGCGGCAAAATCAAATTTTGAGGAATTGGGCGGAATCCGCTTACCTTAGAAAAAGGATCTTCAGAATCGAGAGCGCCGATCGATCGAAGACGGAGAATCGAAGAAATTTTAGGGTTTTTTTGTCTTCTTTTGGTGATTGAGATCGGAGAGGATGAATAGGGGAGAGTTTCTTCTTATTTGGGATTTGGGTTTTTGGAAGCCGCTTTTAAACATTTTCTTGCCTTTTTTATTGTTTTATTTTAATTTTCCCCCCTTTCACGTGAAAGTATTTTCCCTTCTGCCGCTCGTGGTTTCCCTCCAATCTCATCGGTCTTGTTTGGGTCAGCGTGATTTGATATTGGAACTGGAATTTTTTTTTTTTATAATGTTTGTTGGCTTTTGTGAGTGCATCGTGGTCGGCCCTTTTGCTTTGAGATTTGAAATCGCTTTATGGTGAAGTAGTTGATCTTAGGCGCTGTTTGGTTGGCCAATTTTATAGATTAGGATTAGGATTTAGTTCTGAGAGGGATAGAATCGTAAGTAATGAAATCTAAATAAATATTAATATAGTGTTTGGATCACTAAAGTTTTATAGATTTGGTTATCTATAAAGTGGATGTTGGAGGGGTATTTTCTGGATTCTGAAATCGGAGAGAATGGCTCGGATTTAGGTCAAAAAGTGGACGATGTGAATTAAAAAACCCACTTCTCCTCATTTCCTCTCTCTTTCGGATTCCGCCGCTCTTGAAACCCTAGATTCATGGCCAATCCTCCATCTCTCCGGCGAAATCTCTCATCTCTCCCTCTAAAACCCTCCTCTCTCCCGCTAAGAACCCTAGACTGCTCTCTTTACGGTTCAAAACCGAAAGCTAGGGCTCGGACGGGGAGGATTTGGCTTCGATTTTGATTTTGGGTTTCGGATTTCATCTTCTATTTACGGTTTGAAACCGAAATCTAGGGCTCGGACGGGGAGGATTTGGCTTCGATTTTGATTTTGGGTTTCGGATTTCATCTTCTATTTACGTTCAAACCGAAAGCTAGGTATATTTCTAAACTCGATTTTTTTTGATGAATGCTATTTCTAAACTCGAATTGAGACTTCATTTTTGTTTTTGCTTGAAAATTTTTGAATTCACAATGGGATATTTTGATATAATTTACTTGTTTGAACTGAGAGGAGAAACTGAAATTTCGATTCTTTGATGACTAATTTCAAACTATGATGAGAATATGCTTGTTTTTGGGTGTGTATGATTAATTTGAAAATATGATGAGAGAAGAGGGGAAAGTGAAATTTCGGGTCTTGTTTTTTGGGTGTGTATGATTAACTTGAAAATATGATGAGAATATGCTTTGATGACTAATTTGCAAATATGATGAGAGCGGAAAGTGATATAATTTACTTGTTTGTGTATGTGTGTTTCTGTATGATGTGAAAACATGCACGTCTGACACAACTTAACATGTTTTTGGGTTATGATGTAGATGGATAACATAGTTGAAGAACAATTAACGACGATGAGTGCTAATGCTTGTGTTGCTTCTGTGGTGACGATAATAACTTGTATGATGAGAATGCGTGCTAGGCGCAAGAGAATTTCTAGTTGTACGAGGGAAGAAAAGATCAAAAAGTTTTATTGTAGAGAGGCACACTTCAAGCGTGTATTGGAAGGCTATAGTGATAGTTGTCGGTCTTATATTAGAATGAGACCAAGGGCCTTTTTTAAACTTGCAGAAATAATGAAAGCAAATGGTTTATTAAAGGATACGAGACATGTTCAAGTAGAAGAACAACCCGCTATGTTCCTAAGTATATTGGGTCACAAAACTAAAAATAGAATAGTAAGGACTGAGTTTATCAGATCAGGAGAAAGAGTTAGTAGGTATTTCAATAAAGTCCTACAAGTAATGAATGGGTTACGTGATCGCTACCTGAAGCAAGCTCATAATGAAGTTCCCGCAGAGATTGCAAACAATCCCGACTATTTTCCCTATTTTAAGGTAAAAATAATTTTTACGTCTTTATATTTGATATAACTAAAAAATATACTATTGAATATTTTACTAAAGTATTATTTTTTATAGGATTGCATTGGTATGATAGATGGCACACACGTTGACGCAGTGTTACCCAGTAACCTAGTTGCATATTTTAGAGGGCACAAAGGTGTCACACAGAACATCTTAGCTGCTTACTGTAGAGTCGAAAAAGTTTTGTTTGATTGACTTTGAAAAGAAATTACAATCACACTCTCTCGATTACAGAGGAAGAGAAGATAGATTCGACTTCTCTTTTAAGGTGGGTTCTCGGTGGCGAGAGGATGCTTCACTCAATGCTCACGTTGAGATTGCTTCCCGTTGACGATCAGAACAGAGTTGCAGATGATCTTGAGATTGCTGATGAAGAGCTCGATCTCTCTTGTGCGCAAGTGTTGATCTCAAAAATTCCAAAAGCCCCTTTTCCATAGCTGCTCACGGCTATTTATAGGGTTTTTTTAGCATGTAACTATCATGCTAGAATTGTGGAAACGTGGGTTAATGGACGTGGGCATAACTGATGCCCACTACTTAGCCCACGTAGCTGTTGTGGCTTTCGTGGCCTTTGTGTTCGCTACAGTAAAAGCGCCCAGCCGCTACAGTGAACGAGGGGCGCTACAAGAAGCGAGCCAGCATCGCGAGGTCGCACAAGCAACGCTGCCGCTAAAGACGTGGAATTGCTACAAGAACGCTGGGCCGCCGCAGAACGCTGGTGGCGAGCCCGACGTTGACGCCGCGGGCGAGCCTCGTCAAACTTTGATCTTTGCGGCGAGCCTCGTCAAACTTTGATGTTGCGGACGAGCCTCGTCAAACTTTGATCTTTGTGGCGAGCCTCGTCAAACCATCGTTGTGGGCGAGCCTCGTCAAACCACTCGTCATATGATCGTTGAGCTTCGCTTCACGCGCGAACCTCGTGTTGAGATCGAACTCCGGCTCCGCGTGCAAACCTCGTCAAACTTTGATCTTTGTGGCGAGCCTCGTCAAACTTTGATCTTTGTGGCGAGCCTCGTCAAACTTTGATCTTTGTGGCGAGCCTCGTCAAACTTTGATCTTTGTGGCGAGCCTCGTCAAACTTTGATCTTTGTGGCGAGCCTCGTCAAACTTTGATCTTTGTGGCGAGCCTCGTCAAACTTTGATCTTTGTGGCGAGCCTCGTCAAACTTTGATCTTTGTGGCGAGCCTCGTCAAACTTTGATCTTTGTGGCGAGCCTCGTCAAACTTTGATCTTTGTGGCGAGCCTCGTCAAACTTTGATCTTTGTGGCGAGCCTCGTCAAACTTTGATCTTTGTGGCGAGCCTCGTCAAACTTTGATCTTTGTGGCGAGCCTCGTCAAACTTTGATCTTTGTGGCGAGCCTCGTCAAACTTTGATCTTTGTGGCGAGCCTCGTCAAACTTTGATCTTTGTGGCGAGCCTCGTCAAACTTTGATCTTTGTGGCGAGCCTCGTCAAACTTTGATCTTTGTGGCGAGCCTCGTCAAACTTTGATCTTTGTGGCGAGCCTCGTCAAACTTTGATCTTTGTGGCGAGCCTCGTCAAACTTTGATCTTTGTGGCGAGCCTCGTCAAACTTTGATCTTTGTGGCGAGCCTCGTCAAACTTTGATCTTTGTGGCGAGCCTCGTCAAACTTTGATCTTTGTGGCGAGCCTCGTCAAACTTTGATCTTTGTGGCGAGCCTCGTCAAACTTTGATCTTTGTGGCGAGCCTCGTCAAACTTTGATCTTTGTGGCGAGCCTCGTCAAACTTTGATCTTTGTGGCGAGCCTCGTCAAACTTTGATCTTTGTGGCGAGCCTCGTCAAACTTTGATCTTTGTGGCGAGCCTCGTCAAACTTTGATCTTTGTGGCGAGCCTCGTCAAACTTTGATCTTTGTGGCGAGCCTCGTCAAACTTTGATCTTTGTGGCGAGCCTCGTCAAACTTTGATCTTTGTGGCGAGCCTCGTCAAACTTTGATCTTTGTGGCGAGCCTCGTCAAACTTTGATCTTTGTGGCGAGCCTCGTCAAACTTTGATCTTTGTGGCGAGCCTCGTCAAACTTTGATCTTTGTGGCGAGCCTCGTCAAACTTTGATCTTTGTGGCGAGCCTCGTCAAACTTTGATCTTTGTGGCGAGCCTCGTCAAACTTTGATCTTTGTGGCGAGCCTCGTCAAACTTTGATCTTTGTGGCGAGCCTCGTCAAACTTTGATCTTTGTGGCGAGCCTCGTCAAACTTTGATCTTTGTGGCGAGCCTCGTCAAACTTTGATCTTTGTGGCGAGCCTCGTCAAACTTTGATCTTTGTGGCGAGCCTCGTCAAACTTTGATCTTTGTGGCGAGCCTCGTCAAACTTTGATCTTTGTGGCGAGCCTCGTCAAACTTTGATCTTTGTGGCGAGCCTCGTCAAACTTTGATCTTTGTGGCGAGCCTCGTCAAACTTTGATCTTTGTGGCGAGCCTCGTCAAACTTTGATCTTTGTGGCGAGCCTCGTCAAACTTTGATCTTTGTGGCGAGCCTCGTCAAACTTTGATCTTTGTGGCGAGCCTCGTCAAACTTTGATCTTTGTGGCGAGCCTCGTCAAACTTTGATCTTTGTGGCGAGCCTCGTCAAACTTTGATCTTTGTGGCGAGCCTCGTCAAACTTTGATCTTTGTGGCGAGCCTCGTCAAACTTTGATCTTTGTGGCGAGCCTCGTCAAACTTTGATCTTTGTGGCGAGCCTCGTCAAACTTTGATCTTTGTGGCGAGCCTCGTCAAACTTTGATCTTTGTGGCGAGCCTCGTCAAACTTTGATCTTTGTGGCGAGCCTCGTCAAACTTTGATCTTTGTGGCGAGCCTCGTCAAACTTTGATCTTTGTGGCGAGCCTCGTCAAACTTTGATCTTTGTGGCGAGCCTCGTCAAACTTTGATCTTTGTGGCGAGCCTCGTCAAACTTTGATCTTTGTGGCGAGCCTCGTCAAACTTTGATCTTTGTGGCGAGCCTCGTCAAACTTTGATCTTTGTGGCGAGCCTCGTCAAACTTTGATCTTTGTGGCGAGCCTCGTCAAACTTTGATCTTTGTGGCGAGCCTCGTCAAACTTTGATCTTTGTGGCGAGCCTCGTCAAACTTTGATCTTTGTGGCGAGCCTCGTCAAACTTTGATCTTTGTGGCGAGCCTCGTCAAACTTTGATCTTTGTGGCGAGCCTCGTCAAACTTTGATCTTTGTGGCGAGCCTCGTCAAACTTTGATCTTTGTGGCGAGCCTCGTCAAACTTTGATCTTTGTGGCGAGCCTCGTCAAACTTTGATCTTTGTGGCGAGCCTCGTCAAACTTTGATCTTTGTGGCGAGCCTCGTCAAACTTTGATCTTTGTGGCGAGCCTCGTCAAACTTTGATCTTTGTGGCGAGCCTCGTCAAACTTTGATCTTTGTGGCGAGCCTCGTCAAACTTTGATCTTTGTGGCGAGCCTCGTCAAACTTTGATCTTTGTGGCGAGCCTCGTCAAACTTTGATCTTTGTGGCGAGCCTCGTCAAACTTTGATCTTTGTGGCGAGCCTCGTCAAACTTTGATCTTTGTGGCGAGCCTCGTCAAACTTTGATCTTTGTGGCGAGCCTCGTCAAACTTTGATCTTTGTGGCGAGCCTCGTCAAACTTTGATCTTTGTGGCGAGCCTCGTCAAACTTTGATCTTTGTGGCGAGCCTCGTCAGAGACCCGGCCGCATGGTGAGAGTTTATGATGGTATTATTTCTTTCTTATTAAGTAGTTAGAATAATAACTTAATCCTTTTGAAAGTTAAGATAATAATTTAACATTGTATTTAATGTAGTAAATATTACCTATGTGATGCTGGATACACCACCATGCTCGGCTTCATATCCCCATATCGTGGTGTACGATATCATTTAAAAGAACACACTGGTAGGACACAAAAGAATAGTAAAGAGTTGTCCAACTTAAGGCATTCATCTTTAAGAACCAAAATCGAATGCACATTTGGAATATTGAAGAATCAGTTTAAAATTCTCTCGTCAAAGCCTAATTATCCATTTCCCACTCAAGTGGATATTGTTTTTAGCGTGTACCGTGTTGCACAATTTTATTGCATTAGAAGATCCGGATGATGATATTCTAAATGAGAATGTGGAAATTGATGAAGATAATGGGGAAGTGTCAAATGAAGACGATTCAAATCTAGTGGACTATACTCAAACTAGGACACAAAGAGAGGATCGAGATGCAAGGAATGAATGGAAAGAGCTGAGAGATCAAATTGCTTTGGCAATATGGGTTGACTATTAGCCAAGTATAATGGTGGTAACACAATGGAGAGTGATTTAAATTGATATGTTCTTTGTTTATTATTGGTTTTATTTGCTAGTATTGTCTATTGTATTGTATTTGAACTTTATGACTTTTATTGGTATTTCATTGGATGCTACTTATGTAATGTAACAAGCGATTTTAATGCCATAACTATTCCACTACTATGTTTTTGATTCATATTTTGATGATATCCCAATATTTTGTTTACAATGCATCTAGGTATGGACAAGAATGGTATAGATAAGCAAAACGCTCCATCTCAGTCAAATGCAATGCCAAGTCCTACGGCATGAACATGAGCTTTATGCCTTATCAACCGCAAATGCATGACCTCATGTTGTGCGACCATTCCCACAATTTGATGTTCATTATAGTGGAATGACCACGGCCAAATGTCATATATGAGCATGCTAAGCAGTCCACAAAATCATGTTTTACCCACTTATAGTTCTCAAAGTAGTGGGCCTCATCAATTTTCATCACCCATGAGTGATTCAAGTGAGAACGTAATTCTGGATATTGATGGTGATGAGCAAACTTCTCCTATAAAAAGGGGGGAAAATTAGCTCATAAGAAAAAGATGCAGACAACAAGGTTGAACTCAAGGGCGTGGCTAACAAGAAGTGGTTTCGAGCACGATGGCGAGCTAATCCCTTATCTTGCGAGTTAGCCTTAGATGGAATGAAGCGGATAAGAACTTTAAAGCGAAGCTTATAGAATGGCGACCATGAAAATAAACATGAAATTCGGGTGATTTCACTCATCTTCATGTGGTTAATCACACGAAATGCTTGAAAAATAAATTCGTGACATGAATGCTTGCCTTGATATTAGTGGGTGGGTGGGATGAGGAAAACAAAATGATTAGCTTTGCATGAGGAGACTTTGAAATCATGGACACATGTATATTTACTGTCAGCACCAATAACACAATTATCAATTTATATATTTGTTGCACATACTTGTATGTAAACTTCTAAGATTTATGGGTATTTGACTTTGCAGGATAAAACAAATTTTAGGTTCAAAGCATACATAAACAAGCCTCTTCCTCACTTTAAAAATTTACAAATCATCATGGGTGATGACCAAGTTAAGGGTGACTTTGTTAAAGCTGTGTTTGATGACATTGGCCCTAGTAGGTCCATACCTATTGACGATGATGATAATGTGATTCTAGAACATAGTGGCGAGCCACAATCTGAAGCTAACAATCGATCAGATCCCGCTACACAAAAATCAAAAAGTAAAGACAATTTCAAGTCATTTTCTAACAAAAAACCTAGGAAATCTAATCATGAAGATGAATTGATGTGTTCTTTTGTTGAGACAATGTCTCAGTCCATAAGAAATCAACACATGGTTCATTGGAGTGAGCAGTTGGCTTCAGCTTTGAAGGAACATGCCAATGAATATCTTTGATGATTTTCTTGACAAGGTTTTAGATTATTTATATGATGATGAGCGTGAGGCGAGGAGGTTTTATAAAACCAAGGAAGCTAGGAAGAGGTACATCCTCAAAGTGATCGATGAGCAAGGTTGGTTGTTAGCTAATTTAATTAGCTTTGATCACATTTGGTATGACATTTTGTTTGTGCACAAGGACACAATGTCACGCACCTTTTATTTTGGTATTTGCAAACTTTATATGTTGCAATGGTTGTTGTTATGTAAACAATCTATTAATACTCTATGCTTGGACTTATGATGGCATGTAATTGATGAATTAGTAATTTAAATTTGCTTTATGTAAACTGATCATTCGGTGCTAACGGTTGATGATAGATCCTTTTAATTTTGATGCAGGTTATTAAATTTGGGAATGACCAATGAGTTCATATTTTGGACTTTATAAAATGCAACGGTATGCATTTTTTTTGTTTCTATAGCTGCTGGTTAGAGCCTGTGTAGCTCTATGTTGCAATGGTTGGTTTTTTTGATGGCTTAGAGCTTGTGTAGCTCTATGTTTGGTTGTTTTTTCGGTGGCTTAGAGCTTGTGTAGCTCTCTGGGTCATTGGTTTTCTCAGTTCTGTTTTCTGCAGGTGATTGGAGCTTGTTTAGCTCCTGGTTTGGAAGGTTTTTTTCAGTTGATTAGAGCTTGTGTAGCTCTCTGTTCAGTTGGTTTTCGGTTACGTTTTTGCGAGATGATTGGAGCTTGTTTAGCTCCTGGTTTGGAAGGTTTTTTTCAGTTGATTAGAGCTTGTGTAGCTCTCTGTTCATTGGTTTTCTCGGTTCTGTTTTCTGCTGCTGATTGGAGCTTATTTAGCTCTATGTTTGGATGGTTTTTTCAGTTGTTTAGAGCTTGTGTAGCTCTCTGGTTCATTGGTTTTCTCGGTTCTGTTTTTTGCAGATGATTGGAGCTTGTTTAGCTCCTGGTTTGGATGGTTTTTTTCAGTTGCCTAGAGCTTGTGTAGCTCTCTGTTTGGTTGGTTTTTCGGTTGATTAGAGCTTGTGTGATTGGTTATTTCGTGATTGATATTTGACAATGATGATTGTCTTTTACGTAGAGAAGAGCAATCTAATTTATAGTTTTTATGTTCAGATATGACAATCTATGATGAGAATACAACCTACATTGAATCGACAATGTCTAGGTATGACAATCTGTGATGAGAATGCAACCTACATTGAATCGACAATGTATAGGTAAGGCAATCCATCATTAGAATGCAATCTAAAATAAAGCTATAAGTTATAGATGGGGCTTTCAACTTCGACAAACAAGACTTAATTCTGAGCCATTATAATATCAATAGTTTTTGCAAGTACAAGTACATGACATGCGGTTTACAATGATGAAAATAATACAAAATACCACTACTAAAATTGTCGAAATTTTCCAAGCTAGCAGTTGTTTTTCAACAAGCTTCAATTCTTGCTTCAGCCTCTTTGATTTCAAAAAATATTTATCTACGAACCTTTTTTCTTTGGCAAATTGATTTTCTTGGTTGCTTATTTCTCCTTCTTCATGCGCCCATTCAAAAAACTTGTATTCTTTATTTGGGTATTTAGCACACCCCCAATAATACCGCCCCTTATTTTTACCATACTTGCAAACTTTCATAGGTGTTTGGAGATTGCAATCGCACCAAACTTCAAAACTTTGAGGGCATTCTTTTGATTTCATGTTGCAATGGAGGAGATGAAACTTGCAAAACTTGAGGATTGATGATGCTACTTATGATGGATACATTGGCCATCAAACCATATTTATAAATGAGAAGCGCTTGGAACTAGCCGTTGGAGGCATTTTGGTTTTTGAAATTTGAACATGGGAAAAAACTAGCCGTTGGAGGCCTTGGAACAATTTTAGTTTTTGCCAAATTTAAAAAAACTAGCCGTTAGAGTGTTCTCATCCATTTATCCCAAAAGTTATTAATTCCAAACCAAACAAAAGAATAGGATTTGGAGGAGTTCTATAAAGTTGGAATCCATATTTTTATGTTGTGAAACAAATATAGAAAGGAGAAAAAAATGGGATTCCCAAAAATTCTATGACATCCAATAAATTTTTATAGATTAGGTTGGAATCCATAAAATAAATGGGATTCCTAATCCTATTCCTATTTTTTTTGAACCAAACACCCCCTTAGAATCCATAGTGAAAGAGAGATTTGGAGCACCAAATAATGTTAAGTGGTAATTTTACTTCTTTATGGTGAAGTAGTTGATCTTAGCATCCATAGTGGAAGAGAATTGAGATCATTAAATAATGTTAAGTGCTAATTTTACTTCTTGTAAAAATTATGAGGATCAAACCTTTTGGAAGAAGGATTATCTGTGAAACAGCGTTTGTTTAAAATGTTTGGTAATAAGAAAATGGGTTGTCATGCATCTTTGAAAGGTGCGGTGTGACAAAATACATGCAGTGAGAACACGGATGAGAGGGCGATGACTAGAATGTGCAGTGGTTATTGAGGTAGGAAATGAGAGGCATTCCATAGAAGACTCGGCGCAACTCTTCTCCAATTAGTGTTGATGTGATTAATATATGAGTATAGTCATATCGGATAAGATAAGAAAGAGTGATGAGTTTAAATAGGAGTTTGGGTCAATACTTAATAGCTATAGCTTTTGGGTTAAAATTGATTCCTATTTTCTGTTTAAGACCCATCAACTCTAGATTGGGCCCGATTTCTCCCCCAACAGTTCGTAAGCTCCATTGGCTCAATTGATTGAGTGCACTAACAAATAAGCTAGGGGCGTATCTTGGCTAAAGCTCAATTGACGCTCAAGATAAAGGATTGAAATTGAAAAGAACAAGCTGCCATGGTAAGAGATTTTCAAATATGGTCATGAATGACTCATAAATGATAGAGGTAAAAGTAGAACCATCCATCTCAAGCGAGGCGTTATTATTATCTTCTTTTTAAATTTCCTTGTGTATATAATATACTAGATTTTGGGAAGGGATTTGTATGATGGATTGAACATAGCAACTATTCAAACATACTAGAGGGGAACAGTCGCTCCCAGAGGGGAACAATCGCTCCCCGATACTTCTTGCCGAGCGATCTTTTCTCCACGGTAATGATGATAATGTAAGGGCATGTATTTATCGATTGTCGCATGCCCAGAGTACATTGGACATGCTAAGAATGTAAGCGCTACGTGGATGAGAGCTATTAGGCTTTTAGGTGGAGGTCTCTGGGTGTCCTTACTTGTGGACAATAATCAGAAAGAAATATTATCCATTAATCAATCAGATATTCTTTAGTCATCCTTTGGTACTAATTCAAAATTTGATTGTATAAATAAAATTGTTAACTATGTGATTTTTATGGCCTTTGGCTGACGAAATCGAACCAGGCTCCCCACGAGGAGCGACATGACTTTGTCATGTGACTTATCGGGTGCCGAGGGCCGAAAATTGCCTATAAGTCCCGAACACAACTTCGTGGCGATGGTGACAATCGACGAGCCATCCGACGACGTAACAACGAATCGTTGACGATATAATAGCAAGTGATCGCGACGCAAATGCATAAAGCGAATCGACAAAACGCATGAAGTGAGTCGGCAAAGCGTGCAAGTCAATGAAGCGACGAATCGCATGCGAGCGATGGGATAAACCCAATTTTGAAGCTCCAGATTAGCGAACGTCGAACCGGATCGGACTTCGAAGCGGCGAAAAATACCACTTAGGCTTCGGTGGCGAGCCACCTCTTAGTAGCTTCGGCCAAGCCACCATTTGGTGGCTCGGCCAACCGAGCCACCAAATGGTGGCTCGGTAACCGAGCCACCAAGAGGTGGCTAAGCGGGTTTTGAGCGACAGTTTACAGCTTTTGAGCCTATAAATAAGGGGAGGGGGTCTCATTTTTTGGGATCCAGATTTTTGACAAGAAGCTGAAGCTCTGCCGGATCAAGATCTGAAAAAAGGAGGGACTTTTGGAGGAAAGATCGAACTCTTGCACGAGATCGAGATTTTGGCGAACCGTCGGCACAAGCGAAGGAGTTCGAGAGATCTTAGATCGATCTACGTGATTCCTCGGATCAAACTTTGTTTTGATCGAGAAGAGTGGTGATCTCGCTTGGTCAATTTCATTCACCGGCGATTATTTCCTTCGTGAAATAATCCACTTGATCGTGTAGATCTAGATCTTACACGGATCATATCAGCGGCGATCCGCGGATTAACCCGACACGAGCAAAGATCCCGCAAGTAGAGTCCGATAAGCGGGGTCTGCGTTTATTTTAAAGAAAAATTATAATTTTTATTTTGATTTTCATTATGTCGAGTCTTATAAAAGAGCGAAACTTTTGAATTCATTTGTAAAAGCATAAAGGCGTAATGAGTTCAGCGATGAAGATCGAACCGACTTTTCATGAAACGACCACCCCTTAACTGCGATTTAAAAGAGAGAAGAATCTATAATACTTATAAAGAGAATACGGTGATTGACCTCAAACAATGGTCGATGTCATATTATCATGTCATTCTGTCGTCCCCTCGATTTTAGTTTAAGAGAGAAAATCATTTTGATTTTGTTGAGTCCATTGATCATGTTGAAAGACCAAAATGTCCTTGGCAGGGCCCACCCTTGTATTGGCTGATCTTGTTGAGAGATTTACATTTTTGACCGCTCATAAAAGCGTGCGGAGCTATATGAAGTCATGTTGCATTTCGATCGACATGACAACCTGGGACATACTTAATTGTTAAAACTTTCCATATATCATTTTCTGAAAAGGATATTCATGGAGGATGCACATAGGACACAGTAATATATAACCCAAAATTATAGTGCGTGCGCCTTATTTTGGCAAGCACTTTATTTTGGTATTGGTTCTTTTTTGTATACTATGAGTTTTGAAGTTAACCATGTCATTTTGTTGTGAGTTTTTTCCCCTTCTAAAGTTTCTGTTGATTAGTTATTGTAATATTGCTTAACTTGTATTTGCGCCCGAACTGTTAATTTTTTGTTTAAGATTGGTGTTGTTGAAAATTCTTTTATGACAGTAATCTCGTAATGAAGTCTTGCTTATCTCGTATTGTGGCCGAGTTGGTCGAGTTATCGTGGTGCTTACCTGTAATAAAGAAAAGGAAGAAATTAATCTTTTAATTTTTGGGAGTATAGAAAGCAAATGAATGACTCCAATGTGCATGATCTTATTGCGCTTTTCATAATTTTTAATTTGATCTAAATTTATTTTTCTTTTTTAATTACATACATGCCTTTTGAACAATGAACAAAATAAACCACGATCCATTATTTTCATTCCCTTTATTGAAATTCAAGGACAAGATTTGTCGAGTTTTTTTTATTCATTGACTTTTGATTCCATATAGTGTATCACTATTTAAATCTCATTACGTTGACAAATGATGGACATTTATCATCTTGAAATATTTGTAAAGCCCACTTCTTAAAATAATCTAAAACATATCATATTGCATGGTAAAACGAAGGCGAGAAAGAAAAAACATTTTACATGGTGAAGAATTTTAAAGTGTCGGTCCGTTAAAAATTAGGCCCTCCAATCACTTAAGTTGTTGTTAGGCCTTTCAAATCACAAGGGTTATTGCAATTTGCTCCCTCTCTCAGTGTCTTGTTTAATTTTGTAAATCACGATTAAGTAGTTCTTAAACAAAAAAGGTCTATCGCTAAAATGCACCTAATGATTGTTTTTACAAGAAGAAGACCATTAGGAAATATGAGAACTAGATTTGGTAGGTTTCTCACCATTGGAGAAGAAAGAGGATTTGGATTTGGGATTTTAATTTGTCAAGTTCAGGCTTAAACCCGTCATTAAGTGATTAAACACAACGGAGGTCTATAACTGGAACTATAGCAAAAAAAAAATTATATCTGAGGGAATATTCCTCTCAAATTCATCACGAGTTAACTAGAGCACTAGGATGCAAAATACTCTTTTCCAAGGGACCTATGGCCGATTCAATGACTTGAGAATGTAATATCCTTAAAACAAATCAAATTAGTATTTTTAATAGGGCTCTTTTCAATTTGTTATTAATACTCAATTGTTGTTGCAAGCTTGTAACTAGGGATGAGTGCCCACCACCGACAAAGAATCTAAAGGCAAAATCCTCACGTGGCCATCACACGACCCTCTCAAACACTTTTTTAACTCTCATGCGACAATGAGTTAATGATGCAACAATGTCAATTGTGAGTTTTGATTCACGTAATTAAGTTAATAAGACCGCTTTATGCTTGCTCGTCATTTATTCCTTTGCAACCTAATAAGCATTTAAAAAGGGGACACATCATCTAATGATTTCATGCTAGATTTTTTATTGGCAGCGACTATTAGCAAATATTCGGTATTAATCCCTTATTATTATGAAAAAAAATAACAGATCCAAAACTGCGTCCAACTAAAAATAATGGCTAAATTATCGGATTGGTATATTTAGTTGCCTCCGACGACATTAAGGTATAAAAACTGTTCACGTTTTGCTATTACGGCCTTACCAATTGCCGACAATGAGATTTGATGGCCTAATTAAGGATTTTTTTTTGGGATATATACCCTTTGAATCTCCCATATTTACACCCAAAATCACGATTAAAAAAAAAACGTCTCTCATCTTCTCACCCTCCTACTTCCTCTCCCTTTTCCACCATCTCCTCCCCTTCCTCTGCTCCCCTCTTCACCTTCCTAATTCGCTCCCTCTTTGAGGTTGAAGCTTGCCATAGGGGGGATTGACCTCTCTAGAACTAGAAATAATCTTTTAATGATAAAGTTTTTGTAAATTTTTATTTCCTGAAATTTAGCTTACTCATTATTAAATTGATAGTTGGTGTTACTTTCTGGAACTTCTATGAATCTTAATAAAACTGTGTTGTTGCAATCACCTCTTATTCCGGAAAATAAGTTTAATTTGCTTCAGTATATGACCTCTGCAATGCATGCCCGTTTGTAGTTGTGTGCTACTTGTATTGCGGTGATAAAAATCTGCATTTGTAATTGGGCACATTGTATTTTTTTGTTGATAAATCCCGACCTCATAGATCATCTGTTAGCTTGATCAAACATCTTGCATATTTAAGGATGCTTTGTTAGTTGTGATCCTATATTGTCTTTAGTGAAAGGGGGGGAGGCGGTTTCTTTTCAAAATTAAGATTTTTGGATAAATTTATAAATATGACAGATTTGAGGGTTATCACTCTATATAAAAAGAGCGGTTTCTTTTCAAAATTAAGATTTTTGGATAAATTTATAAATATGACAGATTTGAGGGTTATCACTCTATATAAAAAGAGCCTCCAACACGGTTTTGTTTGTGGCATCATACTCTGCGAATTGTGGTCAAAATATAAAATCATAGAAACTAGACTGTGCAGCAATCTAGCCCAATTGGTTGGGAGCCCACGTTCATTAACGCATGGTTTGGAGTTCGACCCCCGCCCTCAATGACCGAAACACGTTATTTCACTTTAATATCCCATAGTTCTTTGAACTCTGATACCCAAAAGCTACAATATTCCATATTACTCCTTCAAATCTACAATAATTCTATATAAATTTTTTCCTGACACTTTATTATGACAAATATTCTATTTTTTTAACTTTGACATACAAAAGTTTGCTTTTGACACGTTGATACCCCAAACTGGGGTTAGAGTATCAAAGCTAAAAATATGTAAACTTTAAGGTACCACTATAAAAAAATGCAAATCTTTGTGGCATCAAAGTTAAAATATTTATAATTTTGGGGGATATTAAAGTGTTAAAAAAACTTTGAGTTTTCAAAGATAAAAAGGTGGTTTTAAAGAATAAGATTCATCACGCAAGTTTGGCAGTATTGAGCAGAGGTAAAGGTATGAGATACCTTTACCTAGGTAGGAGGCAAAATTTATGCGAAAATCAGGCGGTACATGTGT
Source organism: Asparagus setaceus (assembly GCA_012295165.1). Classification (NCBI taxonomy): domain Eukaryota; kingdom Viridiplantae; phylum Streptophyta; class Magnoliopsida; order Asparagales; family Asparagaceae; genus Asparagus; species Asparagus setaceus. Next base: position 30,089,644 of record CM022706.1, read on the forward strand.
CACTATCCTATTGGCTGATGTTGATGTATATAATCATAGTCACTAACCTCGGGTGAGTTTAGCTTTTAAGAGAGCGGAGTCGCCTTCTCTCCTAATGCCCGATGTGGCTGGTTCGGTCAAGGGATGTGCCCAATGGGAGAAAGAGACACGTGGAAGGCGGAGTTGGGATCTCCGGTGGTTCCTCCGGCGGTCAAGTTAGTAGGGAATGAGATAGTCTAATCGGCGAGAATTCACTCAAAGAGATCACTTACCTTGTTATTTGTCCTCGTTGCTCTTTATATCTAGGGTTGGGGGTATTTCCGTCTTTCCATCAGTTGAGGAACCAGCGATGAGTCGTTTCCTCCGCGTGTGAGCAGTGATTGGTAGAGCATTTTATTTATGCGCTATGGGGTGGCCTACAGTGTCAAATTGCGGGTAGTTTGAGGGTTAGTGTGGTCTATTAGCCATTAATGGGATGGGATTGGGCGCTGTAGGCGCATGGGTCGAGGTGCCTTAAATCTTGTGAGAGATGGAGGAGTTAAAGAGTGTCGGCGCATTTAATCACGATCTTTGATGGGCTCGATGCCGTATAACCGTCGTTTGAGTGGAGGAAGCCACGCAGATAAAGTAGGTGGAAGTCGGTGGCCGACTCGCCGCCCCCGGACGCTTTTTCGAGGTAGTCAACTAGAATGGACGACCAGGGTCGCTTCTCGCGTCGTCCCTGAGGACGAGTGGCTAAGAAGAGGGCCTAAATTTGTTTCGCATCGTTGGGAAAGGGCCGACAACTGGTAGGACGGGGCTGTAGTGGGCGACGGGCTGCGAGGACGACTAGCACCGCCTTTCGTGTCGTCCGAGCGGACTTGCAGTTGGAATGTGATAGCCGGTCGTCTCTATGCCGTCCGATGGGGCGAGCGGCGATAACGGCTCCGGCGATTAATCGGCGAGGCGGGCGACCATCACCGCCTTCGGCGTCGTCAAGGAAGGAGTTACTGATGGGCCGACTTGCACCGCCTCTCGCGTCGGCTATGGTGATAGTCGTTCATTGGGTCATGGCGGGGTCGGTGAATGCGCCGCCCCGCTGGTCGCGCGAGGCTCGTGGTTCCGCTTCGCCGCAAGCCGCTTGTCCACGCTCGACTTTGTTTTTCTCTTTAATCACTGGTTAGTGGTTATGACCATAACAGTTGGCCCCTTTCGCTTGGAGTCGGTTGGAAACGAGTCCAAGTGAAATGAATATCGCGACCGAGCGGAGAGGGTCGAGAGGGATTGAGCGTTTCATCGATGGGCGTGGGCGATGTCGTGAGTTCCACGGCCATTGGCGTTCGCCGGGTGCAAAAGTGGGGGCCCTCTGGGAATAGGTAGGGTTGCTTTTCGTCTCCCGAAGCGGCGCCTCGGGAGTGGGGCTTCAATCTTCTCCGTTGATCACCAAAAGGTGTGGCGTCAGTGGGTCCCACCATATAAATGTGGAGCGGTGAGTGAGAAGGAGGCATTCGCTTCCCTCTTCATCCACGAATTCAGGCGATTCTCCGGCGAGCGGTACAGATCTGTTATGGATTCGATCATAGGCAAATTGACGAAGTTCCGCCAAGGTTACTCAGCGCAGATGAAGTCTTTCTTCGAAGTTTGACATTCAAAGGGTTACAAGTTGGAGGCTCCGTGAAATCATCTCCGGTAATACCATGGCAACGTGAGGGCTCCTCTCAGATCTCAAGCACTTGAGGCGTCGGCATACACCCTTTTCTCGAAAAGTGTTCGATGAGTTAGGTGTGTCTCGGCACAAATGGCGCCAAACTTCGATAGCCATATTGGTTGGTTTCACCGTCATCTATCGGCTTCGATTGACCAGCGATAGGCGTCTTTGAGCCACTTGGTGGCGTTACGGTCGAAGAGCGCCTCATTACTATCTTCAAATGCGGGAGAATTCAAGGTCGTCCTTGATTTGCCCAAGTCGATCAAAGGGTGGAAAAGCGAGGTTCGTTTGGGTCAGGGGCGACTTCGAACTTAGGGTGCGTCTTGGCGAGAGATTAGAAGAAACTCTGGAGCCTAAACCCTTTGCCTACCGAGCACCGTCAATTGGAGCAGATCCTCCAATACACGGGGCCACGCACGATGGACGCTCTGTTTGACAAATCAGTCTTGCGTCTCCATGGGATTTCTTCCACCCCTCCTGGCCCTTCCGATGAGGCGAGGGCTCACAACGTGACTTCTCGGGTGGAATTGGGAGAGCATTGAGGCTGATCCCACCCGGATGACGAAGCTCGAGGAACCCGAAGAGGGTTAGCTTGGCCGCCAAACGCCAGGCGCCGAAGTCGCTTTGGAGGGAGTTCACCCCGCCGAAGGAGGCGAAAGGGCCGACGGGGACGACCGCCACGGACGCGAGAGTAGGTTCAAGGCGCCGCTTGGGCGGCGGACGCTGCTATCGGAGGACCCGCAAAGAAGACCAGCCATGGCCCTCGGGGTGCTAGGCAGGCGAGGAGAGCGTGGAGCACCGATAGAAGATGAGCTATTAGAATCGGAGGAGGAGGACGACCGACCATCGCCGAGGCCCGGGGTCGGCCTCGAGTCGCAGTGTGGCCCCCGGGCTATGCCGGGGAGATTCCCGCGGGGGACGGTATCCCACGGGAGCCAGTAGCCGGACGCCGGGTCGACCATCGTGGGTGGCTCACGACAGGGAAAAGAACCGGTGGTCGGGGGCGAGTTTTGTTCAGTGGGGTGGCCCTCCCTATCAGCGGTTGAGGCGAGGATGGAATGCGAGTGGGCGATGATGGGGACTCTTTCTCCCATCGGCCCTTATGATGGGGAGCTCGATGCGAGCATCGCGATAGGCCAACATGGTACATGGATGCTCGTTCGTCGGTATTAAGGTCGAGCTACGTACAAGGAAAAGCGGCGGAGCAGTTCAACTTGCCCGCGGACCGGGAAATTTTGAAGGGATTCCCGACGTCGGCCTGCATATCATTCTGCGGAGTTACTTGACCAGGGGTTGTTTAGTGGAGGACGAGCTGTTTAGTCGGTTGCGTCAGGGCCACCAAGCCTATGAAAGGCTCCGAAAGGAGCATCTATCTTCTGAGGGCGGCTCCGACGAGGATCTTGACCGAGTTATCAAGGAACTTTCGATCAAGCAAGCCGAGCTTGACGACTGGCGGCGTGAAACGGAGGTTAAGGACCAAGTCATTGCGGGACTTAAAGCGTCCGGTGAGAGAATGCAGGCTGAGATTGGAGAACTCCGACAGCGCCTTCAAAATGGCGGGGGGCGACCTGAGTCGTCTGGCGAGGCTTATAGAAGCCTTGACTTGGCGATGGCGCAGTCGCCGAGGAGTGTCGCAGAAGACGCCAAGGCTCGGTGGCGGAGAATCGGTCGCCCGTGAGCGACTACGAGGTGTGCCCAACTCAAGGAATCCTTGAGCGTGGCGGAGGAGAGGGCGGCGACCGAGTCGCTACGAGTACCGGCCGCTTAAGTCCGCAATGACTTGGTCCTTAACCTCCGTTTCACGCCGCCAGTCGTCAAGCTCGGCTTGCTTGATCGAAAGTTCCTTGATAACTCGGTCAAGATCCTCGTCGGAGCCGCCCTCAGAAGATAGATGCTCCTTTCGGAGCCTTTCATATTGGTGGCCCCGACGAACCGACTAAAACAACTCGCCCTCCACTAAACAACCCCTGGTCAAGTAACTCCGCAGAATGATATGCAGGCCGACGTCGGGAATCCCCTTCAAAATTTCCCGGTCCGCGGGCAAGTTGAACTGCTCCGCCGCTTTTCCTTGTACGTAGCTCGACCTTAATACCGACGAACGAGCATCCATGTACCATGTTGGCCTATGCCGATGCTCCGCATCAGGCTCCCCATCATAAGGGCCGATGGGAGAAAGAGTCCCCATCATCGATCCACTGGCTTTGTTCGGTCCTGCGCCCTCAGCAGCGATAGGGGAGGCCACCCCGCTGAACAAAACTGCCCCCGACCACCACCGGCTTTTTTCCGTCGGCCAGGAGCCACCGATGGTCGCACCCCGACTCCCCCCACAGCTTCCCACGGGATACCGCCCCCACGGAATCTCCCCATAGCCCCGTGGGCCACACTGCACTCGAGGGCCGACTGCCTCGTACGATGGTCGGTCGTCCTCCTCCTCCGATTCTAATAGCTCATCTTCTATCGGTGCTCCACACTCTCCCCTCGCCTCGCCTAGCACCCCGAGGGCTATGGCCGGTCTTCTCGCGGGTCCTCCAAGAATCGGCCCTCACGCCTAAGGCGACGCCTGGCCTACCACGTCCCCGTGCCGCCCCATCACGGGCCCTTCGGGCCTCTTCCTCCGACCGGGTGAACTTCCTCCAGCGGCACGCCGCTGCTTGCTTTGCCGAAGCTAACCCCTCTTCGGTTCCTCCGAACTCGCCATCCCGAGTGGGATCACCCTAATGCCCCTAATTCCACCCCGAAAGTCACGCTAGAGCCCTCGCCATCCGGAAGGGCGGGAGGGTGGAAGAAATCCCATGGAGACGCAAGACCGATTTGTCAAACAGCGCCCATCGCGGCGTGCCCCGTATTGGAGGATTCGCCCACTCGCGACGGTGCTCACCGACAAGGGTTTAGGCTCCGTGAGTTTCCTTCATCTCTCGCCAAGACGACTCCTAAGTTCGAGTCGCCCCCGTGACCCAAACGAACTGTCTTTCCACCCTTTGATCGACTTGGGCAAATCAAGGGCGACCTTGAATTCTCCGGCATTTGAAGATAGTAATGAGGCGCTCGACCGTAACGCCACCAAATGGCTCAAGACGCCATCGTCGAATCGAAAGCCACCGAGATGACGGTGAAACCAACCAATATGGCTATCGAGTTTGGCGTCATTTGTCTTTGGAGACACACCTAACTCATCGAACACTTTTCGAGAAAAGGGTGCAACGGTAGTCGGCCCACCAAGTGCTTGAGATCTGAGGAGCCCTCTCGTCGCCATGGTCGCATTAACGGAGATGATTTCGCGGAGCTCCAACTTGTAACCCTTTGGAATGTCAAACTGAAAGAAAGACTTCATCTCACCGAGTAACTTTCGAGCGAACTCGTCGGCCATGACGATCGGAATCCATAACGCATTCATCACGAGAATCGCTAATTGTGGATGAAGAGGGAAGCGAATGCCTCCTTCTCACTCACCGCTCCACATTTATATGGTGGGACCCATCGACGCCACACCTTTTGGTGATCAGCGGAGAAGATTGAAGCCCCACTCCCGGTGGCCGCCGAGACGCAGCAACCCTACCTATTCCCGGAGGGCCCCCACTTTTGCACCCAGGCGAACGCCAATGGCCGTGGAACCGCCACGACATCGCCACATCGATGAAACGCTCAATCCCTCTCGACCCTCCGCTCGTGGTCGCGATTCATTTCACTGGACTCGCTTCCAACCGACTCCAGCTTAAACTGTTATGGTCATAACCACTAACCGTGATTAAAGAGAAAACAAAGTGACGTGGACAAACGCTGCTTAACAAATGGTGAACAGACACGAGCCCGCGACCACGGCTGCGGCGCTCGATTCACCGACCCGCCATGACCCAATGAGCGACTATCACCATAGCCGACGCGAGAGGCGGTAAGTCGCCCATCGAGAACTCCTTCCCTTGGACGACGCGAAGGCGGTGGATGGTCGTCCCTGCTGATTAATCGCCGGAGCCAAGCCGTCCGCCCGCCCCATCGGACGGCATAGAGACGACCGGCTATCACATTCCAACTGCAAGTCCGCTCGGACGACACGAAGGCGGTGCTAGTCGTCCTCCGACCGTCGCCCACTCTGACCCGTCCTACGGTTGTCGGCCCTTTCCCAACGAAACAAATTTAGGCCCTCTTCTTAGCCACCGCCCTCGTGGACGACGCGAAGACCACGGTCGTCCATTCTAGTTGACTACCTCAAAACGCCCCGAGGCCGAAGCCTCGGCCACCCTCCAGCTCCCACCTACTTCATCTGCGTGGCTTCCTCCACTCAACGAGTTATACGCAGACTGAGCCCATCAAGATCGTGATTAAATGCGCCGACAAACTCTTTAACTCCTCCATCTCACAAGATGGCACCTCGACCCATGCAGCCTACAGCCACAATCCCATCCCATTAATGGCGAATAGACCACACTAACCCTCAAACTACCCGCAATTTGACACTGTAGCACCCCATAGCGATAAAATGCTCTGGCCAATCACTGCTCACACGTGGAGGAAGGGTCGAGTCATCGCTGGTTCCTCAACCGATGGAAAGAATACCCCAACCCTAGATATAAAGAGCAACGAGGACAAATGAACAAGGTAAGTGATCTCTTTTGAGTGAATTCTGCTCGATTAGACTATCTCCTTCCTACTAACTTGACCGTTTGAGGAACCACCGGAGATCCCAACTCTTCCACGTCTCTCTCCTCGCCGGGCACATCCCTTGGACCCGAACTGGCCAGCATTAGGAGAGAAGGCGGACTCGCTCTCTTAAAAGCTAAACTCACCCGAGGTTAGTGACTGTGATTATATACATCAACAATGAGTTAGTCATGGAATTTACTTTGTGGCGAGATAAATCCACGTAACAAGACATCATTAGTGAAACAATGTTTCTCGACATGTATTACAATCAATAAAATTATGGAAGTTGGTAATTGGAAATTTCAATGGGGGCAAACATCTTCAACCGAGTAACCTTTCGAGTTTAACTAAGTCATTTATGACGATCGGAATCCATAACTGACCAGACTGGCCACGAGAATCGCCTGATTCGTGGATGAAGAGGCGAATGCCTCCTTCTCACTCACCGCTCCACATTTATATGGTGGGACCCGGCGCCACACCTTTTGGTGATCAGCGGAGAAGATTGAAGCCCCACTCCGGTGGCCGCCGAGACGAAAAGCAACCCTACCTATTCCCGAGGGCCCCACTTTTGCACCCGTATAAACGCCAATGGCCGTGGAACCGCCTCACGACATCACCACGCCCATCGATGAAGCGTTGAATCCCCTCTGGGACCCTCTCTGTTGGTGCGATATTCATTTCACTTGGACTCGTTTCCAACCGACTCCAGCGAAAGGGCCAACTGTTATGGTCATAACCACTAACCGGTGATTAAAGAAAAACAAAGTGCGACGGACAAACGCTGCTTAACAAATGGTGAAGCAGAAGCTCGCCGACTGACCCACGTATGCCCTGATTCACCGGTTCGCCATGACCCAATGAGCGACTATCACCATAGCCGACGGAGGCGCAAGCTCCATCAAGAATCCTTCCCTTGACGACGCCAGGCGGTGGATGGTCGTCCTGGCGAAACCGCCGGAGCCGTTTCCGTCGCCCGTCCCATCGGACGGCATAGAGACGACCGGCTATCACATTCCAACCGCAAGTCCGCCGGACGACACGAAAGCGGTGCTAGTCGTCCTCCGGCCCGTCGCCCTCTGACCCGTCCTACGGTTGTCGGCCCTTTCCCAGCGATGCGAAACAAATTTAGGCCCTCTTCTTAGCCACCCGTCCTCGGGGGCGGCGAAGCGACCACAGTCGTCCATTCTAGTTGACTACCGAAAACGCCCCGAGGCCGAAGCGAGTCGGCCACCGGCCTCGGCTCCACCTACTTCATCTGCGTGGCTTCCTCCACTCAAGCAGCGGTTATCTGATTTTCGAGCCCATCGATCGCATTAAATGCTCGATGCCTCTTTAACTCCTCCATCTCTCCGGTATTTAAGGCACCTCGGACCCATCCATTCTGGTAGCCGTCAATCCCATCCATTAATGGCGAATAGACCACACTAACCCTCAAACTACCCGCAATTTGACACTGTAAAGGCCGGCCCCATAGCGGACAAATAAAATGCTTTCGGGCAATCACGGGCTCCTGCGTGGAGGAAAGTGAGTCATCGATGGTTCCTCAACCGATGGAAAGACGAAATACCCCCAACCCTAGATATAAAGAGCAACGAGGACAGCGAACAAGGTAAGTGATCTCTTTTGAGTGAATTCCTGCTCGATTAGACTATCTCCTTCCCTACTAACTTGACCGTCGGAGGAACCACCGGAGATCCCAACTCCGCCCCTTCCACAGGTCTCTTTCTCCTGGCTGGGCACATCCCTTGGCCAGGAACCCGTCACTTGGGCATTAGGAGAGAAGGGACTCAGCTCTCTTAAAAGCTAAACTCACGAGGTTAGTGACTGTGATTATATACATCAACAGCTGAGTTAGTCATGGAATTTACTTTGTGAGCAGATAAATCCACGTAACAAGACATCATTAGTGAAACAATGTTTCTCTGACATGTATTACAATCAATAAAATTATGGAAGTTGGTAATTAGAGGAATTGATTTCAATGAGGGGCTTACGTACAATTATCTTCAAAGATTCGATATGATTTGAATCAAAATAGTATGATTTGAAAAACCGCAGAATAAAATAAAAATGCAAATTTATAATAAACTAAAGGGTAAGTTGCACATAATTCCCTTATATATACCTTCAATCAGCTCATTTATTAGCACGTATCCTCCCTCAATTCTTAAGGGAAGAGTGCAATGTGTTAATAAATAACTTAGGGGTTAAGTGGAAATGAAGATAGATGAGGGATTTATATACAATTTATCCTAACCTATGTTTATTATAAATGTAGTAATTCAAAATTTTAAAATATTGACTACATTTAAAATAACTTTAAGGAATATTAACTATCATCTCCATACATATTGATCATTACTATAAAAGTTGGGCATAAAACTTAATTTTATAAATATAATCTTTGTTATTCTAATTTCCGCATATATAAAATATAGCATTCTTTTGCATAAACTCCCTACTAAATTTGGCACATGCATTTCACGTGCCCCCGCTAACTAGTATATGCAAAAAACTTTTAATTTAGCACTGATCGCGGGAAGCAATAAATATATCTTCTTGCTTTATATGTGCCATTAAATATACCAATTTGATAATTTCACCTAAAAATAACAAAAGCTGTTAGTAAATGTAGCCCCGAAAAAAAAAACAGTCGATACTACTTAGCCCAAAAAAGCAGTCGATACTCAAAACGCAAATATTAAAGCGCCTCCCTCTCAACGCTGCCAACATTTTGGCCGCTCACACCAAAACCCCAAATCTAATACTCATGAGTCCCAAGATCCCCACCAAAAAATCTCCTCCCTCCTCCTCATCCAGCCGCAAAAAGCCCCGACGACCTCCCGAAACCCTAGCCCCCAAGTCCAATCCCAAACCCTCGGCCCCCATCAAAATCCAGCGATCCCCGCCGCGTCCCCTCTCTCCTCATCCCGCTCTCTCCGGCGACGTCGACGGCCTCGAGCGCCGCCCCTTCGTCCTCCTCGACGGAAGCGTCACCTACTACTACGCCCTGCCCTCCGACCGCCCCGTGGGCCCCACAGGCGAGGACGAGGACTACTGGTCCTACCTCGGGCTCGACGAGCAGCGGGGCCCACCGCCGCCGGCGAAGAGGAAGGTTGGGGATGGGGACGAGTACGCTCGGCTCAGAGAGAGCGTTAGGAGATACGGAAACCCTAATGCGGAGGGCGAAGATGGGTTGGGTGATTTGAGTAAGGCGCGGGATTCGGGGAAGTTTGATTGGTGCAGAGAGAGCGTGAGGAGATATGGAAACCCTAATGTGGAGGGTGAAGATGGTGTGCAGGGTTTGGAAGAGTTTGAACGGTATAGAGAGAGTGTGAGGAGATATGGTAACCCTAATGCAGATGATAGGATTGAATTTTCTTCGAGGGAGTCAAAGAGAGCAGAGGTTGAAGATGGTTTGAATTCTTTAGGAAAGGTGCAAGCTTTGCGGGAGTATGATCGGTTTAGAGAGAGCGTGAGGAGATATGGAAACCCTGACGTAGAGTGCGAAGACAGTTTGCGGGCTTCCGAAGAGTATGATAGGTATAGAGGGAGTGCGAGGAGATATTTTAACTCTACCGCCGATGATAGGGTTGGATTTTCTTTGCGGGAGTCGAGGAGAGCAGAGGTTCAGGGGGGTGATATACAAGAAGCATTCTTGAAGTGTTCAAAGTTGATTAATGAGAGTTTGACGGAGAGGATGAAGTATTTGGAGGATGGTAAGAATGTGCCTTTGAGATGCATCATCTGTGGAAGGTATGATACGCATTGAATTTCTTTGTATCGCTGCACTTATTTTTGTCTCATTGGATGTATTTATCTTATATCTGTTTTCTATACTAACTTATTCACAGAGTGTGTGACCTTATTTTGCAAATGACTTAATGGTAATTCTGTTGGTAAATGGACTAAATAGAAGAAATTTCATTAGATGATTGTAAACTCTTCCACCAGGAAAGCCCATAGAAGAAACTTTGTTTGGAACTGCATGATTGTTTGTTTATTTGACCGGCTGGATGCTAATAGAACTCGATGAAGAGATAGGATTCATCTGGTCCCCAAATTCATTAAAAGTTTACTATTTTTTGCTTCAGCAATATGCAAATACCTTCCCTTTCTGGAGGGTTGTTATGAGGCCAAACTAGCAGAACTCGTGATGGCATTTCACTTTTTGATCAACATTAATATCCACTTCAGGTTGTTTTCCACCGTGCTATACATTGCACTGCGTACGTACCATCCTTTTCTAGTAATACAAACTCCATACATAGCCTAATGCTTTCCTCCTTAGACATATTTTCACATTCAAATTTGTCCTATTTTCACCATTGGCATCAATATCATCGGATAACATCCCACCAACTTGCCTCTTTTTGAATGCTTTAGTACTTACCAAGTAATCAGATAACATTTGTCACTCAACCCATATATTTTTACCATTAATAAACTTTAATTTTATACTATTGTTCTTCCAAAATGCTTGGTCTATTATTTTTGCAGGTATCCTTTCAAATTTTTTGAAGATTACATACAGTTTTCTGTGACTTTTAGAATGTATTATCAGGTGTTCTAGCAAGAAGTAAGTCTATTATAGATCTTTCTAGAAGAACTTTAACTCGGTCTTGGATATTCAAGGCAGGTTTACAGATATATATTTTTATCTCCCAGTGCAAAAAACCCACGTACTGTGACATTTCACATGCCAAAACCTCACCTACCATGACAGGTTTTTACTTACATGACTTTTACTCTCTTACATGAACACAAAATGAAGGTTCATTCCTCTGCAGGTATTTGGTTCAGATTCTCAATGGAGGATTTATTAAGGTCTAGTTCACTGTAGCAACTTAAACTTTCGCGTGCTTTTCAAAAGATCAATTGTATTCCACTGGATCCCCCCCTCAAAAAAAAGAGAAAACTTTCTGATGGGGGAACGACAAGATAGAGATTCTTGATAGAACTTATTTGGATGAAATAAAATAAAAATACAAATAATAAAATTGCACTCATCATTTAAGAATAGAAAAAGATACAAATATGGGCCTCACACCCGGGCACCTCACATGCCAGCACTTCACATGCCTAATACTAGCCGCAATTCACATGCAGATTTCTCACAAATATTCTTCTCTCCTCTCCCAAATGAAAAAAATACAACCTTATTTATAGAAAAACTAAGAAGATAAATAGAATCCTAACTAAATCCTAATAAAAAGAAAACAAGTCTAACAAAATAAATCTCAGAGATCCTAACAATCCTAAATCAAATCCTACGGATATCTTTACCTAAAATTGGAGATTACATCAAATATTACGAAAATAACAAAGATTTCAGTAAATTTATAAAATTCATGATCAACAGCTGATGATTGTCTTGCATGAAATCTCCCTCTTGAAGAAACTCGTCCTCGAGTTTAAAATTACATAGCATTGATGAAGTTTGAATTGCTGCATTGCCGATGCCAAAGCTTTAATGCGGAACGGAAGTGATAATGAATAGTGCTCGGGTGAACAGAACCCGCGAACAATAACGCTTTGAATTGATGGATTGACGATGTTGAAGCTGAAATGATGGATCTCTTCGTTTCTGATACCAAATGATGGGGGAACGACAAGATGGAGATTCTTGATAGAACTTATTTGGATAAAATAAAATAAAAATACAAATAATAAAATTGCACTCATCATTTAAGAATAGAAAAAGATATAAATATGGGCCTCACACCCGGGCACCTCACATGCCAGCACTTCACATGCCTAATACTAGCCGCAATTCACATGCAGATTTCTCACAAATATTCTTCTCTCCTCCTCTTCCAAATGAAAAAAATACAACCTTATTTATAGAAAAACTAAGAAGATAAATAGAATCCTAACTAAATCCTAATAAAAAGAAAACAAGTCTAACAAAATAAATCTCAGAGATCCTAACAATCCTAAATCAAATCCTACGGATATCTTTACCTAAAATTGGAGATTACATCAAATATTACTAAAATAACAAAGATTCTAGTAAATTTATAAAATTCATGATCAACGGCTAATGATTGTCCTGCATCACTTTCACCTAGAGCTAGCTCTACATGGTGATGCGACTGGAAACATACAAACTCCAGTTCTTAAAATCCCTACACAGATTCCTCGTTGAGTTGTTTATCACTCTTTTCCCTTTGTGACTGATCCTTTTCCTTTCCATCAACCTAGTTACTTAGTTGATTATTCCTGCTGGGTGAGGAATTAAAGAGATTAGACAGTAGATTTACCTCTCCTCTTTGCCTTTATTTAAAGTAGAAGACTAATCCAAATCCTAACTACATAAGGTAAGGATCTAAATAACTTTCTAAACATAACAATTTTCTAAATAAACTAAGTCCTCTCATAACACCCAATTAATAACTGAGAGACTAAGATAGGGTTTGCTTGTCATGAAGCACAACATGGAGACCAAAAATACCTTTTAACTCATCTAGAGCGATTCCAATTAAATCTTAACAACTATGCCTAATGGGCTAATATCAGTCTTAACTCATCAACAAAATTGAAATACAGTAGAACTTATGTTGCAAGGTGCGGACATGGACACGGGTGTGGATACGGGACACGACAAATTTGTAAAAGATAAGATACGGGGAGATGACTATATATATATATACATATTGAAATTAATAATTTATATGAAATTAAAATTGTTTCTTCATTCACGTGTTATGAGAACTAAAATCCCTGTAATATTTTTTATGTTTCTTTTATTTGAGTAGATTATAAGTTGAAAACCCACTTGTTTTTTAACTAGATACCCTAATGACCCTTTAAATCATACTTATGAACTGGGTATGGGCTTAAACGAACCCGATCCAAGTCCAATGAGTTGCAAAAGTTTGAGGTGAAGTATAAAATATACATCAAGAAGTGTATCACAAGTGTTTTAAACTAAACATGCATTATATAATTGAGTACATGTATGAATAAATGTATGTATATATTCAAGAAGTGTCCAAGGAGTGTGAGACACGGACATGGATACGGGAGCCTAAATGAAGTATCCGGGTAACCTAGAATATAACAAACTGGTAATGAAAGAAAAATCTTGAAATGAAAAAAAGTCTGATGCACTAAATAATGAAGATGTGACTCACTGATGGTTTTAAAAAGCAAGTTGGAGTCCTCTATGTAGAACAGCCCCATATGTGATGCTTGCTGCTTGAGTACCAATATTCAGTTACCATAGTGTTTGTTTGACTCGGTTTGCGAGGGGAAAGAATGAGATTTTGATAACCAATTAACCATATGTATGAGCTATGAGAAGAGGAATGCTGGGGGTTCTGTTTCTCGGGTATGGCTTTGTGTCTACACATTTCTGTAATAAAAAAGTATAGCTCAGTGTACAAAGATCCTACTATGTGCAGGGTCGGAAATTAATTATTCATCTCTTTAACAAGTTATTTATTTGCCATACAGATTTAACGTGTTGGTCCTTTGTGGTTTATAGCTTATCGTTTCTTTTATGAATTTAATTTGCTATACTTGTGGGGTATACTCCTTCAAGGCTTCAACAGCCTGTATGCACTGAATTGAATATTAGAAGATTTTAGACATTATGGTAAAAATGAATGGTGGATTTGATTCTAATTAGATCCTCCGCTTCCTGTCTCATAGGCTGCTGTGATTTCCTACAGCATATTCTATCGACTTTCCTCTTTCTTTGGTCTCTTTCTAAGAGGAATGCAGGCTGGTGCTTGTTTGTTTGTTGTGGTATTAAAGTTACATAGGGAAAATTTTAAGCCTATCAGTTTCCGGTGGTAGAGACTCTGAGACTGCAGTTCTGTATTTTTGCCTTTGCTAGAAATTTGACACCACAAGCAGAGGTTTACTGTCAGTTAACACTTAACAGCTAGCCTTAAAGCTTTGTTACTCTTTTATGAAGCTTCCTGGGTATTTTACCAGCTGCCATGAACCCATTTTGATGGGACAAGGGGGGAGACTGAGGTTACTATTTCAGTTTGAAGCCACCCATCTCCTCTGTTACATCATTTTCCTTCCAAGTTCAATTTAAGTATATAGTTAATGTTGCTATCTTATCGGATTCTACTCAATTGATTGTTTTAGAAGTCTGAATCTCACATCCTGTATTAAGCATCCACTCTCAAGCAATATATCTGCTTAGTAATGAAATAACCAGGACACTTTCAGCTGGATTTTCTCCATTGATCAGGTTACAAACTGTAAAATCACCTTCTTATATTTGTATCATCTAAATGAGGGTAATATGTGTATCTGTTAAAAATTCTCTAAATCCATTGTTTATGTTCCGGCAGTCTTTTGATGTCAAATAGACTAGGAGTTATGGTCTGGAATAGGTGATCGGATCAAAACATTTCTTTTAATCAATAAATATGGGGACATGCTTTATTTTCTGATGGCATGCGAGTCTCTGGTTCATTTTTTTTTGTTCAATTAGAAAGTTCTCTTTCTTGTTATTAAGTTACTCAACGTTCGAAATTACAGGACATTTAAATCTTGTTCCGGTGTACATGACCTCATCATGCATGCATATACCTCAGAGATGTCGAGCTCGAGTAGACCATCTTGGGTTGCACAAGGCTTTATGTGTTCTTATGGGCTGGAACTATGCAAAGGCACCTGAGACCTCCAAGGCATACCAATCATTATCTGCTGGCGAGGCTGCAGCAAATAGGAAGATCTAATTGTATGGCCACCAACAGTGATTATTCATAACACAAATACTGGAAGGAGGAAAGACGGCCGCATGGATGGTATGAGCGACAAGGAGGTGGATATGAAACTTAAAGGTATTCCTTTATCATTTCTTTATTGGGTGTACCATTAGTATATGTTCATTATACTGCCAAAGGTTCCAAGATAACACAGATTGTTCCCTTATCATCAGTTAGAAGTTCGTTCTCACTAACCAGAATACATACTGGTCATCCAACTGGGTGAGCTACAACGGTCATGACCTGATTTAAAATGCCTATGATGTCAATGTAAGGATGTGATTTGGACCCTTACTAACTGACATCATTGTTCCTTATTTGTTCTATTGTAGAAATGTCGTTCCTTTTTGCGATCACTAGGTGTTTGGGGTGAAGCGTCCTTAGAAAACTTTATTTTATTTTGTGTTGAGAAACATTTTTAAGCTGTATATTCATGAGGAAGCAACAAATCCATGGGATGACTATCATTGGACTTTGGTTAGGTAAAGACAAAGTTGCTTTTTTTTATGTTCAGAACACCAGGGCGATATAACCTTAGTGCCTTACACGCAAGCGGAAAAGCAAACACAGATAATTTCACACTGATGCATGGTTGCGTGCTGTCAATATGTCTGATCTCAAATTCTATCAGTGGGAACATACATGTGTCAGAATATTTAAATTTATAATCTGCTCTATCACATATGCTTTATGTAACACATCAAAAGCGTTTAGACAAAAAAATCTTCTAGTTCACCACCTCGGTGATATTGTCCATAATAGGGAGTCTTTATACTTTCGTCTTCATTCCCTATTATCTAAAATGTCTGAAGGTTGCAAATCATAACTGCTCTGCGGAATATGATCTAGTTAAATGCTTGTACTTTGAACCATTTTACGCTGGGAGCAAGATCTTTCAAAATTTATAGTGGTTAACTCAACTGAAATGATAGCTCTAAACAGGAACTGAATGAAGGCAAATGATTTACTGAGATGTAAGACTTTGTTGGTTATGTAGCAATATTTTGCAATATATGGTTTAGAATCATTGTTAGCACCATCAAACCTTACCAAGTAAATTCTATGTAAGACCAGTTTCTTATGAATAGCTGTCCTGACTTCAACCTACACTATGAATTGGTAGCAAATTTCTAGCTACATAATGGTAAGAAAGATAGGGCTATGTCTAGGATTTTGATAGCAAGTCAGCTGTATATTCTATATTTGGTCATGCGGCTTAAACTCTTGCAACCAAGAAATCTGAATCCAAGTTTTTCCTGACCAGGACAGAGTGTATAGATGATATAGTGATATAATTGATAAAGGGTCCTCGTTGCTCTGAGCCAATAAATAGGTCAGTTAGCCAGTGAAGTAGAGGATAAGGTATTTAATAATTCTGCTATGTTGTTACCTCATAAATTTAGTTGTTCGAATCTCCAGTATTGAACCCCACTTAATCCTTGTCAATTGTAGAACTGAGCTCATAAATTTATTTATGGATAGCGCATTTATTTACGAACTTTTTAAATCATACCTTGGCTACTTGTGCCTAGGCTTTCTAGAGGCATTTAGTAACTGAATCAAGTAATTTTCCCTTTTCCTTCCTTCTTCAGAACTCGGCTTTGCTGGTGGCAAATCAAAGTCATTATACGGGAAAAAGGGTCACTTGGGCATTGCAGCAGTTAAATTTGCAGGCAGCCGAGCTGGTTTGAAGGAGGCAGAATGCCTTGCAGAATACTTCAAGAAGAACAATCGCGGGCTCAAAGATTGGACCCACATGGAAGCTTCACATAATGATAGTGATGACAAGAAGACCAATGAGAAGAAGAATATCTTTTATGGGTACCTTGCAACTGCTTCTGATCTTGATAAGGTTGATATTGACACGAGGAAGAAAGCCACCATCAGGAGTAGAAGGGAAATTTGATCCGTAGATTGATGTTCACAGAAGTATGCTTTCTCTTTCTTCCCCAAGTTTTAGATAGAGAAAAAGCCCATGTGAAAATGAACAAAAATTCCTTGTTTTACCCATTGGATAATTTCATTGTTAATTGCAAATAGACCCCTGTAGTATCGTTGTTTTTAAAAAACTTAAAATTTTTAGCATTGTAATATCTAGCAATAAAGGATTGTTTTGAGGGTACTCCCAAGGTTCAGGGCCACGAGAATGGAGACCATGGACATCGGTCAGATTGTTTGTTCTGTAGACTTCTGCTCGGTACTATGAACGCTAAGAACATACTTCATGTCTAGAAAAAGTTATTTATTTGCCATACAGATTTAGCGTGTTGGTCCTTTGTGGTTTATAGCTTATCGTTTCTTTTATGAATTTAATTTGCTATACTTGTGGGGTATACTCCTTCAAGGCTTCAACAGCCTGTATGCACTGAATTGAATATTAGAAGATTTTAGACATTATGGTAAAAATGAATGGTGGATTTGATTCTAATTAGATCCTCCGCTTCCTGTCTCATAGGCTGCTGTGATTTCCTACAGCATATTCTATCGACTTTCCTCTTTCTTTGGTCTCTTTCTAAGAGGAATGCAGGCTGGTGCTTGTTTGTTTGTTGTGGTATTAAAGTTACATAGGGAAAATTTTAAGCCTATCAGTTTCCGGTGGTAGAGACTCTGAGACTGCAGTTCTGTATTTTTGCCTTTGCTAGAAATTTGACACCACAAGCAGAGGTTTACTGTCAGTTAACACTTAACAGCTAGCCTTAAAGCTTTGTTACTCTTTTATGAAGCTTCCTGGGTATTTTACCAGCTGCCATGAACCCATTTTGATGGGACAAGGGGGGAGACTGAGGTTACTATTTCAGTTTGAAGCCACCCATCTCCTCTGTTACATCATTTTCCTTCCAAGTTCAATTTAAGTATATAGTTAATGTTGCTATCTTATCGGATTCTACTCAATTGATTGTTTTAGAAGTCTGAATCTCACATCCTGTATTAAGCATCCACTCTCAAGCAATATATCTGCTTAGTAATGAAATAACCAGGACACTTTCAGCTGGATTTTCTCCATTGATCAGGTTACAAACTGTAAAAATCACCTTCTTATATTTGTATCATCTAAATGAGGGTAATATGTGTATCTGTTAAAAAAATTCTCTAAATCCATTGTTTATGTTCCGGCAGTCTTTTGATGTCAAATAGACTAGGAGTTATGGTCTGGAATAGGTGATCGGATCAAAACATTTCTTTTAATCAATAAATATGGGGACATGCTTTATTTTCTGATGGCATGCGAGTCTCTGGTTCATTTTTTTTTGTTCAATTAGAAAGTTCTCTTTCTTGTTATTAAGTTACTCAACGTTCGAAATTACAGGACATTTAAATCTTGTTCCGGTGTACATGACCTCATCATGCATGCATATACCTCAGAGATGTCGAGCTCGAGTAGACCATCTTGGGTTGCACAAGGCTTTATGTGTTCTTATGGGCTGGAACTATGCAAAGGCACCTGAGACCTCCAAGGCATACCAATCATTATCTGCTGACGAGGCTGCAGCAAATAGGGAAGATCTAATTGTATGGCCACCAACAGTGATTATTCATAACACAAATACTGGAAGGAGGAAAACGACGCATGGATGGTATGGCGACAAGGAGGTGGATATGAAACTTAAAGGTATTCCTTTATCATTTCTTTATTGGGTGTACCATTAGTATATGTTCATTATACTGCCAAAGGTTCCAAGATAACACAGATTGTTCCCTTATCATCAGTTAGAAGTTCGTTCTCACTAACCAGAATACATACTGGTCATCCAACTGGGTGAGCTACAGCGGTCATGACCTGATTTAAAATGCCTATGATGTCAATGTAAGGATGTGATTTGGACCCTTACTAACTGACATCATTGTTCCTTATTTGTTCTATTGTAGAAATGTCGTTCCTTTTTGCGATCACTAGGTGTTTGGGGTGAAGCGTCCTTAGAAAACTTTATTTTATTTTGTGTTGAGAAACATTTTTAAGCTGTATATTCATGAGGAAGCAACAAATCCATGGGATGACTATCATTGGACTTTGGTTAGGTAAAGACAAAGTTGCTTTTTTTTATGTTCAGAACACCAGGGCGATATAACCTTAGTGCCTTACACGCAAGCGGAAAAGCAAACACAGATAATTTCACACTGATGCATGGTTGCGTGCTGTCAATATGTCTGATCTCAAATTCTATCAGTGGGAACATACATGTGTCAGAATATTTAAATTTATAATCTGCTCTATCACATATGCTTTATGTAACACATCAAAAGCGTTTAGACAAAAAAATCTTCTAGTTCACCACCTCGGTGATATTGTCCATAATAGGGAGTCTTTATACTTTCGTCTTCATTCCCTATTATCTAAAATGTCTGAAGGTTGCAAATCATAACTGCTCTGCGGAATATGATCTAGTTAAATGCTTGTACTTTGAACCATTTTACGCTGGGAGCAAGATCTTTCAAAATTTATAGTGGTTAACTCAACTGAAATGATAGCTCTAAACAGGAACTGAATGAAGGCAAATGATTTACTGAGATGTAAGACTTTGTTGGTTATGTAGCAATATTTTGCAATATATGGTTTAGAATCATTGTTAGCACCATCAAACCTTACCAAGTAAATTCTATGTAAGACCAGTTTCTTATGAATAGCTGTCCTGACTTCAACCTACACTATGAATTGGTAGCAAATTTCTAGCTACATAATGGTAAGAAAGATAGGGCTATGTCTAGGATTTTGATAGCAAGTCAGCTGTATATTCTATATTTGGTCATGCGGCTTAAACTCTTGCAACCAAGAAATCTGAATCCAAGTTTTCCTGACCAGGACAGAGTGTATAGATGATATAGTGATATAATTGATAAAGGGTCCTCGTTGCTCTGAGCCAATAAATAGGTCAGTTAGCCAGTGAAGTAGAGGATAAGGTATTTAATAATTCTGCTATGTTGTTACCTCATAAATTTAGTTGTTCGAATCTCCAGTATTGAACCCCACTTAATCCTTGTCAATTGTAGAACTGAGCTCATAAATTTATTTATGGATAGCATTTATTCTGAACTTTTAAATCATACCTTGGCTACTTGTGCCTAGGCTTTCTAGAGGCATTTAGTAACTGAATCAAGTAATTTTCCCTTTTCCTTCCTTCTTCAGAACTCGGCTTTGCTGGTGGCAAATCAAAGTCACTATACGGGAAAAAGGGTCACTTGGGCATTGCAGCAGTTAAATTTGCAGGCAGCCGAGCTGGTTTGAAGGAGGCAGAATGCCTTGCAGAATACTTCAAGAAGAATCGCGGGCTCAAAGATTGGACCCACATGGAAGCTTCACATAATGATAGTGATGACAAGAAGACCAATGAGAAGAAGAATATCTTTTATGGGTACCTTGCAACTTCTTGATCTTGATAAGGTTGATATTGACACGAGGAAGAAAGCCACCATCAGGAGTAGAAGGGAAATTTGAGTGATGTTCACAGAAGTATGCTCTCTCTTTCTTCCCCAAGTTTTACATAGAGAAAAGCCCATGTGAAAATGAACAAAATTTCCTTGTTTTACCCATTGGATAGTTTCATTGTTAATTGCACATAGGCATCCTGTAGTATCGTTGTTTTTAAAAACTTAAAACCAAGGAGTCTATCTGCAACGATGAAACTACAGGTGCAGTAAGATCAAAACAGAGACATTATATGGGTTCTATGTGCAGCTAACCCTTATTGTTATTTTGGTTGCTGAATCAATCAACTATTATTATCTCTTGCAGGTTTCGTGATTGATGAGATCATTTTGAAGCCGCTATTTCTCTTTTGGGAAGGATTGTCAACCGTGTTGGCCTTCTGTTTCTCGGTATGGCTTTGTGTCTACACATTTCTGTAATAAAAAGTATAGCTCAGTGTACAAAGATCCTACTATGTGCAGGGTCGGAAATTAATTATTCATCTCTTTAACAAGTTATTTATTTGCCATACAGATTTAACGTGTTGGTCCTTTGTGGTTTATAGCTTATCGTTTCTTTTATGAATTTAATTTGCTATACTTGTGGGGTATACTCCTTCAAGGCTTCAACAGCCTGTATGCACTGAATTGAATATTAGAAGATTTTAGACATTATGGTAAAAATGAATGGTGGATTTGATTCTAATTAGATCCTCCGCTTCCTGTCTCATAGGCTGCTGTGATTTCCTACAGCATATTCTATCGACTTTCCTCTTTCTTTGGTCTCTTTCTAAGAGGAATGCAGGCTGGTGCTTGTTTGTTTGTTGTGGTATTAAAGTTACATAGGGAAAATTTTAAGCCTATCAGTTTCCGGTGGTAGAGACTCTGAGACTGCAGTTCTGTATTTTTGCCTTTGCTAGAAATTTGACACCACAAGCAGAGGTTTACTGTCAGTTAACACTTAACAGCTAGCCTTAAAGCTTTGTTACTCTTTTATGAAGCTTCCTGGGTATTTTACCAGCTGCCATGAACCCATTTTGATGGGACAAGGGGGGAGACTGAGGTTACTATTTCAGTTTGAAGCCACCCATCTCCTCTGTTACATCATTTTCCTTCCAAGTTCAATTTAAGTATATAGTTAATGTTGCTATCTTATCGGATTCTACTCAATTGATTGTTTTAGAAGTCTGAATCTCACATCCTGTATTAAGCATCCACTCTCAAGCAATATATCTGCTTAGTAATGAAATAACCAGGACACTTTCAGCTGGATTTTCTCCATTGATCAGGTTACAAACTGTAAAAATCACCTTCTTATATTTGTATCATCTAAATGAGGGTAATATGTGTATCTGTTAAAAATTCTCTAAATCCATTGTTTATGTTCCGCAGTCTTTTGATGTCAAATAGACTAGGAGTTATGGTCTGGAATAGGTGATCGGATCAAAACATTTCTTTTAATCAATAAATATGGGGACATGCTTTATTTTCTGATGGCATGCGAGTCTCTGGTTCATTTTTTTTTGTTCAATTAGAAAGTTCTCTTTCTTGTTATTAAGTTACTCAACGTTCGAAATTACAGGACATTTAAATCTTGTTCCGGTGTACATGACCTCATCATGCATGCATATACCTCAGAGATGTCTGAGCTCCGAGTAGACCATCTTGGGTTGCACAAGGCTTTATGTGTTCTTATGGGCTGGAACTATGCAAAGGCACCTGAGACCTCCAAGGCATACCAATCATTATCTGCTGACGAGGCTGCAGCAAATAGGAAGATCTAATTGTATGGCCACCAACAGTGATTATTCATAACACAAATACTGGAAGGAGGAAAGACGGCCGCATGGATGGTATGGCGACAAGGAGGTGGATATGAAACTTAAAGGTATTCCTTTATCATTTCTTTATTGGGTGTACCATTAGTATATGTTCATTATACTGCCAAAGGTTCCAAGATAACACAGATTGTTCCCTTATCATCAGTTAGAAGTTCGTTCTCACTAACCAGAATACATACTGGTCATCCAACTGGTGAGCTACAACGGTCATGACCTGATTTAAAATGCCTATGATGTCAATGTAAGGATGTGATTTGGACCCTTACTAACTGACATCATTGTTCCTATTTGTTCTATTGTAGAAATGTCGCTCCTTTTGCGATCACTAGGTGTTTGGTGAAGCGCCCTAGAAAACTTTATTTTATTTTGTGTTGAGAAACATTTTTAAGCTGTATATTCATGAGGAAGCAACAAATCCATGGGATGACTATCATTGGACTTTGGTTAGGTAAAGACAAAGTTGCTTTTTATGTTCAGAACACCAGGCGATATAACCTTAGTGCCTTACACGCAAGCGAAAAGCAAACACAGATAATTTCACACTGATGCATGGTTGCGTGCTGTCAATATGTCTGATCTCAAATTCTATCAGTGGGAACATACATGTGTCAGAATATTTAAATTTATAATCTGCTCTATCACATATGCTTTATGTAACACATCAAAAGCGTTTAGACAAAAAATCTTCTAGTTCACCACCTCGGTGATATTGTCCATAATAGGAGTCTTTATACTTTCGCCTTCATTCCCTATTATCTAAAATGTCTGAAGGTTGCAAATCATAACTGCTCTGGAATATGATCTAGTTAAATGCTTGTACTTTGAACCATTTTACTGGGAGCAAGATCTTTCAAAATTTATAGTGGTTAACTCAACTGAAATGATAGCTCTAAACAGGAACTGAATGAAGGCAAATGATTTACTGAGATGTAAGACTTTGTTGGTTATGTAGCAATATTTTGCAATATATGGTTTAGAATCATTGTTAGCACCATCAAACCTTACCAAGTAAATTCTATGTAAGACCAGTTTCTTATGAATAGCTGTCCTGACTTCAACCTACACTATGAATTGGTAGCAAATTTCTAGCTACATAATGGTAAGAAAGATAGGGCTATGTCTAGGATTTTGATAGCAAGTCAGCTGTATATTCTATATTTGGTCATGCGGCTTAAACTCTTGCAACCAAGAAATCTGAATCCAAGTTTTTCCTGACCAGGACAGAGTGTATAGATGATATAGTGATATAATTGATAAAGGGTCCGTTGCTCTGAGCCAATAAATAGGTCAGTTAGCCAGTGAAGTAGAGGATAAGGTATTTAATAATTCTGCTATGTTGTTACCTCATAAATTTAGTTGTTCAATCTCCAGTATTGAACCCCACTTAATCCTTGTCAATTGTAGAACTGAGCTCATAAATTTATTTATGGATAGCATTTATTTACTTAACTTTTAAATCATACCTTGGCTACTTGTGCCTAGGCTTTCTAGAGGCATTTAGTAACTGAATCAAGTAATTTTCCCTTTTCCTTCCTTCTTCAGAACTCGGCTTTGCTGGTGGCAAATCAAAGTCACTATACGGGAAAAAGGGTCACTTGGGCATTGCAGCAGTTAAATTTGCAGGCAGCCGAGCTGGTTTGAAGGAGGCAGAATGCCTTGCAGAATACTTCAAGAAGAACAATCGGGCTCAAAGATTGGACCCACATGGAAGCTTCACATAATGATAGTGATGACAAGAAGACCAATGAGAAGAAGAATATCTTTTATGGGTACCTTGCAACTGCTTCTGATCTTGATAAGGTTGATATTGACACGAGGAAGAAAGCCACCATCAGGAGTAGAAGGGAAATTTGATCCGTAGATTGATGTTCACAGAAGTATGCTCTCTTTCTTCCCAAGTTTTACATAGAGAAAAGCCCATGTGAAAATGAACAAAATTTCCTTGTTTTACCCATTGGATAGTTTCATTGTTAATTGCACATAGACGCCCTGTAGTATCGTTGTTTTTAAAAAAAACTTAAAACCCAAGGAGTCTATCTGCAACGATGAAACTACAGGTGCAGTAAGATCAAAACAGAGACATTATATGGGTTCTATGTGCAGCTAACCCTTATTGTTATTTTGGTTGCTGAATCAATCAACTATTATTATCTCTTGCAGGTTTCGTGATTGATGAGATCATTTTGAAGCCGCTATCTTTTTGGGAAGGATTGTCAACCGTGTTGGCCTTCAAGCCTTAATGGGCCGGTATTTTGTGACTGAAGGCAATAATGGGGGTTTAAGTTAATGTAGATACTTACGGAATAATTTGGAACGGTGCCTGCATGCTTGACTCGAAAGCTTAAATTATATTGAAAAAAAAAGTTAAATTTTTGTATTGTTGGGATAAAGAGGATGAAATGATGAGTGATTGGTTTCCCTACTGGTTTGATAGCCGAGATGATGGCTACCAATGTATTAGCTCAATTTGGTCCTCCCCTTATATCCTTTTAAAAAAAAAACTTAAAATTTTTAGCATTGTAATATCTAGCAATAAAGGATTGTTTTTGAGGGTACTCCCAAGGTTCAGGGCCACGAGAATGGAGACCATGGACATCGGTCAGATTGTTTGTTCTGTAGACTTCTGCTCGGTACTATGAACGCTAAGAACATACTTCATGTCTAGAAAAAGTATCAATATAACTGCTTTAGTCCTAAGTTGGGTTTTCTGAGACTTTCATATTCTTGTCCTTAAGTTCATGGATTGGCATGGAGATGAGTGTAATTTTGGTAGTCAGTGATAGAAGAAGGTTTGTTCATGAAAGATCCAGTTTCACAATTGGATTCTAGTCTTCGTTCGAAGGCATAGAGTATGTGATTTAGGTAATCTATTAGCATGAAACTCCTCCCTCTAAACACAATATTGTAACTTCGAACTGATCGGTGAAGATAGGAATGCTAAAATAAAAGGCTAACTAGCACTTAAATACCTCAGAGTTTCACCTGCTTTTGCACTTATATGTCCTCACTTGTTTTTCGTAGTATCTATATACCCTAAGCAGTTTAAAATTGGCATGGTACTCTTAATCATGCAAACATTAAAATTTTCATAAATTTTCCTCTATGATACTTCAGGGCTAATAACTGAGCTTTTAAGTATTGCTAATTAGTTAAATTTATTATTAAATCTACCAAAATTTTATTTTTACTTTTCTTAAATTTACTTTAAACTAGTATTTATGGTCTGGAATAGGTGATCGGATCAAAACATTTCTTTTAATCAATAAATATGGGGACATGCTTTATTTTCTGATGGCATGAAGTCTCTGGTTCATTTTTTTGTTCAATTAGAAAGTTCTCTTTCTTGTTATTAAGTTACTCAACGTTCGAAATTACAGGACATTTAAATCTTGTTCCGGTGTACATGACCTCATCATGCATGCATATACCTCAGAGATGTCTGAGCTCCGAGTAGACCATCTTGGGTTGCACAAGGCTTTATGTGTTCTTATGGGCTGGAACTATGCAAAGGCACCTGAGACCTCCAAGGCATACCAATCATTATCTGCTGACGAGGCTGCAGCAAATAGGGAAGATCTAATTGTATGGCCACCAACAGTGATTATTCATAACACAAATACTGGAAGGAGGAAAGACGGCCGCATGGATGGTATGAGCGACAAGGAGGTGGATATGAAACTTAAAGGTATTCCTTTATCATTTCTTTATTGGGTGTACCATTAGTATATGTTCATTATACTGCCAAAGGTTCCAAGATAACACAGATTGTTCCCTTATCATCAGTTAGAAGTTCGTTCTCACTAACCAGAATACATACTGGTCATCCAACTGGGTGAGCTACAACGGTCATGACCTGATTTAAAATGCCTATGATGTCAATGTAAGGATGTGATTTGGACCCTTACTAACTGACATCATTGTTCCTTATTTGTTCTATTGTAGAAATGTCGTTCCTTTTTGCGATCACTAGGTGTTTGGGGTGAAGCGTCCTTAGAAAACTTTATTTTATTTTGTGTTGAGAAACATTTTTAAGCTGTATATTCATGAGGAAGCAACAAATCCATGGGATGACTATCATTGGACTTTGGTTAGGTAAAGACAAAGTTGCTTTTTTTTATGTTCAGAACACCAGGGCGATATAACCTTAGTGCCTTACACGCAAGCGAAAAGCAAACACAGATAATTTCACACTGATGCATGGTTGCGTGCTGTCAATATGTCTGATCTCAAATTCTATCAGTGGGAACATACATGTGTCAGAATATTTAAATTTATAATCTGCTCTATCACATATGCTTTATGTAACACATCAAAAGCGTTTAGACAAAAAATCTTCTAGTTCACCACCTCGGTGATATTGTCCATAATAGGAGTCTTTATACTTTCGTCTTCATTCCCTATTATCTAAAATGTCTGAAGGTTGCAAATCATAACTGCTCTATGGAATATGATCTAGTTAAATGCTTGTACTTTGAACCATTTTACTGGGAGCAAGATCTTTCAAAATTTATAGTGGTTAACTCAACTGAAATGATAGCTCTAAACAGGAACTGAATGAAGGCAAATGATTTACTGAGATGTAAGACTTTGTTGGTTATGTAGCAATATTTTGCAATATATGGTTTAGAATCATTGTTAGCACCATCAAACCTTACCAAGTAAATTCTATGTAAGACCAGTTTCTTATGAATAGCTGTCCTGACTTCAACCTACACTATGAATTGGTAGCAAATTTCTAGCTACATAATGGTAAGAAAGATAGGGCTATGTCTAGGATTTTGATAGCAAGTCAGCTGTATATTCTATATTTGGTCATGCGGCTTAAACTCTTGCAACCAAGAAATCTGAATCCAAGTTTTTCCTGACCAGGACAGAGTGTATAGATGATATAGTGATATAATTGATAAAGGGTCCTCGTTGCTCTGAGCCAATAAATAGGTCAGTTAGCCAGTGAAGTAGAGGATAAGGTATTTAATAATTCTGCTATGTTGTTACCTCATAAATTTAGTTGTTCAATCTCCAGTATTGAACCCCACTTAATCCTTGTCAATTGTAGAACTGAGCTCATAAATTTATTTATGGATAGCGATTTATTTACTTAACTTTTAAATCATACCTTGGCTACTTGTGCCTAGGCTTTCTAGAGGCATTTAGTAACTGAATCAGTAATTTTCCTTTTCCTTCCTTCTTCAGAACTCGGCTTTGCTGGTGGCAAATCAAAGTCACTATCACGGGAAAAGGGTCACTTGGGCATTGCAGCAGTTAAATTTGCAGGCAGCCGAGCTGGTTTGAAGGAGGCAGAATGCCTTGCAGAATACTTCAAGAAGAACAATCGCGGGCTCAAAGATTGGACCCACATGGAAGCTTCACATAATGATAGTGATGACAAGAAGACCAATGAGAAGAAGAATATCTTTTATGGGTACCTTGCAACTGCTTCTGATCTTGATAAGGTTGATATTGACACGAGGAAGAAAGCCACCATCAGGAGTAGAAGGGAAATTTGATCCGTAGATTGATGTTCACAGAAGTATGCTCTCTCTTTCTTCCCCAAGTTTTACATAGAGAAAAAGCCCATGTGAAAATGAACAAAATTTCCTTGTTTTACCCATTGGATAGTTTCATTGTTAATTGCACATAGACCCCTGTAGTATCGTTGTTTTTCAAAAAAACTTAAAACCCAAGGAGTCTATCTGCAACGATGAAACTACAGGTGCAGTAAGATCAAAACAAGGACATTATATGGGTTCTATGTGCAGCTAACCCTTATTGTTATTTTGGTTGCTGAATCAATCAACTATTATTATCTCTTGCAGGTTTCGTGATTGATGAGATCATTTTGAAGCCGCTATTTCTCTTTTTGGGAAGGATTGTCAACCGTGTTGGCCTTCAAGCCTTAATGGGCCGGTATTTTGTGACTGAAGGCAATAATGGGGGTTTAAGTTAATGTAGATACTTACGGAATAATTTGGAACGGTGCCTGCATGCTTGACTCGAAAGCTTAAATTATATTGAAAAAAAAAGTTAAATTTTTGTATTGTTGGGATAAAGAGGATGAAATGATGAGTGATTGGTTTCCCTACTGGTTTGATAGCCGAGATGATGGCTACCAATGTATTAGCTCAATTTGGTCCTCCCTTATATCCTTTTAAAAAAAAAACTTAAAATTTTTAGCATTGTAATATCTAGCAATAAAGGATTGTTTTTGAGGGTACTCCCAAGGTTCAGGGCCACGAGAATGGAGACCATGGACATCGGTCAGATTGTTTGTTCTGTAGACTTCTGCTCGGTACTATGAACGCTAAGAACATACTTCATGTCTAGAAAAAGTATCAATATAACTGCTTTATTCCTAAGTTGGGTTTTCTGAGACTTTCATATTCTTGTCCTTAAGTTCATGGATTGGCATGGAGATGAGTGTAATTTTGGTAGTCAGTGATAGAAGAAGGTTTGTTCATGAAAGATCCAGTTTCACAATTGGATTCTAGTCTTCGTTCGAAGGCATAGAGTATGTGATTTAGGTAATCTATTAGCATGAAACTCCTCCCTCTAAACACAATATTGTAACTTCGAACTGATCGGTGAAGATAGGAATGCTAAAATAAAAGGCTAACTAGCACTTAAATACCGCAGAGTTTCACTCGTTTTGCACTTATATATCCTCACTTGTTTTTCATAGTATCTATATACCCTAAGCAGTTTAAAATTGGCATGGTACTCTTAATCATGCAAACATTAAAATTTTCATAAATTTTCCTCTATGATACCTGGGCTAATAACTCAGCTTTTTAAGTATTGCTAATTAGTTAAATTTATTATTAAATCTACCAAAATTTTATTTTTACTTTTCTTAAATTTACTTTAAACTAGTATTAAGGCAATTAAAGCACGGCTTGGTATTATTCACTAATATTTTTATGAAATAATTTTTAAAATCTTGTTTTATATTTGATCAAATGTTGCTTTGGATTAAGGAAATTTTTATTGTTAAAAAGTTAGGATAAGTTCTTTATAAAGTTAAATAACAAAGTAAACGATTGGGTCTAAAGGAGTGCATCAAAGTTTAAAATTGATTCATATATCAATGGAGCAAGAAAGAAAGGAAGCGGTTGAAGTCCAAAGTGGAGCCTTATTCTTGAGCATGTATATTTTTAATTTTGTCATGTAACTATCCTACATGGATAATCATTTATAATTACTCAAAGACCCCCAACTCTCATAAGTATCCGAATCTCAAAGATCAAGTTGAGAGATTTAAAGGACTAATTTTAAAATATTTGTAAGATTTAAAAGATATGAAGATTTGGTCGATCTATTTCAAACCACTCAAACATTTGGGAACTAATTCATGATACGAAGCTTTGTAGGAATAATTTATAAATAGAGAAGGTCTTGAGGGATTTACTTAAAACACTTTTAAAAATAATTATAGTAGTAACACCGTTGGGCCCAAGATAGAATAAGATGCCACGTGATTAAGAAGCTCAGACACTTGTTTTTTCGCCTTCCAACTCCATCTTTTCCTAACAAAATCGATTCTTTCATAGAAAAAGTTCTCTTTCTTCCACTTTCTTCCTACCACCGACCGATGGTGCACGGCAATGATAAAGCAGAACACACATAACCGAACAATCCTTGCTAATGTTGAAGGCGATGTCTAAGTTCAAGGAGCTCCATGATGATTTAATTGAAGAATCTTGAAGCATTTTCGCGGATGGTTAACTTCATCGCTCAAACACCTATGCCTTGAACATGATGACTGAGAATATCCAACGACATTTTGAGTAAAATATTTCAACAAATTGCTAATATTTTAAATTTTACTTTAATTAAAGTTATTGTTTCATTTTATAATTTACTTTTCCTTTATATTATCTTAATTCTTGTTAGACATGCTTAGTTTCGAGTCCGAAGTTTTTATATTATTGTGTTACCTTAATTTTGATATTGCTTCATATTAGTTATTGTTTTGTGGATTAAAAGATGATTGATTTTATGAAATTAAATTTGTAGGCCTTATTTCATTATTCATTAAGTATTGTCTTATGAAGTTTTTACATATATAATTAGCAGCTCATTTTGTCCTTTTTGGTTTTAAGTAGATGCTTTAAGAATCAAGTTTACTTTTTATGTTACCTTCTTGATATGACTAATATTTGAATGTGAAATGAATTTTGTGTCATGGCGTAAGTAGACTTACTAACCAAAAAGCGTGGAATTAATGAATAGTGGATCATGTGAGGAATGTTATGAGAAAGTGGTATATATATTATTTCACAAATCAACCAAACTTACTTGGTCATAAATGATTATAGTTAGACCAATTGGATATGTCCAATTTTTAACCAAAACAAAATATATGTAGTTTTATAGCATTTAAAGGTATTACAAAAACAACATGACATAGTTAGCAACATGGAGACTTATATTTTATTCTCATTTGCTAAGATAACCGTTTTGTATAGGTTCATAACATTTTTTAGATTATGTAGTTATTTCCACAGCACAACACAAGAATAAGGATACTATGCTTAATGTGTATAAACTAAGAACAATTTACATAAAACTTAATTTGAACATGTTCTTTGAAATAAATTTAAAAACATAACACCATACCGCTGATCCTTTCCTTGCAAATGCTTTAACTGGTTTAATGAATAAAGAATTTCTCCAAAGATAACAAAGAATAGCTACCTACATTAAAAAGAAATAAAGGAAGTATTAAATGCATAGCAACACGAGTATTTCATTTATGTTAAAGAAAATAAAATGGAAGAAGGAAGATTGAGGAGGAGATCCCGAAAATAAAATATGAAGAAAGTGTAGTGGTGTTGCTCATCAAAGTATCGCTTCTTTATGTCTGCAAAATTTTCACAAGAAGGTTCCCGGTCCCCGATCACCACACCACAAAATTTTTCCTGACGTAAATATTTTTCCTATAGTTTTGTCAAATTCTGGGCCATTGTTTAAAATATTTTTATATTTGTCATATTATTCTATATGGTGATTTTACTTTTGGATTGTTTGCTACACCTTTTATTCTTCATATTAGTCATAATTGTTTACTTGTGCCTAGGCTTTCTAGAGGCATTTAGTAACTGAATCAGTAATTTTCCCTTTTCCTTCCTTCTTCAGAACTCGGCTTTGCTGGTGGCAAATCAAAGTCATTATACGGGAAAAGGGTCACTTGGGCATTGCAGCAGTTAAATTTGCAGGCAGCCGAGCTGGTTTGAAGGAGGCAGAATGCCTTGCAGAATACTTCAAGAAGAACAATCGCGGCTCAAAGATTGGACCCACATGGAAGCTTCACATAATGATAGTGATGACAAGAAGACCAATGAGAAGAAGAATATCTTTTATGGGTACCTTGCAACTGCTTCTGATCTTGATAAGGTTGATATTGACACGAGGAAGAAAGCCACCATCAGGAGTAGAAGGAAATTTGATCCGTAGATTGATGTTCACAGAAGTATGCTCTCTTTCTTCCCCAAGTTTTACATAGAGAAAAAGCCCATGTGAAAATGAACAAAATTCCTTGTTTTACCCATTGGATAGTTTCATTGTTAATTGCACATAGACCCTGTAGTATCGTTGTTTTTAAAAAACTTAAAACCCAAGGAGTCTATCTGCAACGATGAAACTACAGGTGCAGTAAGATCAAAACAAGGACATTATATGGGTTCTATGTGCAGCTAACCCTTATTGTTATTTTGGTTGCTGAATCAATCAACTATTATTATCTCTTGCAGGTTTCGTGATTGATGAGATCATTTTGAAGCCGCTATTTCTCTTTTTGGGAAGGATTGTCAACCGTGTTGGCCTTCAAGCCTTAATGGGCCGGTATTTTGTGACTGAAGGCAATAATGGGGGTTTAAGTTAATGTAGATACTTACGGAATAATTTGGAACGGTGCCTGCATGCTTGACTCGAAAGCTTAAATTATATTGAAAAAAAAAGTTAAATTTTTGTATTGTTGGGATAAAGAGGATGAAATGATGAGTGATTGGTTTCCCTACTGGTTTGATAGCCGAGATGATGGCTACCAATGTATTAGCTCAATTTGGTCCTCCCTTATATCCTTTTAAAAAAAAAACTTAAAATTTTTAGCATTGTAATATCTAGCAATAAAGGATTGTTTTTGAGGGTACTCCCAAGGTTCAGGGCCACGAGAATGGAGACCATGGACATCGGTCAGATTGTTTGTTCTGTAGACTTCTGCTCGGTACTATGAACGCTAAGAACATACTTCATGTCTAGAAAAAGTATCAATATAACTGCTTTATTCCTAAGTTGGGTTTTCTGAGACTTTCATATTCTTGTCCTTAAGTTCATGGATTGGCATGGAGATGAGTGTAATTTTGGTAGTCAGTGATAGAAGAAGGTTTGTTCATGAAAGATCCAGTTTCACAATTGGATTCTAGTCTTCGTTCGAAGGCATAGAGTATGTGATTTAGGTAATCTATTAGCATGAAACTCCTCCCTCTAAACACAATATTGTAACTTCGAACTGATCGGTGAAGATAGGAATGCTAAAATAAAAGGCTAACTAGCACTTAAATACCTCAGAGTTTCACCTGCTTTTGCACTTATATGTCCTCACTTGTTTTTCGTAGTATCTATATACCCTAAGCAGTTTAAAATTGGCATGGTACTCTTAATCATGCAAACATTAAAATTTTCATAAATTTTCCTCTATGATACTTCCAGGCTAATAACTGAGCTTTTTTAAGTATTGCTAATTAGTTAAATTTATTATTAAATCTACCAAAATTTTATTTTTACTTTTCTTAAATTTACTTTAAACTAGTATTTAGGCCTGTGCAAAGCACGGCTTGGTATTATTCACTAATATTTTTATGAAATAATTTTTAAAATCTTGTTTTATATTTGATCAAATGTTGCTTTGGATTAAGGAAATTTTTATTGTTAAAAAGTTAGGATAAGTTCTTTATAAAGTTAAATAACAAAGTAAACGATTGGGTCTAAAGGAGTGCATCAAAGTTTAAAATTGATTCATATATCAATGGAGCAGCAAAAGAAAGGAACGTGTTGAAGTCCAGTGGAGCCTTATTCTTGAGCATGTATATTTTTAATTTTGTCATGTAACTATCCTACATGGATAATCATTTATAATTACTCAAAGACCCCAACTCTCATAAGTATCTGAATCTCAAAGATCAAGTTGAGAGATTTAAAGGACTAATTTTAAAATATTTGTAAGATTTAAAAGATATGAAGATTTGGTCGATCTATTTCAAACCACTCAAACATTTGGGAACTAATTCATGATACGAAGCTTTGTAGGAATAATTTATAAATAGAGAAGGTCTTGAGGGGATTTACTTAAAACACTTTTAAAATAATTATAGTAGTAACACCGTTGGGCCCAAGATAGAATAAGATGCCACGTGATTAAGAAGCTCAGACACTTGTTTTTTCGCCTTCCAACTCCATCTTTTCTAACAAAATCGATTCTTTCATAGAAAAAGTTCTCTTTCTTCCACTTTCTTCCTACCACCGACCGATGGTGCACGGCAATGATAAAGCAGAACACACATAACCGAACAATCTTGCTAATGTTGAAGATCGATGTCTAAGTTCAAGGAGCTCCATGATGATTTAATTGAAGAATCTTGAAGCATTTTCGCGGATGGTTAACTTCATCGCTCAAACACCTATGCCTTGAACATGATGACTGAGAATATCCAACGACATTTTGAGTAAAATATTTCAACAAATTGCTAATATTTTAAATTTACTTTAATTAAAGTTATTGTTTCATTTTATAATTTACTTTTCCTTTATATTATCTTAATTCACTGTAGACATGCTTAGTTTCGAGTCCGAAGTTTTTATATTATTGTGTTACCTTAATTTTGATATTGCTTCATATTAGTTATTGTTTTGTGGATTAAAAGATGATTGATTTTATGAAATTAAATTTGTAGGCCTTATTTCATTATTCATTAAGTATTGTCTTATGAAGTTTTTACATATATAATTAGCAGCTCATTTTGTCCTTTTTGGTTTTTCAGAGATGCTTTAAGAATCAAGTTTACTTTTTATGTTACCTTCTTGATATGACTAATATTTGAATGTGAAATGAATTTTGTGTCATGGCGTAAGTAGACTTACTAACCAAAAAGCGTGGAATTAATGAATAGTGGATCATGTGAGGAATGTTATGAGAAAGTGGTATATATATTATTTCACAAATCAACCAAACTTACTTGGTCATAAATGATTATAGTTAGACCAATTGGATATGTCCAATTTTTAACCAAAACAAAATATATGTAGTTTTATAGCATTTAAAGGTATTACAAAAACAACATGACATAGTTAGCAACATGGAGACTTATATTTTATTCTCATTTGCTAAGATAACCGTTTTGTATAGGTTCATAACATTTTTTAGATTATGTAGTTATTTCCACAGCACAACACAAGAATAAGGATACTATGCTTAATGTGTATAAACTAAGAACAATTTACATAAAACTTAATTTGAACATGTTCTTTGAAATAAATTTAAAAACATAACACCATACCGCTGATCCTTTCCTTGCAAATGCTTTAACTGGTTTAATGAATAAAGAATTTCTCCAAAGATAACAAAGAATAGCTACCTACATTAAAAAGAAATAAAGGAAGTATTAAATGCATAGCAACACGAGTATTTCATTTATGTTAAAGAAAATAAAATGGAAGAAGGAAGATTGAGGAGGAGATCCCGAAAATAAAATATGAAGAAAGTGTAGTGGTGTTGCTCATCAAAGTATCGCTTCTTTATGTCTGCAAAATTTTCACAAGAAGGTTCCCGGTCCCCGATCACCACACCACAAAATTTTTCCTGACGTAAATATTTTTCCTATAGTTTTGTCAAATTCTGGGCCATTGTTTAAAATATTTTTATATTTGTCATATTATTCTATATGGTGATTTTACTTTTGGATTGTTTGCTACACCTTTTATTCTTCATATTAGTCATAATTGTTTACTATAGTATGTACCCCATGTAATTTTTAGGTTCAATTACTAAAATTGTGGCATATCAAATAAAGGATTTGCAAGGAAAAAGAAAGATAATATATATTGATTCTCAATAATAAATAAAGAAGAGGAAATCATACCTATTTAGGAGCAAAACTCGTTGCTCATACCTTTAGTTAAAAGAAGTAGTTGATAAGCACAAAAAAAAAAAAAGATTCTCAATAATAAATAAAGGATCACGAATGAGCAAAGAAAAATCAATTATAGATTACAAATCAATTATCGCAAGTAAATGCATCTTCAAAAATTATACAAGACTAATAAAATGTCGGTAGCAATTAAAAACAAAGCAAGAAAGATTATAGATGAGGAAATAATACCAAAATTGAAAGTTGAAGAATGCTATTAAGGAAAGATAATAAATAAGAAAAACATACCATAATCTCCTCGTGTAAAAGTTTACTCCTTTGGTTTTCGTATGCTTCTTTAAAAGGTAGATGAGTTTGAAGATATGGATGGTTATTTTGTCGATTCCCATGATTTCGAATCCATATTTGCCTTATAATGCTTAAGGAAAACTTTGAATTTTGAGAACGTGGAGTTTTCTTTCAAGTTCAAATGTTTTTAATGGAGTAGAACGTGGGTTTGTAAGTGGTTTGTGGGAAGTGTGGGAAGTTTGGAGAGAAAGCAGGAGATGAGGTGTAAAATTTGAAACAACTGATGGTCCAGATAAATTCTACTGCTCATCGAGACTTTTTCGTTGTTCTCCTTTAGTTAAAAGAAGTAGTTGATTAGAGTTAGGATAGATTTAATGATAAATTTAATAAATATTAATGTTCAAAAGCTCTACAATTACCCTATAAGTAACATAGAGAAATATTCGGGTGAAAATATTGACGTCTGCATGATAGAGGGTATCGACATGCAAAATTTAAACACTTAGCATATATAAATGCTATGAAAAACTGTATATAAATGCTATGAAAAACGAGTGAGGGTACGTAAAGCTCAAAGTGAGTGAGGTGCCGGCTATTTAGACCAAATAAAATTCCAATTGCCGACTTTGAATCTTCTACTTTTAACAAAAGAAAATCCATAGCAATTTAAACGAAACAGAAGCCTACTTTCTCGTTTATAAACTGGGCTCGTATAAGTCTAAAGGCCCAAAAGCCCAACATTGGCAACTTTATCCAATCAAACTTTATTTATTACCGAATGTTAAAACAACCTGATCCTCTTCATTATCCTTCAAATTATCTAATCAAATTTAATCTTATTACACCCACCACCCTTTTGCCCTTTACAGTGAACATCCTCCACGTGTCAAACTCCTATTCGTCCGCCACATGCCCGTACATTCCCTCCACTCCCTCTCTCCAGCTACTTTTCCTCCCTCCCCCCCTTTCTCCTCTCCTCTCCTCTTTTCCTTTCCCTTTCTCGGGTTAGGGTTAGGGTTTTCCTCTCCCCCCCCTCTCCTTCATCAAAATCAAACAACGATGGGGTCGGCGGCGGCGGCCTCCGTTACGAACTCCATGATCCAAGAGAGCTTCAACGAGCTGGAGAAGCAGCGAGCTCATCGCCAACTGCACTCTCCTGTGGAAAGAGCTCTCCGATCACTTCTCCTCCCTCGAGAAAGACCTCGAGATCAAGTCCCAAAACCTCCGATCCAAGCGCCAGACCCTCGATCTCTCCGCTCAGCAAACCCTAGACTCTCTACCAGCGCGAGCAGTCGATCGATCACTCGGTCGACCTCGCCATCGCTAAGGTTGAGGAGCATCATAAAGCTGCGGTTATTGCTCTCGCTGCTGAGGCCGTTGAGGATGAGGATCTCGTCTCGAAGGTCCGATCTCTGTGCGAAAATGGATTCTGAGGGTTTCTTGAATCTCGTGATTTCTAAGAGGAAGGAGGTTGAGACGCTGAGAAATGAGCTGCCTTTGGCTTTTGAGAACTGTATTGATCCGGCCAAGTTTGTTCTGGATGCGATTGCTGGGGTTTTCCGGTGGATAGGAGGGCGGTGAAGTCGCCGGCGGACTTGGGGTGGGCTTGTGTGCTGATCTTGGAGGCTTTGGTTTCGGCGCTGGCGGATCCGGGGATGGGGACGAAGAGGCTGATGGTGACGAGGATTGTGAAGGTGAAGGCGAAGGAAATGGCTGAAGAGTGGAAACAAGGGTTTGGGGTGTTGAGAGCGCGAAGCCGACGGATGTTCATGCGTTCTTGCAGCATTTGGTGACGTTTGGCGTTGGGGCGAAGGAGGATAAGGGTTCTATAGGAGGCTTATTATGAGCTTTGCTTGGAGAAGGCAGATGCCCAAGCTTGCGATTTCTTTGGGGCTCGAGGATCAAATGTTGCTTTGGATTAAGGAAATTTTTATTGTTAAAAAGTTAGGATAAGTTCTTTATAAAGTTAAATAACAAAGTAAACGATTGGGTCTAAAGGAGTGCATCAAAGTTTAAAATTGATTCATATATCAATGGAGCAAAGAAAAGAAAGGAACGTGTTGAAGTCCGTGGAGCCTTATTCTTGAGCATGTATATTTTAATTTTGTCATGTAACTATCCTACATGGATAATCATTTATAATTACTCAAAGACCCCAACTCTCATAAGTATCGAATCTCAAAGATCAAGTTGAGAGATTTAAAGGACTAATTTTAAAATATTTGTAAGATTTAAAAGATATGAAGATTTGGTCGATCTATTTCAAACCACTCAAACATTTGGGAACTAATTCATGATACAGAAGCTTTGTAGGAATAATTTATAAATAGAGAAGGTCTTGAGGGGATTTACTTAAAAACACTTTTAAAAATAATTATAGTAGCGAACACCTGTTGGGCCCAAGATAGAATAAGATGCCACGTGATTAAGAAGCTCGTACACTTGTTTTTTTCTTTCGTCTTCTCCAACTCCATCTTTTCCTAACAAAAATCGATTCTTTCATAGAAAAAAGTTCTCTTTCTTCCACTTTCTTCCTACCACCGAATCTGATGGTGCACGGCAATGATAAAGTTGCAGAACACACATAACCGAACAATCCTTGCTAATGTTGAAGACGATGTCTAAGTTCAAGGAGCTCCATGATGATTTAATTGAAGAATCTTGAAGCATTTTCGTGATGGTTAACTTACTGTTCAGCACCTATGCCTTGAACATGATGACTGAGAATATCCAACGACATTTTGAGTAAAATATTTCAACAAATTGCTAATATTTTAAATTTTACTTTAATTAAAGTTATTGTTTCATTTTATAATTTACTTTTCCTTTATATTATCTTAATTCTTGTTAGACATGCTTAGTTTCGAGTCCGAGTTTTTATATTATTGTGTTACCTTAATTTTGATATTGCTTCATATTAGTTATTGTTTTTGTGGATTAAAAGATGATTGATTTTATGAAATTAAATTTGTAGGCCTTATTTCATTATTCATTAAGTATTGTCTTATGAAGTTTTTACATATATAATTAGCAGCTCATTTTGTCCTTTTTTGGTTTTCGTAGATGCTTTAAGAATCAAGTTTACTTTTATGTTACCTTCTTGATATGACTAATATTTGAATGACGAAATGAATTTTGTGTCATGGCTGAAGTAGACTTACTAACCAAAAAGCGTGGAATTAATGAATAGTGGATCATCTTTGAGGAATGTTGAAAGTGAGAAAGTGGTATATATATTATTTCACAAATCAACCAAACTTACTTGGTCATAAATGATTATAGTTAGACCAATTGGATATGTCCAATTTTTAACCAAAACAAAATATATGTAGTTTTATAGCATTTAAAGGTATTACAAAAACAACATGACATAGTTAGCAACATGGAGACTTATATTTTATTCTCATTTGCTAAGATAACCCGCTTTGTATAGGTTCATAACATTTTTTAGATTATGTAGTTATTTCCACAGCACAACACAAGAATAAGGATACTATGCTTAATGTGTATAAACTAAGAACAATTTACATAAAACTTAATTTGAACATGTTCTTTGAAATAAATTTAAAAACATAACACCATACCGCGATCCTTTCCTTGCAAATGCTTTAATCTGTTGGTTTAATGAATAAAGAATTTCTCCAAAGATAACAAAGAATAGCTACCTACATTAAAAAAGAAATAAAGGAAGTATTAAATGCATAGCAACACGAAGTATTTCATTTATGTTAAAGAAAATAAAATGGAAGAAGGAAGATTGAGGACAGAGATCCCGAAAATAAAATATGAAGAAAGTGTAGTGGTGTTGCTCATCAAAGTATCGCCCCTTATGTCTGCAAAATTTTCACAGTAAGGTTCCTGGTCCCTGATCACCACACCACAAAATTTTTCCTCGGACGTAAATATTTTTCCTATAGTTTTGTCAAATTCCTGGGCCATTGTTTAAAATATTTTTTATATTTGTCATATTATTCTATGCTGACAGATTTTACTTTTGGATTGTTTGCTACACCTTTTATTCTTCATATTAGTCATAATTGTTTACTATAGTATGTACCCCATGTAATTTTTCGTGGTTCAATTACTAAAATTGTGGCATATCAAATAAAGGATTTGCAAGGAAAAAAGAAAGATAATATATATTGATTCTCAATAATAAATAAAGAAGAGGAAATCATACCTATTTAGGAGCAAAACTCCGCTGCTCATACCTTTAGTTAAAAGAAGTAGTTGATAAGCACAAAAAAAAAAAAAGATTCTCAATAATAAATAAAGGATCACGAATGAGCAAAGAAAAATCAATTATAGATTACAAATCAATTATCTGCAAGTAAATGCATCTTCAAAAATTATACAAGACTAATAAAATGTCGTAGCAATTAAAAACAAAGCAAGAAAGATTATAGATGAGGAAATAATACCAAAATTGAAAGTTGAAGAATGCTATTAAGGAAAGATAATAAATAAGAAAAACATACCATAATCTCCTCGTGTAAAAGTTTACTCCTTTGGTTTTAGTATGCTTCTTACGAAAGGTAGATGAGTTTGAAGATATGGATGGTTATTTTCTTTGGATTCCCATGATTTGAATCGGTTATTTCGCCTTATACGCTTAAGGAAAACTTTGAATTTTGAGAACGTGGAGTTTCTTCAAAAGTTCATGGTTTTAATGGAGTAGAACGGGTTTGTAAGTGGTTTGTGGGAAGTGTGGGAAGTTTGGAGAGAAAGCAGAGATGAGGTGTAAAATTTTGAAACAACTGATTGGTCCAAAGATAAATTTACTGTTCATCGAGACTTTTCGTTGTTCTCCTTTAGTTAAAAGAAGTAGTTGATTAGAGTTAGGATAGATTTAATGATAAATTTAATAAATATTAATGTTCGTGAAGCTCTACAATTACCCTATAAGTAACATGAGAAATATTCTGAAAATATTAACGCCCGTGATGATGAGGTATCGACATGCAAAATTTAAACACTTAGCATATATAAATGCTATGAAAAACTGTATATAAATGCTATGAAAAACGAGTGAGGGTACGTAAAGCTCAAAGTGAGTGAGGTGCCGGCTATTTAGACCAAATAAAATTCCAATTGCCGACTTTGAATCTTCTACTTTTAACAAAAGAAAATCCATAGCAATTTAAACGAAACAGAAGCCTACTTTCTCGTTTATAAACTGGGCTCGTATAAGTCTAAAGGCCCAAAAGCCCAACATTGGCAACTTTATCCAATCAAACTTTATTTATTACCGAATGTTAAAACAACCTGATCCTCTTCATTATCCTTCAAATTATCTAATCAAATTTAATCTTATTACACCCACCACCCTTTTGCCCTTTACAGTGAACATCCTCCACGTGTCAAACTCCTATTCGTCCGCCACATGCCCGTACATTCCCTCCACTCCCTCTCTCCAGCTACTTTTCCTCCCTCCCCCCCTTTCTCCTCTCCTCTCCTCTTTTCCTTTCCCTTTCTCGGGTTAGGGTTAGGGTTTTCCTCTCCCCCCCCTCTCCTTCATCAAAATCAAACAACGATGGGGTCGGCGGCGGCGGCCTCCGTTACGAACTCCATGATCCAAGAGAGCTTCAACGAGCTGGAGAAGCAGCGAGAGCTCATCGCCAACTGCACTCTCCTGTGGAAAGAGCTCTCCGATCACTTCTCCTCCCTCGAGAAAGACCTCGAGATCAAGTCCCAAAACCTCCGATCCAAGCGCCAGACCCTCGATCTCTCCGCTCAGCAAACCCTAGACTCTCTCTACCAGCGCGAGCAGTCGATCGATCACTCGGTCGACCTCGCCATCGCTAAGGTTGAGGAGCATCATAAAGCTGCGGTTATTGCTCTCGCTGCTGAGGCCGTTGAGGATGAGGATCTCGTCTCGAAGGTCCGATCTCTCTGTGCGAAAATGGATTCTGAGGGTTTCTTGAATCTCGTGATTTCT
The DNA here is from genome assembly GCA_012295165.1 of Asparagus setaceus. Classification (NCBI taxonomy): domain Eukaryota; kingdom Viridiplantae; phylum Streptophyta; class Magnoliopsida; order Asparagales; family Asparagaceae; genus Asparagus; species Asparagus setaceus. The sequence continues at coordinate 30,131,295 of CM022706.1, forward strand.
AAGAGGAAGGAGGTTGAGACGCTGAGAAATGAGCTGCCTTTGGCTTTTGAGAACTGTATTGATCCGGCCAAGTTTGTTCTGGATGCGATTGCTGGGGTTTTTCCGGTGGATAGGAGGGCGGTGAAGTCGCCGGCGGACTTGGGGTGGGCTTGTGTGCTGATCTTGGAGGCTTTGGTTTCGGCGCTGGCGGATCCGGGGATGGGGACGAAGAGGCTGATGGTGACGAGGATTGTGAAGGTGAAGGCGAAGGAAATGGCTGAAGAGTGGAAACAAGGGTTTGGGGTGTTGAGAGCGCGAAGCCGACGGATGTTCATGCGTTCTTGCAGCATTTGGTGACGTTTGGCGTTGGGGCGAAGGAGGATAAGGGGTTCTATAGGAGGCTTATTATGAGCTTTGCTTGGAGAAGGCAGATGCCCAAGCTTGCGATTTCTTTGGGGCTCGAGGATCAAATTCCTGGTATAAAAGTTCAATCCTCTTTGTCCGAGATGTTTTACTTTTTCTGTTTTTTCATGCTAAACTGCATATGATTATGTCTAGTAGTAGTAGTACAAGTAAAAAATAAAATACAATAGTATTAGTTTAGCAGCACAAATTTTCTCATTAAGAGATTTATGATAAATTGATCATGATTGATTTGAAATCCTTGAGAAATTTGTGATGTGGTGGTTTAATGTGAGAATAGGGTTCACTCTGAGATGAGATGGGTGACTCTGAGATGCCTTTTAAAATCCTTGCCAAAAATATAAGCTGACATTTTTAAGTGATACCGCTCTGGGCTTAGTTGAAACTAGGCAACGCACAGTATAGGATTTTCACTTTGCTAGCTCACACTTCCATTGACATAATGAGATGTGTTTATAGTGCCAATTCACTCTTCAGTTTGAGAGAATTCTTCACAACCACTGATTCAGTCAATGATTTGATTTCTAAAAGAGAACAAATTTCAAATACATTGGATTGTGTCTAAATCTCAAACGAAGATCTTTCAAATTTATTTAGTTTTAAAGATCTGATTCAAAAGCTGAACTTTTTTTTCTTCTCAAAAACTGAACTAAAAGAGACTGAGGAATTCATATAAAGCAATTCTATCAAATGAAACTGATGAATGATAAATACATCATAAATAACTTTTTCTACTGTATAACTAACTTCATGCATCACTTGGTTCATGAGAGTCCTGCAGCCTTTTAGACTTTTAGTCTGGTGAGCTTATGTAAGGTCTCGTTGTTGCTATGTGCAGTGTGTTTTGTTTGAACTTTCTTAAGAGTTTCACAAGAAGGTTCCCGGTCCCTGATCACCACACCACAAAATTTTTCCTCGGACGTAAATATTTTTCCTATAGTTTTGTCAAATTCTGGGCCATTGTTTAAAATATTTTTATATTTGTCATATTATTCTATCTTGTGATTTTACTTTTGGATTGTTTGCTACACCTTTTATTCTTCATATTAGTCATAATTGTTTACTATAGTATGTACCCCATGTAATTTTTCGTGGTTCAATTACTAAAATTGTGGCATATCAAATAAAGGATTTGCAAGGAAAAAAGAAAGATAATATATATTGATTCTCAATAATAAATAAAGAAGAGGAAATCATACCTATTTAGGAGCAAAACTCCGCTGCTCATACCTTTAGTTAAAAGAAGTAGTTGATAAGCACAAAAAAAAAAAAAGATTCTCAATAATAAATAAAGGATCACGAATGAGCAAAGAAAAATCAATTATAGATTACAAATCAATTATCTGCAAGTAAATGCATCTTCAAAAATTATACAAGACTAATAAAATGTCGTAGCAATTAAAAACAAAGCAAGAAAGATTATAGATGAGGAAATAATACCAAAATTGAAAGTTGAAGAATGCTATTAAGGAAAGATAATAAATAAGAAAAACATACCATAATCTCCTCGTGTAAAAAGTTTACTCCTTTGGTTTTCGTATGCTTCTTACGAAAAGGTAGATGAGTTTGAAGATATGGATGGTTATTTTGCTGGATTCCCATGATTTCAATCGGTTATTTCGCCTTATACGCTTCTAAGGAAAACTTTGAATTTTGAGAAGCGTGGAGTTTCTTTTCAAAAGTTCAAATGTTTTAATGGAGTAGAACGTGGGTTTGTAAGTGGTTTGTGGGAAGTGTGGGAAGTTTGGAGAGAAAGCAGGGAGATGAGGTGTAAAATTTTGAAACAATCTGATTGGTCCAGCATAAATTTACTGTTCATCAGAGACTTTTTCGTTGTTCTCCTTTAGTTAAAAGAAGTAGTTGATTAGAGTTAGGATAGATTTAATGATAAATTTAATAAATATTAATGTTCAGAAAGCTCTACAATTACCCTATAAGTAACATAGAAATATTCGTGAAAATATTAACGTCTGCATGATAGAGGGTATCGACATGCAAAATTTAAACACTTAGCATATATAAATGCTATGAAAAACTGTATATAAATGCTATGAAAAACGAGTGAGGGTACGTAAAGCTCAAAGTGAGTGAGGTGCCGGCTATTTAGACCAAATAAAATTCCAATTGCCGACTTTGAATCTTCTACTTTTAACAAAAGAAAATCCATAGCAATTTAAACGAAACAGAAGCCTACTTTCTCGTTTATAAACTGGGCTCGTATAAGTCTAAAGGCCCAAAAGCCCAACATTGGCAACTTTATCCAATCAAACTTTATTTATTACCGAATGTTAAAACAACCTGATCCTCTTCATTATCCTTCAAATTATCTAATCAAATTTAATCTTATTACACCCACCACCCTTTTGCCCTTTACAGTGAACATCCTCCACGTGTCAAACTCCTATTCGTCCGCCACATGCCCGTACATTCCCTCCACTCCCTCTCTTAGTTCTTCCTCTCTTTCTCCTCTTCCTCTTTCTTCTTTTCCCCTTTCGGTTTGGCTTCTCTCCCTTCATCTCAAACAACGATGGGGTCGGCGGCGGCGGCCTCCGTTACGAACTCCATGATCCAAGAGCTTCAACGAGCTGGAGAAGCAGCGAGAGCTCATCGCCAACTGCACTCTCCTGTGGAAAGAGCTCTCCGATCACTTCTCCTCCCTCGAGAAAGACCTCGAGATCAAGTCCCAAAACCTCCGATCCAAGCGCCAGACCTCGATCTCTCCGCTCAGCAAACCCTAGACTCTCTCTACCAGCGCGAGCAGTCGATCGATCACTCGGTCGACCTCGCCATCGCTAAGGTTGAGGAGCATCATAAAGCTGCGGTTATTGCTCTCGCTGCTGAGGCCGTTGAGGATGAGGATCTCGTCTCGAAGGTCCGATCTCTCTGTGCGAAAATGGATTCTGAGGGTTTCTTGAATCTCGTGATTTCTAAGAGGAAGGAGGTTGAGACGCTGAGAAATGAGCTGCCTTTGGCTTTTGAGAACTGTATTGATCCGGCCAAGTTTGTTCTGGATGCGATTGCTGGGGTTTTTCCGGTGGATAGGAGGGCGGTGAAGTCGCCGGCGGACTTGGGGTGGGCTTGTGTGCTGATCTTGGAGGCTTTGGTTTCGGCGCTGGCGGATCCGGGGATGGGGACGAAGAGGCTGATGGTGACGAGGATTGTGAAGGTGAAGGCGAAGGAAATGGCTGAAGAGTGGAAACAAGGGTTTGGGGTGTTGAGAGCGCGAAGCCGACGGATGTTCATGCGTTCTTGCAGCATTTGGTGACGTTTGGCGTTGGGGCGAAGGAGGATAAGGGGTTCTATAGGAGGCTTATTATGAGCTTTGCTTGGAGAAGGCAGATGCCCAAGCTTGCGATTTCTTTGGGGCTCGAGGATCAAATTCCTGGTATAAAAGTTCAATCCTCTTTGTCCGAGATGTTTTACTTTTTCTGTTTTTTCATGCTAAACTGCATATGATTATGTCTAGTAGTAGTAGTACAAGTAAAAAATAAAATACAATAGTATTAGTTTAGCAGCACAAATTTTCTCATTAAGAGATTTATGATAAATTGATCATGATTGATTTGAAATCCTTGAGAAATTTGTGATGTGGTGGTTTAATGTGAGAATAGGGTTCACTCTGAGATGAGATGGGTGACTCTGAGATGCCTTTTAAAATCCTTGCCAAAAATATAAGCTGACATTTTTTAAGTGATACCGCTCTGGGCTTAGTTGAAACTAGGCAACGTACAGTATAGGATTTTCACTTTGCTAGCTCACACTTCCATTGACATAATGAGATGTGTTTATAGTGCCAATTCACTCTTCAGTTTGAGAGAATTCTTCACAACCACTGATTCAGTCAATGATTTGATTTCTAAAAAGAGAACAAATTTCAAATACATTGGATTGTGTCTAAATCTCAAACGAAGATCTTTCAAATTTATTTAGTTTTAAAGATCTGATTCAAAAGCTGAACTTTTTTTTTCTTCTCAAAAACTGAACTAAAAGAGACTGAGGAATTCATATAAAGCAATTCTATCAAATGAAACTGATGAATGATAAATACATCATAAATAACTTTTTTCTACTGTATAACTAACTTCATGCATCACTTGGTTCATGAGAGTCCTGCAGCCTTTTAGACTTTTAGTCTGGTGAGCTTATGTAAGGTCTCGTTGTTGCTATGTGCAGTGTGTTTTGTTTGAACTTTCTTAAGAGTTTCACACTAATTTGGTGGTGAATGTTACACTTCACCATATTTGATAACCCTTTCTATGACCAACATGCCTACCTCTGCCACCCAAGATATGATGCAGATTGGTAGATTATATGGTTAATCAAAATGTTTAAACATCATTATTGCACTAATTCATGAAACCGATGTTAAATTTCTTGTGTGAGTTCTTTGTCCTGCTGCTGTTGAAAGGTTTGTGTATTTTGATATGCTTTCTTATGAATTGCTATTTGCTTTGGCCACTTTTTAAAGTAGCCTTGGCAGGACTTGGGGTCCATTATATGGATATTTTCCCCTCACATCCTTTATGTTTTCTGTCATTTTGCATTATTGCTTGAATCTTCTCGCTTGCAAATAGGTGTATGCCAGGACAGAGGCTGGCTCTGGAAGATCAGTGTCCTTCCCATTCTTGATTGATTAAGCAAAGTCGTAATAGTTTAGATGCACTGCCTCGAGATAATCTGATGAGACGCTTTCCCTTCCTTTGGTTTGCAGATATGATTCAAGAACTAATTAGCAAGGGACAACAGCTTGATGCTATTAATTTTGTCTATGAAGCTGGTCTTCAGGACAAGTTCCCCCCTGTTCCCCTGTTGAAATCTTTTCTGAAAGAGTCAAAGAAGGCATCAACTCCAGTTTCTGAGGATAGGAACAACTCTGGCCAAGCCACAGTAAGTCATTTGCTATGTAAATTTGTTCAAATTAGATTGCCCAATGCTGTATACATCTTTTAGTAATTTGTCAAATTATCAATTTTGCTAAGTAAAGTAATGATATGTGATATTATTTTTAGCAGTAAAAAATTGTGCGACTAGATTTCATGTTTGGTTTAGTATTTTTTACAGGTAATCTGTACCTATAATTTTCTAACACCTGCTTTTATCACAGAACAACCCAAGCCGTAAGCAACAGTCAGCCCTGAGGGCTGTTATCAAATGCATTGAGGATCGCAAACTTGAAGCTGAATTTCCTGTAGAACCTCTCCAGAAGCGACTTCGAGAATATAGAGAAGGCCAAGGCTGAGAAGAAAAAGCCAGCTGGTGGCAATAGTCCTGTCAATGCTCCAGCCAACAAGAGAACCCGAGGCAACAATGTAGGCCCAATGCCTCCTGCTAAGGCTGGACGTCTGATAAATAACGCCTATGTTTCTTCGTTTCCAGCAGCTCCTACATTTATCGATCACCAACTCACACCACATACCCAGCTCCGATCCATCCTTATCCCTATGATAGACCAGTTGCATGGTGTTTATGGGAATCGAAGCCCACCAGCTATTAGAGATCCTTATGCATATCCGACTGAAGAAGTTGCCCCTCCTGCTATTGGTGTAGCTTACTCATCTCCCCCTATGACTTATCCCCATTATGGAGCTTATGGTAATGGCTTGGCACCTGGATACCAGCAGGCATATTATCGGTAGAAATTTCTGTGACGGGGGTCAGCGGTGACGTCTAATGAACTTATAATCGGTTTAATACCTAGTTTGTAGTGACTGACTACAAAACTTAGGACTATGTGTGTGCTTATTAGTTTGCTTTAATCTAGTTCATGTATCCTTCTTTCCCTTACGCATGTAAATTTCTATGGAATGTTGTTTAATCTGCTGCTGAACCTCTGGATAAAATAGAGATGTTGAACTCTTGCATGATGTAATCAAAATCCAGCATTACTTTAAAGGCTACTTATGTACAGCTAATTAAACAATATCCTCCTTGTGCCTTTGGTGACCCTTTCTTGAGATTCTCAAGTTAGTGCTGCTTTTTCTTTCTTTTGCAGACCATACTTTGTTTTATGGAACATTTTCACATGCTTGGCAGGTTTCACTTTGATGTAGCCCAGTGCATATAATCATGCTACCCACAGTATGGGGGTGGTGTGCTGCTACTGAGGGATGCTCCTGTGTTAATAATTCTCTTTTCTTGTTAGTAGTACAGCTGTTGGTGTTAGTTTGGGGTGAGGGAAGGTGGAATATTATTAGGGGGCTGAGACCTCACCTTGTGGCTGTCCCCTTCAGCACTATTGTGGGGTTGGCAGAGGTCCACTTTTGTTAGTGGCATTATTGTTTGAATTGTTTGCTTTGCTTTTTTTGCTACCCATATCTGGTATTGTCACAGGCTGAGATTTGTTTCGTGTGCATTCTTCTAGCAAGCCCAGCGTGACTTTCTTTGGGATGCTTTTGAATTTTGTTCCATGAGGCGGCATGGGTATTTTTCAGTAGGCTCTGGGTTGGTTTTTCTTGCCCATACCATGTGCTTGTGATGTTGATCTGCTGGTTTCATCACTCTTACGGATGTCATCCAATCTGATCTTTAAATGCATGTGCTTGTCAGTCGTCACTCAGCTAGTTTTTCTGTCTGAAACCTCCCTCCCCTTTCTCCTCTCCTCTCCTCTTTTCCTTTCCCTTTCTCGGTTAGGGTTAGGGTTTCCTCTCCCCTCTCCTTCATCAAAATCAAACAACGATGGGGTCGGCGGCGGCGGCCTCCGTTACGAACTCCATGATCCAAGAGAGCTTCAACGAGCTGGAGAAGCAGCGAGCTCATCGCCAACTGCACTCTCCTGTGGAAAGAGCTCTCCGATCACTTCTCCTCCCTCGAGAAAGACCTCGAGATCAAGTCCCAAAACCTCCGATCCAAGCGCCAGACCCTCGATCTCTCCGCTCAGCAAACCCTAGACTCTCTCTACCAGCGCGAGCAGTCGATCGATCACTCGGTCGACCTCGCCATCGCTAAGGTTGAGGAGCATCATAAAGCTGCGGTTATTGCTCTCGCTGCTGAGGCCGTTGAGGATGAGGATCTCGTCTCGAAGGTCCGATCTCTCTGTGCGAAAATGGATTCTGAGGGTTTCTTGAATCTCGTGATTTCTAAGAGGAAGGAGGTTGAGACGCTGAGAAATGAGCTGCCTTTGGCTTTTGAGAACTGTATTGATCCGGCCAAGTTTGTTCTGGATGCGATTGCTGGGGTTTTTCCGGTGGATAGGAGGGCGGTGAAGTCGCCGGCGGACTTGGGGTGGGCTTGTGTGCTGATCTTGGAGGCTTTGGTTTCGGCGCTGGCGGATCCGGGGATGGGGACGAAGAGGCTGATGGTGACGAGGATTGTGAAGGTGAAGGCGAAGGAAATGGCTGAAGAGTGGAAACAAGGGTTTGGGGGTGTTGAGAGCGCGAAGCCGACGGATGTTCATGCGTTCTTGCAGCATTTGGTGACGTTTGGCGTTGGGGCGAAGGAGGATAAGGGGTTCTATAGGAGGCTTATTATGAGCTTTGCTTGGAGAAGGCAGATGCCCAAGCTTGCGATTTCTTTGGGGCTCGAGGATCAAATTCCTGGTATAAAAGTTCAATCCTCTTTGTCCGAGATGTTTTACTTTTTCTGTTTTTTCATGCTAAACTGCATATGATTATGTCTAGTAGTAGTAGTACAAGTAAAAAATAAAATACAATAGTATTAGTTTAGCAGCACAAATTTTCTCATTAAGAGATTTATGATAAATTGATCATGATTGATTTGAAATCCTTGAGAAATTTGTGATGTGGTGGTTTAATGTGAGAATAGGGTTCACTACGAGATGAGATGGGTGACTCTGAGATGCCTTTTAAAATCCTTGCCAAAAATATAAGCTGACATTTTTTAAGTGATACCGCTCTGGGCTTAGTTGAAACTAGGCAACGTACAGTATAGGATTTTCACTTTGCTAGCTCACACTTCCATTGACATAATGAGATGTGTTTATAGTGCCAATTCACTCTTCAGTTTGAGAGAATTCTTCACAACCACTGATTCAGTCAATGATTTGATTTCTAAAAAGAGAACAAATTTCAAATACATTGGATTGTGTCTAAATCTCAAACGAAGATCTTTCAAATTTATTTAGTTTTAAAGATCTGATTCAAAAGCTGAACTTTTTTTTCTTCTCAAAACTGAACTAAAAGAGACTGAGGAATTCATATAAAGCAATTCTATCAAATGAAACTGATGAATGATAAATACATCATAAATAACTTTTTTCTACTGTATAACTAACTTCATGCATCACTTGGTTCATGAGAGTCCTGCAGCCTTTTAGACTTTTAGTCTGGTGAGCTTGCGGTAAGGTCTCGTTGTTGCTATGTGCAGTGTGTTTTTGTTTGAACTTTCTTAAGAGTTTCACACTAATTTGGTGGTGAATGTTACACTTCACCATATTTGATAACCCTTTCTATGACCAACATGCCTACCTCTGCCACCCAAGATATGATGCAGATTGGTAGATTATATGGTTAATCAAAATGTTTAAACATCATTATTGCACTAATTCATGAAACCGATGTTAAATTTCTTGTGTGAGTTCTTTGTCCTGCTGCTGTTGAAAGGTTTGTGTATTTTGATATGCTTTCTTATGAATTGCTATTTGCTTTGGCCACTTCTTTTTAAAGTAGCCTTGGCGAGGACTTGGGGTCCATTATATGGATATTTTCCCCCTCACATCCTTTATGTTTTCTGTCATTTTGCATTATTGCTTGAATCTTCTCGCTTGCAAATAGGTGTATGCCAGGACAGAGGCTGGCTCTGGAAGATCAGTGTCCTTCCCATTCTTGATTGATTAAGCAAAGTCGTAATAGTTTAGATGCACTGCCTCGAGATAATCTGATGAGACGCTTTCCCTTCCTTTGGTTTGCAGATATGATTCAAGAACTAATTAGCAAGGGACAACAGCTTGATGCTATTAATTTTGTCTATGAAGCTGGTCTTCAGGACAAGTTCCCCCCTGTTCCCCTGTTGAAATCTTTTTGAAAGAGTCAAAGAAGGCATCAACTCCAGTTTCTGAGGATAGGAACAACTCTGGCCAAGCCACAGTAAGTCATTTGCTATGTAAATTTGTTCAAATTAGATTGCCCAATGCTGTATACATCTTTTAGTAATTTGTCAAATTATCAATTTTGCTAAGTAAAGTAATGATATGTGATATTATTTTTAGCAGTAAAAAATTGTGTGACTAGATTTCATGTTTGGTTTAGTATTTTTACAGGTAATCTGTACCTATAATTTTCTAACACCTGCTTTTATCACAGAACAACCCGTAAGCAACAGTAGTCAGCCCTGAGGGCTGTTATCAAATGCATTGAGGATCGCAAACTTGAAGCTGAATTTCCTGTAGAACCTCTCCAGAAGCGACTCGAGAATATAGAGAAGGCCAAGGCTGAGAAGAAAAAGCCAGCTGGTGGCAATAGTCCTGTCAATGCTCCAGCCAACAAGAGAACCCGAGGCAACAATGTAGGCCCAATGCCTCCTGCTAAGGCTGGACGTCTGATAAATAACCTATGTTTCTTCGTTTCCAGCAGCTCCTACATTTATCGATCACCAACTCACACCACATACCCAGCTCCGATCCATCCTTATCCCTATGATAGACCAGTTGGCATGGTGTTTATGGGAATCGAAGCCCACCAGCTATTAGAGATCCTTATGCATATCCGACTGAAGAAGTTGCCCCTCCTGCTATTGGTGTAGCTTACTCATCTCCCCCTATGACTTATCCCCATTATGGAGCTTATGGTAATGGCTTGGCACCTGGATACCAGCAGGCATATTATCGGTAGAAATTTCTGTGACGGGGGTCAGCGGTGGCGTCTAATGAACTTATAATCGGTTTAATACCTAGTTTGTAGTGACTGACTACAAAACTTAGGACTATGTGTGTGCTTATTAGTTTGCTTTAATCTAGTTCATGTATCCTTCTTTCCCTTACGCATGTAAATTTCTATGGAATGTTGTTTAATCTGCTGCTGAACCTCTGGATAAAATAGAGATGTTGAACTCTTGCATGATGTAATCAAAATCCAGCTTTACTTTAAAGGTTACTTATGTACAGCTAATTAAACAATATCCTCCTTGTGCCTTTGGTGACCCTTTCTTGAGATTCTCAAGTTAGTGCTGCTTTTTCTTTCTTTTGCAGACCATACTTTGTTTTATGGAACATTTTCACATGCTTGGCAGGTTTCACTTTGATGTAGCCCAGTGCATATAATCATGCTACCCACAGTATGGGGGTGGTGTGCTGCTACTGAGGGATGCTCCTGTGTTAATAATTCTCTTTTCTTGTTAGTAGTACAGCTGTTGGTGTTAGTTTGGGGTGAGGGAAGGTGGAATATTATTAGGGGGCTGAGACCTCACCTTGTGGCTGTCCCCTTCAGCACTTTTGTGGGGTTGGCAGAGGTCCACTTTTGTTAGTGGCATTGTTGTTTGAATTGTTTGCTTTGCTTTTTTTTGCTACCCATATCTGGTATTGTCACAGGCTGAGATTTGTTTCGTGTGCATTCTTCTAGCAAGCCCAGCGTGACTTTCTTTGGGATGCTTTTGAATTTTGTTCCATGAGGCGGCATGGGTATTTTTCAGTAGGCTCTGGGTTGGTTTTTCTTGCCCATACCATGTGCTTGTGATGTTGATCTGCTGGTTTCATCACTCTTACGGATGTCATCCAATCTGATCTTTAAATGCATGTGCTTGTCAGTCGTCACTCAGCTAGTTTTTCTGTCTGAAATTGTTGCATTTTCCACAGACCAATTGTTCTTAGACATGAGCTACACAGTATCTAGCGGTGTCAATGGCTTACCGACACCGTTAGAATCAGGATAGTAAAATTGTCAAATTCTCAGCACAGGGACATGCTTTTACTTTTAATGAACTAAGAGGTGATATGATGACACCAGGGGATAAAATCGTGGATACATCAGTGTGAGCTAAGGTTATTTTGTCAGGCTATAGTTTTAATCTGATCTTTCGCTAGTGAATTCACGACCAGTATACATTGAACTTCTAAGCAAACATAGAATTGGCTATGGTATTGGTAACTAGTTTACATCGAATGCTTGGCTATTTAAAATGGCATTGGCTGAAGCAAGATCTGTTTATTTATTTTTCATGATATTCCTTTTGGGCTTAAAACTGTGATTTATTTGAACTTGTTGCAATTCTAGTATCATGTCTAAGTGGAAGAATGTAGGTTTTTCACTTTGCTAGCTCACACTTCCATTGACATAATGAGATGTGTTTATAGTGCCAATTCACTCTTCAGTTTGAGAGAATTCTTCACAACCACTGATTCAGTCAATGATTTGATTTCTAAAAGAGAACAAATTTCAAATACATTGGATTGTGTCTAAATCTCAAACGAAGATCTTTCAAATTTATTTAGTTTTAAAGATCTGATTCAAAAGCTGAACTTTTTTTTCTTCTCAAAACTGAACTAAAAGAGACTGAGGAATTCATATAAAGCAATTCTATCAAATGAAACTGATGAATGATAAATACATCATAAATAACTTTTTTCTACTGTATAACTAACTTCATGCATCACTTGGTTCATGAGAGTCCTGCAGCCTTTTAGACTTTTAGTCTGGTGAGCTTGCGGTAAGGTCTCGTTGTTGCTATGTGCAGTGTGTTTTTGTTTGAACTTTCTTAAGAGTTTCACACTAATTTGGTGGTGAATGTTACACTTCACCATATTTGATAACCCTTTCTATGACCAACATGCCTACCTCTGCCACCCAAGATATGATGCAGATTGGTAGATTATATGGTTAATCAAAATGTTTAAACATCATTATTGCACTAATTCATGAAACCGATGTTAAATTTCTTGTGTGAGTTCTTTGTCCTGCTGCTGTTGAAAGGTTTGTGTATTTTGATATGCTTTCTTATGAATTGCTATTTGCTTTGGCCACTTCTTTTTAAAGTAGCCTTGGCGAGGACTTGGGGTCCATTATATGGATATTTTCCCCCTCACATCCTTTATGTTTTCTGTCATTTTGCATTATTGCTTGAATCTTCTCGCTTGCAAATAGGTGTATGCCAGGACAGAGGCTGGCTCTGGAAGATCAGTGTCCTTCCCATTCTTGATTGATTAAGCAAAGTCGTAATAGTTTAGATGCACTGCCTCGAGATAATCTGATGAGGCGCTTTCCTTCCTTTGGTTTGCAGATATGATTCAAGAACTAATTAGCAAGGGACAACAGCTTGATGCTATTAATTTTGTCTATGAAGCTGGTCTTCAGGACAAGTTCCCCCCTGTTCCCCTGTTGAAATCTTTTCTGAAAGAGTCAAAGAAGGCATCAACTCCAGTTTCTGAGGATAGGAACAACTCTGGCCAAGCCACAGTAAGTCATTTGCTATGTAAATTTGTTCAAATTAGATTGCCCAATGCTGTATACATCTTTTAGTAATTTGTCAAATTATCAATTTTGCTAAGTAAAGTAATGATATGTGATATTATTTTTAGCAGTAAAAAATTGTGTGACTAGATTTCATGTTTGGTTTAGTATTTTTTACAGGTAATCTGTACCTATAATTTTCTAACACCTGCTTTTATCACAGAACAACCCAAGCCGTAAGCAACAGTCAGCCCTGAGGGCTGTTATCAAATGCATTGAGGATCGCAAACTTGAAGCTGAATTTCCTGTAGAACCTCTCCAGAAGCGACTCGAGAATATAGAGAAGGCCAAGGCTGAGAAGAAAAAGCCAGCTGGTGGCAATAGTCCTGTCAATGCTCCAGCCAACAAGAGAACCCGAGGCAACAATGTAGGCCCAATGCCTCCTGCTAAGGCTGGACGTCTGATAAATAACGCCTATGTTTCTTCGTTTCCAGCAGCTCCTACATTTATACGATCACCAACTCACACCACATACCCAGCTCCGATCCATCCTTATCCCTATGATAGACCAGTTGCGCATGGTGTTTATGGGAATCGAAGCCCACCAGCTATTAGAGATCCTTATGCATATCCGACTGAAGAAGTTGCCCCTCCTGCTATTGGTGTAGCTTACTCATCTCCCCCTATGACTTATCCCCATTATGGAGCTTATGGTAATGGCTTGGCACCTGGATACCAGCAGGCATATTATCGGTAGAAATTTCTGTGACGGGGGTCAGCGGTGACGTCTAATGAACTTATAATCGGTTTAATACCTAGTTTGTAGTGACTGACTACAAAACTTAGGACTATGTGTGTGCTTATTAGTTTGCTTTAATCTAGTTCATGTATCCTTCTTTCCCTTACGCATGTAAATTTCTATGGAATGTTGTTTAATCTGCTGCTGAACCTCTGGATAAAATAGAGATGTTGAACTCTTGCATGATGTAATCAAAATCCAGCTTACTTTAAAGGCTACTTATGTACAGCTAATTAAACAATATCCTCCTTGTGCCTTTGGTGACCCTTTCTTGAGATTCTCAAGTTAGTGCTGCTTTTCTTTCTTTGCAGACCATACTTTGTTTTATGGAACATTTTCACATGCTTGGCAGGTTTCACTTTGATGTAGCCCAGTGCATATAATCATGCTACCCACAGTATGGGGGTGGTGTGCTGCTACTGAGGGATGCTCCTGTGTTAATAATTCTCTTTTCTTGTTAGTAGTACAGCTGTTGGTGTTAGTTTGGGGTGAGGGAAGGTGGAATATTATTAGGGGGCTGAGACCTCACCTTGTGGCTGTCCCCTTCAGCACTTTTGTGGGGTTGGCAGAGGTCCACTTTTGTTAGTGGCATTGTTGTTTGAATTGTTTGCTTTGCTTTTTTTTGCTACCCATATCTGGTATTGTCACAGGCTGAGATTTGTTTCGTGTGCATTCTTCTAGCAAGCCCAGCGTGACTTTCTTTGGGATGCTTTTGAATTTTGTTCCATGAGGCGGCATGGGTATTTTTCAGTAGGCTCTGGGTTGGTTTTTCTTGCCCATACCATGTGCTTGTGATGTTGATCTGCTGGTTTCATCACTCTTACGGATGTCATCCAATCTGATCTTTAAATGCATGTGCTTGTCAGTCGTCACTCAGCTAGTTTTTCTGTCTGAAATTGTTGCATTTTCCACAGACCAATTGTTCTTAGACATGAGCTACACAGTATCTAGCGGTGTCAATGGCTTACCGACACCGTTAGAATCAGGATGGTAAAATTGTCAAATTCTCAGCACAGGGACATGCTTTTACTTTTAATGAACTAAGAGGTGATATGATGACACCAGTGGGATAAAATCGTGGATACATCAGTGTGAGCTAAGGTTATTTTGTCAGGCTATAGTTTTAATCTGATCTTTCGCTAGTGAATTCACGACCAGTATACATTGAACTTCTAAGCAAACATAGAATTGGCTATGGTATTGGTAACTAGTTTACATCGAATGCTTGGCTATTTAAAATGGCATTGGCTGAAGCAAGATCTGTTTATTTATTTTTCATGATATTCCTTTTGGGCTTAAAACTGTGATTTATTTGAACTTGTTGCAATTCTAGTATCATGTCTAAGTGGAAGAATGTAGGTTTTTTTGATACTGTGAAGCCTATAGACTGAAACGGTCATTGTGGTCCTAATATTTGTAGATGTGCATGCACATTATGAAACAAGATGCACATATAGAGGGTTCTTGCACGTTACAAACTCGAAAGGTAACTAAGCTGGCGAACAAATACATCGGAATGCATTTCATACAAGAATGCATGAGACATCAAATAGTATCCAGAAATTGGAAATACGGTGTATGAATTCTCAAGTTCCTCGTATGTATTGTAAAGCAGTATATGCAATGGATTCTTGGCTCGGCTTTAAAGGATGGGTTTGGGTCATCAGAGATCCAAGGCTTTTACGATACGGATTGAACCACAGGAAGCTTCCACATATTTGCATACAACAATCAGAAAGGCGAGGCTTTTGCAGGCATATATTTGATAACGTAGCAAACTGATGGGCAATACTAGCATTCTGCACTTGCTTTGCGAGATGGGACGTGTTTTTCTTTTCGCTCTTAATAGTTGAGATTTTTTTGTAGCCACAAGAAGTTCATTTGAATGTGAAGAATACATGTCACCTGGAAAATTGCTGATAGTATGCAATTTCGTAGTATTTGAGAAATAAGATTTGGTGCCTTGAAGAGAAAAAAAATAAAAGTAAAAAAATGGAAGGCATTTCTGCACTTCCTATTGAACTAAATCATTCCAAGAAACAACTTTCTTAGGTACCAGATACAGTTCGTTTGACTGTGCAAACTTTACAGTGTAGATTTGAGTTATGTACATAAACTGAAAGGAGAAAGATGCAAGGAACCAACCAAAGTTGCAGAAGATTAGAAGCACAGAAACCAAGATATTCTTCATTTATACAAGATTTACACTAAAAGAGTTTGCAGCAGACGTAATGGAGAATGATGTACCATACAGATCCCTTTTTTTATTTTATTTCATTTATAATCACTCTTCTTTGCCCAGCTGTTGTTCTCTTCAGAACTATGGCGCTCCCCAGCTCCCAACTTCCAAGCCATTACCTGAATTAACAAAAATTCTGTCGAGTCTAAATATGAAGAGAGCTAAGTATGAAAAGAGAAGAGGAATGTTAAATTCATCTATGTGCACCACACAGCAGGATGACCATGCACGAGCAAAAATAATGGAGTGAGGAGTCTGCAATATGAGGATTTCATGCTCTTAACTTGGTTTCTGAGTGGTATTCTTTTAATGTTTCTTTTAAGATGCACCAGTCACAGGTTAGATTATATGCAAGAGACCGTGAAAACTCTTCGAATCAGTTGGCTAGCCCTGCATATTTTTAAAGGGTTAAACAAATTGAACTTCAGGGTATCCAATCAGTTCAATTAACATAGTTTTGCTGTCCTTTATCTTTGTGATAAGTAATCTTAAAGGACCATCGATTCGAAAAAGCCTGCTCTTAGTTATATTGCATGGACACACATGTTCCTGTATGTGTCTCAAACATATATCTACATCGACATAAGCAAGATAACATGTGGATACTTCAACATCTATATCGGACCTTAAACCAGTATGAGTAAGAAACTCTAGTATATATTTTCTCGCTTCAAGGCACTTTCCATGCTATATAGATCTTTTAGTAATTTGTCAAATTATCAATTTTGCTAAGTAAAGTAATGATATGTGATATTATTTTTAGCAGTAAAAATTGTGCGACTAGATTTCATGTTTGGTTTAGTATTTTTTACAGGTAATCTGTACCTATAATTTTCTAACACCTGCTTTTATCACAGAACAACCCAAGCCGTAAGCAACAGTCAGCCCTGAGGGCTGTTATCAAATGCATTGAGGATCGCAAACTTGAAGCTGAATTTCCTGTAGAACCTCTCCAGAAGCGACTCGAGAATATAGAGAAGGCCAAGGCTGAGAAGAAAAAGCCAGCTGGTGGCAATAGTCCTGTCAATGCTCCAGCCAACAAGAGAACCCGAGGCAACAATGTAGGCCCAATGCCTCCTGCTAAGGCTGGACGTCTGATAAATAACGCCTATGTTTCTTCGTTTCCAGCAGCTCCTACATTTATACGATCACCAACTCACACCACATACCCAGCTCCGATCCATCCTTATCCCTATGATAGACCAGTTGCGCATGGTGTTTATGGGAATCGAAGCCCACCAGCTATTAGAGATCCTTATGCATATCCGACTGAAGAAGTTGCCCCTCCTGCTATTGGTGTAGCTTACTCATCTCCCCCTATGACTTATCCCCATTATGGAGCTTATGGTAATGGCTTGGCACCTGGATACCAGCAGGCATATTATCGGTAGAAATTTCTGTGACGGGGGTCAGCGGTGACGTCTAATGAACTTATAATCGGTTTAATACCTAGTTTGTAGTGACTGACTACAAAACTTAGGACTATGTGTGTGCTTATTAGTTTGCTTTAATCTAGTTCATGTATCCTTCTTTCCCTTACGCATGTAAATTTCTATGGAATGTTGTTTAATCTGCTGCTGAACCTCTGGATAAAATAGAGATGTTGAACTCTTGCATGATGTAATCAAAATCCAGCATTACTTTAAAGGCTACTTATGTACAGCTAATTAAACAATATCCTCCTTGTGCCTTTGGTGACCCTTTCTTGAGATTCTCAAGTTAGTGCTGCTTTTTCTTTCTTTTGCAGACCATACTTTGTTTTATGGAACATTTTCACATGCTTGGCAGGTTTCACTTTGATGTAGCCCAGTGCATATAATCATGCTACCCACAGTATGGGGGTGGTGTGCTGCTACTGAGGGATGCTCCTGTGTTAATAATTCTCTTTTCTTGTTAGTAGTACAGCTGTTGGTGTTAGTTTGGGGTGAGGGAAGGTGGAATATTATTAGGGGGCTGAGACCTCACCTTGTGGCTGTCCCCTTCAGCACTTTTGTGGGGTTGGCAGAGGTCCACTTTTGTTAGTGGCATTGTTGTTTGAATTGTTTGCTTTGCTTTTTTTTGCTACCCATATCTGGTATTGTCACAGGCTGAGATTTGTTTCGTGTGCATTCTTCTAGCAAGCCCAGCGTGACTTTCTTTGGGATGCTTTTGAATTTTGTTCCATGAGGCGGCATGGGTATTTTTCAGTAGGCTCTGGGTTGGTTTTTCTTGCCCATACCATGTGCTTGTGATGTTGATCTGCTGGTTTCATCACTCTTACGGATGTCATCCAATCTGATCTTTAAATGCATGTGCTTGTCAGTCGTCACTCAGCTAGTTTTTCTGTCTGAAATCGTTGCATTTTCCACAGACCAATTGTTCTAGACATGAGCTACACAGTATCTAGTGGTGTCAATGGCTTACCGACACCGTTAGAATCAGGATAGTAAAATTGTCAAATTCTCAGCACAGGGACATGCTTTTACTTTTAATGAACTAAGAGGTGATATGATGACACCAGGGGGATAAAATCGTGGATACATCAGTGTGAGCTAAGGTTATTTTGTCAGGCTATAGTTTTAATCTGATCTTTCGCTAGTGAATTCACGACCAGTATACATTGAACTTCTAAGCAAACATAGAATTGGCTATGGTATTGGTAACTAGTTTACATCGAATGCTTGGCTATTTAAAATGGCATTGGCTGAAGCAAGATCTGTTTATTTATTTTTCATGATATTCCTTTTGGGCTTAAAACTGTGATTTATTTGAACTTGTTGCAATTCTAGTATCATGTCTAAGTGGAAGAATGTAGGTTTTTTTGATACTGTGAAGCCTATAGACTGAAACGGTCATTGTGGTCCTAATATTTGTAGATGTGCATGCACATTATGAAACAAGATGCACATATAGAGGGTTCTTGCACGTTACAAACTCGAAAGGTAACTAAGCTGGCGAACAAATACATCGGAATGCATTTCATACAAGAATGCATGAGACATCAAATAGTATCCAGAAATTGGAAATACGGTGTATGAATTCTCAAGTTCCTCGTATGTATTGTAAAGCAGTCTATGCAATGGATTCTTGGCTCGGCTTTAAAGGATGGGTTTGGGTCATCAGAGATCCAAGGCTTTTACGATACGGATTGAACCACAGGAAGCTTCCACATATTTGCATACAACAGTCAGAAAGGCGAGGCTTTTGCAGGCATATCTTTGATAATGTAGCAAACTTGGGCAATACTAGCATTCTGCACTTGCTTTGCGAGACGGGACATAGGTTTTCCTTTTTGCTCTTAATAGTTGAGATATTTTTGTAGCCACAAGAAGTTCATTTGAATGTGAAGAATACGTGTCACCTGGAAAATTGCTGATAGTATGCAATTTCAAAGTATTTGAGAAATAAGATTTGGTGCCTTGAAGAGAAAAAAAAATAAAAGTTAAAAAATGGAAGGCATTTCTACACTTCCTATTGAACTAAATCATTCCAAGAAACAACGTTCTTAGATACCAGATACAGTTCGTTTGACTGCAAACTTTACAGTGTAGATTTGAGTTATGTACATCAACTGAAAGGAGAAAGATGCAAGGAACCAACCAAAATTGCAGAAGATTAGAAGCACAGAAACCAAGATATTTTTCATTTATACAAGATTTACACTAAAAGAGTTTACAGCAGACGTAATGGAGAATGATGTACCATACAGATCCCTTTTTTTATTTTATTTTATTTATAATCACTCTTCTTTGCCCAGCTGTTGCTCTCTTCAGAACTATGGCGCTCCCCAGCTCCCAACTTCCAAGCCATTACCTGAATTAACAAAAATTCTGTCAAGTCTAAATATGAAGAGAGGTAAGTATGAAAAGAGAAGAGGAATGTTAAATTCATCTATGTGCACCACACAGCAGGATGACCATGCACGAGCAAAAATAATGGAGTGAGGAGTCTGCAATATGAGGATTTCATGCTCTTAACTTGGTTTCTGAGTGGTATTCTTTTAATGTTTCTTTTAAGATGCACCAGTCACAGGTTAGATTATATGCAAGAGACCGTGAAAACTCTTCAAATTAGTTGGCTAGCCCTGCATATTTTTAAAGGGTTAAACAAATTGAACTTCAGGGTATCCAATCAGTTCAATTAACATAGTTTTGCTGTCCTTTATCTTTGTGATAAGTAATCTTAAAGGACCATCGATTCGAAAAAGCCTGCTCTTAGTTATATTGCATGGACACACATGTTCCTGTATGTGTCTCAAACATATATCTACATCGACATAAGCAAGATAACATGTGGATACTTCAACATCTATATCGGACCTTAAACCAGTATGAGTAAGAAACTCTAGTATATATTTTCTCGTTTCAAGGCACTTTCCATGCTATATAGATCAACTTTTGCTAAGTCATCCTCCCGCTATGATTTGTTCTTTGATCCTATTATTTGGGAAAACATACCTTGCAACCCAAATAGAAGATCATCGAATATGATCCAAAATCCAACTCATCCAAAACAACTATAAAAGAAAAACAAATCTTTTTGTGATTTATTTCATGTGCATCATGTGGGAAATGGGTGATTCCATAGCAAGTTGGTTTCTATGGCCTACAAAATATTATAAGTCAGACCAAATCTGCAATAGAAGGATACAGCTATTTTGGCCAAGACAAATGACGTGGATATTTAAATTTTAGAGATCCATATGATAGTATTGTTCGGTATGCTACTCTAAAACAAACCGTCCATTTGTAAGATGTAGTGCCATTGGAATGAACATCTTCCAATCATATCATTTTTAATTTTTACATATTTGCTTTGTTGTTGTTGTTGTTGTCATGACCATGCCTTTTTTTCCATGTTTGTCAACGGTGTCAATTTAATGGTTGAAAAAGAAGACAAAATCCACTTTCCCCCAACTCTACGTCTTTCTTCTGCCTATCCCCACTAAAGACCGAACATGATCTATTTGCATTCTTTGTGATAAAAAAAAATCACCTACTATGCTACAATGTGATGTGCTTTAGCATTGGAGTAAAACTTAATCAACTTTTTGTCTCCTCAACTATTAATCAGTCCATATAAAACTGATTTCCACCAGTACCCTCTCCGACATGTCAGTAACTGCCGGAAGAGGTTGAATTCTAATGTGACAAAGTGCAGCAGGAAAATCCAACAATTATCAGCTGTTACTCCCCAACCGCTGTAAATGATCAGTTTAATTGAAAGTCTTCAAAAGTTTGAATCCTCGATTTGTATAATTTAAGCATAAGAAGTCTAATTCAAAAGATTGGCTTTTAATTTTTAATTTTACAATGATGTTGGTAGGTATCCATTATTTTTTAGTTGTGCTTTCTATGAAAGTAACTATCTCATCCCCATGTAATCCAAATATTGCCGGTCTCTTTTGATTTCCATATCTTCTACCCCACCTTTCTACCTTTCCAAGCTAACCATCCGAAAATAATAATAATAATAGAGATCAATTTTCTACTTGACATAGAGATCAATTTCTTAAGGCTTGGGCGTGTACACTAACTCTATAGATATTGTTTTGTTTTATTACCTATTCTCAAGACATTTATCTTCATGCAGATAAAAGAAGTAATAATCTGTAATATTACATGCAACCTGACCCTCCAATCTAATTCTACTCCAGTGACCTATGATCTTCAAGCCAAAAGTTCCATCTTAATGCAATGCATCCAATTGAGAAAATAATAAACTGCCACAAAACTTAATCCTGTGCCTGTCAATCGTAAAAACTAAATGAAGCGTGCGTCCTAAATATACCATGATTATTTTTCACAAACAAACTTATATAAGGCTAAATAAATGAAAAATATTAAAATATAAACAATCAATGGCACAGACAAAAATCTTAAGAATGAAGCTTTTTGATGCATAACTGAATCCAACTCACCATCTGGATCAAAGAAGAACACTTGCCTCGTCTTCCCATCAGGCTGCGTCTTCTCAAACGTCTTAATCCCTTTCTCCTGAAATTTCCCCTCAAAAATAACTTAATTTCAAACAAATCACGAACACCATCATCTAAAAAAATTAATTAAAAAAACCAAAAACTAAAAATAAAATCACCTTTAGGGTTTTGACGAAAGATTCATAATTGGAAACACCAAAAGAAAGGTGATGGCCCCTCGGGATCGCCTTAGGATCAATATCCCCCATCGGCTGAGGCGCGCTGTACGGGCTCTCTGGAAGCTTCGACTGTGGGTCCCGCTCGATGAGATGGAGGGCAAGAGGCGGGAGCTTGAGCCAAATAACCTCAAAGTCGCCGAATTTAGGCGTCTCCATCCTCTCAAACCCTAGAATCTACAAGAAAAGGGGCAGAGTGAGAATTAGAGAGAATTGGAGGGTGTGATTGCAAATTTGAGGATAGAGAGGGACCTCTTCGTAAAGGAAGCGAGGCGCTTGACATCTGCGGTCTCACGAGCGATGTGGTTAAGGTGAACTCCGGCGGCGGCGGCGGCGGCGGCCATTTTCAGTTGAGATGGAGGAGATTGGAGAGAGGAAATTGTGAGTGGAGAGATGAGACTGTGCGCTTATTGTTACCGATATTTCGCGCGATAGAAATCTGCACACGTGGCTAATGGTACGGACTGTTTCTTGTGATGTTAAAATTTAAGCAAATGTGAGAATCTCTCTTTGAAATTCTCATTCTAACGTGATATGACAATCATATGCTAATTTAGAATATATTTAATTCTTTTTTTTGGTTTAAACCTACTGTTAAACATATTGAAATTCTAGGTTAAACCTATCTTAATTTCATTTTAAATAGGATTTTAATAGGTTTGATAATAAATTTAACAAATATAAGAGTTGAAATGTTTAAAAGTAGTATGTGAGTGCTAGCATGAGAATTTTCGGAGAAATTCTCACAATTACTTAACTGATGATACTAAAGTGTAACTTTTAGAAAGTTTAGGATATCTAAGTGCACCAAATATAAGCTGCGGTGCATAATGCAAAGTAGGTGAAACTATAGGGCATTGAAGTGAAATTAATCCTTTTCCCTAGGGGTGCATTCAACCGGATACTACGGGGATGATACTTATCATATCCATATCCGCTTACCCATCTCGGATACGGATACGGATATACCTCGGTATGGAAAATTCATATCCATATCCGCTAAAGACATGCGGATATGCATGTGGATACAAAATGAATATGAGAAAACTAGATAGTATTGAAAAAAAATAAAGTTCATGTGATACAAAAGAGTTCATTAATATGTTCATTATATCCTAAACGCTAAGATTAGACATCTTGATCATCAAAATTAACCTCAAATCCATAATCTAAGGATTAAAACTATCGTAACAGTATGACTAATATGTTTTCGGGTATTTCGAATACGGATCCGGATATTTCACTACAAAACCATATCCGTAACCATATCCTATCGGTTATAGATTTGATTAACTATATCCATATACTAACGGATCACGACACGATATTTCCTGATACGGATACTGGATACGATTTAGCACCCTACTTTTCATAATTAAAACTTGCTTTATTTTTAGCACGCAGAGTAAATTGCACGCTTAAATACCCTATTATTTACTGATGTTGCAATATCCTCACTTGTAAAACTCTACACTATGCTAAAGTTTCTAGATGTTTCATGTGGATATTCTCGATTATGCAAACATGAGAATTCCTCATGAAAATTCTCATGCAACACTCAAAAATTTCTAGAACATTTTAAACCTTACTTTTGTTAAACCCATTGAACTTCAGGGTATCCAATCAGTTCAATTAACATAGTTTTGCTGTCCTTTATCTTTGTGATAAGTAATCTTAAAGGACCATCGATTCGAAAAAGCCTGCTCTTAGTTATATTGCATGGACACACATGTTCCTGTATGTGTCTCAAACATATATCTACATCGACATAAGCAAGATAACATGTGGATACTTCAACATCTATATCGGACCTTAAACCAGCATGAGTAAGAAACTCTAGTATATATTTTCTCGTTTCAAGGCACTTTCCATGCTATATAGATCAACTTTTGCTAAGTCATCCTCCCGCTATGATTTGTTCTTTGATCCTATTATTTGGGAAAACATACCTTGCAACCCAAATAGAAGATCATCGAATATGATCCAAAATCCAACTCATCCAAAACAACTATAAAAGAAAAACAAATCTTTTTGTGATTTATTTCATGTGCATCATGTGGGAAATGGGTGATTCCATAGCAAGTTGGTTTCTATGGCCTACAAAATATTATAAGTCGGACCAAATCTGCAATAGAAGGATACAGCTATTTTGGCCAAGACAAATGACGTGGATATTTAAATTTTAGAGATCCATATGATAGTATTGTTCGGTATGCTATTCTAAAAGAAACCGTCCATTTGTAAGATGTAGTGCCATTGGAATGAACATCTTCCAATCATATCATTTTTAATTTTTACATATTTGCTTTGTTGTTGTTGTTGTTGTTGTTGTTGTTGTCATGACCATGCCTTTTTTTCCATGTTTGTCAACGGTGTCAATTTAATGGTTGAAAAAGAAGACAAAATCCACTTTCCCCCAACTCTACGTCTTTCTTCTGCCTATCCCCACTAAAGACCGAACATGATCTATTTGCATTCTTTGTGATAAAAAAAAATCACCTACTATGCTACAATGTGATGTGCTTTAGCATTAGAGTGAAACTTAATCAAATTTTTGTCTCCTCAACTATTAATCAGTCCATATAAAACTGATTTCCACCAGTACCCTCTCCGACATGTCAGTAACTGCCGGAAGAGGTTGAATTCTAATGTGACAAAGTGCAGCAGGAAAATCCAACAATTATCAGCTGTTACTCCCCAACCGCTGTAAATGATCAGTTTAATTGAAAGTCTTCAAAGTTTGAATCCTCGATTTGTATAATTTAAGCATAAGAAGTCTAATTCAAAAGATTGGCTTTTAATTTTTAATTTTACAATGATGTTGGTAGGTATCCATTATTTTTTTTAGTTGTGCTTCCTATGAAAGTAACTATCTCATGATTCTCATCCCCATGTAATCCAAATATTGCCGGTCTCTTTTGATTTCCATATCTTCTACCCCACCTTTCTACCTTTCCAAGCTAACCATCCGAAAATAATAATAATAATAGAGATCAATTTTCTACTTGACATAGAGATCAATTTCTTAAGGCTTGGGCGTGTACACTAACTCTATAGATATTGTTTTGTTTTATTACCTATTCTCAAGACATTTATCTTCATGCAGATAAAAGAAGTAATAATCTGTAATATTACATGCAACCTGACCCTCCAATCTAATTCTACTCCAGTGACCTATGATCTTCAAGCCAAAAGTTCCATCTTAATGCAATGCATCCAATTGAGAAAATAATAAACTGCCACAAAAACTTAATCCTGTGCCTGTCAATCGTGTAAAAACTAAATGAAGCGTGCGTCCTAAATATACCATGATTATTTTTTCACAAAAAAACTTATATAAGGCTAAATAAATGAAAAATATTAAAATATAAACAATCAATGGCACAGACAAAAATCTTAAGAATGAAGCTTTTTGATGCATAACTGAATCCAACTCACCATCTGGATCAAAGAAGAACACTTGCTTCGTCTTCCCATCAGGCTGCGTCTTCTCAAACGTCTTAATCCCTTTCTCCTGAAATTTTCCCTCAAAAATAACTTAATTTCAAACAAATCACGAACACCATCATCTAAAAAAATTAATTAAAAAAACCAAAAACTAAAAATAAAATCACCTTTAGGGTTTTGACGAAAGATTCATAATTGGAAACACCAAAAGAAAGGTGATGGCCCCTCGGGATCGCCTTAGGATCAATATCCCCCATCGGCTGAGGCGCGCTGTACGGGCTCTCTGGAAGCTTCGACTGTGGGTCCCGCTCGATGAGATGGAGGGCAAAAGGCGGGAGCTTGAGCCAAATAACCTCAAAGTCGCCGAATTTAGGCGTCTCCATCCTCTCAAACCCTAGAATCTACAAGAAAAGGGGGGCAGAGTGAGAATTAGAGAGAATTGGAGGGGTGTGATTGCAAATTTGCAGGATAGAGAGGGACCTCTTCGTAAAAGGAAGCGAGGCGCTTCACGTCTGCGGTCTCGCGAGCGATGTGGTTAAGGTGAACTCCGGCGGCGGCGGCGGCGGCGGCCATTTTCAGTTGAGATGGAGGAGATTGGAGAGAGGAAATTGTGAGTGGAGAGATGAGACTGTGCGCTTATTGTTACCGATATTTCGCGCGATAGAAATCTGCACACGTGGCTAATGGTACGGACTGTTTCTTGTGATGTTAAAAATTTAAGCAAATGTGAGAACTTCTCTTTGAAATTCTCATTCTAATGTGATATGACAATCATATGCTAATTTAGAATATATTTAATTCTTTTTTTTGGTTTAAACCTACTGTTAAACATATTGAAATTCTAGGTTAAACCTATCTTAATTTCATTTTAAATAGGATTTTAATAGGTTTGATAATAAATTTAACAAATATAAGAGTTGAAATGTTTAAAAAGTAGTATGTGAGTGCTAGCATGAGAATTTTCAGGAGAAATTCTCACAATTACTTAACTGATGATACTAAAGTGTAACTTTTAGAAAGTTTAGGATATCTAAGTGCAGCCAAATATAACTGCGGTGCATACGTGCAAAGTAGGTGAAACTATAGGGCATTGAAGTGAAATTAATCCTTTTCCCTAGGGGTGCATTCAGTCCGGATACGGCTCGGGGATGATACTTATCATATCCATATCCGCTTACCCATCTCGGATACGGATACGGATATACCTCGGTATGGAAAATTCATATCCATATCCGCTAAATACATGCGGATATGCATGTGGATACAAAACGAATATGAGAAAACTAGATAGTATTGAAAAAAAATAAAGTTCATGTGATACAAAAGAGTTCATTAATATGTTCATTATATCTGAAACGCTAAGATTAGACATCTTGATCATCAAAATTAACCTCAAATCCATAATATAAAGATTAAAACTATCGTAGCAGTATGACTAATATGTTTTCTGTATTTCAATACGGATCCGGATATTTCACTACAAACCATATCGTAACCATATCCTATCGGTTATAGATTTGATTAACTATATCCATATACTAACGGATCACGATTCACGAATATTTCCTCGGATCTGAGGATCACGATTTAGCACCCTACTTTTCATAATTAAAACTTGCTTTATTTTTAGCACGCAGAGTAAATTACGCTTAAATACCCTATTATTTACTCAATGTTGCATCAAATATCCTCACTTGTAAAACTCTACACTAAGCATGCTAAAGTTTCTAGATGTTTCATGTGGATATTCTCGATTATGCAAACATGAGAATTCCCTCATGAAAATTCTCATGCAACACTCAAAAATTTCTAGAACATTTTAAACCTTACTTTTTGTTAAACCCATTGTTAAATCTATAAAAAATCATATTTTTTTTATCTACCATAATTCTATCTTAAAATATGATTTTGATATAACAATAAATTTAAGAAAATAAGGATTAAATTACTCTGTAAATATCACATGAGTGTCCCATGAGAATTTTCTGAAGAGTATCAACGTGAAACATTTGAAATAGAGCATTGAAGTGTAGGGTTTTACAAGTGAGGGTATTTATATGCAATTGGGTCAGTGTAATTTATCCCAAAGTACATGCAAAAGTACCCCTTCTCATACTCCAGCTCCCATACTAAGGAGACAATTACCTTTTTATCCTCCCCCGTTCACCCGCGCCTCGCGCTCCAGCACAAACCGCGCACCCTCTGCTCTCTCTGAACCCCTACTATTTCGTCCTCGTTCCTCAAAAACAGAGAACTTTCCTGGTGAAAGAAAGAGATGGATTCTTCAAATTCTAACGGTTCTCCTCAAACTCAAACCCTAACCCTAACTCCAGAGTCTCTCCGCCTCTTCGCCGAGGGGATCTCTCTCGTTCTCTCTCGATGGACCGCTCTCCAAATGGCGGTCGAGAACCAGTGGGGCGGCCGCGATTCCCGCCAGAAGTCTCACGATCTCGCCTCCTCAATCCTCTCCTGGTTCTCCCAATCCAAAGGTTAGGGCTTTTAAAGCAACTAGGGCTAGGGTTTATCCTCCATCTGCATTCAAGATTTATGATCGTAATTTTGTGTGCCGTTTTCCCCCCCTTATTAGAGCCTCTTTGTATTGATGATCTGGAGAATGTATTGGATGAAAGCATGGCGCTTTCTTTCAACACCGAGATCGAGGATGGCAGCGTTGAAGAGGTATTGCTTTTGTTCTCGCTCTATAATCCTAATTGAAACACAGAATCATTTTCGACTGACTGCGGCTAGACTTTTATGAGATTTATCGATTCCTGAAACTAAAGGACCTTATAAGAAAATTATTGATTGTTGATTTCAAAGTTTTAAACAGAAAGCTTTAGAAAGTTGTAGTTGTTGTTGTTGTTGTCATGACCATGCCTTTTTTCCATGTTTGTCAACGGTGTCAATTTAATGGTTGAAAAGAAGACAAAATCCACTTTCCCCAACTCTACGTCTTTCTTCTGCCTATCCCCACTAAAGACCGAACATGATCTATTTGCATTCTTTGTGATAAAAAAATCACCTACTATGCTACAATGTGATGTGCTTTAGCATTAGAGTGAAACTTAATCAACTTTTGTCTCCTCAACTATTAATCAGTCCATATAAAACTGATTTCCACCAGTACCCTCTCCGACATGTCAGTAACTGCCGGAAGAGGTTGAATTCTAATGTGACAAAGTGCAGCAGGAAAATCCAACAATTATCAGCTGTTACTCCCCAACGCTGTAAATGATCAGTTTAATTGAAAGTCTTCAAAGTTTGAATCCTCGATTTGTATAATTTAAGCATAAGAAGTCTAATTCAAAAGATTGGCTTTTAATTTTTAATTTTACAATGATGTTGGTAGGTATCCATTATTTTTTTTAGTTGTGCTTTCTATGAAAGTAACTATCTCATCCCCATGTAATCCAAATATTGCCGGTCTCTTTTGATTTCCATATCTTCTACCCCACCTTTCTACCTTTCCAAGCTAACCATCCGAAAATAATAATAATAATAGAGATCAATTTTCTACTTGACATAGAGATCAATTTCTTAAGGCTTGGGCGTGTACACTAACTCTATAGATATTGTTTTGTTTTATTACCTATTCTCAAGACATTTATCTTCATGCAGATAAAAGAAGTAATAATCTGTAATATTACATGCAACCTGACCCCTCAATCTAATTCTACTCCAGTGACCTATGATCTTCAAGCCAAAAGTTCCATCTTAATGCAATGCATCCAATTGAGAAAATAATAAACTGCCACAAAACTTAATCCTGTGCCTGTCAATCGTGTAAAAACTAAATGAAGCGTGCGTCCTAAATATACCATGATTATTTTTCACAAAAAACTTATATAAGGCTAAATAAATGAAAAATATTAAAATATAAACAATCAATGGCACAGACAAAAATCTTAAGAATGAAGCTTTTGATGCATAACTGAATCCAACTCACCATCTGGATCAAAGAAGAACACTTGCTTCGTCTTCCCATCAGGCTGCGTCTTCTCAAACGTCTTAATCCCTTTCTCCTGAAATTTTCCCCAAAAATAACTTAATTTCAAACAAATCACGAACACCATCATCTAAAAAATTAATTAAAAACCAAAACTAAAAAAATCACCTTTAGGGTTTTGACGAAAGATTCATAATTGGAAACACCAAAAGAAAGGTGATGGCCCCTCGAGATCGCCTTAGGATCAATATCCCCCATCGGCTGAGGCGCGCTGTACGGGCTCTCTGGAAGCTTCGACTGTGGGTCCCGCTCGATGAGATGGAGGGCAAAGGCGGGAGCTTGAGCCAAATAACCTCAAAGTCGCCGAATTTAGGCGTCTCCATCCTCTCAAACCCTAGAATCTACAAGAAAAGGGGGGCAGAGTGAGAATTAGAGAGAATTGGAGGGGTGTGATTGCAAATTTGAGGGATAGAGAGGGACCTCTTCGTAAAAGGAAGCGAGGCGCTTGACATCTGCGGTCTCACGAGCGATGTGGTTAAGGTGAACTCCGGCGGCGGCCATTTTCAGTTGAGATGGAGGAGATTTTCGAGAGGTTGAGAGTGAGAGATGAGATTGTGAGAGGATTTTCGAAATTATGATGAGACAAGATTGAGATGTGATATTAAAGCTGGCATAGAAAGATGTGTTACTTAATATAATCGGTATATGGATCGCGATTTCTCTTTCTGATAGAAATAATACAAAGTGACAGCAAATTAATTGTAGGATTTCTAGACTACTTTCTACATGTGATGTTAAAATGTATATGCAATGGTGAACTTGCTTTGATGTTAAAATTTTAAGCAAATGTGAGAATCTCTCTTTGAAATTCTCATTCTAACGTGATATGACAATCATATGCTAATTTAGAATATATTTAATTCTTTTTTTTGGTTTAAACCTACTGTTAAACATATTGAAATTCTAGGTTAAACCTATCTTAATTTCATTTTAAATAGGATTTTAATAGGTTTGATAATAAATTTAACAAATATAAGAGTTGAAATGTTTAAAAGTAGTATGTGAGTGCTAACATGAGAATTTTCGAGAAATTCTCACAATTATAAGCGATGATACTAAAGTGTAACTTTTAGAAAGTTTGGATATCTAAGTGACCTAAATATAATCTGCGTGCATACGCAAAGTAGGTGAAACTATAGGGCATTAAGTGAAATTAATCCTTTTCCCTGGGGTGCATTCGGGAACGATACGGATGATACTTATCATATCCATATCCGCTACCCATCTCGGATCACGGATACGGATATACCTCGGTATGGAAAATTCATATCCATATCCGCTAAATACATGCGGATATGCATGTGGATACAAAATGAATATGAGAAAACTAGATAGTATTGAAAAAAATAAAGTTCATGTGATACAAAAGAGTTCATTAATATGTTCATTATATCCGAAACGCTAAGATTAGACATCTTGATCATCAAAATTAACCTCAAATCCATAATATAAAGATTAAAACTATCGAATAAAGATGACTAATATGTTTTCTGTATTTCAATACGGATCCGGATATTTCACTACAAATCCATATCAGAACCATATCCTATCGGTTATAGATTTGATTAACTATATCCATATACTAACGGATACGACATTTAATATTTCCTGATACGGATACGATTTAGCACCCTACTTTTTCATAATTAAAACTTGCTTTATTTTTAGCACGCACAGAGTAAATTACGCTTAAATACCCTATTATTTACTCAATGTTGCACGCAAATATCCTCACTTGTAAAACTCTACACTAAGCATGCTAAAGTTTCTAGATGTTTCATGTGGATATTCTCGATTATGCAAACATGAGAATTCCTCATGAAAATTCTCATGCAACACTCAAAAATTTCTAGAACATTTTAAACCTTACTTTTGTTAAACCCATTGTTAAATCTATAAAAATCATATTTTTTTATCTACCATAATTCTATCTTAAAATATGATTTTGATATAACAATAAATTTAAGAAAATAAGGATTAAATTACTCTGTAAATATCACATGAGTGTCCCATGAGAATTTTCTGAAGAGTATCAACGTGAAACATTTGAAATAGAGCATTGAAGTGTAGGGTTTTACAAGTGAGGGTATTTATATGCAATTGGGTCAGTGTAATTTATCCCAAAGTACATGCAAAAGTACCCTTCTCATACTCCAGCTCCCATACTAAGGAGACAATTACCTTTTATCCTCCCCGTTCACCCGCGCCTCGCTCCAGCACAAACCGCGCACCCTCTGCTCTCTCTGAACCCCTACTATTTCGTCCTCGTTCCTCAAAAACAGAGAACTTTCCTGGTGAAAGAAAGAGATGGATTCTTCAAATTCTAACGGTTCTCCTCAAACTCAAACCCTAACCCTAACTCCAGAGTCTCTCCGCCTCTTCGCCGAGGGGATCTCTCGTTCTCTCTCGATGGACCGCTCTCCAAATGGCGGTCGAGAACCAGTGGGGCGGCCGCGATTCCCGCCAGAAGTCTCACGATCTCGCCTCCTCAATCCTCTCCTGGTTCTCCCAATCCAAAGGTTAGGGCTTTTAAAGCAACTAGGGCTAGGGTTTATCCTCCATCTGCATTCAAGATTTATGATCGTAATTTTGTGTGCCGTTTTCCCCCCCTTATTAGAGCCTCTTTGTATTGATGATCTGGAGAATGTATTGGATGAAAGCATGGCGCTTTC
Organism: Asparagus setaceus; assembly: GCA_012295165.1. Classification (NCBI taxonomy): domain Eukaryota; kingdom Viridiplantae; phylum Streptophyta; class Magnoliopsida; order Asparagales; family Asparagaceae; genus Asparagus; species Asparagus setaceus. The sequence goes on from CM022706.1 coordinate 30,163,327, forward strand.
TTTCAACACCGAGATCGAGGATGGCAGCGTTGAAGAGGTATTGCTTTTGTTCTCGCTCTATAATCCTAATTGAAACACAGAATCATTTTCGACTGACTGCGGCTAGACTTTTATGAGATTTATCGATTCCTGAAACTAAAGGACCTTATAAGAAAATTATTGATTGTTGATTTCAAAGTTTTAAACAGAAAGCTTTAGAAAGTTGTAGTTGATTTTCTGTCTTTGTTGGGAGCAAGATACTCGTATGTCAAGTTTCTTGTTTTGGCTCTAGGAGTCTTCTTAATTGGCAGAGTATCACAAACTTTTCAACTTTCGAGTGGGGCAGTCTATAACAGGACACGTGCACCCAAGGGATATCAATTCTTGGATAAGTGCACGAATCCCAAAGTTCAATGATCCAAGGGTTATATCTTTAGGTGCACATTTAATGCCATGGAACGTCCCACCGGATATCCTATTAAGCAGTACTTTTGATCATAATCCATCGTAGTTATTGAGAGTTATTATGTATGCTTTTATGATCATACTATATATATATATATATATATATATATATATATATATATATATAATATATATATATATAATATATATATATATATATATATATATATATATATATATATAATATATATATATATAATATATATATATATATCTCTCTCTCTCTCTATATATATATATATATATATATATATATATATATATATATATATATATAGAGAGAGAGAGAGAGAGAGAGAGAGAGAGTAAAGCTCCTATAAACTTAAGTGGATATGAATCCTTTGTCCACCTACTTTTTATCCATTGATTTTGCATTGAGATTTGTGCTAGCATGTGATAAAAATAAAGGCACAAATCTCAAAGATAGCATTGATGTGTAGCACAAATCTCAAAGCATAATGAAGGGATAAAAGTTTGGTGAACAAGTGCTCCTATCCACTTAAGTTTATAGGAGCTTTAATATATATATATATATATATATATATATATATATATATATATATATATATATATATATATATATATATATAGAGAGAGAGAGAGAGAGAGAGAGAGAGAGAGAGAGAGAGAGAGAGAGAGAGAGAGAGAGAGTAAAGTCTATAAACTTAAGTGGATAGAATCCTTTGTCCACCTACTTTTTATCCATTGATTTTGCATTGAGATTTGTGCTAGCATGTGATAAAAATAAAGGCACAAATCTCAAAGATAGCATTGATGTGTAGCACAAATCTCAAAGATAGCATTGATGTGTAGCACAAATCTCAAAGCATAATGAAGGGATAAAAGTTTGGGAACAAGTGCTCCTATCCACTTAAGTTTATAGGAGATTTGCTCTACACACACACAGACACACACCTCGTCCTCCGTTAGTTAACTAGGATAATCCGGGTCTCTTAGACCCTGTCTTATTCCTTGGGCATGTGGCATCTAAATCCACCATCACTAGTCAATTATCAAGAAAAATCCCTTTGGTCCCTTTTCTTTCTCTCATCTCTTTTTCTTAGGTGTAGCTTAGACTGTGGGGATAATCTTAGATTTTTGTATCAGGTCTAAGTTACTATCTCATCCCCATGTAATCCAAATATTGCCGGTCTCTTTTGATTTCCATATCTTCTACCCCACCTTTCTACCTTTCCAAGCTAACCATCCGAAAATAATAATAATAATAGAGATCAATTTTCTACTTGACATAGAGATCAATTTCTTAAGGCTTGGGCGTGTACACTAACTCTATAGATATTGTTTTGTTTTATTACCTATTCTCAAGACATTTATCTTCATGCAGATAAAAGAAGTAATAATCTGTAATATTACATGCAACCTGACCCCTCCAATCTAATTCTACTCCAGTGACCTATGATCTTCAAGCCAAAAAGTTCCATCTTAATGCAATGCATCCAATTGAGAAAATAATAAACTGCCACAAAAACTTAATCCTGTGCCTGTCAATCGTGTAAAAACTAAATGAAGCGTGCGTCCTAAATATACCATGATTATTTTTCACAAAAAACTTATATAAGGCTAAATAAATGAAAAATATTAAAATATAAACAATCAATGGCACAGACAAAAATCTTAAGAATGAAGCTTTTGATGCATAACTGAATCCAACTCACCATCTGGATCAAAGAAGAACACTTGCTTCGTCTTCCCATCAGGCTGCGTCTTCTCAAACGTCTTAATCCCTTTCTCCTGAAATTTTCCCCCAAAAATAACTTAATTTCAAACAAATCACGAACACCATCATCTAAAAAAAGTAATTAAAAAAACCAAAAACTAAAAAAAAATCACCTTTAGGGTTTTGACGAAAGATTCATAATTGGAAACACCAAAAGAAAGGTGATGGCCCCTCGAGATCGCCTTAGGATCAATATCCCCATCGGCTGAGGCGCGCTGTACGGGCTCTCTGGAAGCTTCGACTGTGGGTCCCGCTCGATGAGATGGAGGGCAAAGGCGGGAGCTTGAGCCAAATAACCTCAAAGTCGCCGAATTTAGGCGTCTCCATCCTCTCAAACCCTAGAATCTACAAGAAAAGGGGCAGAGTGAGAATTAGAGAGTGGAGGGTGTGATTGCAAATTTGAGGATAGAGAGGGACCTCTTCGTAAAAGGAAGCGAGGCGCTTGACATCTGCGGTCTCACGAGCGATGTGGTTAAGGTGAACTCCGGCGGCGGCCATTTTCAGTTGAGGCGGTTGTGAGTGGAGATGATTGTGGCGGCCATTTTTCATGTTAGAGTGGAGGGAGACTTTATGAAATTGTTTGGAGAAAGATGATTAATTTAATATAATTGCGTTTATATGTGATTTCTCCAGGAGTTATTTCTCTCTGACTTTTAAGAATATTTTCTATACTAAAGTGGCTAAAATGGTATTCGGAATATTTTATTTTGACTGTCTTTAAACATGTGAACCTATTGTTACCGATATTTGCGATAGAAATCTGCACACGTGGCGGATGGTACAGACTGTTTCTTGTGATGTTAAAATTTTAAGCAAATGTGAGAATCTCTCTTTGAAATTCTCATTCTAACGTGATATGACAATCATATGCTAATTTAGAATATATTTAATTCTTTTTTTTGGTTTAAACCTACTGTTAAACATATTGAAATTCTAGGTTAAACCTATCTTAATTTCATTTTAAATAGGATTTTAATAGGTTTGATAATAAATTTAACAAATATAAGAGTTGAAATGTTTAAAAGTAGTATGTGAGTGCTAACATGAGAATTTTAGGAGAAATTCTCACAATTATAACTGATGATACTAAAGTGTAACTTTTAGAAAGTTTTGGATATCTAAGTGCGACCAAATATAAGCTGCGTGCATACGTGCAAAGTAGGTGAAACTATAGGGCATTGAAGTGAAATTAATCCTTTTCCCTAGGGGTGCATTCGGTCGGATCACGAACGGGGATGATACTTATCATATCCATATCCGCTACCCATCTGGGATCTGGATACGGATATACCTCGGTATGGAAAATTCATATCCATATCCGCTAAATACATGCGGATATGCATGTGGATACAAAATGAATATGAGAAAACTAGATAGTATTGAAAAAATAAAGTTCATGTGATACAAAGAGTTCATTAATATGTTCATTATATCCAAAAGCTAAGATTAGACATCTTGATCATCAAAATTAACCTCAAATCCATAATATAAAGATTAAAACTATCGTAACGATGACTAATATGTTTTGGGTATTTGAATACGGATCCGGATATTTCACTACAAAACCATATCTGTAACCATATCCTATCGGTTATAGATTTGATTAACTATATCCATATACTAACGGATACGATTACGGATATTTCCTCGGATACGGATACGGATACGATTTAGCACCCCTACTTTTTCATAATTAAAACTTGCTTTGTTTTTAGCACGCACAGAGTAAATTACGCTTAAATACCCTATTATTTACTCGATGTTGCATCCAAATATCCTCACTTGTAAAACTCTACACTAAGTATGCTAAAGTTTCTAGATGTTTCATGTGGATATTCTCGATTATGCAAACATGAGAATTCCCCCATGAAAATTCTCATGCAACACTCAAAAATTTCTAGAACATTTTAAACCTTACTTTTTGTTAAACCCATTGTTAAATCTATAAAAATCATATTTTTTTATCTACCATAATTCTATCTTAAAATATGATTTTGATATAACAATAAATTTAAGAAAATAAGGATTAAATTACTCTGTAAATATCACATGAGTGTCCCATGAGAATTTTCTGAAGAGTATCAACGTGAAACATTTGAAATAGGGCATTGAAGTGTAGGGTTTTACAAGTGAGGGTATTTATATGCAATTGGGTCAGTGTAATTTATCCCAAAGTACATGCAAAAGTACCCCTTCTCATACTCCAGCTCCCATACTAAGGAGACAATTACCTTTTTATCCTCCCCCGTTCACCCGCGCCTCGGGCTCCAGCACGAACCGCGCACCCTCTGCTCTCTCTGAACCCCTACTATTTCGTCCTCGTTCCTCAAAAAAGAGAACTTTCCTGGTGAAAGAAAGAGATGGATTCTTCAAATTCTAACGGTTCTCCTCAAACTCAAACCCTAACCCTAACTCCAGAGTCTCTCCGCCTCTTCGCCGAGGGGATCTCTCTCGTTCTCTCTCGATGGACCGCTCTCCAAATGGCGGTCGAGAACCAGTGGGGCGGCCGCGATTCCCGCCAGAAGTCTCACGATCTCGCCTCCTCAATCCTCTCCTGGTTCTCCCAATCCAAAGGTTAGGGCTTTTAAAGCAACTAGGGCTAGGGTTTATCCTCCATCTGCATTCAAGATTTATGATCGTAATTTTGTGTGCCGTTTTCCCCCCCTTATTAGAGCCTCTTTGTATTGATGATCTGGAGAATGTATTGGATGAAAGCATGGCGCTTTCTTTCAACACCGAGATCGAGGATGGCAGCGTTGAAGAGGTATTGCTTTTGTTCTCGCTCTATAATCCTAATTGAAACACAGAATCATTTTCGACTGACTGCGGCTAGACTTTTATGAGATTTATCGATTCCTGAAACTAAAGGACCTTATAAGAAAATTATTGATTGTTGATTTCAAAGTTTTAAACAGAAAGCTTTAGAAAGTTGTAGTTGATTTTCTGTCTTTGTTGGGAGCAAGATACTCGTATGTCAAGTTTCTTGTTTTGGCTCTAGGAGTCTTCTTAATTGGCAGAGTATCACAAACTTTTCAACTTTCGAGTGGGGCAGTCTATAACAGGACACGTGCACCCAAGGGATATCAATCTTGGATAAGTCGCGAATCCCAATTCAATGATCCAAGGGTTATATCTTTAGGTGCACATTTAATGCCATGGGCGTCCACGGTGCACATTTAATGCCATGGAGCGTCCCACGGATATCCTATTAAGCGATTTGATCATAATCCATCGTAGTTATTGAGAGTTATTATGTATGCTTTTATGATCATACTATATATATATATATATATATATATATATATATATATATATATATATAAAATATATATATATATATATATCTATATATATATATATATATATATATATCTATATATATATATATATATATATATATATCTATATATATATATATATATATATATATATATATATATATATATATATATATATATATGAGAGAGAGAGAGAGAGAGAGAGAGAGAGAGATAAAGCTCTATAAACTTAAGTGGATATGAATCCTTTGTCCACCTACTTTTTATCCATTGATTTTGCATTGAGATTTGTGCTAGCATGTGATAAAAATAAAGGCACAAATCTCAAAGATAGCATTGATGTGTAGCACAAATCTCAAAGCATAATGAAGGGATAAAAGTTTGGTGAACAAGTGCTCCTATCCACTTAAGTTTATAGGAGCTTTATATATATATATATATATATATATATATATATATATATATATATATATATATAGAGAGAGAGAGAGAGAGAGCAAATCTACTATAAACTTAAGTTTATAGGGAATAGTCATACACCAACTTTTCTATCCATTGATGTTGCATTGGGATCCATGAAAGATATGAAGCCCATTTTGAGATTTGTGCATCTCTTGATGGCACAAATCTAAAGGCAACATCAATGGATAAAAAAGTTGTTGTATATTATTCCCTATAAACTTAAGTTTATAGGAGATTTGCTCTACACACACACAGACACACACCTCGTCCTCCGTTAGTTAACTAGGATAATCCGGGTCTCTTAGACCCTGTCTTATTCCTTGGGCATGTGGCATCTAAATCCACCATCACTAGTCAATTATCAAGAAAAATCCCTTTGGTCCCTTTTCTTTCTCTCATCTCTTTTTCTTAGGTGTAGCTTAGACTGTGGGGATAATCTTAGATTTTTGTATCAGGTCTAAGTTACTGACAAACAGCCAGTAGGAAAGCATATGAAGCTAGCAATATAATAAATTTGACTTGACCACTTTTGTTTACATAATACATGGTCTATACTTCAATTTGAACTTTGTTGTCCTCTTTTAGACTGGCTTCCTTTTCTAAACTCAACAGTTACATCTTCTGCTGTTTGTTATTTTAGAGCCTGGTTTCAGCCTCTCATGTCAGTTTTGTGCTTTTCAACTTGTCCACATCCTGTCGAATTTCAGTTTTACAGAGTCAACTCATACTATGTTGGTCTATTCCCAAGCTTTCTCTGCTTTCTGTATCCTAGCCTATGCTTCCTAGTATACAAGCAACCAAGAGCTCTGCATTCTTCCTCCTTATCCATGCCTTTGCTGCCAGCCTCTTTTCCATTGTCATATTTCTTATTCTTTAGTTCACAAAGATTGTTTGTATGTCATACTTTTTTTTTGCAAAGTTGTAATAATCATGCTTGTTTGTGGCTTATGCTTTAATTCTTATCTCATGTTCAGGTCGCAGAGGAGTTGATGGTCATGCATGAAGATTTCCTTAAAGGAAATTATGAATCAATTAAAAAGCTAAGGAAATTGGTTCCTGTAGCGAATGCTGTTTCTCAAAGCAAAAGGGTAATTTTATCCAACTTTAATCTATGATCAGTTCTACTGTGGATACACGTGATTAATTTTATTTTTATGTTCTAACTTCGCAGTGCTTCACAAAGTGTTGCCTTTACTAAATTGAATGGCAACAAAAGATTCATAAAGCAAAATTTATATGTGACATGTTTATAACAGTTGTGTTTTATTGTATAAATGTCTTTCTAGTGCTAGATTAGCAAAATTGCAGGCTAAGAGTTTGTCTGTCTATATCAATATATTGTCCTGACCTGGTTTGCTAGGTTCATTGGGGCTTTGTTAGCATATTTATTACTTATCTTAGAAATGGTGAAGATTTATATGCTTATACAATACAAGTTTTAAATTTTAACCTTTTTGTCACCACGTTGCACAACTTCTTTTATATATATATATATATATATATATATATATATATATATATATATATATATATATATATAATATATATATATATATGGGAAAAATGTTCATAAGGTGGTACCTTAGATTTAAGGTAGCACCTTCAAAACTACATTATATACTATCAAATTAATCGATCCACTCCGTTCATTTTGATTTATATATTTTAAATTGTATACAAATAAAAATTAATCATATTGGGTTGTAGTTACTCATATATCAAGTGATTATAAAATTAACGGTTTTACGACAATATAACTAAAGAGACAATGAAAAATATGTGTTAGAAGTATCTAATCATTATGATTTTTGTTTTATAGATGTTTTGAGACATTTAAATCATGATGAATGGAGTGGATCATCAATTGGAATAGTCTATTCATGAATCAACAGGCGCTACCTTAGATTGAATCTAAGGTGCTGCCATCTTATGAGCACTTTTGAAAAATGTTCATAAGGTGGCACGTTAGATTTAAGGTACCACCTTTAAAACTACATTATATGCTATCAAATTAATCGATCCACTCCGTTCATTTTGATTTATATATTTTAAATTGTATACAAATAAAAAATTAACCATATTGGATAGTAGTTACTCATATATCAAGTGATTATAAACTTAACGGTTTTACGACAATATAACTAAAGAGACAATAAAAAATATGTGTTAGAAGTATCTAATCATCATGATTTTTGTTTTATAGATGTTTGGAGACATTTAGATCACGATGAATGGAGTGGATCATCAATTGGAATAGTTTATTCATGAATCAACAGGTGCTACCTTAGATTGAATCGAAGGTACTGCCACCTTATGAACACTTTTCCCATATATATATATATATATATATATATATATATATATATATATATATAGCAAATCTCCTATAAACTTAAGTTTATATGTGTCACCAGCTTCCCAAAATACAAGGAAAGGGGCTGATCACCATGACATTAGATCGAGGAGAGTAAAATAAAAACTCTTCTCCTCAACCTAATACGCCAAACGTCAAGCAATAACCATAATAAATCCGCAGGTCTTCCAGTCACAGTCACAGTCAGCAAGAATAAAATAAACAAATCTAGAACTACATGATACATATCACCAAGAAAAATATCATCCCAGACAAAAATAAATAACAGTTCAATACATCCAGATAAAAGCCAAACTGAAAAATACAATGGAACATCTACTGAACTTAAAGAAAAAAAAATGATGAAATCTAATGTCCAACAACTACTCATAAACAAAAGGCTAGACTTTTGTCGGTTCTTCCACCTCAACTGTATGGCACTCTTGCTGGGAATACTCCGGCTCCGATACCTCCCCGTACTGGACCTATCCGTCATCTAAATCTGACGTACACCAAGAGAATGGAGTACGTCAGCGTGTATAACACACGGCAAGATCCCACGAGGAAATGGCAATATAATAATAAATAGAAATGAATTACCAGCAATCAGAAAATTGCGAACGATCCAAGTATAACAAATCCGATTAACCATTCATGTAAATCCGGGTGAGATTAATATTTAGAAATCTACAAACGAGACGTAGTACATCGAGCGAAATAATCCAAACAAGGAAACCCTCATGTATATACCTTATATTTCGGATTGTAAATAACTAAATATTAACCCTGAACTATACATGGATGGAACATATAACTGGAAATAGAGCATCAACATGTGCATCTCATGTGTCCGTACAACCAGGTGCCCTAACTATCAAATATCTCAACTCGATGTCCATATCTAGCCATTCTATAACAGGTCACTGGATCATAACTCTCACAGAGTCGAAGTTCATATCACCGGATAACTGATTGTTCACAAATCCTCTACGTGCATCCAATGTCGCTACACGAATCGGCCAGAGGACTATACGCAAACTGATTCCGGCCTGTCCGGACACAAGCAGGACTCAGGTGAATACACAAGTACACTGACTAAAGTGACTACACGAATTCAAACTTTTGCCCTACAAACCAACCCCAGTGACTACACGAATTCACTGGTGCGAGTCTGGAAGATACATCAACAGCCATATCCGATCACATGAACCAAGACTTTCCCACCCCAAGGTCTCGAGTAATTACAAGTTAACGATACGGTCAAACAGATCACTGGTTCACCTCCTAATCAACACAACTCATGTCACTAAGTCTCGCTCATGACGACAAGTCCTAAGTCATGAACTACTAACGTTCTCAATGCAACAAGATAGTGAAAATGCGATCGACTCTACGCAAAATCAAATAGCATAACAGTGCATGAAAACGCTCATAAAATAAGAATAATGATTACAAACAAAATATAGTATGTGAACAATATCCATGAACAAGAATACACACGAAAACCGAAATCATCAATACCCCACCACTCAAATCTGAAACTTCTCATAAAAATTATCGGTAACTAGATAACATGTAGCTTAATAACGATATCAAAGGAAACCGAAAATAACGACGCTTTCACATGAAATGTCGCGTTTTGTAAACATTATCATACGGTCATAATTAAATAGTTCAAAATAGTCTTTTCTTTTTCCAAAATTCTTTTAAAATTAGATTTTCATCACGATTATTCCAAAATATTATTTTAAATAATAAATTAATAATTCAAATATTCATCCTCAATAAACCCATAATTCATCATTCAACCATTCCCATAGCTCATAATATATTTATGCACGTAATAATTCCAGAATAAAATTATAAAATACATAATAGGAAAGGATCTTGCATGCCAATAATTCATAAATAAATAAAAAATAAAACGGTTCCAGGCAACCGATCTTGCCTCGTGATATTCGCCAACGATCGACGCCTCGCCTCGACGCACGGCCTGGCGTCGCCGACGGAGGCCTACCGCCGAACGCGAGACGGGCCGCCTCATCACGGCAAAGCATCTGCGACGCCATCCGAGAACGCTGCCGACGGTCGACGATGCGCGACTGCGCCACGGTTCGACGAGACGCGGCCGGTTCTGCCGACGATAACGGCCACTGAGGTGCGACGATCCACTGGCAGCGTTTCATGCCCAGCGTCCCGAAGCCCGCGAGCGGGTTCCGGGCGGTCCAGGTCTGGTATCACTGTCGACGCGGGCTCGAGGTCGGCCCGACTGGTGCCTGGAGAAACAGGAGGAGGGGAGCTGGTCGGCTCACGCCAGGCGAGAGTGCCCGGTTGGCGCTCAGGCCAAGCAGAGGCAGCGGCAATGGAGCGCCATCTCGGGGCTGAGAAGAGAACGAGAGATGAGAGAAGAGAAAGCCAAGAGGAGAGCGATGGTCGGTAGGGATCCTCGGATCCTTTACTTTGTTTTGTTTTGTTTTGTTTTTTGAAATAAGAAGAGAGAGAGAGAGGGCACCGCAATGGCTGCAAACAACAACCAACAATCATGCCATCCAACCTATCGATAATGTAACCAATAATCCAACATTAACCAACATTATTAACTCCTATTGATTAAATATTATTATAATATCCGTATTTTATATTGAAAAATAATTGATCGAAAAATCACGGCATGCGAATGTATACACCAACCTTCATCCATTGATGTTGTCTTGGGATCCATGAAAGATATAAGCTCATTTTGAGATTTGTATCTCTTGATACAAATTAAAGGCAACCAATGGAATGCTATATTTATAAACTTAAGTATATAGGAGAGATTATATATATATATATATATATATATGGAAAAATGTTCATAAGGTGGTACCTTAGATTTAAGGTAGCACCTTCAAAACTACATTATATACTATCAAATTAATCGATCCACTGCTCATTTTGATTTATATATTTTAAATTGTATACAAATAAAAATTAATCATATTGGGTTGTAGTTACTCATATATCAAGTGATTATAAACTTAACGATTTTACGACAATATAACTAAAGAGACAATGAAAAATATGTGTTAGAAGTATCTAATCATCATGATTTTTGTTTTATAGATGTTTTGAGACATTTAAATCATGATGAATGGAGTGGATCATCAATTGGAATAGTTTATTCATGAATCAACAGTGCTACCTTAGATTGAATCTAAGGTGCTGCCATCTTATGAGCACTTTTGAAAAATGTTCATAAGGTGGTACCTTAGATTTAAGGTAGCACCTTCAAAACTACATTATATACTATCAAATTAATCGATCCACTCGTTCATTTTGATTTATATATTTTAAATTGTATACAAATAAAAATTAATCATATTGGGTTGTAGTTACTCATATATCAAGTGATTATAAAATTAACGGTTTTAACGACAATATAACTAAAGAGACAATGAAAAATATGTGTTAGAAGTATCTAATCATCATGATTTTTGTTTTATAGATGTTTTGAGACATTTAAATCATGATGAATGGAGTGGATCATCAATGGAATAGTTTATTCATGAATCAACAGCTACCTTAGATTGAATCTAAGGTGCTGCCATCTTATGAGCGATCCAAGTATAACAAATCCGATTAACCATTCATGTAAATCCGGGTGAGATTAATATTTAGAAATCTACAAACGAGACGTAGTACGTCGAGCGAAATAATCCAAATAAGGAAACCCTCATGTATATACCTTATATTTCGGATTGTAAATAACTAAATATTAACCCCGAACTATACATGGATGGAACATATAACTGGAAATAAAGCATCAACATGTGCATCTCATGTGTCCGTACAACCAGGTGCCCTAACTATCAAATATCTCAACTCGATGTCCATATCTAGCCATTCTATAACAGGTCACTGGATCATAACTCTCACAGAGTCGAAGTTCATATCACCGGATAACTGACTGTTCACAAATCCTCTACGTGCATCCAATGTCGCTACACGAATCGGCCAGAGGACTATACGCAAATTGATTCCGGCCTGTCCGGACACAAGCAGGACTCAGGTGAATACACAAATACACTGACTAAAGTGACTACACGAATTCAAACTTTTGCCCTACAAACCAACCCTAGTGACTACACGAATTCACTGGTGCGAGTCTGGAAGATACATCAATAGCCATATCCGATCACATGAACCAAGACTTTCCCACCCCAAGGTCTCGAGTAATTACAAGTTAACGATACGGTCAAACAGATCACTGGTTCACCTCCTAATCAACACAACTCATGTCACTAAGTCTCGTTCATGACGCACAAGTCCTAAGTCATGAACTACTAACGGTTCTCAATGCAACAAGATAGTGAAAATGCGATCGACTCTACACAAAATCAAATAGCATAACAGGTGCATGAAAACGTTCATAAAATAAGAATAATGATTACAAACAAAATATGATATGCGTGAACAATATCCATGAACAGTAAATACACACGAAAACCGAAATCATCAATACCCCACCACTCAAATCTTGAAACTTCTCATAAAAATTATCGGTAACTAGATAACATGTAGCTTAATAACAGTATCAAAGGAAACTGAAAATAACGCACGTTTCTCACATGAAATGTCGCGTTTTGTAAACATTATCATACGGTCATAATTAAATAGTTCAAAATAGTCTTTTCTTTTTCCAAAATTCTTTTAAAAATTAGATTTTCATCACGATTATTCCAAAATATTATTTTTAAATAATAAATTAATAATTCAAATATTCATCCTCAATAAATCCGATAATTCAAATATTCATCAACAGGCATTCCCACGCAGTTCATAATATATTTATGCACGTAATAATTCGTAAATAATCTAAAAATTATAAATACGAGTCAATAGTAACAGGATCTTGCATGTAATAATTCATAAATAAATATAAAAAAATGTAAAATGCGAGTCTGAGCAACGGGATCTTGCCTCGTGGATATCGTCGAACGTATCGACGCGGTTCGGCTGCGATTTCGGGCACGACGGCGGCCACGGCGTATCTGCGGTCGACGGAGGGCTTGGCTCGTCAACGAGAGACGGTATGTCGACGACGACGCAAAGCGGATCATGGGCTCGGCTACGCGGACGGTGACGCCGGGCAAGACGACGGCTGACGAGGGCAATGACTCACGACGGCAGAAAGCGGACGGATCTCGACGGCACGGTCACAAGGGCCGGGCAGGCAGCCGACGGCGGAAGCCCGGCGCGAGGTGGGGGTCTCATGCGCGGTCAGCCGAGGTCGGAAGATCGGTGAGATCTGCCGACGGGCTCGAGGTCGGCCTCGACGAGGCGGGTGAGGAGAAGAGGAGGAGGTGGTGTTTGTCGTGGGTTTGGCCGCGGCGAGGCGAGGAGAGGAGGCGCGGGTGGTTGAGCACGAGAGGCGGCGGCTCTGGGAAGAAGGTGGTGGTGGCGTGGGTGAGGGCTGCGTCTCGGCACCGAGGTTCTCGGGGGTTGAGAAGAGAATGAGAGAGATGAGAGAGAATGAGAGGGAGAGAGAGGCTGGGAGTGCAGAGAGAGAGAGATGGTTTGAAAATAAAAAAGAAGTAGGGAGCGTGGGATCCGGGACGCGGGTTTTAGGGGTTTTTTGTTTTTGTTTTTGTTTTTTTTGAAATAAGAGAAGAGAGAGAGAGAGGGTACGGGTACAGGTATGGGTTTGCACGTGGAACAAATACCAACAATCATGCATCAATAATACAATTCAAATATCATACACGTAACCATGATAATTTGTAACGATTAATCTAATAATATTATTAACTAAATATTAATAACCTCTATTATTATATATTTGATTAAATATAATATCCAAATATTTAAAATATCATTTAGTATTTTTATTATTGAAAAAAATAATGTGATCGAAAAATCACGGGTGTTACAATATGGAATAGTCATACACCAACTTTTCTATCCATTGATGTTGTCTTGGGATCCATGAAAGATATGAAGCTCATTTTGAGATTTGTGCATCTCTTGATGACACAAATCTAAAGGCAACATCAATGGATAAAAAGTTGGTGTATACTATTCCTTATAAACTTAAGTTTATAGGAGATTTGCTATATATATATATATATATATATATATATATATATATATATATATATATATATATATATATATATATATATATTCTTGAACCTGCATATATATTCTTGAACCTGCTCTTGCAGTTCTTTTGTTTATACTTCAGAGGTGATGTAGTAAACTACAAATACATGCACATTTTACATATGAGGATACTCAGGCTCCATGCGATTGATACACAAGCATTTGGGAATAGAAATTCAAAGCTTGAAACTGATGTTTCAATACCTTTTAGTCATTTGATGTCTAATACCAGCAAATGATCATGATTCGACTTTACTTATTTTCATACTGTTCTATTAGCATATCCTGTGCAACAGGTGAGAAATTGCCTATAATCTTAACAAGCTGACAAACAAAATTAATTACTCAAGTATTTTATAACCAAATATGTATGGTCAAAGAAGGTTAAGTTGTTAGCTGCCTTTTTCAAACAAAATGAATAAAGGCGATAACCCAGTCTTGAAACTAGAACCTCCTGTGTATTGAGAGCTGCCAGTCCTCAGTTGTTTGATGTGTACAAAATGCTGCAGGAAGTAAAAAGTATGCTAAGATATCTGAGTGAGATTTTGGATATTGCTTATAAACATCATGGTCAAGTAGTTGTTTGGACTTTAAGCTACTTGATTTACCCAGGCACCTCTTTCATGAGCCATCACCCAAATTCTTATTGTAACTTAGATGGTTTCCATCGTAACAAGGGTACAGATAAAGCAAAATATATTTTGAATCTCAAACTGCCCAAGAAAAATGAGGTAGAACCTTATGTGCTCAATGATAATAGTTTGCATACTAATCGGTTGAATCTTGTGATAGTCTGCAGTCAAGAACTTTAGTTATTTTTAACGTGCATCCATGTGACATAAGTTTATAGATATACTCCTATAGGTTCTAGAAACCTGTACTCACAGTAACCTGTGTGAACTGTAAATTTAAGACTATAAGGTGTAAACAAAGGATGCACATTTTCATCTTATAGAAAGAGTGGTGTACCATAACTATGAGCCCAGTAGGGTGAGGTAGGTGGGAATCGCCATCATCTTCTTGTCAAGATGGAGTTAAATTTTAAATTCATGTAGTTTACATGCTCATAGGAGCAATCCTCAACTTCCCTCAAGCAAGTGTCAAGACAAAGAAGAAAGATGATGATGTTATTACTGATAAGAAATGGGCATTTCCAAGCCACATAAACCAAACAACCTGATGTACTCATAGTCACATTTTCCCCTATCCTGTTTGTTTCCTACAACTGCAAATAGGCTAGCATGCAACCCTCACTTTCAGTAAACAGTTGAATAATAAGATTTTTTCCCTTATCCTGTTTGTTTCCTACAACTGCAAATAGGCTAGCGTGCAACCCTCACTTTCAGTTAACAGTTGAATAATAAGATTTTCCATTGCTTGTGTCATTATAATTGCAGGAGTGTTATTAGATTTCTCCACTATGAAATTCTTTTCAGAATTTCAAAAAAATTATTTCTTTTACGAGCATTGATTAGCATAGAGATGTGTAGTGCATGTAATACGACCCAATCCCATTGTTGCACTAGTAAGTTGTATAAGCTTGCAAGACAACTTACAACCACGGTAGCACCACAAAATGGCTTATCACAACTGAATGCGATTGGACCTCTTTTGCACAAATGCAGTGGCTTATTGCAGTAAAACAAATAGACCTTTGGTGGAGGAGAACGTTCATAAAATAAGAATAATGATTACAAACAAAATATGATATCGTGAACAATATCCATGAACAAGAAATACACACGAAAACCGAAATCATCAATACCCCACCACTCAAATCTTGAAACTTCTCATAAAATTATCGGTAACTAGATAACATGTAGCTTAATAACGATATCAAAGGAAACCGAAAATAACGACGCGTTTCTCACATGAAATGTCGCGTTTTGTAAACATTATCATACGGTCATAATTAAATAGTTCAAAATAGTCTTTTCTTTTTCCAAAATTCTTTTAAAAATTAGATTTTCATCACGATTATTCCAAAATATTATTTTAAATAATAAATTAATAATTCAAATATTCATCCTCAATAAATCCGATAATTCAAATATTCATCAACATTCCCAGAGTTCATAATATATTTATGCACGTAATAATTCGTAAATAATCTAAAATTATAAATACGAGTCAATAGTAACAGGATCTTGCATGTAATAATTCATAAATAAATATAAAAAATGTAAAATGCGAAGTCGAGCAGGATCTTGCCTCGGGGATATCGTCGAACGTATCAGCCGGTTGGCTGCGCGATTTGAACCGACGAATTGCGTCGTCGGTGGGCTGCGGTGACGGAGGGCTCGGCTCGTCAACGAGACGGTGGCGGTCGGCAACGTCTGGCGGGCTGCTGAACTCGGCTCGTCGAAACGGTGGCGACGGCAACGATCACGGCGGGCTAGCGAACTCAGGTCGAGTGGAGACGAAACTGAAGCGGCGGCGGCAGTTAGCAAAGCAGCAACGGTCAGCAGCGAAGGTGACGGATCAGCAGCTGATCCTGATGAACCAGGCGAAGCGGCAGCAATAAACTCAGCGGTAAGTGAGGTCGTCTGGCTCGAAAGTCAGTCTGGTGAAAACAGCGTCAGCGTGGGCTCAATTGGAGCTCGGCAAGGCGGAGGAGGTGGTGTTTGTCGTGGGTTTGGCAGCAGCGAGGCGGGTGGTTGAAACCGCAGTGGCTCGGGAAGAAGGTGGTGGTGGGTGAAGCGGGCGGTCTCCGGTATCGGAGATGTTCGTGGGGGTTGAGAAAGAATAAGAGAGAGAGAGAGAGAGAGAGAGAGAGAGAGAGAGAGAGAGAGAGAGAGAGAGAGAGAGAGAGAGAGAGAGAGAGAGAGAGAGAGAGAGAGAGAGAGAGAGAGAGAGAGAGAGAGAGAGAGAGAGAGAGAGAGAGAGAGAGATGCAATTATGGGTTTGCCGCGTGGAACAAATACCAACAATCATGCATCAATAATACAATTCAAATATCATACACGTAACCATGATAATTTGTAACGATTAATCTACTAATATTATTAACTAAATATTAATAACCTCTATTATTATATATTTGATTAAATATAATATCCAAATATTTAAAATATCATTTAGTATTTTTATTATTGAAAAAATACGTATCGAAAAATCACGGGTGTTACAATATGGAATAGTCATACACCAACTTTTCTATCCATTGATGTTGTCTTGGGATCCATGAAAGATATGAAGCTCATTTTGAGATTTGTGCATCTCTTGATGGCACAAATCTAAAGGCAACATCAATGGATAAAAAAGTTGGTGTATACTATTCCTTATAAACTTAAGTTTATAGGAGATTTGCTATATATATATATATATATATATATTCTTGAACCTGCTCTTGCGCAGTTCTTTTGTTTATACTTCAGAGGTGATGTAGTAAACTACAAATACATGCACATTTTACATATGAGGATACTCAGGCTCCATGCGATTGATACACAAGCATTTGGGAATAGAAATTCAAAGCTTGAAACTGATGTTTCAATACCTTTTAGTCATTTGATGTCTAATACCAGCAAATGATCATGATTCGACTTTACTTATTTTCATACTGTTCTATTAGCATATCCTGTGCAACAGGTGAGAAATTGCCTATAATCTTAACAAGCTGACAAACAAAATTAATTACTCAAGTATTTTATAACCAAATATGTATGGTCAAAGAAGGTTAAGTTGTTAGCTGCCTTTTTCAAACAAAATGAATAAAGGCGATAACCCAGTCTTGAAACTAGAACCTCCTGTGTATTGAGAGCTGCCAGTCCTCAGTTGTTTGATGTGTACAAAATGCTGCAGGAAGTAAAAAGTATGCTAAGATATCTGAGTGAGATTTTTGGATATTGCTTATAAACATCATGGTCAAGTAGTTGTTTGGACTTTAAGCTACTTGATTTACCCAGGCACCTCTTTCATGAGCCATCACCCAAATTCTTATTGTAACTTAGATGGTTTCCATCGTAACAAGGGTACAGATAAAGCAAAATATATTTTGAATCTCAAACTGCCCAAGAAAAATGAGGTAGAACCTTATGTGCTCAATGATAATAGTTTGCATACTAATCGGTTGAATCTTGTGATAGTCTGCAGTCAAGAACTTTAGTTATTTTTAACGTGCATCCATGTGACATAAGTTTATAGATATACTCCTATAGGTTCTAGAAACCTGTACTCACAGTAACCTGTGTGAACTGTAAATTTAAGACTATAAGGTGTAAACAAAGGATGCACATTTTCATCTTATAGAAAGAGTGGTGTACCATAACTATGAGCCCAGTAGGGTGAGGTAGGTGGGAATCGCCATCATCTTCTTGTCAAGATGGAGTTAAATTTTTAAATTCATGTAGCTTACATGCTCATAGGAGCAACCCTCAACTTCCCCTCAAGCAAGTGTCAAGACAAAGAAGAAAGATGATGATGTTATTACTGATAAGAAATGGGCATTTCCAAGCCACATAAACCAAACAACCTGATGTACTCATAGTCACATTTTCCCCTATCCTGTTTGTTTCCTACAACTGCAAATAGGCTAGCATGCAACCCTCACTTTCAGTAAACAGTTGAATAATAAGATTTTTTCCCTTATCCTGTTTGTTTCCTACAACTGCAAATAGGCTAGCGTGCAACCCTCACTTTCAGTTAACAGTTGAATAATAAGATTTTCCATTGCTTGTGTCATTATAATTGCAGGAGTGTTATTAGATTTCTCCACTATGAAATTCTTTTCAGAATTTCAAAAAAATTATTTCTTTTACGAGCATTGATTAGCATAGAGATGTGTAGTGCATGTAATACGACCCAATCCCATTGTTGCACTAGTAAGTTGTATAAGCTTGCAAGACAACTTACAACCACGGTAGCACCACAAAATGGCTTATCACAACTGAATGCGATTGGACCTCTTTTGCACAAATGCAGTGGCTTATTGCAGTAAAAACAAATAGACCTTTGGTGGAGGAGAATTCATGAACTTTACAGAACGAGAGATCATTGTGTGATTATGTGGAAACTAGATGGTGTAAGATAGTGCTAGGCATTACAATCTTGTTTTCCTTCAACTAGTAACATTGACAGATTTAATTTCAAGTGGCTGATGGGTCTATATCTCTTCTGGAATGGTCTGTTCCATAATATAGGGGCATAAGTTAAAGTTGTCTCCAAAGCAAGATGAGGCTTGGTGCCAATTCCAAAGTGGGTAACGAAATGCAACCGAGTATCTAGGAGATACTGTCCTGCACCAATCTGAGTTATCGAGCTTCATAACTAGAGATGAGTAGATGACCAGTGTAGATGCAAATTAATCTTACCGCATGATTATGTCTGATCTTTGTTATCTAATTTATTTTCCTCCAGAATGTGAAATTTTTGCTGAAGAGATCATTTAAACTGAACTTCTTGATTCATATCTTTGCATATGATGTTTTGGAATTTTTGTTAACTACGACCAGTTTTAATGTTGAGTCTGTCTCTGCATTACAGATGAGCAGATGACCAGTTTTAATGTTGAGTCTTGCTTGCAATAAGATGGTCATATTTCTTTGGTTTAGCGCGAGGTGCTTTTTGATATCACCTGCATAGTTATCATTAGCTGGAGGATAAATATCTATTAGAATGTAAACATAATGATGGAAATAATTGGAGACTAGAATTCCATTAGTCATTCTTGCTTGTTTTTACTTACTGTCTTTACTGATGTGTACCAGTAAATATGAATAAGACGAAATTGAGTTTTGGTTTGAAATTTTTTTTAGCACATTGAATAGAAGATTTGAACCTCATGATATTCATTTTTGGGAATGGCATATACTTATTAGGGATCAGGTGTTGCTCTTTGGACTGTCTTTGGGACTTTTGGAGGGAATAAATGATTGGGAGTGACAAAGATGTGTACATGGGAAAGGCAAAGGAATGAGGTTAGATATCGAAGAATGATCCCATCTATAAGTCTGCCCGAGGATTTTTGTACACTGGAAAGAAGAAGAAGAAGAAATGCCATGATAGTTATGTTAATAACATATTTGGTTTACATTGCCCTTTTTGGGAAATACTGAGATATGTACCTTATGCAGAATGCCATGGACGTGGAGAGATCTAGTAAAAGGTCACAGATGAAAGAAAAAGAAATAGAGTGAAATTCACTTTTACTGGAAAAGATGCAGTCCATATTAGTTTTCTACGATGTAGCATTATTTAACGTTTGTATCCTGGTGTTTTGTCTAGCTTATAGTTGTGTTCTTATTAGGCTACGCAGCTCAGAAAAGCTGATGAAAATGTTCTGTTCGTTTGCAGGTGATGAATGATGAGGATGATAGCTCAGATGAAGAGGCGTCAGACATGATGCTGGATGAACCTGTCATGCTTGAAACTTCTGCAAACAATTTAAAACAAAAGGAAATGCCCGATGAAGAGGGATGGTCGGTTGTTGCCTCAAGGCGAAACAACGGCAAGAAGTAAGGATAAAAGAATTTTCCTGGAGACTTAGTAATATTGTATTATGAAGTCACCATCCTTTTATTTTCATTTCATTATATGGTTGCATCTCTGACTTGAGTAAACTTATTGTCATTGGATCTACTTTTCTTTTTTTATTTATCTTCTTCGAAGTATTCTGTTATACCAAAAATTTTGTAGCTGACTGTATTAATGAAATAAGCATCGAGGATATGAGAAAATCTTTCTGGTATCTCCATGGCGCATGGTGAGACAATAATTGAATACTTTTTTCAGTGCAGGAATGAAAAGCTCATGTTCATTTGTTCTTTTTATTTTATTTCACCTCTTGTTCCTTTTTCACAAGGGTCTTATTCGTGAGAGTAGTGAAGAATAAGGATACCAGTGTGGTACAATCACTTGTTAACAGTTTGGACCTAACTTTAGGTGCCCATGTCTTATTTTCTCCCTTGTTGTTGGCTTCTTTAATTGGACGTTGATGCGTCCGTTCCTTTTATTGAACTTCATCGAACTCTTCCATCGACTTCTGTTTGGATGAGATTAAGATCTTTTCAAATTAGGTGGTAATTGGAGAGTCTCCAATTCCTCCGATTATTGTCATACCTTTCGAATTCAAGAGACGAGATTAGGTCACGAGATAAAAGCACTATGGTCTTGAAAACCACTATCACAATAGTGGAATTCTACGTGGCCTAATCTTGTTCACTGAATTCGGAACGTACGGCAATGATTAGAGAACGAGATGCTTAGTCAGGTATCTCACTTTTCAAGTGGCCTCGCCTCGCTACAAACTTTCTATAATTAGCAAATATGAGCTTCATTGTCCTTTGCAAGGAGGAAGCTTCCTATGGCTGAACGAAGGAGAGAGGATGCTGCTGACAATGACCGAGATAACTTGATAATCTAAGTCGTTTCATCGCTTTATAATGTGATCTTTTTGTTTCTCTACTTTCACGAATGATGCATGAAAGCATGTACCTCGGTCCTTGATGACCATACAGAACCTTACAAATTCTGTTCGGTATTTCTTCTTTCTGTGCTCTTTCCCACTTCATTATTATATTTCGAAGATAATCAAGTCCTCGAATTATTTGAATGTGCAGGCATTATTCTTGGTTTGTTATTACACACCAGTACATGGTATTGTCTTCTGGCCCACTGGGAGAATAATCTTTGGATCAGTGAGTTAATCCTTAATTGTCTCCGTGCAAATACAATTTGGATCATTTCCATTATAAAAGAGTAGTGCAAAGACCACTATCTTTAATCCTAATTATTAATTATCTAATGGATAGTTGCAATACATTCTAAATCTAACCCTCACCGTACTCACCGTGTATTGCACTTATTCCTAACTTGCACTCAAAGAAAAAATCATAACCACTTATTAGATAATCAATGGTTGTGATTAAGTAGTGATCCCTTTGCTATTTTTTTTGTCAGTGAAGAGGATCTAAATAGTAATCTGGAATGTTCATTTTTGAAGTCAATTGTAAACTCCTTTCCGGACTTCATTTGGTTTAAATCCTTTTGAATAAAAAGGAAGATTCTAGGCAACACAAAAATCATTTGTGCAAGGATTTATTTTCAGTAAAGAATTTGTTGATAAGCGCACCAAAGACACTCATTAAGCAGGAGAGAGACAGATAAAGGTGAGGAAGAGTGTGGGGAGAGAGACAGAGACACAGAGAAGTGAGAGAGAATGGGTCTAGTGTTCCTCACTAATTCTTTAATCTAATGCTTTAACAAAGTAATACACCAACAAGCTTACTTATCTAGAGGACAGAAGTTTAAGACCCGTCTTGACCTCCCAATAGAAGAGGTTTGTGGATGAATTTAAAATGGAGATAAAACGCAACTGCTCCATAGAAAAAGAGAGCCATGAATATGACATAAAGGTTGACCAAAAAAAAAAAAAAAGCTAAATGGCTCTTGAATGCCCTCTTGTTTCACCACATTTATACTTAAATATCCTAAGTTGTAAAAAATAGCACATAAATACTCTGAGTTATCCACTGTTAGAATATGATAAGCACCGTTAAAAAAATCCACTATGACATAATACCACTCCATAGAAATTAATAAAAGATGGAGGGTAGCTATAGTGGTAAATATGAATGGGGTCAATACAATTTCAAAAATGTTATGTGCTAATAATATGAGAATATTCTTAGAAATATTTCATTGTGCAACCAATGGAAGGAACTAACATGCCAGTTTTTAAGATATTAAAACACTATATTTTTTTTACAACTTAAGGTATTAAACCACTACTTTTTATGACTTAGGATATTTAATTATAAAGGTGATGAAACAATATGATATTAATTAAGTGCCATTTAGCCAACAAAAAACTTTATCGCAGCAATATATACATGAACCTACCCAACACACTATCATCTGCAACGGACGAAGGGTTAGATACATGCACATCCCTCTTCAGACTAAATGTTGTACATGAAAACTAGTTATTCACTCACATTTAAATGAAGAATAATGTTTAAATTCTCATTCGCTGTTATCTTTCTCTATTTCTAACTTTTGCGATCGATGGTTCAACTTCAATTTCCTTGTTCATAATTTTTAAGCATCATCCGGCGTAAGCTTGGCTTTTATTTGCTACAAAGTTGAAGAGTAAGAAAGCAAAACGTTGAGCATGTGATGAAATCCAAGTAGAGTTAACTTTTGCGATCAATGATTCAACTTCAAAGGTGTGTTCGAGGAGGGGATACAGAGCGTGCAAATAAGCTATTTCACACTTCGGCCGATAGGAGTGACGTTAATTCTTCTTCTCGCTGACGAGCAGGGTATGCTGCAAGACAATGTCATGAGGGACTCTAATTTCGTTCATCTGTCCTTTTATGTTGTTTTGTAATGTATCACAGGAGTATTATGTATTGTGGCTCCTGATTTTACACTCTTCTTTGTCTTATGTTCATTTAGTCCCTTTCTCTTGTATCTTGTCATTTTATTTTGCTTCGACATACGTTTGTCTTTCTTTTGATGTTTCGTTAAATTCTTATTAATGAAACAATGGGGTTTATCTTTACCCACCATCCTTTCTCAAAAAAGAAAAAAAAAGAAAAAAAAATCTGTTATCTAAACTCAGACTTACATCGACTTATATCTCATACGCCCACAACAAGTGATGCAAGCAAGCCAGTCAAGCATTTGTCCTCAGAATCATTTTTAGAGACGTGACAATTATCACCGTTTGCGAGAAGTTTCCTATAGCCTGAGGGAAGGAAAACGATGGCTGCAAGCCTGCATATATAACAAGATGAGATAAACTTGAGGTGGATATCTCATTCTCAAGCTGTGGCTCTATTTCATCTTAAGCTGTCAATGTTTTTCATTATAAATGATTTTTTTTTATAAAATTTCTCTGCAGTTCCATCAATCATAGAATTGCAACCACCTTAATATCAACAGGTTCCTTTCTCTAGGTACTAAATTCCTGTATGTCATTGATCTCCACTTCCATGACTTAGGCATGCATGCATGTTCCTTCTCACTCCTTGATAAGAAGCATACAAAAAATTTGCTGCTTTTCCTTCCTTCTCAGCTCGTTGCCATACCAATGTCATGATTTGGTCTATAATGTTTAATCATTATTCCAGGTGTATTATTGCACATCGAACATGTGCAACCAGCACAAGGCACTACCTATGAGATCTTGTATTATGCTCGATAAATATGTTGCCTGGTTGCTTTTCTGGCATTTTGCGAGACACTCGTTACTCCGAAACAATCTTCCTTCAATTGTCTCTCTCAATGTGGCAATAGAAACAGAAAATTACGTTTAACTAAAGATCACACTTCCAAGCACACATTGAACAGATTGCAAACTCTCTTTATAAGCTTCAACCATAGAGACACAACTCTGCCCCAGGTTCTTGTAGCAAAAAACTTGTCCTATATTCACAATAGGGTGAGTCGCAAGTAGCAACAGCTAGTCATCTTAATACACATTGAAGAAATAAACACCAAATTCTCAAGAAATACAACAAATACGAAGGTGCATATGTTCTCTACACCAATATCCACTCTGATTCCTTTTCGCTTAGCCCCTTTTGACAGGATACACAGTGGCACAAGTAATCTTTTATGTCACAAAAATAAGTTCGAAAAAATTCAATTAGCAAAGGGTAAAAGCAGAAGAATTACACACATCCGTCATGGCCAAATAGTATAAACGGTTTGTGGAATAGTTGGATAGAGATATTTAAGAAAATAGCTTCATCGAAAAGAAAAAGAAAAAGAAAGCTTGAATACGAAGGTCGTCATCATAGGGACAACCTTTACCGCCATGACAATTAAAATTTTCATAAACGAAGTGCCAAACTCTAGATGTCAAATAATATATCTATAAACTAGCATCATAAGCACAAAAGGTTTAAGCCGAAGGGTCGGAAGTTTACATGCTAGAAAAAAGAAAGTCAAGCATGCGAGGTTGACATCACAGGAACAGCCTTTATTGTGATGACAATCACAATTTTCATTAAACAAAGTGCTAACTCAAGATGGCAACTAGAATGATAGGCACAAATGGATTGAGCCAAAGAGTCTGAAACAACATATGCTGTCATAAAAATGATAAAGAAGATGCTTCTACAAAAAGGTAAGAGCCTTGATGAAAAAAGTAACAGGACTCAACCATCAAAAAGAGACTTGGGACCTGAGAGGGTAACAGCACCTAAAAAATAAAGGCATATACATACGTTTAAAAATTGCAATTTTTTTTAATCACATAACCATCTAATGTAATTTGCTGCTAAATTAGGTTATAAGTTACACAAAAACTATATGGAAAGAGAGTAGTGATAATGATAAAAACAAGAAGTTGTGGCCAGTAGCCATATCCACTCCACATCACACTTCTTTAAACATTAACACTGATTGAAAATGAAGTTTAAACAAACAAACAAACAAGTCATAACATAAAAAAAAGATGGAAAGAAAAACTCAAATGGAACAAACTATACCCACAGGCGACAATAACCATATGTGTGAGCTTTCAAAATTTGATAAGCAAAGATAAATCATAATTAGATACCATCAAATTGAAGGAACTAATACGATATATCAACAGATGCATGTAAGGCTTTGAATCTTTACAAGATTGAAGAAGAAAAAAAATGATTAAACAAATAATGGCTCAACAACGCAAAGAAGAATACCCACCGCCGAAAAGTTTAGGTTCCAACATTATTCAGTACTGTTTCCAATGGACTGAAAGAACATAGGATCTATCCAACATAAGGTTCTCCTTTCCTAACCAAAGATGATTCAAAGAACCAGAACACATACATCTTATCAAAACTAAAATGAATACAAATTAAACATTATTGCTACTATCAAACCTACAAAGCAAGCATATAATATGAGAAGAAGCATTGCTACCAATCACTTCATCATTCTATAATTCCTATACCAAAGCAACTATACCAAAGTAATCAAAATATGCAAGTTAAAATGTCAAATTATCAATAATGACAATATGAAAGTTATAAGTGTCAAATTAATTGAAACAATCACACCATAGTAGAGAGTCATATAGACAACATAGAAACTTATTCATATCATAGCAAAACAGAGCAAGCATACAATAACCAGTTCATGCATTCATAAGCAACGAAATTGAAAATTTTTACTGTACAAGCACGAGTCGCCCAACTCCAAACTCCTCCCTCTCTTCTTCTTCTTCATCCTCAGCCCCCTTCGGCACGACCACGGTCAGCTCCCCGTCGACATACTCAGCGGTCGCCAGCCTCGGCCTCGTCTCGCTCGGCAGCCTAAACCTCCACCGATCCAACTCCATTTCCTCTTCAAGATCCTCTCCCCCATCTCTAATCACCACCTTCAAGACCCCCGGGTAGATCTCGATCGCGTGGGCCCTGACGCCCGCGTCGAGGTCATCGGTGGCGGCGGTGAAGGTGAAGGCGGTGGGCCCCTCCTCGACCTCCACGTAGGCGTCGGAGGAGAAGGGGAGCTCGAGGACTTTGCTGAAGATGTGAGGGAGGCGGCGGAGCTTTTTTTGGCGGGAGATGAGGGAATCCGCGGCGGCGGAGCTGAGGCTAGGGTTTACGTTGTAGTGGAAGGTGATGTTGCGCTTCTTGGGAGCTGGGTGGACCCTCATGGCGGTGGATAGAAACCCTAACCTTAGATTTGGAGCGCTAGCCCTAACCGAATTTATCGTAAAGCGAAGAATTTTGGCGAAAATTTCAGAAAAATACACTTAAAAATCGAATTTTTGGAAAAAGATACAGAAATTTTAGGCGAAATCTTGGGGGTAACCAAAAAAAACTTACCCAACAATAAAAAACGTTAAGAATCTACGCGATCGTGAGAAACCCTAACCCTAATTCTAACAATCTGAAAGAAATCGAAGAAGAATAGAGAGAAAAAAAATCTTTCCTTTTTTTCTTCGCCTTTTTCACGGACGTAATTTGGATCTGAGAAGGAGGGTATTTTGGGAAGAAAACAAGATTGGGAGAGGCCGTTGCGGGTCCGCTCGACGATAACCTTTTCGACAATGAAGCCAACTCTCTCTGGTATTAAAGAGGGTTGAGTCCTATAAAGGCCCTTAGATTTCATAGAAAATTATCGGATATGCCACTGGGGATTATTGTGGGGTACAATGTACCGCGCTTGGATCCAATGGATCAGATGGCCTTGCTTTGGTGTCGAGGACGGTCTCGATTAGTCACGTGATTAAGGGCCTCTAGCATGTGATAGATCGCATTATTAAGGAAAAGGTAAGATGAGCCCACACCGTGCTTTGTGGGCCCAATCTAGAGTTAGGGTTATGGCCCGAATTTCCGTTGAGATCCGTACATCGTTTATTTTAGGGCTAATTGCCTATTAGTCCCTTAAATCATTTCTAATTGCCAAATAGTCACTCCAATCTCATTATTTGCTTGTTAGTCCCTTAAATCTTCAATTTTCTTGCAATATGGTCATTCTGTTAGAAAAACTATTAACTTCTCTAATTCTAGTTGAATTAATGCTTAACCTAACAACTCAAGTTATCTTATTGCCCTTGGGTATACATTGCCCTTGAAAGTTTTGAGTTTAGAGAAGCTAGCCATGGAAATGACCTTGATTTTGGATTTGGGGGAAGCATAGGTTCATTGGTGAAGAAAGAAGGAGGATTTGAGTTAGTATAGGTGCGTGTATAATGGATATTCTATCTAATTCCGTCACATTTAACGGTTATTAATAACACCACCTAACCTAACGCGAGGGATAGATTGGCAAGAAAACTGAAGATTTAAGGGACTAATAAGTAAATAATGAGATTTAAGGGACTATTTATCAATTAAAGATGCTTTAAGGGACCAGTATGTAATTAACCATTTATTTTATTCCTTTGTTGTTCACCTGAAAAGGCCCATAAGCCTAATGGGCTGAATTGGCCCTCATTTGTTGGCCCAAAAACTGGATCTTATAGCAGTTCGCGCGCTATCACTTCTCTGCTTCGATCGAAGAATGCTGTTGTTCTTGCGATCAGCCCCATCGAATCTCGGAGGTCTTTGAATTTCTTCTTTCTTGCATCTCTTTAGCAAATAATTTTGGTTTTTTTTTTCTTGAATTGAAATAAGATACCTAACTAGGGTTTTAGTTTGGACCCATAAAACCCTAATAGCTATAAAAAATATCCTCTCGATACCTCTCTGTTCTTTGAATTATTAATCATGTTTCAGTTGCTCAGTAATCTGATTTGAAAATTTTAAGCAATTTATGATGAAAATAGAATGTTGGTATATCTAGTATTTTGGGGTTCGTTTGTCTATTGTTTCTTCTTGTTCTTCAAATGTCTAAACTTTAGATTATAAGAGATGTTAGTCTATTTTATCTAGACATTAAGCAAACATTTTATCTTTAATTCTTGATTCTGATAGTTAAAGGCAACAAATTTGCATCTCTCGAGGATGAATTATCTTGTACATTTGATCCATTAAAAGAGATAAGAAACAAGTAGCAAACATTTCGCCTCGTTGCAGTTTAGGGTCCTAAAGATAACTAGGTTTGCTAAAGTCTGTATCAGTAACTAATCTAAATTGAGACTCAAGGTCACTATACAAAAGAAGCCGCAATTCTAATTTTTCTACGTATTTTCTGGTAAATATATGATGTTCGAACTGCCTAAACTAGTTAAAACTTTTGCCCTTAACTTTTTAAATCATGAATATGGCAGTAACTCAGGCAATCTTCAACACTTGACTAATTTTTGTTAGTTTGTGAAAAAGTAAATATTTGATAACAGAGAGTTATGCTTCTTATATTGATCCATTGCAGCTTTCGTTGCTGTGTGATATAAACTGTATATGATTCTTTGCAGTCCCATTCCAAATATGAATTCATTGAGAGAGATTACTTGTTTGTTTCTACGAAAGTGAAAGGTGAAAGTGTGAAAGTGAGATGTATTTAGCACTTTAGGTGTTTGTTTAATTGAAAGTGATTTTGAAAGTGAAATCTAAATTGAATCCACGTCGATTTAATACATATTATAGTTCCCCAAAAAGTTCAAGTCGGTGAAAGTGAGAAAAGTGGGGACCACTCTAATTAAAATACCATATTTATTAATATTTTCGAGCCTCTTTAATCGGATATTCTTTATTTGCTACCGCCGCTTCCCAAAAATAAAAGGATATTGTCACATCATCTTTTATTTTTCTAGTTTCAACAATAATTTGTTTTGCAAACAAACAATGTATTTCACTTGTATCTTGACATGGATACATTTTGTCACTTTCAAAAAGTGACTTCCACCATTCAATTGACTTTCAAGTTGCCAAACATACGTGCAAAGGGATCCAATGTCAGACCAGATCTTCACTATGTAAGCTATTGCTTTCGCTGCAGATGCTTCACTTGTTTTATGTCTAGTTTGCCATATTCTTCTAGTTACTTAGATTGCTTGTGTATATACATTATAATGTAATCGTTAAAGGTAGTTAAAATGGGATTGGTTATGGAATACGTCTCCATCAAAATGGGGTTGTTGTCATTCTTGCATTCAAGACAAGTTCAGAATTTCTTAAGTTGGAACATTTTTACATATAGGGTTTGATAGAGTGTCGAAGTCATTATACAACACCACGACATTTGATGAATCTGAAGGAAACAATGAAATAGAGGATGGTGATTTCATCAATGGCAGGAAAGGATTAGAACCTTAAGGTGCAGACCCCAAGAATGGATGGGGTTTCAGATATATGCACAAGGTACTTCTGTTATTTAACATTTCCGATGGAGTTGTGTGCTTGCTATCTGTCATTGCATCCAGTTATTGCTTCCTTTTCTTTCATTTGGGCACATGTACTAAGGATGTTTTGGTCGCTAAACAGGCAATTGTCTGTGGAAAAGTCGGACAGACCCCTGTCCAGAAAATATTAAGCAATGGGCGGACAGTGGCAATTTTCATAGTTGGAACTGGTGGTATGTACCGAATAGTTGGAGGTGCAGACTTGCCCCGACCAGTTCGATGGCATCGAATCGCTGTGCATAATGAATACCGTGGGGCATATGCTGTTCAGAAATTAATAAAGGAGTATACTCTCTATACTACTGATCCTGTCATCAAACAAAGTTTTATTTTATTATCGACACAACGTTGAGTTTTTTCACTTCAGAAATTTTATCTCTGTCCTTACCCCTGTTTCATCCCTTAGCTCTGCAGTGTCTGTTGAGGGTGACATTGAAATTAGAGTCTATAATGACTGTAGTATACCTGAGATATGTGTACATCATGATGGTACGTTGAGCACATTCCTTTTGAGCCCATCATGGTTTGTTTGATTAGTCGTATCTTGACTTTTTCTCATTATGTCAATTGCATCTAGTATCTTATCTGGTCAATTTGAAAACAATATGAGTCTATGAGGTATAAATTTTCTTATGCTGAAATGCTTAGCGCATTATTTTCATTTAAACTATGTAGTTAGCGTACAGTGTATGCCAACCGTGTTTAAATTTTTATTCTTTCTGTTTTTTTTTTTTTTGGAGATATGCACCTCAGAATATGAATATAAAATAACAGCTTAGTTTCACCAAAGAGGAGCAAAGCATAAAGTATACGAGGATTTTTGCTACAACAGTTTTGTAGATTGCATAGGTGCTTCATTTCAAGCAGTTATAAGTCTCATAAAGGACCAGAGCACTATCCTTTCCTCCTATGAGATTTTATATGCAAGCCATAGTCTAATAAGTAATAAATAAAAGGCTTTGGTGGGAATTAACAAACAAAATGCTCATAACAATTTGTAGAAAGAAATGTACAGAAAGCAAGCAAGAAGAGGGGGAATGAATGGTGGAAGTACGCTTGATATTTTCATTTGGGTTCCTTTGGTATGCATATATGAGTTTAAGATGCCAGTTTATGGTATAATCCACTAGCAGTTAACTATTTTCTTTCCAGCGAAAAATATGTGGTAATTCATACACTATATTTAAATAAGAAGAATACAAGTTTTAGGTGCGGTCTTCCCAAAAAGTAGATTCACAGTAAATAGTTAATTTACTTACATAAAGGAGAAACTGACTAACTCCCCAATATGACAATATTATGAGCCATAGTCAAATATATTAACTGATTGTTAATGCGGCAGTGTCTTTTTTGCACTTCTAGGGTTTTTATTAGTCTAATCTCCTTTCCTCCAAACCAAAAAAATTCCCCAACTACTTTCCTCCAAAATTTTTACCCTTTATTCCTTTTGTAATCGGAAAAATCATTTCTAATTGCCCAAAAAAAAAATCACATCATCGATCCGTTAAATATTTGATTGTGGGCTCATAGAATGGTCACATTGGGCCCATATATGTGGTATGGGATGGATAAATTTTTATTTTATTTTATTTTATTTTATTTTATTTTATTTTATTTTATTTTATTTTATTTTTTGGGGGTGGGACCGGGGAGTTGGTCATTTTGTACTTTAGTCTATGAAATTTCTTTCCTAGATAATCAGTTTGATTGATGTAATTTATAGTCTTCTGGCATGTTCTACAGTGCTTGTGGTACTAACGACATCCATATAACAAACTAGAATTACATGCTTAGTCTGAAGTAGGCTGACATTGAAAATTGGCAATCCATATAATTACCAATGGTTGCCGATATAGTTTAACTTCCTGTTATAGAGTTAGTAGGAAATGACCTTGATTTTGGATTTGGGGAAGCATAGGTTCATTGGTGAAGAAAGAAGGAGGATTTGAGTTAGTATAGGTGCGTGTATAATGGATATTCTATCTAATTCCGTCACATTTAACGGTTATTAATAACACCTAACCTAAGGGGCGGATTGGCAAGAAAGCTGAAGATTTAAGGGACTAATAAGCAAATAATGAGATTTGAGGGACTATGTAGCAATTAAAGATGATGTAAATGACCAGTATGCAATTAACCCTTTATTTTATTTCTTTGTTGTTCACCTGAAAAGGCCCATAGGCCTAATGGGCTGAATTGGCCCTCATTTATTGGCCCAAAACCGGATCTTATAGCAGTTCGCGCGCGATCACTTCTCTGCTTCGATCGAAGAATGCTGCTGTTCTTGCGATCAGCCCCATCGAATCTCGGAGGTCTTTGAATTTCTTCTTTCTTGCATCTCTTTAGCAAATAATTTTGGTTTTTTTTTTCTTGAATTGAAATAAGATACCCTAACTAGGGTTTTAGTTTGGACCCATAAAACCCTAATAGCTATAGAAAAATATCCTCTCGATACCTCTCTGTTCTTTGAAATATTAATCATGTTTCAGTTGCTCAGTAATCTGATTTGAAAATTTTAAGCAATTTATGATGAAAATAGAATGTTGGTATATCTAGTATTTTGGGGTTCGTTTGTCTATTGTTTCTTCTTGTTCTTCAAATGTCTAAACTTTAGATTATAAGAGATGTTAGTCTATTTTATCTAGACATTAAGCAAACATTTTATCTTTAATTCTTGATTCTGATAGTTAAAGGCAACAAATTTGCATCTCTCGAGGATGAATTATCTTGTACATTTGATCCATTAAAAGAGATAAGAAACAAGTAGCAAACATTTCGCCTCGTTGCAGTTTAGGGTCCTAAAGATAACTAGGTTTGCTAAAGTCTGTATCAGTAACTAATCTAAATTGAGACTCAAGGTCACTATACAAAAAGAAGCCGCAATTCTAATTTTTCTACGTATTTTCTGGTAAATATATGATGTTCGAACTGCCTAAACTAGTTAAAAACTTTTGCCCTTAACTTTTTTAAATCATGAATATGGCAGTAACTCAGGCAATCTTCAACACTTGACTAATTTTTGTTAGTTTGTGAAAAAGTAAATATTTGATAACAGAGAGTTATGCTTCTTATATTGATCCATTGCAGCTTTCGTTGCTGTGTGATATAAACTGTATATGATTCTTTGCAGTCCCATTCCAAATATGAATTCATTGAGAGAGAGATTACTTGTTTGTTTCTACGAAAGTGAAAGGTGAAAGTGTGAAAGTGAGATGTATTTAGCACTTTAGGTGTTTGTTTAATTGAAAGTGATTTTGAAAGTGAAATGCTAAATTGAATCCACGTCAGATTTAATACATATTATAGTTCCCCAAAAAGTTCCAAAGTCAGGTGAAAGTGAGAAAAGTGGGGACCACTCTAATTAAAATACCATATTTATTAATATTTTCGAGCCTCTTTAATCGGATATTCTTTATTTGCTACCGCCGCTTCCCAAAAATAAAAGGATATTGTCACATCATCTTTTATTTTTCTAGTTTCAACAATAATTTGTTTTGCAAACAAACAATGTATTTCACTTGTATGCTGACATGGATACATTTTGTCACTTTCAAAAAAAGTGACTTCCACCATTTCAATTGACTTTCAAGTTGCCAAACATACGTGCAAAAGGGATCCAATGTCAGACCAGATCTTCACTATGTAAGCTATTGCTTTCGCTGCAGATGCTTCACTTGTTTTATGTCTAGTTTGCCATATTCTTCTAGTTACTTAGATTGCTTGTGTATATACATTATAATGTAATCGTTAAAGGTAGTTAAAATGGGATTGGTTATGGAATACGTCTCCATCAAAATGGGGTTGTTGTCATTCTTGCATTCAAGACAAGTTCAGAATTTCTTAAGTTGGAACATTTTTACATATAGGGTTTGATAGAGTGTCGAAGTCATTATACAACACCACGACATTTGATGAATCTGAAGGAAACAATGAAATAGAGGATGGTGATTTCATCAATGGCAGGAAAGGATTAGAACCTTAAGGTGCAGACCCCAAGAATGGATGGGGTTTCAGATATATGCACAAGGTACTTCTGTTATTTAACATTTCCGATGGAGTTGTGTGCTTGCTATCTGTCATTGCATCCAGTTATTGCTTCCTTTTCTTTCATTTGGGCACATGTACTAAGGATGTTTTGGTCGCTAAACAGGCAATTGTCTGTGGAAAAGTCGGACAGACCCCTGTCCAGAAAATATTAAGCAATGGGCGGACAGTGGCAATTTTCATAGTTGGAACTGGTGGTATGTACCGAATAGTTGGAGGTGCAGACTTGCCCCGACCAGTTCGATGGCATCGAATCGCTGTGCATAATGAATACCGTGGGGCATATGCTGTTCAGAAATTAATAAAGGAGTATACTCTCTATACTACTGATCCTGTCATCAAACAAAGTTTTATTTTATTATCGACACAACGTTGAGTTTTTTCACTTCAGAAATTATATCTCTGTCCTTACCCCTGTTTCATCCCTTAGCTCTGCAGTGTCTGTTGAGGGTGACATTGAAATTAGAGTCTATAATGACTGTAGTATACCTGAGATATGTGTACATCATGATGGTACGTTGAGCACATTCCTTTTGAGCCCATCATGGTTTGTTTGATTAGTCGTATCTTGACTTTTTTCTCATTATGTCAATTGCATCTAGTATCTTATCTGGTCAACTTGAAAACAATATGAGTCTATGAGGTATAAATTTTCTTATGCTGAAATGCTTAGCGCATTATTTTCATTTAAACTATGTAGTTAGCGTACAGTGTATGCCAACCGTGTTTAAATTTTTATTCTTTCTGTTTTTTTTTTTTTTGGGAGATATGCACCTCAGAATATGAATATAAAATAACAGCTTAGTTTCACCAAAGAGGAGCAAAGCATAAAGTATACGAGGATTTTTTGCTACAACAGTTTTGTAGATTGCATAGGTGCTTCATTTCAAGCAGTTATAAGTCTCATAAAGGACCAGAGCACTATCCTTTCCTCCTATGAGATTTTATATGCAAGCCATAGTCTAATAAGTAATAAATAAAAGGCTTTGGTGGGAATTAACAAACAAAATGCTCATAACAATTTGTAGAAAGAAATGTACAGAAAGCAAGCAAGAAGAGGGGAATGAATGGTGGAAGTACGCTTGATATTTTCATTTGGGTTCCTTTGGTATGCATATATGAGTTTAAGATGCCAGTTTATGGTATAATCCACTAGCAGTTAACTATTTTCTTTCCAGCGAAAAATATGTGGTAATTCATACACTATATTTAAATAAGAAGAATACAAGTTTTAGGTGCGGTCTTCCCAAAAGTAGATTCACAGTAAATAGTTAATTTACTTACATAAAGGAGAAACTGACTAACTCCCCAATATGACAATATTATGAGCCATAGTCAAATATATTAACTGATTGTTAATGCGGCAGTGTCTTTTGCACTTCTAGGGTTTTATTAGTCTAATCTCCTTTCCTCCAAACCAAAAAATTCCCCAACTACTTTCCTCCAAAATTTTTACCCTTTATTCCTTTTGTAATCGGAAAAATCATTTCTAATTGCCCAAAAAAAAAATCACATCATCGATCCGTTAAATATTTGATTGTGGGCTCATAGAATGGTCACATTGGGCCCATATATGTGGTATGGGATGGATAAATTTTTATTTTATTTTATTTTTTGGGGGTGGGACCGGGGAGTTGGTCATTTTGTACTTTAGTCTATGAAATTTCTTTCCTAGATAATCAGTTTGATTGATGTAATTTATAGTCTTCTGGCATGTTCTACAGTGCTTGTGGTACTAACGACATCCATATAACAAACTAGAATTACATGCTTAGTCTGAAGTAGGCTGACATTGAAAATTGGCAATCCATATAATTACCAATGGTTGCCGATATAGTTTAACTTCCTGTTATAGAGTTAGTAGTGATTGTCAGTTATTAGTTTTCCGGCAGGAGGAAGAGAAAAGGAAGCTCAACTAGAAAGGAAAGGGACTACTCAGTAGTGTGATGGGTTTCATTAAAGCTTGAACCGGATGGAGCTTGTCCGTGGTCATGTGCTGTGCATGATATAAAGTAGATTGCCAATCAGTATGAAAGGATTCCAGTTCTCCTGTGGATTCACCTGGTAAGGCGCGGACTACACGGTCTTTCAGATGATGACTGCTGTATTTAGCAGACAGCGTGGAGTAGACAAGTTCTAAGCGAGGGGAGATAACACTACAGGATGTATGTGTTGACAAATTGGTTGCGTAATAGATGAAAGGTTTTGTCTATGTTTTTTAAAGCTGAAAAAGAAGATCCGAGTGCTGTCATTTCTAGGGCAGCGATGACTATCATGAGACTATTGTTTGGACAGAGGGATTTCATGAATCATGATTCCACTATTTCTTCCGATTTAGATCAGCTAGTGAGGCATTGACAGTGATGCAGATAAGCTGGAGCTTTGAATACACCAATGAGGTGCCAATAGTTCTTTAAGAGGATTGGCAAGGTGTTGCAAAATGATTTGACGGCGTGGCGAAAGTTGGCTGTTTAACTTTCTAAACCATTACAGTGGATGGAATGTTAGTCCCCTAGCCTCATTTTTCCTTAAGTCAAATCATAACCGGAAGTAACAGCTCTATTCATTTCCATCCTTCGTCATCGTTTTTCCATTTTCTCTTCAAATGTCTCACTAATGGCTCTTTCCTTTCCCCCACTTCATTTTCTTTCCCATCCTCCATTTTCTTTCTGTGCCTCCCTTTATTTCTCTCTCTCTAGGCATAGTGGTTGATGAGGTCCATTGGCTACCTATCTTAAGTTTGTAACTTGATAAAATTAAATGAGTCCAAGACCTAAGGGGTATCCAAACCCTATCCATTTTCTTTGGTTCCAATTATGGATACATATAACACTGTTCTCTTTAACTATTTTATGATTTACTATGACTTAGTTCTAAGTTTTCCTAAATACAAAAGGTATGGAAACTCTTGAGTGGAGAAATGATGACGATACAGGTCAGTAAAGAAAGGTCGGAGACTTGGAGCTAGTTAAAGAGATGAAAGGAGAATGACAGTTGTTCGGGTTTATAAGGGTTTAAGGTGGATATTCAATAACTCTACCTAGCTAATACAGTGGCGGATTTCGGGTTATGAATGAAAATGCTGACATGGGGAATCCTAATGGGCAGTGCCCAGATTATGGGGACTAGTATGCAAAGATGGACATGTAGAGAATTCGTATCCAATTAAGTTTCTCGCGAGGAACTTGCAAAAAATTTATGCATATAAATGACATCTAGCAATCACCTTTGTTTTTGTAAATGCTCTTTTTTTTTCGGAGGTTATCCGAGTGGTTCGGCCCCAAGGTTCCTTAACGAGGCCAGGGCTGAGACCCGAGCTCGAGGCAGCCCAGCACTATTTTCATTTAAACTATGTAGTTAGCGTACAGTGTATGCCAACCGTGTTTAAATTTTTATTCTTTCTGTTTTTTTTTTTTTGGGAGATATGCACCTCAGAATATGAATATAAAATAACAGCTTAGTTTCACCAAAGAGGAGCAAAGCATAAAGTATACGAGGATTTTTGCTACAACAGTTTTGTAGATTGCATAGGTGCTTCATTTCAAGCAGTTATAAGTCTCATAAAGGACCAGAGCACTATCCTTTCCTCCTATGAGATTTTATATGCAAGCCATAGTCTAATAAGTAATAAATAAAAGGCTTTGGTGGGAATTAACAAACAAAATGCTCATAACAATTTGTAGAAAGAAATGTACAGAAAGCAAGCAAGAAGAGGGGAATGAATGGTGGAAGTACGCTTGATATTTTCATTTGGGTTCCTTTGGTATGCATATATGAGTTTAAGATGCCAGTTTATGGTATAATCCACTAGCAGTTAACTATTTTCTTTCCAGCGAAAAATATGTGGTAATTCATACACTATATTTAAATAAGAAGAATACAAGTTTTAGGTGCGGTCTTCCCAAAAGTAGATTCACAGTAAATAGTTAATTTACTTACATAAAGGAGAAACTGACTAACTCCCCAATATGACAATATTATGAGCCATAGTCAAATATATTAACTGATTGTTAATGCGGCAGTGTCTTTTTTGCACTTCTAGGGTTTTTATTAGTCTAATCTCCTTTCCTCCAAACCAAAAAAATTCCCCAACTACTTTCCTCCAAAATTTTTACCCTTTATTCCTTTTTGTAATCGGAAAAAATCATTTCTAATTGCCCAAAAAAAAAAAATCACATCATCGATCCGTTAAATATTTGATTGTGGGCTCATAGAATGGTCACATTGGGCCCATATATGTGGTATGGGATGGATAAATTTTTATTTTATTTTATTTTTTTTGGGGGGGTGGGACCGGGGAGTTGGTCATTTTGTACTTTAGTCTATGAAATTTCTTTCCTAGATAATCAGTTTGATTGATGTAATTTATAGTCTTCTGGCATGTTCTACAGTGCTTGTGGTACTAACGACATCCATATAACAAACTAGAATTACATGCTTAGTCTGAAGTAGGCTGACATTGAAAATTGGCAATCCATATAATTACCAATGGTTGCCGATATAGTTTAACTTCCTGTTATAGAGTTAGTAGTGATTGTCAGTTATTAGTTTTCCGGCAGGAGGAAGAGAAAAGGAAGCTCAACTAGAAAGGAAAGGGACTACTCAGTAGTGTGATGGGTTTCATTAAAGCTTGAACCGGATGGAGCTTGTCCGTGGTCATGTGCTGTGCATGATATAAAGTAGATTGCCAATCAGTATGGAATGATTCCAGTTCTCCTGTGGATTCACCTGGTAAGGCGCGGACCGCATGGTCTTTCAGATGATGACTGCTGTATTTAGCAGACAGCGTGGAGTAGACAAGTTCTAAGCGAGGGGAGATAACACTACAGGATGTATGTGTTGACAAATTGGTTGCGTAACAGATGAAAGGTTTTGTCTATGTTTTTTAAAGCTGAAAAAGAAGATCCGAGTGCTGTCATTTCTAGGGCAGCGATGGCTATCATGAGACTATTGTTTGGACAGAGGGATTTAATGAATCATGATTCCACTATTTCTTCCGATTTAGATCAGCTAGTGAGGCATTGACAGTGATGCAGATAAGCTGGAGCTTTGAATACACCAATGAGGTGCCAATAGTTCTTTAAGAGGATTGGCAAGGTGTTGCAAAATGATTTGACGGCGTGGCGAAAGTTGGCTGTTTAACTTTCTAAACCATTACGGTGGATGGAATGTTAGTCCCCCAGCCTCATTTTTCCTTAAGACAAATCATAACCGGAAGTAACGGCTCTATTCATTTCCATCCTTCGTCATCATTTTTCCATTTTCTCTTCAAATGTCTCACTAATGGCTCTTTCCTTTCCCCCACTTCATTTTCTTTCCCATCCTCCATTTTCTTTCTTTGCCTCCCTTTATTTCTCTCTCTCTAGGCATAGTGGTTGATGAGGTCCATTGGCTACCTATCTTAAGTTTGTAACTTGATAAAATTAACTGAGTATCCACACCTGATATGGATCCAAGACCTAAGGGGTATCCAAACCCTATCCATTTTCTTTGGTTCCAATTATGGATACATATAACACTGTTCTCTTTAACTATTTTATGATTTACTATGACTTAGTTCTAAGTTTTCCTAAATACAAAAGGTATGGAAACTCTTGAGTGGAGAAATGATGACGATACAGGTCAGTAAAGAAAGGTCGGAGACTTGGAGCTAGTTAAAGAGATGAAAGGAGAATGACAGTTGTTCGGGTTTATAAGGGTTTAAGGTGGATATTCAATAACTCTACCTAGCTAATACAGTGGCGGATTTCGGGTTATGAATGAAAATGCTGACATGGGGAATCCTAATGGGCAGTGCCCAGATTATGGGGACTAGTATGCAAAGATGGACATGTAGAGAATTCGTATCCAATTAAGTTTCTCGCGAGGAACTTGCAAAAAATTTATGCATATAAATGACATCTAGCAATCACCTTTGTTTTTGTAAATGCTCTTTTTTTTTCGGAGGTTATCCGAGTGGTTCGGCCCCAAGGTTCCTTAACGAGGCCAGGGCTGAGACCCGAGCTCGAGGCAGCCCCAGCACTAGCCCCCAAGTAACCCTGGTTAAGACCTACATCCATTGTCGCACCCGAGAGGGTTTATGACTTTAGATGCTGGCCCGCAAGAATTTGTAGGCAAGGGGACTCGAACACGGGTTCCCCGCCTTATCCCCTTCCTACAACACACCCCCCTAGCCAGGTGTGCCACCCTTGCGGGTTATGTAAATGCTCTTTTTAGCTCATGCATATGACGCAAAAATTTGCCATTGCATTCTTGTGTAATTTCACTGCTTGCGGACTGCCACAGTATACACCCTAGGCCTGTGCTTATTCTTGCGTAACGTTTTTCTCCTAAAAAGGCATGGAAGTCAACGGGAAAACATATGGCAAAGGAACAGAAGAGTAAATAAAAACAAATTGGTTATGGTTTATACCCGTCGTCTTTTCTGTAAAAAAAAAAGGTATGGTTTATTTTGATTCATCAGTAAAACATCTGCTTCAGTCGTCTGCTCCGTGTAATTCTTGTAAGGAGCTTTTTTTGAGTTCAGCTTACTTCATTGGTGCCCAAACACTTTTCTCTCTAATTCCTGATTGCTGACTGATTTGTGTAGTTATTGGCCATGATGAAGATAAATATTGTGATTTCTTGTCTCTAGAATGAGTTATATTCAACTGTTCAGGAATGAAATGGGCTGGTTTTGGTTCAGAAGCTCAATAACAATTGTTTTCTTATTATAGGAAAGGTTCGAGTTATCGAGTCTGGAGATAGCGCTTCCAAAATTTCCTTGGATGAAATACGTGAGACT
The DNA here is from genome assembly GCA_012295165.1 of Asparagus setaceus. Lineage (NCBI taxonomy): Eukaryota > Viridiplantae > Streptophyta > Magnoliopsida > Asparagales > Asparagaceae > Asparagus > Asparagus setaceus. The sequence goes on from CM022706.1 coordinate 30,204,301, forward strand.
TTATATCAGTTCTACTGTTTATAAATTGCTTTTTATGCCAGTTCTATTTGTACTGAATCATTCCTCCTTTGCATTGTTTTTATACTCATTGTAAAAACATAATGTTTATATTTTGCTGGCGGGCAATGGGTTGTTCTGTGATTCCAGCACAGGTCACAAGCTACTGCACAATTTTCACGAGGCAGAGGAAATATGATGCCTGCCATCTTCTCAAGGATCCTTAATTCTTTTGATAATGTTGTTTGATGTTACTTTGCCAGTTGTTGGTGAATGATACAGAAGTTCAGCGAGATCAGCAAAGTGGGAATTAGGCTATCCAGGAAACAAGATGGAATGAGCGCATTGGCATAGTATCCAACTTCTTCGGTAACCGGTATTTTGTAGTTCATTGCTGACTCCTGCTTCCTATATCCATTGCTTTGTTAGCAGTGAACCCTGGAATGTGTGAATAACATAATCAAGCTAACTATTCTTTTGCTACTTCAGATGTTCTGAGTACTATTGTTCACACTGATATATAAAAAATGTCTTAACCTGTAGATTGTATGCATTCTCTGTGTCCTATGTATAGGCTATAATGTCAGTTTTTCTTCCAATGTACTTGCACATATTAAGACGTCTATTATGATGAGTCATAATAATCCTTGCAGTGGACTAGAAGTTCTGTTTATGTGCAGGAGTGATCCAAAATATTCACTTGTCTTTTCCCGTCCGGCGGTGGCAATTGTAGGCTGAAACCTATATACTGCTGCGACGACCAAAACTAATATTTGGTGAGAATAGAAAGCAAATCAATTAGTAAATCAAAGCCAGATCAGTGGTTGTTTCCACTTTAACACAAGCTTTAATGATCTTCAACCATCTGTTTGCCTAAAAACTTGAGTAAAGCATCAGGTGTTTTCTTAAAATCCGAAACCAATTATACTGGCAGTAACTTCTGAATTATTATACAATTCCTGCTTCTAGTATACTTAGATATTGGCAAATCAGCCACACAGGTTTATCCAAATTGCGTACCAGGTGACACTGTAGATATCCAACTTCCAGTATAAATGAGGTGGAAATGGTAAACAAGATCGCAACAAAGGGAAGAGAGGGAGAGGGAAAAAAAAAAAAAAGCCTGCTCCATCATCAATCAGTTCTCCAACCTCTTGAGAAGGCTGGACCTGTAAACTTCAACTTCAGCATGCTCACTGGAATTTGGAGTGGAATTGACGATAGGAATTGCACCAGCTTGATGTAAAGCCTCAGCTGCTACATCTGCAGTTCTCCAACAGGGACAAAAGAGAAGTCTGAGGTTACAAATTCGCTTAAAATCTGACAATTATTGCCACATACTCAGGCTCTTGTTAGTTCTATTTACTAAGAACAGAAAGACGGCTGCAAAAGGAAGACAAAATCTCAATTAAATGTTTCATTTGGCATTTAACCTATGTTAAATACAATATCTCAGATTGATATAACAGTGTAAAAGGCAAAGGGTAAGAAAATATGTACAAACTTCAAGGTTGGGCGACACTATATGTTTCAACCCAAGTAACTTTTTCTTCCATACAAGAACATGAAATGTTAAGTTCATTTCATTTTATTATGATGTGTGGAGGCAAAACTTCCAGATTTTAAACTCATCCTCACCCAAGCTGACAAATATGAAGATGTAAACAGGCCTCATAAAATTTTATAGTCACGTATGCGCTAAAAGAACAGTAATTTATAGATTCAGATCCTATCCTGATTGGTTCGGATCTGAAATTTCAGAACAAAATTTAAAATCCATCCAGCCATTTCATAATAGGCACATTAGGACCACTTATGAGGTCTCTGCTCTAAATTCTTGATGAAGAGAGGATCTGAAAAGTTTGAGATACTGTGTTATTACTTCATGAACACTGGAATACTAAATCTGATTAATCTTTTTTTGGGGATTTTTGTAATAACCGAGTTCCATATTTGCCTTTACTTGAAGCTAAAAGAAGCAGATTAGGCAGGAAAGGCAGGACCTGAAGGAGTTAAAATGTTGAGCAGAAATCAAGTGGTTAAACCACTTCTTGGCATGTGCCAAACTCAAAGGTCACGTACATTGTTTATTAAAGCACCCATATCTACTTATATTTGCCTTGACTTTACCCAAACCACTCATTGTACCAGGCCTATAATAGACAAAGCTGAGAGAAACCATACACTTTATGAAGGAAGAACTTCTACAAGTTCTTGTCATCCATCAAGCAATATCAAATCTTTACTTGGTAATAATGTAAAAGCAATGCTGAGATACTCATGCAAGTCCAAATAATACAGATCATATTTATATGAAAGCTCATGTTTCAGAGTTTGACCACTATATTCAATGATGACATGTTCTTCCTGCAGCTGTTAGAACTGACTTCTTGCCAAGAACAATTAACAACTACCTTCTGATCTATACATCACAATTTCATTCTTTCACTACCAGGTAGTTTCTTACATTCGTTAGATCTGCAAATTTTAATTTGAATAAAAGTTTGCTGATATTATTTGCCAAAACAGAAAGAATACAATTTTCAACTTAAACATCACTGATTGAGTTTATACATATAGATTTCACTTTGATGCTGGAAAAAGTAGAAATCTTCAACAAGGCAAAGAAGTAGGATTAAAATAAAGTGAAATATAAAATATTTGAATATCAAGCAGAGCATGCCATTCAAGGATTAAAAGTCATTAAAACAATAGATCTTGTTTGAAAGTCAGTGTTTGATCACGGATAAAGGAGCTTAAATGACAACTTTCAGCACTCACCAGAGTAAGAAAGGGCAACTAAAGCTTTGAGAGCTTCTTTACGTGTTTTGTCATCTTTGCCGGTTTCCAGCATATTCAAAAGACCTGGAACTCCACCCATCTCTACTACTCTCACCCTTCTTTCATCTGCAATCGGGAAAGTTCAGGAGCATCGGAAAACTTTGATCTTTTAGGTCCCCACTTGAGTTCTTAAAAAAGAAGACAAAAGAACCTTGGCTATTGTTTTACTTGCTTTGTACATTAACATGCCATCACTTCCATACATTGATATATAATCGAAATTGAAGATGTCTATTAAAGTTTAGACGTTAGAGTCACAATGCTTCACAAACTTTATGAGTGAAATGGTATGCCTATAGAAGCTTTCCTAAATGAGAAAACAAAAATAATCAAAAAGAAAAGAAAAAGACGTAACAATCTTTCCGAACTGCTTTCCCCATCTCCTCTTTGCATAAGAAACTATACAAGAGCATAATGGGGAAAATAAGGGTATCAAGGAAAACGATAAGGATCTGAAAGCCAGCAAGCTGACAGAGGGAAGATTTTCAGGAAACTTATGATAATGAAATTAAATCAATGTTCAATTTAAGTCCAAGAGAAGCCTTCAATTTACTGACAAAAACTCAGACCACAAATTTAGGTTCATCTTAAGATATTCGAAACTATAAAATAAAATCATATTTCGAAAGCAGAAGCTAATATGTTCCTTTAAGTAATTGTGTTTGGACCCACAATAATATAAATAAAGGTCAATAAGGTGATTTATACTTTTTCCAAACATAAATTGAATTGAAAAAGAGCAGGTTACCAATAGAAAACCAGCTAGCTCCATTATTTCAAGTAAGTAAATGGTCTACTTCTAGTCAAAGAAAAAAGAAAGCAGCCAAGAGAAAAGAAATCAGTTTTGGCATTTCTGCAGTACGATATAATACAATACAAGTTATTGTAGAGCTAACCTTAGAAATAATAGGTTAGAACAAAAAATCAAAGAGAAAGCAAAGGGTTCAATTAATAATAGGAGTAACACAGTTGTGAAAAACAAATGCAGAGTAAAGAGATATAGGAAGTAAGGGAGAAAGAACAAGTGTCGTGCTAAACAACATTTAGCATTATTCTTAGTAGTAATAGCACTGAAAATCAGATTATAATTCTTTTAAATCACTCAACACCTTACAAAAAATAAAAATAAAAATAAAAATAATAAGCTCAAGAAATCCAATGAGAAAAGAAAAGGCATACTACCACGTTGAGCTATATCAGTGATTAAACACCTTAAGGATCATAACTGGCAAAAGTCGATGTTTCAAATGTATAACGTTGACATTATCAGTATGGAAATGAAGTGATAAAGAAGAGTACCGAACTCTTAAACCAAAAATCAATTAAACAGTTGAAGGCAGAAATTAGATCACAATGATTTAGGCAATGGGTTACTAATCACTTTATAATCAAGCAAGCTATTACACCTCTCTGAACCTACCAAATACACATCCCATGTGAACATTATAAGAGAAAATGTAGTACTTCAATCTAGAAAATGGTAAAATAGCATAAAAATTGTGTCTAACTAGTTCTCAAGTCTCAGAAGGATGATATTCGTGAGTGAAAAACATTATTGTAAATAAAATGCACATAAAGTATTAGGATACCATCAATTGCATAGCGGGATAATCTGGATGCTCCCATTCTTTTGAACAAGGGATCCTTCACGTGTAAAAGCGAGATCGATTGTTGCAGCAGATTATCACCTGGTAGTAAGATAATGCATAAATGATACCAATAGGACCTATAAATAATTTTGAGTTATTTTACTGAGCTTGAGGCTCCAAAAGATGGTGCGCAAATAGCATTCAATTTAATGAATAACATACCCATGTAAGGAAAGAACTGGTAGCCAACAACTCCAAAAGTTCCCACGAAAATAAGTTTCAATAACCATCCAGCTTTCTTCTCAACATCTTCTTCAAGTGCCACCTCATCTGTAGAATATACAAATTGAATTAAATTCTATATAAAAAAATCAGCATTGCCTTAATCACTATTAAACTAGGTAAATTTGTATTCTTCTCTAACTTTGAATAAGATCCTCCTAAATAAATGACTACAATCATCTCCTCCTCCCACCAAGAACCAGGCTCAGGTTTACAAGTCCTAGAGTCATGACAAACCTTCAAAACCTCTATTGAAAAATTTGATTGATGAACATATATGTATTGACTACATATGAACGTAATAAAAGACGAAATTGACCCCCATATTTGATGTAAAAAGTTTTACTTCAACGTCAGATTCTAACCTTTAAGAAAAAGTAGAAGTCGTTGAAACAAAATGCAAAGTTATCACTCGCCAAATGCAATGGCAGATCTATGATGGGGGCAGTGGAAATTGCCCCACAGACCCCTAACAATTAAAATGGGAACTAAGCAATCTGACCCCTCATATTTGACCCATTGTCCCAAGCACCCAAGATTGTTCAAAGAAACACCCAAATGAGCCAAACTCGATCCACTTACCGAAAATCCTTCATAAAAATCTAAAACCAATTGATTCCCCAATTCTGAAATCCCTCCGCTCTGCCTCAGGTAAAATACTACAAACTGTTCTCAACGTGTTAAATCCTAATAGTGTATACTCTTTGGTGTATCTTTTTGTGGAGTTATCTTTGATCTTACCAGTTGCTACTGCGCTGTGGAAAGAATTTTTCTGCAATGAACATAGTGAAGAATCGAATGTGGAACCACATGGGAGATGACTGGATGAATTGTTTGGTCACTTATATTGAAAGAGTTGATAGCATAGACAATGAGAAAATCATACAACATCATCAAAATATATGAAAAGACCCCGGAAACAATTGTACAAAATGTCACTAAGGTTTTTCTATTGACTATATATATATATATATATATATATATATATATATATATATATATATATATATATATATATATATATATATATATATATATATATATATATATATATATATATATATATATATATATATATATATATATATATATATATATATATATATATATATATATATATATATATATATATATATATATATATATATATATATATATATATGCTTATTTCGTTTTGGTGTCATTAATATTTAGATAAAAATATCATGCACTATTGTAGTCTTGAAACAAAAGGTTCATTTCTCGTTTCATCTGATTGAATGCAGAAATTTAGAAGTCCATACAGAGTTTTCATGAAATCACAGCACAAGGATCTAAGTAAAATACCAATTGAATCAAAATTCACACAGTAAATCACAAAGTTCGAATATTTACCTCTTTCACTGAATGAAGAGAAGCGGCGCAAGCGAGAATTTCTAGCATCACTTCTTCCAATCAACAGCTAACAATAAATCAGAAGAAATTCAACAATTTTTATCAGTTAAGTTTGCAAATTTCACATAAACCCTAGCTCCTCGATCTTCACTGATATTTAATGAAGAAAAGCTTACGGATTTCGAGGATTGGGAGAGAGAATTTCTCAGCAAAAAGAGGAAAATCTTGTAAGGGGAAGCCGCTGCATCCTTTCGACGATGGACGGCAAAGCTGCTGCTCGTCTTCTTGCTCTTCAGTCTTCAAACTATGCTCTTTTGTTTCGTGCTGGGCTTGGGCGGAGGTGTTTAAGCCCCTAACTGGGCCGGAATTCGTTTGGAGGATGTTTAAGGCTTCTTGTTGTTTTGGGCACTAGCACGGTTTGTTACTAATTGGGCCTCACGATGCTTGGTTCAGTCTATAAAAGAAAAGGTTTTCGAATATAAACCTTCCAATGTTCTGTATTTGTAAAATTTTCCCTCAAATATTGGAATATGCAGAATTACCCATTAAAGCTTGCATATTGGAACTTTCTACCCCTTTAACTTAACAATTTTGGTTTCTAATCAGGGAATATAGAAGTTTCCAATAGGTTTGCAACATTTTCCTATTTAAAAACTAAAATCATCAAATAGGAGGGTAGAAAAATCAGTGTAAGGGAATTAAGGGTAATCTTGCAAATATCAATATTTGGGGAACAAACTTTCAAATATGAAAGATTTGAGGGGTATATGTGCAAAACCCCTAAAATTAGTAATTTATTTCAAATTGTCATATATTATACATGGTTTTAACTTTAGCATTTATCATAAAACTCACAATCTCATTTTTTACTCAACAGGAATCACAATTTTCTCGAATATATCCAAACTAAAACAATTCTTAACTCTACAGCCACAGATATATTAATAGCTAATTTATCCTCCAATTTATTTTCCCTAAATTTTACTCCAAAACTAACCGTTAGAGAATCAAGTTGAAATACTCTATCATGTTTTACTTAAGCGATTTATATATCTTATAAATTACCAACCTTCTTCAATCTAAGTACATAAATGATAAATGTTAATCAACGTACTGAAAGATGATAGAAGACTTGGCGTAATGCATCTCCCATCATCCACTGGGAGGAGTAAAAACAGAAAACGGCAAAAAGTAAAAAAATATAAAAGAAAAAGATTCGAACCTAAATATGTCCGCGTATTTTGGGCCTAACTATTACAGCTGGACGCGGTCACGCGGCCTGCTAATCCGCTATCGACATTAATCAACCAGCCGGCACTCGAAAACCCACCAACCCAACATTAGAAGCTCCTTTTTCACAATTTCCTCATTAAAATCACACACAAATTCGTAGGTGCTAAATGAGAAAATGGATAAATTTCATAAACCCCTTTTAAGTTTTGGGTATTTCAACTTTAAAACGTCTTTTGAGAAAACCCCTTTAAGTTCAGAAAACCCCCTAATGGCGTCAGTTCAGGATGTTTTCTGACAAACTCTGCTCTTTTGTTTGGTGCCGCGCTTGGGTTGAGCTGTTTAAGGCCCTAACTAGGCCTAAGAATTCATTTGGAGGCTTTTATGGCCTTTCTAAGCAGTATGCTTCCTCTTGTTTCGGGCTTAGTTGCATGGTTTGTTACTAATTGGGCCTCACCATGCTTCTTTCACTTTATAGGAGAGGTTGAGGGGGTTTATATGAAAAAATCTATTAATTTTTTATTTAAAAATTACCTTCAGCAATAGATAGGCATATTTGTCGCTGTATTTGTAAATTTTTAGGCTAGAGTGTTGCCGGCATTAATTTGTAGGCTCAAGTGGTAAAGCGGTGTCAGTTTTAAGGTTAATATGGTATTTTAGCCGTTTCCGAATATATACCTTCCGGTCTTTTGTACTTGTAAATTTATCCCTCAAATATTGGTATATGCAAAATTACCCTTCAAAGCTCTCATATTAGATCTTTATACCCTTCAACTTAACAATTTTGGTTTCTAATCAGGGAATGTCGAAGTTTCCAATAGGTTTGCATACTTTCCTATTTAATAACTGAAATTGGTAAATGGAAGGGATAGAAAAAACCAGTGTAAGAGAATTGAGGGGTAATCTTGCAAATATCAAGATTTGGAGGATAAATTTGCAAATATGAAATATTCGAAGGGTATATGTTCAAAAACCCCTAAAATTAGTAATTTATTTCAAATTGTCATATATTATACATGGCTTCAACTTTAGCATTTATCATAAAAACACTCACAATCTCACTTTTCACTCAACGGGAACCACAATTGTCTGGAATATATCCAAACTAAAATTATTCTTAAATTTACCGCCACAGATACATTAATAGCTAATTTATCCTCCAATTTGTTTTCCCCTAAATTTTACTACAAAACTAACCGTTAGAGAATCAAGTTGAAATACTCTATCATATTTTACTTAAGGACAAAAATACCAAATTGATATATTTTGTTTACCCTTAGTGACAGTTTGGTATATAATTTTTTTCCGGCGACATATTGGTATAATTTTTTTCCTCCGGCGACAAATGGGCCTTAAGTTTTGCCGAACCCAAATTTCCGGCGAAATTTTTCGTGACGCGTCACGTGATGCGAACGTGGCTTCTAGTGTGGCAGTAGGGGATGTTTTACTCTCTTTGAAAGTGTTTTTTCTTAGATTAGGGTTAGGCTTCTCCTCTTCTTCCCTTTTTCTTCCTCCTTCTTCTTCCTCCTAGGGTTAGGGTTAGGTTGAGTGGAATTGAAATTAGCGATGAATTCTTCATCTTCAAGGGTTAGGGTTAGGGTTAGGAAGAAGCAAACAAGGGATGATCATGCTCATCATCTTGGGCCTCAATGTCAAGCTCAAGATCAGTGTCAAGCTCTTCATCTTGGATCTTAATGTAGATGGAATGTAGATGGAAGAGATCAAAGCTCAGAGTTATCCATCTCCATGCACAAAATGAGTCTCTGTAATTTGGGGATGATCATGCTCAAGAAAGAGAGGAAAATAAGAGAATGGGGGGGAATTTTTAGGTTAATTGATTTGTCCTGCCATGTATGCGCATGTTGGCAGCCACGTTGGCAGCACATGAGGTGCCACGTGAGCAGTTTTCGCCGGAATTTTGGGTCCGGCCAAAATACAGGCCCATTTATCGTCGTGTTCAACATAATATACCAATATGTTGCCGGAGGAAAAAAATATACCAACCAATATGTCGCCGGAAAAAAATTATATACCAAACTGTCACTAAGGGTAAACAAAATTTACCAATTTGATATTTTTGCCTTTACTTAAGTGATTTATATATCTTATAAATTACCAAATCATCTTTAATTAATTTAAAAACAAAATAACCCTTCAATTGCCACTCCTCTCAACCTTCTTCAACCTAAGGCATCTCCCACCATCCACTGGGAGGGATAAAAACATAAAACAGGAAAAAGGAAAAAAGATAAAAGAAAAAGAAAAAGATTCGAGCCTCAAATATGTCGTCATATTTTGGGCCTACCTAATCTGCTATCCACAAGAATCAACCAGCCGGCACTCGAAAACCCACCAACCCAACATTAGAAAGTTCCTTTTTCACAATTTCCTCATTAAAATCACACACACAGACGAAAAATCCTAAGGTTCTAAATGGAAAAATGGATAAATAAATTCCGTAAAAACCTTTTAAGTTTGGGCACTTCAACTTTTAACGCTTTCTCAGAAAACTCCTTTAAGTTTAAAACTTTCAGAAAACCCCCAATGGTGTCAGTTCAGGATAAAACTTAAAGGGCCTTGTGTGATATTTTGAAAGGCGAAGGGGTTATCTAATAACTTTCCAAACGTATTGGGTTTTTTTTGTAAAATTTTCCCTAAAGAAAAAGTCGCCGGTCAAAGTTGGCAGCCAACGCGTGAATACTTTAATAACCCCAGTTCAAAAGTCTTTCCTTTGAAGTCCCCAGCTCCAAGAACCATCATCAATGTCCTCTTCCTCCTCTTAAATTCCCCAATTTCTCCTCTCAAATCACAAACCCTAATCTCCCAATTTCAAATCTTTCGATGGCCTCGGCCGCTGTTGCTCATCGAAATCACTACCACAACAAAAAGAGGATCAATTGCAGAGCCCCTCACTCTTTCCCCCCAAAATCCCCCGCAAAAAACAGCTCGACACCTAAAAATCCCACCTTTACCGACGAATTCTCTTTCTCCGAGCTCTGGGCTGGCCCAGCGTACTCGAGCTCGCCTCCTCCGAGCTCGCTCCCCATCCCCAAATTCTCCCTCCCCCAAAAGAGCAGCGCTGTTGAGTCTCCGGCCCTTGACTCATCATCTTCTGCTGATTTCTTTGTTAGTACCGCTTCTGCTACTGAGAATTTGAGGAGAATTCTCAATCTCTAGGGTTTCCCTGTGATTATGTTGAAAGTAACTTAGGGCTTCTGTTGTATTTGGTGTCTAGGTCTCCATCCCATAGTTTAGCTCATCGTGAATTATCTTTACCTGTAATTTTCCATTTCCCACTTTTTCTGGTTTTTATTAAGGAAAAGGTTGGGAAAGGGGGAATTTAGGTTTACTTAATTCTTCTTGTAGAGGTTTTCACCAAGTAGATTATAAGGTATAATTGTTTTTTTTTAATAGTATAACCCCGCCTCGAATCGAACCCTAGGCCATGGGAGCCATATTGGAACCTCAAATTCTATAGACTGAATATATTTATGAATGCTTAGAGATGCTGAATGAAATTCCTCAGTGCTGGTTATAGAGGAGTAAAATTCTTCTTCAATCCTTGGAGGGTTCCTGATGTGTAAGCACTTTAGTGTTTCTTTTCAATAATATTTGTTTGCAATTTGTAATAGAAGTATGTTTAGTGATCATGTTGAAAATGTGTAGCATGTTTGTAAGTAGTTCATCCTTGGCAGAATATGTTCTGATGTACCTTGCTTAATATATTAAAGTGAAGTTAAGTCTGTATTTCAATACTTTTGTCTCAGTTCTTCCAATCTTGCATTTATATCCACACTACTAACATCACATATTGGCATTCAATAATGTATACACCCTTCTCTTGGATTACCAGACTATGTAGTACACAAAAGTTTACGACGTTAAACGCAGTCAATAGTTATAACTCGAGTTGCGATTTACTGCGAACCGAGCAACCCGAAGATTTGCTTAAAGTGAGGAATCAGTTTTCACTTTGAAGGTTTTGCTAATTTCATGGAGTTCTTTCCCCCTTAATCAAGGTAACCTAATAAAGAAAAAGTCTTTTGAGCTCCAAGCAGTTGTCTTAGGATTAAGTCTATCCAACAGAGCACACAATTGATTCGGATAAGCACAAGATTGAAGAGGAACTACAGTGACTTGTGGCACAAGAAGTGGTGGTAACAGAGAGATAATCCAACTAATATAAATAATATAGCAAAATCTTCTGTACATGTGCTGTGATATATCTGGATTAGGGGACAAACTAAGCGTTGGGTGGTCTTCAATCCGAAGGAGATTGATCATGTGATTGGTCCCGTTCGCACTTTTTTAATATTTGAGTATATGATTTTGATCCTACACTGAGAAAGATAGCTCCGTTGGTTTACAAGGATGAAGCAATTCTCTTGGTGGCCATGCAGGGGAAAAAACTCGACATCCTCTTGCCACAAAATTTGTGCGTTTGGGTTGGCGTATAGGTGGGTAAGAATTTGGAGCCTAGCTGATATGGTACATATGTAGGAAGCAAATTGGTTGTGCGTGTAGTCAAGGGAGAATGAGCATCTCCACAGCGCATCTCTAGTTATTTCAGGGCTGATGGTGATTGCTTATTTGCCCCCATCATGTTAAATATCATGCTTACATAGATATGTATTTCTCTTGATTGTTTTCTTCAGTTTATCGTATTGAAAAGGCTCGGATTAGCGTCCTTCTTGATCGAAGCTAGTCTAGAAATGTGAGGTTCGAATATGAATTACTCTGATACCATTTTAAAGTCGAAAACTCCAAAGCAATGAGTTATAAGTGGGTCAGGCTCAAAAGTCTGGGTGGTTGGAACCTGCTTTTGAATTAGGTTCATGTTGGAGTCTTTTTACATCCTTTTTCATCTAAAGACGTCCAAACTTGTGATTTTCATCCAACTACATCAAGAATTCCTTCCATGCGTACTCAGTGGAGGATGAGGTTTCCAAAAAAAAAAAACAAAAAGTGTCCCTTCCTGCTCCAGAGTATGCTTGCTCTTTATTTTTCCCCATCAATATTCACTAGAAAATGTCGGAAGGCCATAGTAGTAGCAAAAGCTAGATAAATTTCGGGCTCTTAGGATCCATTGATTAAGCCTTGATGCGTGTTCATACAGACTTGAGAGCAATTTCTCCTATGTCTCCGCCTCAAACATTACAGTGGACTAAGCAACAAAACCTATTTTCGCTATGATGACTTGTTAGTGCAGTCGCAAATCTCCTTTATTATGAGTGGAGGACATGAGAGCCTATTGCTTAACGGACGGGGTATTATCCCATTCATATACCCACCTTTTCGTAAGTTAATGAATTTAGCCAACCGTTGCTTAATCTCAAACATTTAATCAATCAAGGTATAGGACACTAAGAAAATATACGGAAACGAAAATGAAATCAAGAACAAGCTACATTGCTTATGCATTAGCTCCATCATCTCCAATCAAACCAACAACAATTCAACAAGTCAGAGCCCTTCAGATCATATAAACAACAATCGGAGGAAAAACCAGATTCAGTCAAGTTAATCACCTTCCTAGTAACCTTATTCATAATCATCATCATCATCATGATCATCATCAAAACCATAGTCTTTAACTAGTTGAACCTCAAAAGCTCAACCTACTTGAGTGTACTCAGTGACCTCCCAAACTTCTTGACAGCCGCCGACCCCGAACCCACCGACAGATCACTGGACCTCCGCCGGAGCATCTGCCTCATCCCCTCGGCCACGTGGACGGCCGGATTCGACCGTGAGTTCCGGCAAAATGACATATGTGCCCCTACAGCATCCTCCACCCCAATAAACCCTTTGCTCCTCTTCCCCCTCACTGCCTCATCCCTCACTGCCTCTGCACATAACCCACAAAGCCACTTGCCATCAAAGTTAGCCTTCACTGCGCTTATATACTCTTGTGTGCAGTCCTCTCTCAAGCCACAACACTCACACTTCACAGACTCAATCTCCATTGATCAAGATAGATGCTGATTTTGATGAAGTTTGGATTGTATAATGAGTGGAGAGAGCTGGCAATGAGGATTTATACGGGACTAAGAGGAATCAGCCATAAATTGCTCCTTGTTTCAAGGGTAGGATATTGGACAAGTTTGGTGGGGCAGAGGGGCTCATGGCTGGTCTCCCTTTATATGTATTTTTTAACTTGTTGGGTTTGAAGATTTTGGAAGTTATGCTGAAGTGTCAGTTGTCTCATTAATTTGTTATTTTTATGGTCATGGGTAGTTTGCGTTATGTTGACATTGTATTTAGCTTTGGCTATACTAATGATTAGAATAGGTTGAATAAAGAAAAGGAGAACATGCGTATAGGCTTTGATGCTCTTCGAGCCCAAGGGAAGTGAATTTTAGTTTATAGCCATGTTGAGAGATCATGATACCATTATCCAAGCAGATTAGATTTGGGTCAATGGTTAAGTAAGGTGCAATATACCTCAAGAGACTGATTGCATTTTATTTAAGAAAGAAATGGATAAAGGAATGACTTAGATTCTAACACATTTTCTTACAAGATCATTAACCTATTTCATATTTATGAGATAAATTCTAACGCACAAATCAATACAACTAACTTTGCGGGAGACAAATGGGAAGATAAGCAGAATTTTCTAGGCCACAGAAGGGGACATTTTGTTTAAGTTGGAATGGAAATTTCTTCTCTGATGACCAGGACTTGTCTTTGTGTAACCAGAATGAATGCAGTCACAATCTGCTTACTTTTTAGTGCTATAGCATTAACACTCTTAATTAAAATCAGGAGGAAACAGTTGGATCACTTGGACGGAACACATGCTTCCAATGCAGGGTTTAGCTTTTTCTTTCCCACTTGTAATCTTCATCAGATCATTAATACTAGCAAGTGGGTGAAAAATATGAATAACCAAAAATTTACAGAGGGAGCAGTATTAGTTTTAGGAACAAATCATGAGTATGATTAAGGATATGGTAATCTCCATTTTCAAAAGCAGAAGTGGAGAAATCTAAATCCTTTCTTAACTAGGCTTTACTGGTACACTAATCTAAGAATAGATCCCACGAATCCACTGTAATCATGCATGTAGATTACCCACCAGCCTATAATAATGCCTATAGACAATCAAGTTGACCTACTCATTAAGCGGTTAGACTAATAACCTTCATTGTGGGCTGCCGTCTAATTTTCTAATTGAGCAATCATTTGCAAATAAAAAAGAACGGAGTGACCTAGAAAAACTTTGTCAGTAACGTTGCTGCAACGAACTCCGTATATCATGTAAATGCTGAAGTTATCACTAGTATGGAAATTTTAATACCTGAGTGCTTGAATCTTCAAATAGAATTATATGGAAAGGTGAAGTATCCATCAACCGTTGAACTGATGTTTTCAAATGTTTACTTCTGCACACTATGAAGTATCGATCTTAGCTGCCTCCTGATCCCTGAACTTTCGAGATAATCAGTAGTCAAATGAACAGAAGGATAACTCATAACTCTTTTGAATCATCAGAAAGAGAAACCCAAGAGACAAATCCAAACACAAGGGGGCTCACCCTGTCATCTTCTTGTTAGGCTTCAGGCCTGTAAACAAAAAGCATGATATCGACCAAGCTCATGCAATTCTTCGCTTATGTCAACTGTGATCATCGACACATCACTTGCACCTCCTCTCATTTTGGCTGCTCTCAGCTTCATTGTCTTAATATGGCCATTTCTGCAAAGAGAGAGTGACAAAGCGAAAGATAAGATGAGAAAGCTTCCAATCAACTTCACTGATTCCTTGCATAATCCAAATAAAACTAAACAAGAAAGGATAATCATGTCAATATACAATATTTTCAGCCCAAAATGTGACCTACATGAAGTCGTAAATATCGGCTGCTAAGATAATAATGAAGATATGAGACATGATATAATCTCAGTCACCAGCATTGCATACATCAGTTCCATGAAGTTAAAGGACAATGATAAGAACCTTTTTCTAGGTTTTGTTGAAAATTTTACCACTTGGAAGGCAAAATCCTAAGATTTCTACTCTTTAGTCACTGCTGACCTGAAACATTATGGACTCTCAGCCACAAAAAGGGAATAATTATTATTTTGTCTCATCCTATATCGTTCTTAGGTTTCTCTTTATTTTAATAGGTTGTTAAGCTCATGACTCCGTTGCATTCTGCGTTCTTCTCCATTATCAGGGTATCATCTTCAGAACAGTAGTGCATATCTCAATGATTTCTCACATGGTTGTTGTTTGGTTTCTTCCACATCATCATAAAAATTGATTAATTTCAATGTCTTACTCTTAATTATTCAGAGTCACCACATGCCCTCACATGCTTTTGTTCTACCAAATGTGGTGTACCAAACCCATTTCAACTAACTTACTGTTTTCCCACTTCCAATCATTTGCCAGCCTTATTTACATTCAATCATAGTATGCACCTCAGTATAATGCCAAAAAGCCCTTCTACTCAACTCCATAACCTATGTGTCAAATACTCAGATCACTGCAAATCCAGTTCCTCACTCATTCATTGCTGTATCTAACGAGGAAAAATATAGAGAACTAGAAAGACAATCAAAAGCTTTAGTCCTTCACCGCAAGAATTCGATTCCTCAATCATCAGTCAACATAGGTAGCTTGCTATTCTTGAACCAATTAGACCAAGTGCTCCATGGCACACGCAAACACCCCTAAATCATTGGGGTTATAACCCAATTATCCATTCATCATCAAATAGATTGTTGACTACAGTATAACCCAGGGTCATAGTTCCAAACATCTGAATCCAAATTCTTTGACTACGTGCATTGTACATCTAAATTTAGCGACGAATAACTATTACCAACAAGAAGAAAAACGAACTTGGTTTACAGAATTATTATCCTGTAGAAAATATTACCATGCATCCTCTTTCTTCCACAGATATGCACAATATAGCAATTTGGGAACTATATGCGAGATGAGAAGTGACACTTTAATATAAACTTACTCACTGACAGGATATTCAGCAAATATCATGTCAGACGTGAGATTTGATAGCTAAAGCTCCAACATATCTTTCTAAATCAAAGAAACACATAACCTAATGGTCTCAAGAGATCCAGGATATCTTTCCAAATCAAGACAAGATACATGCATATGTTAAAGAACGTGAACCCAAGAATCCCTTAAGTGTTCTAGCTTTGACTCAACACATGGAAATGATTGATGATGAAGATGCAGACAAACTTCACTACCATTAAAATTCTCTTTTCGCTAGGAAAATAACCTCTCCATGTTACAGGAAATTGCAACTGCATAGTATAATATCTATATAACTGAATGCCATTGAACATTTTGGCAGTAAGAAAGCAGGAAATGACAACTCAAAACTTAATAAGCATTAAGGAAAATGCAGTAGAAAAGAGAAGACAAGAGAGCAAACTCCATAAGTAATATACCAAAGGATGTAAGAAAATGAAAAGAAAATCTGAACTTTAGCACTGTACTACAAAATTTTTAAGTTAAGATGTTAGGAGCATTAATTCTGAGTCTATTACGATGAGTTGGAACCTCTCAAAGACCAAATAGTTTAAAGTGCACATGTCAAAGCTTAGCTGCCACAAATGTATCAGAGACGTAAATAAACTGAAATTTATTATGGACATGGATAGCTAAGAAAATAATGAAAGAGAATTATTCGAAGAAATATACAATGTTACAAAGGAGAAATCGGAGTTGTTCTTTTCCATACCTAGCGAGTTGTTAATGGATGTCAGCTAGTACTTGGGCAATGAGCTCAACATTGCTTCAATGAATAGACCAGTGAACACCTCAGCTTGTCATAGACTCCTAACTTGATATGTACAAAATTTCCAAACTGACCATACTTTTACTTAAAGCACTGGATACTGTGAAAGAAATATGGAGCTGCCTAAAGCACATGTATGAAAGAAGACATGTTTCCATTGAACAAAAGATTACATTGCTCTAGAGTTCAGTTACCAGTAAATGACCAGAACCAACATGCAAGGTTGAGCATATAAATTTATTTGGATTCTCAGGAGAATATTAGTTCCAGAACAGAAGACCAACACAGTCCAGGAATCAGGAAATAGAACTGAGTACATGTACATATAAGACGTCCATTTCAAACTTCCCTCTTTAATTCTACAAAACTACAACTTTTTCCCCTTTTGAGAAACAGTACAACTTCCAAAAGAACCATGTAATGTTATGAGGAAGTCTGAACAGCAGTAAAGAAAAATGAGACACAAGTTCAAGTTAAGGACAAAAATCTGACATACTTACAAAATTTGCATCCCTAACAGTTAGAATATCACCTGTTTCTCTAACAGTTAGAGGTAAATTTAACCAAGAAATTAATACAAGAGAATATGTATTGTAATGATGCATGTGTACCCATTATAGCACAGAATCCACCTCACGATTTATCTGAGAAATAAAGAACTTTGTCTTCTATAGAAATAGTCCTGTCATCGTCGTGCATTGAAATGAAAAATCAGCCCGACCAGTTATTCCAACTTCTGTCTGGAAGAAACGAGACCAAGAATTCCCAGAATCAAGTCCAGTTGCTGAAACTCTAGCTCAACTTTGTGTGTTCATTACTCATGCCAGTCAAAGATTAAAGCTTAACTCAGCTTTGTCAGCTCACTGTCCATGTTTTTGGTATCTGGAGTGTCCCTAGGAAGTAGTCCCAGCAGGGGCAAAGGCAGCAACGAGCTAAGATTGCAGATAGTAATCAAGAGAGCAAGGTTGCTGAAACTATCCTTGGTGACACCAAGAAGTTGAGTTAGTCCAGCACCAAGCAGGCCACCACTTACACTTCCCCCATTTGAAATAGACATCAGGGTAGCAAACAAAGTTGCTTCCATGCCAGAAGGGCATAATTTTGCAGCTAATACCAAAACAGGCATGAAAGAAGCCTGTGATATAATTCACCTTGTTAGTCATTAACAGGAAACTGAGGCTGATGTTAGTGATTTTCTGACTTTATGAACTTAGAAGAACATGGATAAGAAGAAAAAGGCCAAACAGAACCTTACAACCATCTAATTTGAACTCATAGGTATAGTGTATTGTGATAATTTAATCCCTCATATCAATGTAAATAAATTTCAAAGAAATGGCATTGTAATTAGATTTTCCATATATTTGGAGATTGTTAAATACTTTGTTTCAGTGATCTTAATAACTTTTGATGGTAGTATAACTTTATCCATATTCCACCAATTTTCAGGAGGATGCATAATGATCATTGACCTGACTGTCATTATTCATGAACATCATTCTGCAAATGTTTTTTCTAAGTAACTATCCACATCTTTTTGGCTGTGCAGATTGCAGTTCCTTTTTGTTCTTGCAGTGGAAAACCATATACAAAAGAACAAATAAAAATAGCTACTATTCAATGTCCTTGAAAGTAGGTTTCCATTTCCACCCGGTATTCATGAGATTGCCGTCTGATAGTTCCATAAGCACTGTTGCTTAAAGTTGAGGAGGTCTTCTTGGACATTAGACCAAGCTTAGGACAAGAGTCAAGAACCTCGGAATCCTAAAAACAGAAAATACATGCAATATCTGTTTCCAAGGCATGCATGTGGCATCACTCAGGCAGTTCCACAGAATTGCAGAAGATACAATTGAAACATAAGAAATTGGAAGAATTAAGACACAGGGAACAGAAGTAAGATCAGAACAGAATTATGGGGATATATGATAGTCAACAACAAAAGGTAGCAAGATAGAAGCTGCCGGTATTTGTTGATTCCTTGTACAGTGACTTGATACAAAGTCAATAAAAGGAGTTAGAAAGCCTCATAGCTTACTAGGTATGAAAAAAGAAAACGTTGGACAAGACCATGGAGTGATGCAGACTTCAAGCAAACTTGTCACATCCATGAAGTATACGAAAACATAGCCTAAAGTCCTAAAGTCAATTAAGAATTACAGTTTGCTCAATGACATATATCATCAAATTATAACTCAATTATATTTTAGATTAATAATAGGTCATACATACTTCATATGTCATCTAACATACAAGGCTAGACAGTTGCATATAATACCTTCTAAACTAACTTTTAGTTCACAGTTAGGAGTTCTTTAAGATTTGACTTCTACCAAATAAAGGAGCTTTTGTTTTTGTTTTTAATTTTTAATTTTTTTGTGCGAGGAACCTTGGTTTAGTACCAGCCAATTAAACCCTGGGACCTGGGTTCCCCCTTTCACAGTCCAGACCCAGGTGAATAGCACAAGTGTTGTGATGTCTAATAATTAGAAATTGGGGATATGCATGTCATAGACACAGATCGACCCTTGGCCTTTTGAGCCAAGGCCCCAAGCCCCAACCACTAGACCACTTGTGGGGGGGTAGGAGCTATGAATTTGATTACCAAATAACTTATAGTTGCGTTTTTCTAATGAAGTGGCTCTTTCCAGCTACCACTTTATGCAAAAAGAAAAGAAAAGAAAAGAACTTGCTTCAGAAACTGGAAAGGTTTCTCAGGTGTTACTTAGTTTTATGCGTCCCGTCCTTCGTCAGAACAAATGTTACTGGCATTCAACAGTTTATTTAGCTCGAATTTCTACAAATCGGGATTTATACCATTGATAGTAGCAGATGCTAAAGCTCAAGAGACGTTCACCTGACTGAGAACAGTTATAATTAAAGAGTCTCCAATAGAAAACCATTCATCACTTATGCCAAACTGTCGATTCAATCCTGTGACAAGAACAACCTGCAAACATAATCCAGACATTACTGAAGATATTTTGCACATGAAAGTAAAAACCACTACATAGAGATGAGAAAGAAATAAGAATAACCTGTGTCATCCCCAAGGCCGAACCTAAAATTGTTGTCAGGAGAAAAATTTTCCTCAATGGAACATTCTTCAGAAATGTATTGTAGATCCCTACACCGATCAAGGATGCCATAGAAGTAACAAGTTTTACCCGCCCCAAAAATTCTGGAGTGAAGCCAAGTTTATTTGTCCTGCAAAAACCACCAGATAAATACAATTTTATACATCAAATCCCATGTATTGTGAAAGTTTATAAAATGCCCGTGTTATATGTAATTCATATAACAAATCGATAATTAGCAAAGCAAAACCAACATCTAGTTCATTCATAGTTCACACTATTTTAACAAGGGAAAGAAAGAATGGTTCACACCTATATCAGAAAGAATGGTTCACACCTATATCCCATAAAATAAAATTGCATAAAATGCATGGATATCCTCTTCGCTGAAATATCATCATATTCATATATGATCATATGATCATATATTTACACTTATCCAGCCAACATATACTATTCCAAATAGCTTCCATCAACTATCTTGCTAACTTATGATTAAAAGTATAACCAGTGCCTTTTTGCACATCAACATCTAAACAGATTTTATCCTTTTCTTTGCGCATATTGAGAATCAAATACTCAAGAGCTGCAATAATCATGGCCTAATTCAACTAAATCCAATTGACCAACAATTTGAGGACGATAAGCCCAAAATTTTCTCATTATTCAGTTACCTATCCTATATTTAGCTACAAAGACCATTAAGCGGAGAAATTTCCCGTAAGACTCTCTTTCCTGTCCATTTTCGTCTGCTACAACTAGCTATGGAAGAAAGAAATACTAGACCTAGCTAAAGAAATGGGCTGTAGGTCACTTAACTAAGCCACCAGATACCATCCAAAGCTAGGTTAAGAGACCATGCATGCACCTATTTCTACTGCATCTCTGACAGTAGAATCATCTTTCTTCTCTTGAACATTTGCGACAAGTAACAAGAATGGAAAGCATGATTCCAATTCCCAAGATATTAAAAAGCATAATACAAAATATTCAAACATTACGCTGGTGCCTTTGAGAAGAAACAGGAGCAAGCTAGCATGATGAGACTATATACTCCAGTAAAATTTGTAAAATAATTCGATTTTCATAAACTATTTATAGAACACAGCAAAAGAAAATATCTGATCACTTTAGTCTAACACTTTCAATTATGAGAAAATATTTCGCAATTAATATCAGGTTAAGAAATTAAAATACTTAAGTGAGTAAATTTGTAATAAATAAGCAACTAATAGAAATTTAGTAGAAGCATACGTAAAGTAAAACATGGCTGACTCCGAATGTGGTGTTGCTTGCCACAAGAATATAAACAATGTGGGAAAAAAGATGTCAGGCTGCCTGACAGCAGCCCACAACTGCATTATATGTTGCTTTGTGCTTTCAATAAAACCTGAACTTGAAATTGTCAGATTATGCGCTCTGGAAGGAAGTACTGCTTGTTCCTTGACAAGGACAGCAACGGCAGAGGTCATTAAGGGAAGAAAGGCTGTTAAACCAAAAACGAACCTGCAGGTTATAGACATAACAAAAGGGATCAATCTTAGAGCAATGATATCATGCCCATAATTCCAAGTCAAGTTACTCACCGTACACCATAAGCATCCACTAAAGAACCACTGAAGTATGCACTGACAATTCCCCCAAATGCTGAAGATCCCCAACATAAAGACTGAAGAGATCCAGATGTGCTCTGTGACTCACCACGAGCCCTTTCGACAACCATAGAATCTACAACCTGTGCCATATCTCAGGATGTTAAACTAAAATCATTATGAGTGGTGCAGAAAGTTGACCAGAATGCATAAGGAGCAAAAATTATCACTAACCACAGTGCTCCCAGAACAGGTTGGTGGGGGTGTTTTTCGCATATGAAATGTGGAGGTAAGTTTAGGGAAATCAGGTACTAATTACTCAAATTTCTCTAGATTCCATGTTAGACACATTAAGTTTGAAATTTTTTTTTTGAAAACTCTACATCCTGTAAGATCCACGTGCTACATAAGATAACCTCCCAAAAAAAAACTCTCTCTAGAGGAAAGTCATGGAGTCTATATCACTTAATTCTTAGTTTATCTCTGAACCTTAAAATAAGTAATAAACAATTGTGTCGCTTCCTCAAATCCTCACAAACTTCAACTTCCTTAACTAACTTTTTATTTGCCAAACAAATAGACTAATATGGAATTTGAACTTCCTTTACGCCTCGTTAGGTACGCAGGAATGAGTGGGAATGGAATGCAATTCTAACTTCTCATTCATGCTTACCAAACATGATGTATTTTTGGATGCTAGAAATATCATTCCCACTTCTCATCAATTCCCACTTAATGTGAGAATTGTTATTCCCAATGAGTTATCAAGGAATTGATATCCCCACTTAAGTGAGAATAAAAATAATAAAATAAATTCCGGATATACCCTTCTTAAATATATTCCCACTTAATTCTCTAATCGCACCCAAACATGATAATGGGAATGAGCATTCCATTCCCACATCAATTCCATTCCATTCCTATCTTCATTCCATTCTCACTTGACTCTATTCCCGCATACCAAACGAGGCGTTAGTTTCTGCAGAAGTTGGAATTGGAAAGAGTGAATATTCAAGAATTTCTACTTTCTTTCTTCCTCTTGAAATTCCATATGCCACATACACCCCTAGCGGCAAGCAGCCTAAATCAGTCAATGTTAGGAACAGGTTCTAACCCATATTTATAATGAATGTCCCCTGCTGGTAAAGCAGTTCCATAAATCACATGGAAATCAATAAAGGGAGACTATGAGATGATTGTTAGATCACTTTTGCTCACCATGAGACGGCTTGGGCAATCCAGTAAACAAAAGCAATCAAGCAACAATGCATAGTTATACTGTTGATGTCAGTAAAAGGACTAGTTTGTTACTACTTCTGATAAGATTCTACAAGGCATTGTCCCTGTTCTAGTCTAGAAAAATGAACCCAGTGTCACCTTCAACAATATACGTGTAATCGGAAATGATATGATAACAGAGGCAAATAATGGCAAGTAAAATGGAACTTCAACAAAAGTTTAATGTGAACAGTGGCACTTACAACATCTGAGAAGGCAACTGAAAGAGATCCAAGAAGTATACAAAATGCTGCACTATATTTGCTGTCAACAAAAGTGGCCATCAAACACCACGAAAGTGCTCCAAGAAGCCCAGAGAGAATAAGATATGACCTTCTCCGATAACCAAAAAGTGGAATAGAGTCACTGTCATCAGAAGAACTTCAAATAAGCAATAGAAAAGAGACAATGCGAAGACCACAAACATATGGGAGATCAACTAGACCTGATAAACCCATAAACAGGTTTTATCAGCCACGGCAAGGAAGAAAACCCGGATATGACTGCTGTCTAAAAAAAGCAAAAGATCCATCAGTTCCTTTGATTGAAGAAGATACATCAACCTGTACTAGTCATTTGTCAAGCATGGCAAAATATAATGCAAATTACTATATGTTATGTGTCTGTTAACAAAAGAAAGATATGAGACACCTCTGCTGGATCAAGATGAAGGTCATCTTTCAAATAGAAGCTCACAGCAAGCCTAGCAAGCCCCAAGACTCCCTGCACAAAGTATACAATAGCAACTGCCATGTTGTCAGGTGAAAGTTCCACCCCAAAACATTTCAATGGGCTCATCCTAGACTTGCTCTTCTGCGAAAGATTTATACTAGAGGTATAAGCATTCCCCTCATCTGTTGTTAGCGAATCTCCTTTATCCAAAACTGCCTGATTTCTAGACGCAGAACTGCCTGCAACAAAAAGTTAGTAGTTAACGTTCTCCTCTCGACTCTTTGTATTTTCATATAAAAAGCTAAACCAAAGTTATAGTTTATATATAATCCATAAATTGGATATCAGGGTGCATAAAGAAACACACAGTTGGACCATATTTTCATCAGCCGATACGACAAAGGTGGGAGGAAACTTGAATCCCTGTTTTGATTGTAGAGAATAATGAATTTCAAGCAGAATTCAATAAAGAAGTAGCATGCTTCACTGCCTCATTACACTGTTGACTACTGAGCAGAAGGGATTGGAAACAATGATCGCCTTTAGGGATTAGCTCTAGCATCTTAAGGGCTTTTTTCCCCTAATTGGTGTCGCAGGTCCAATTGTGTAGGTTTTAAATTAAGTAACTGTTAATCGTTGGCATAATCGAGTATATGTGTGCACGGTATGGTTATATCCTTCTCTGCACAATGGAAGCTAAATTGTCTCTAATAGCCATATTCTATGGTACTGCTATTTTGTGTTTCATTGAACTTTCATTTTGGTTTACCATTAGTTTTCTTTGCCCGGTCAACTAAGATTCTTTTACAGCTCCTAAGTCCTAGCTAGAGCACAACTCCTCCCCATTGCACATTTCCATACAATTTCAACCAAGTTTCTATATTTTGATCCCCAACAAAATCTCCATCTAACTTTATATAGACTAGCATTTATCTTTTCCAATATTGGTTTCAACTTAAATTGCCTCATAGAAACTCATCCTGATAAAATTATGTAGCAGATCAAGAACATTTTCGAGAACAAAACCTATTCTATCTAATCCTATAAATAGCGCAAAAAAGAACAAAAAAATTAGGTCAACTCACCGCTCGTGAAATCAGAGACGTGGACGAGATCCCTCGGCCTCGTCGCCGATTCCTCATCGTAATCGCCGCCTCCGGCGCCGCCACGCCACTGGGACATCGGGACGATGGAGGAAGATGATGACGTCATCCGCCGCCTGCCACGTCGGCTGCGCCTCGCGCGGGCGCGGGTAGATAGAGAGGGGAGAAGAAGAGAGGGAAAGGGGAGGGGGTTTAATAAACAGCATAATGGAGAGGTGCGCATGATAACGGATCTGCTTAAGGTGTTCACTCATCTGGCTTGCTGCCGCTGCTGCTTCGTACTGATGGGCCTTGAATGTTTTGGGCCTACTTTTTGGAGCAGATGTTGTGGGAGGCTGGGTTTGGGACAAGTGGTCAAAGCTTTGCCGTTTGATATGGTTTTGAAATTTTTTTTTTCCTTTTTCCAGAAAAGATTTATTTGTGATTTATCTTTAATGATCAATTTTATTCTTCAGTTTTGTTTTTTAAAAGATTTCTTGAAGATACTTTAGCATTCTGTACATTATGTAGATTGTGTTAGTTATAGTTTTAAACTTTGTAAGCTATTGTGTTGATAAATTAAAACAAATCAATAAGGATAATTATGCTATTTTCGAAAACATAAAACATGTATACGCTAATACCTTTCAAGAAATCCAAATCCAAAAATAGAAAATGAGAGCATTAAAATTTACTGCTGGCCCAAGATTAATTATATGTAATTTCATAAATAAATAAAAAAGAAAAGAAAAAGAAAAGTAGAAAAGGAAACCCTAAACCCGCCTAATGCCGCGTTAACCTGTACAAATTATTTCCATACAACAGATGAGCCCTAGAGTTCAATGGCGTAATTAAAGTGCTTAGGGCTGGAACTTCATTCGAATCCGAACCCCTCGTCACTTGCTGAGTAAGTTTTTTTCTTTCTGAATTTAGTTTTATTTTATTCTTTCAATTCCTTGATAATAATTAGTCTGTTTCAGCATTAATCTTTCACCAAATTTACTAAATTTCCATGTTATTGATAGGAGAAAGATGGAATTTTGAGGAATAATTTGTCACTGGGATCATAAATAAAGATATATATTTTTATTTGAACCTAGGTTTTATTTCTATGATGGTTGGCACTGCAATATGCATCAATAATGACAGAAGATGACAATCTCAAATGAGCAAGAAGGTGCTTTTGGTTAGAAATCACTTTCGAAATTGTTTTTGTCGAGGTGAAATCTTAATGTGGCTTTTGGGAGAAATCATGAAGCTTTACTAAAGGATCGATGCTTTTGCGGAGTGTGAGTGATGAATTATTTGGTAATATTCTTGGCTTAGAAGTACATTCTTATAAAATTCATGCTGAAAGTCATTTATGGGTGCTTTTTTCAAAGTCATTTTCTTGGAAGTGCATGCTGTTGACATAATTGGCCAGTGATAAAGATTAAGGTGTCCCTAAATCCCTACATAATCTCTTCCTGTTATTTATCTGTTCCTCTTAAAAATTTGAACGGAAAAATGGACCATTTGCCTCATAGTTCTGCGGCTTCTGCCATCTTTGTTTTAGAGAACTTTGACCCAGTAAGATTTATGCCCTATTTGATGTCTCGTCTGTGCATCTTGAAGTTGATCGTCGAACTGGAGTGCATATGAAGCCACCTCTTCTGTTCAATGACTGACACTTGATCTAAGTTGCATGGGTACAGGTACGGGTACGGGTAAGGGTACGAAAAACGGCAAATTTGTAAAAGGTATGGTACGGGGCCACGGCTATATATATGTACGTTGTATGTATTTCTATGTATTAAACTTTCTAATTTACATAATAATAATTTTTTTTTTCATTTACATAAGATCAAGATATAAGAAATAGATGTGTAGAATATACATCCAAGAAGTGTATGAGGATTGCTTTAAATTAAAACATGTATTATACAATTGAGTATATGCCAAAATAAACATATGCATATATTCAAAAAGTGTCCAAGAAGTTTCAATACAGGTACGGGTACGGGGTAAAGGACACGGTAAATTTGTAAAAAGTAGGGTACGTGGACACGGCTATAAATATGTATGTTATGTATATTTATATATATTAAAATTAATAATTTACATTTTTTTCATTTACATAAGATCAATATATTAGAAATAGATGTGAAGTGTAGAATATACATCCAAGAAGTGTGTGAGTGTTTTAAATTAAAACATGTGGTATACAATTAAGCATAAGCTTGAGCAAATGTGTGCATATATTCAAGAAGTGTCCAAGAAGTTTGGGTACGGGTACTGCTACGGCTTCCAAATAGAAGTACCCAGGTAACATAGTCTATACACCAATTGGATTAGGCTTCTTGACCTGTAGGTCCTTTAAATATAATTAGGCCTTCAATTTTCCTCACTGTTGACGTTTGCTTCCATCTTGGGCTTTACTTCTTTTTCAGTCTCAAAGTAGCATGATGTTAGTGGATGCACTTTTGATGGCTGTGTAAGCATATTTTTCCTTCCATCGCATTTAGTTCTTTCTCTAAATAGGATGCAAGCAATGTAACCGTTCATCCAGTTTTTCCATTTCTTTTTTTTTGAACTATTTGTTTATTTATTAATGAACAATTGTCCAGTTCACTCGAAGGGAGGGCAGGCCTTGGGCTGTGTAGTGTTGGTTTTTTGCAATTACGAGGTCAGTAGCAGCATTGCAGTTGCACTTGCTGTGGAATCAAGAACACCTTGTACTTTAATAAGCAGAAACAATACTCTGGGAAAAGCAAGTCCACAAAAGCACTATAGGTTATATTATGATCATATAGTAAAGCTCATTCCACTAGTAACATGCTGGTATGGAGAGAGTCTATAAACTTTTTTTTCTTTCTTCTGAGTTTCATGTTTCCCTTCTAATATACATACTTTTTCGAAATGATCATGCTAATATGTACTATGAAGTAAAATTTCCAATAATTTACTATATCAAATGCCTGTGAAGAAGTGATGTGGAAGAGGTTTTTACTCTGGCAATTGTGCAATGAAATATTTACTTCCCATGTCTGAACTTGTTCTGATTTCTTCGTGTTAGCTAGCATGTAGCATTTAGGAACATTCTGGAGGGTTTTTCTTTGTAAAACGTTTCCAAGAGGGCATTGACTGTGCCATATCTTTTTTTTATTTATTCTTACGAAACTCACCTGCATGGTCTATGAAAATGTAGTAATAACATCATTTTGTCTCTTAATAGTCATCGGTTTTATCATCAATAGTAAGAAAATATGTTCTACTGTTTAAGCACACAAATAGCATATTAATTTGGTTCTATCTGTCTATATATCTGTTCAAGGGCAGCTAGAGTTCAAGCAACAGCTAGCAAACTAAACCAGATTTTTTTTTCTCCAATGTCAAGACTAGTGGATAATAGCACAAATGCTGTTAATGACTTCTTTTCGAAGTGTATACTTGACTGTGTCTTCGCTGATGCAGTGTTGTGATGGATTGCTTTCCTCGGGTGCAGCAGTTGCAGCCACCGAGTAACCAATCACAAGGAGGAGCGCATATGAGCCAGATTCCAACCATACACTATGTAAGACCTAAATCCAAATCTAACTAGCTAATGCGCTTTGGTTTTGTTTCATTTTAGCGGATCAGAAGCCATTAGATCCGTAATTTGCTTTGAGAATCTCTTCCAAGTAATATTTCCTAATCACATATTTTAATACAAACTTTGGAACTGGGGTAAGAAAGGTATTAGCTAATGTATAACCGTCAAGCTTATGATAACTTCTGTAAGAGAGTGTACCTTGCTATTCTTATATGCTAAGATATAAGGTGTCTCTGTGTTTTCTTCATGATTCCCACCATGGACCTCTTATCACTTTAGCAATCTCTTCTCACGACCTTGCTGTCTTTATGGTCTCTCTCTCTCTCTTTTTATTTTTTATTATGTGAATGATTTTTCAGGAACTCATGATCTTGACCTGCGTAATGTCCGTTTCTATTGTCTGTTGCTATGTGAAACTTCCTTCCAAAGATGTCTTTTTTTTATAACATGTAATACATTTACAACATTAGACAATGTTTTTGCAAATTTCTTTTTCCATTTCCTTTTTTTTTTTTTTGGGTTTGATCCACTCACATTATTTTCTATGTTAACTATCACATGGCCCTCATGCTTTAGGGTTTCGATCCATTAATATGCAAATCCATAAATACAGACAGCAGACTGATGGATAATAAACTACCTAAAAAGTATTTAGGGACAGCAGAATGATGGATTTTAGAATACAGAAGAAATCACCGATTACATCTTATCTGGAAAGGTCTCTAAACCAGACATTTTCAACGGTAAATGCCTAAGCTAGGCCCGGAATATTAAATATGACTGCTGATACAGTCTTTGTCCGTCTTCTTTAAGTTATGTTTCACTTAAAACTACTTATAGCAGAAGCTTTAGTCAATACTAGAGGGATTTTCTTTCCCTCTTCATTATTATATAACACTGAGTCAGAAAGAAAGGGTAACAAAGCTTTGAAAAGTGATCCAGGACCTGAGCTCTATGACTTGATGGTGGGATATAATTTTGTTCATGGTCCAAGATAGAAATACATCGTCTGATGTTTTCTCTAGTTCGACGAGAAAAGGGCTAAGAAAACTTTAAAGAGAACAATGTAGGGACAGCGAACCTTAAATTTTAAGCTGCATGTGAAAGAAAATGCAGTAGTTGAGCAAGCAAACAAATCTGCTGACCTTTTGCTCTACTTAAGAATACACTTTTGTCTACATAATATATGGTAGTAAAGGTCAGAATATTACCTATGTCCAAAGAACTGGTGATGTAGGTACGCAAACCATGTTTATGGAGATAAGTAACTAGCCTTTTTAAATGCAAGCTATTTTGAGTAGTTAAATCCTCAGTGTATATTTCTAGTTCTAATGTGTAATATCTGTGTCACCATGCACTTATCTTTTACTTTCATACTGCCTTATAGCGCTACCTTATTTCTGGTTGTTGAAAGATTCTGAGTGGACCAGATCATGTTAGCTTTAGAATAAACTTGGCTTTGCTGATTCCATTGACATGCTTGGACCATCTGTAGGCTAGATCTTATATTTCAATATAATTAATTGAATTATTGTTGAGTAAAGTGCATGAAATCAGTTGCAAGGTAACTTTTGACATCATGACCAACATCTGTGGTGGAATATTTTCATTGTCAAACAAGTTCAGAGCTAAAAAAGTTATTGAAACTGAAGCTTGCTGCAAGAACAACTCATTCCATTAGTACCGAATAGCTGCTAGAAAAATGTGAAGATACAAGTTTATGTGCTCGGCAGCACCAACCCATCGAACGTGAAGTTCTACATTGTCAAACACGTGCCTTATGCACGTATTGGACATGACATTCCTTTGTGTACTTTTAGTAATGACTGGGTTGTGACTGTTATGTTTATGTCTCTGTGTCAATATCAGAATTTATATTCTGCTCACTAGTTGTAAGAATATTCATGATCTAGCACCCTATACTTGTTTCACATTTAAAAGTTGAATGGCTCAGTTCATTGTAATCGAAACCAAGTTGATTTTTTGAATCTTAAGTCACCATGTCAGGAATCTGGTCATGCTTTTAGCTCGAAGAATGAAAAGACTGGTAGAAGGTGTTTACTTGAACAGAACTTTAGTCTATTCCCATTCTTGGTTTTTTGCTTTTTTTTTTCAATAAGAAGGCTGTAGCCTATTTTGTTAAAGAATACAAATGTAATTAGCACTAATGTATAGCAAATTAAGGAGAACACACAGTTTCTTTTCCTTATTCCTGGACACTGGACAGAATTGGTGTAGGATATAAAATGCATGTGTCTCCAATGAATTGTACTGTGTTAACATCTCCCAGCAGTCTACTATGGGGACTATGAGGGACGGATTGAGATCGACTGATGGAAGGCCACCATCTCATCGACCAACCATAATACTATCGCAGCTCCTACCTAGAATGATCAGTTGGCTGAAATGCTCTTTCTTTCTTGGTTTAATCCAATGTGATATATAGGACAGTTCACCCAACTAAAAATTGATGCAGCTCTTGAGAATCAGTGTTTTAACATTTTTCGATGATGCAATACCTTACTAACCATAAAACTTTGAATAGGATTTTTTTTTTTTTTTGGTGGATAAGAAAGTAAGAAAGTATGCTATGCCCTTTTGTGACGAAAGCTAATTGTTGCATTGATCATTTGATTGAAATGAGATCGTTCAGATATGTATATGTATGACGACATTTCTTAGAAAAAAACCCCAACAACCAATAGGGATTCTTGTATGAGTTAAATGTACATATGTTCTGAGAGAACCATATGTTCTGAAGAATAAATATGGGTGTATCTTCATGCAGGATGTTGGATACCATTGCGTTCAACACTGGATGTTCCTTGAAGAAAATCCTGGATTTTCTTCATAGCTCGAGATATATTTTTAATAATTCGTAGTAAATCCTGGATTGGTTATGCTTTGGCTAGTTTTTTATTCTAAAAGAAAAAGAAATATATCAAAACCTACTTTGATTTGATTTCCAGCATTATTTGTTCGACAAGCTCTGTACTTAATTTTGATGCACCACCTTTAGCAGAATCTGATTCTAATCATGACATGTTATGTTGACTGTCAAGCAGTAATCAGTCTCATCATTAATACGCCACTCAGATTATTTTTTTAGTAGCAATTGCCGACATTAAGCCCATTAAACAATTGATCTTCTAGTGTTATCTCTGCCCTTGCCTAATCTTCAGCGTAATCTGCCCTAAAATGCAGATATGGGTGGAATTTTCCTTTGCAGGTCATTCAACTGTTAAACAACAATATGCGGCTGTAGCCAACTGGTATGGATATTCTATTTTCAAGCAATTTTTCACTGTATGGGGTATATAAATCATGGTTGTAATTGATTTTCTCTTGAATAAAGTTCTCTGCAGGTGTAGAAACTCCAACCACAAAGGAAAAGAAAACGAAGAAACAATGTAAAATGGATAGATCGTGATTGAATCAATGTAAGATGGATATAACCTGAATATGCATATCTCGTTGGTTTCATATTGTATTACGGGATACACGCTATCTTAAATTTGATTATTGCATATCAGCTAGTGCAATTTCTGAAGCCTGCAATTTTCTTTTTATTCTTGTATCCTTTTCAGCAGTGTGCAGCCCTCTCCTCAAAAAAGTTTATACCGGCAATCATCATAAACAGAGAAAAATAGTTTCTCTTTTGAGCAGAAAACATAATGTGGCCCATGTGCTAAGCAACACTGGTAGAACAATCAAATAAATCATAATCACCAAAATGTTTATTCTGCAATTTCTATTGCTTTTAGGCTGTGATTGTGTATTTCCAGCATCTGATGATTATGATTAATTAAAAAATTTAGCTTTGTTTTCACTCAGAGTGCAATAATCTTTTGCCGCATACGTCATATTTGCCTTTGGTCTCATAGATACAACAGTACTGGATGCATCAAACAATAATCAACTATATAACTCAACTGTCAGGTTTTAAATTCTTTTTTCAGTATCTGATGCATAATCTCAGCCTAGATTTTTGGATTGATGATCCTGATTAGTCTCTGTAACCTCAAGTTTCCATTATAAATATAAACCAAGTTGCAACAGTTTTTAATTATTAACGTAAAATTTTCTACGGATTCTTGTGTACAAGTCTTAATATAACAGCAGCAAGTTGTATATAAAGCTAACCAACCTTCGGAAATTTTTTTTTAAAGAGTGTAGGTAGCAAGTACCAATGTGCAGCCTGATGCTTGGAGTTTACTCTCTTCATATACTCATTGAGAAAGAGACTTGTGAATATTCTTCTCTGGATCAATGAAGTAGGAGCTAAAATATAATTTAACATGCAATAAGGTTAAAAATGCAGTGGTGGAGAATCTGCTGGCCTCAGTCTAATTAAAGATTAAAAAACCTAATCTGCTCATTGTTATGTTGCAGTGGCCACTTTTCTTGTTTCCTTAATGCATGAGGTGGGAATAAAAAAACACACGGTAAACAAATGGGAGTAGGATGGGTGAATAATGAAAAGGAAATTATACTTTCTAAAGTCCAAACTTTTGAAAGTGGCTTAACTTGCATTATTTCTTTCTTGATTTATAATCATTTTGCTTTGTCAGCATGGAATTGTCTTTTATTTTCTCATAATCGCGGGCCAATTACTTTATGTTGCCATCTTATTCTTGGATGTTGATGGATTATTCGTGCAATAATTACTACAAGACCTCATTATGCTAATGTCT
This sequence comes from Asparagus setaceus, assembly GCA_012295165.1. NCBI lineage: Eukaryota > Viridiplantae > Streptophyta > Magnoliopsida > Asparagales > Asparagaceae > Asparagus > Asparagus setaceus. Next base: position 30,237,361 of record CM022706.1, read on the forward strand.
TCAAGTCCAATCGCGTCTTGGATTTGATAAACATGTATTATACTATGTAATGCGTCATTGGAGTATTGAAAACCATAGTCTAGCTTCTATTTTTTTAAACTTCATGAGGTTAGATACATAATTGTTGACATTGGGATTGAAGTCCTGCATTAGTTTAAGCTTGGTCCTTAATTTTTAATTGCTGACAATCAACAGAGAACATTGCTAATCGAATCCTTGACATAAGCCTGAGCTAGAGATGTTGACATTGAGGCTAGCTGCAATAACTAGTTATAAGGTAGGTCCACTCTATAATATATAACCTGAAATATTAATGTAGCAGGATCATTATATCATCCTTTCTTCATGTAAAAGCTGTTCTTAATATTTTACTAATGCTTTCTTTTTCTTTTTTTACAGCAGTACCTTTCAGCCCTTGCTCCTTCCGTGTACATTTATTCGGTATCTTCAGTAAGGCTATTTTCTTGTAGTGTAGAACATCCATATATTTATTCTGATATTTTGTGCAGTAAACTACTACGTCACATTCGTATTCATATTCTAGACAGGCCAGAATACAGAATTGCATACAAATCAGTTTCTCTGTATTTTTTTAAATCCTAATTGCAGCTCATAAAACTTTCATGGATTTGGTAAGAAGCTTACAACAAACTTCCTTTCCAAAACCATGAACACACTCTTTCCACTCCCCTTTATTGATCAGACCCGAATTATTGAAAGAAAATGGGCATCTTTGAAAGCGCAAAACCTTCCCCATTTTTTTTCCCTTCTCATCCACCCTTTAGCTTAAGTAGGACCCATGTGTATGTGTTCATTAGTGAATATCTGGACTCCTTGTTTGTACTGATCTGCCGTTTTCTTGGTGTTTTGCTTCCGAGTTCTGGCATGACACATTGAGGTGGCCATTTCTTGTTTCTCCACATTAGAGTCACAACTTGAGAGAAGTCCAAAAAGTCCAAATCCCTCTGCAGTTACCATGGACCCCTCTATGCCTAATTAAAGACTAATTCTAATTCTATTATTAGTCTCGTACTAATTTGACATTACAAAGACTGAAGTATGTAGGGTCCTTTGTGTAAGCTTTTTTTTTTTTGGTCTCGACCACGAGGTATCCCCACACTTTTCATATGGGACTAATCCCCGCTCGGGCTGCGTGGCTGGCCCTGACCCGGGATCGATTTTAACAGGCATGGGGGATCGAACATGGGACCTTTGGTCCTGCCTTTCCCCCACCCTGTGCATAGCGGGGCCTTACACCGCCGGGTTTGTGTAAGCTGTTATCTATCTCATGAAATATTTGATGACTGATGTAGTACAGTTAGCATTATTCACCTAAAATGTGATGGTAGGGACTATGGATTTCTTTGAACCAATCCATGAAGGGATAGGCCTAATCAGACAGAGGTGCATGAGAGTGATGCCTTGCTTCCAATAGCACCCTAAAACTTGTCATCAGTCATCACTGACAAAGACATCCATTTTGGTAGTTATAGCGAGGGCATAAGTTTGGACCATGGAATGAGACATTAAAGCTTAGTCTGGCCAAAGAGCTCTTGACACGTTGGAGTAATAGAAGTTGGGTACACCTATTCAAAGCTACAAGGTCAGTTTGGAGATCATCTCAAATCCGAGTCAGGACTGATTCTGGCCAGTTTTAAAAAGAACTGGTTCTCTTTTAATCTATTTTTTTTACCAGTTTAAGTGGGGTTTTTTTGGCCTAGAAAAAACTGTGCCAGTCTTTCCCAATCAAAATTCTGCCAAAATGGGACCAAGCTTAAACTTGACCCCGTTTTTGTGGTTGACAAACAGGCCCTTTAACAAATGAAAGGTGTAGGTGAGGGATATATATGATTTGAGAACAAATAGGGTACGGAATTGATATTGATGATGAAACATGAAAGGTAAGAGTGATTAGAAGGGATAGGCTACAAAATGAAAATGTCTTGTTTGTTTGATGATTTTAATGTAGGAAGATTTTCATATTTTTCTTTCTATCATCAAGCCTGAGAAAAAGTTCTCCATCAACAACTAGAAATGAGCTTTCTGGATCCAAATAAATATGCATAATTAATATATTTTCATTCCTCAAAATATGAATGCAGACGGATTTAGTTCGCAACTGTGACTGGGACGATAAAGAGGACAAGTGAGACTTTATGGCAGTATTTTTTGACAGTAAAAGGGTAAGCATGGAAAACCAATTTGCATGTAAAAGAATTTACAGTAGTAGATGAAGGAGGCTAGTTCCCTGATATAGTTGGTTTTGTTAAATATTATTATTCAAAAGCTAAGTACATTTTTGCAAAACAAATAAGTGCATAGGACAAATTTCTTCAGATGCATTGGCCCTTGTAGCATTAGTTCATTGGAATTTTGTCTGCATTTAGATGTAGATCTCCTATAGTGCCAATCCACTTCCAAACCCTATGAAAAGCTCCACCAATTATTTAGCTTTGCGACAAAATTTGCATTTTGGAAATCATGTAAAATTTGCAGTTGCAGAGATCAGTTTCTATCTTCGAGGAGGAAAATATCGAGAAGAAGAGACAAAGAAAGAAAGAGGAATGAATGAGAGAAAATGTTAATACAAAAAAGTATTATCAATGCTTGCTTTGGAATTGGTCCATATGCAACCTTTCAATTTGTCAATTTATATTTTTCTCGGAATAATCTGGCCTTTCCTGTTGCCTTAGATGATGGTGACCATGCACTTAGTGATTTATGTAGGGTATTCTATAGAATTTTTTTTAGGTCAAGTAAGTGACTCTTTAAGTGGAACAAAAGGAGATCTCTTAGAAATATATTCCTAAAGTCCAGTCAAAAGGCTAAAAAGCAAACTCGTGAAATCTATAAGCAAATGAATATGTTCTTCCTAAATACCTCCCCCTCATTTTTGTTGCCAAGCTAAGGATTCCCATGCATCATATCAAAATAACTAACAACATAAAGTACATGCTCTAGAGTTTTGTATGTGAGAAGATCCATAATGGCTCTTGTCCAATTGCCCAAGCCCCCATGGCACATAATATTAGGGACCCATCAGCCATCAATCCCATCATGCATTGGAGTGACACGGCATAATCCTTCAATCAACACTATGTGGGTCATGATGTACCCCACATGTGTATGATTAACATACCCCCATATATCAACCCATCACCCTACCCATATGGGCCATATCCTAGAATTGAAAGAGCAAGCCTAGATTACTTTCCAAGTGCCATGAAGAAAATAACCAAAATAAGAAGGCCCTCCACCTCCTTTTACTCCCTATCAAAGATGTGGTCCTATTGCTCATCATAGCTTATGTTGTCATTCATCAAACCTTGAAGGTGCCCACATAAATTCTTTTAGGGTAAATATCAGGGAAAAAACCCTTAACTTTAGACAATTATGGGAGAGCCCCGTCTTAACTTTCAAAATATCAGAAAAATGCCCCTTAAGTATAGAGATTATTACAAAACTCCCATTTAACTTTCATATTTTATGAAAAACCCCCTTTAATTTTGAGAATTTATCAGAAAACTTTCCTAAATTTATCAGAAAACCTCCCTAAATCTAGGGGGGTTTTCTGATAAAATCTCAAAGTTAAAAGAAGTTTTCTGATAACCTCTAAACTCTGGGGTTTTTTATTGATATTTTGAAAGTTAAAGAGGGTTTTCTGATAATTATCCAAAGTTAAGGGGCTTTTTGTGATATTTAGCCATTCTTTTATTTCATTTCCTCTAATGAGGGTTAATCAATGGAGTGGAGCCCTAGGGAACATGATATCATGCTTAATCCTAATTGATAGAGAGGGGGGAAAGCTAGAGCAATCCTCCAAGTGAGGTTAGTGAGAGAGAATAAAGATTAGAGTCTCGATTATGACATTTTGTTTTGCGTCATATTTTCCACTTCCTCCTCTATGTAGCTTGTGGTTTTATTTGACTAATAAAGAAGTTGGGGTTGCACTTTCCCTTTAAGCAGTAGAAGATGTTGTCATAGTACCACCCTCAACTTTCTTAACTTTGTGGTCATTGTACTGGCTTAACTTAAACCCACTCTGGGGCCTGACCACTTGCTCCAATTTAAACCTGGCCCTATACTTTTTTGATTAGACAAATACATATTCATTAGAGAGAGATATCATGTTGAGCCAGGCAAAAGTTTTAGTTAGGATACATTGTATCTTGCATTCCGTATTTATTTTCTCTTGAATTAATGGCTAAATGAATATATCTTGTTTGTTGATACATTTTTCAAGTGGTGAGGGATTAGAGAGAGTAATAGTTACTGCTAGTAGTAATTTACCAAAGCATGCGCTTTTACCTAATATTCAACTTTTATTTGATAGGAATAACTTGGATTCTCTGTATCTGTACGATAAAGCGTTGTTCTGAACTTATAAAGGATTGAAATTGGGTTTGGACTGTGCGTAGATTGATTTTAGGGTTATTTTGATATTAACCCCCCAGTCTTCAATATTTCGATCTTAGCCCTCCAAATCTTTAAAATTGTCCCCCACCCCACACACACACACGGACACACACACACACACACCTCCCAAAAATCCTATTAGTATGTTGATATAAGCTCCCCTAGTTAAAATCTGGTTAAAATTGGGAAAATATTATGTTTAATTTAACTTTTTGGTGATTTGTCAGTCATACTCCTCTCACATAAATCCAAACCCATTAACCATTTTAACTTATACCAATTATGCTCCGCAAATTCGATCGATAAAACTCTAGTTCAAACCAATTTTTCACTTTATCTTCTCCAGCGTCTTCTCCAATGTCTTGGAAATCTATCTGATACAAGTTTGGATTAGAGCTGAAGAGAACCGCTGGGGAAGACGTTGGAGAAAATGAAGTGGAAAATGAGTTTGGGTTATGGTTTTATCAAACGGATTTCTTTAGGTATAAGTTAAAGTGATTAATGAGTTTAAGTTTGTGTAAGAGGGTACAACCGCAAATCACCGAAAAAGTTAGAGTGAACAAAATATTCCCTCATTTCAACCAGATTTTAACTCGGGGGGTTTATTTTAACATACAAATAGGATTTGGGGGGTCTGAGATCAGTTTCAAAGATTTGGGGGGCTGACATCAAAATATTGAAGATATTGGGGCTAGTAAAAATAACACTTGATTTTATCTAGTAGTACTCCCATTGCAAATTGTCGCTTCAAATTTTAACTGATAGTTATTAAACCGAATTATGTAGTATACTGTAAACATTACAATAAATTTTTTAATGAGATCATAACTGTTTTTATTTAATGATGGTTAATTATATCCTTATGTTTCTTAAATATTACTTATAATATATTGTCTATTTTTTTATCGGTAAGCAGGAACGTAGATTTAGCATCAGGTGGAGAAAACTCTCATTATTGAAGAGATATGCCTTCAAGAAGGAAAAAAGCATTTTTGGTAACTTAAATTTCTTCGTAACGTCAGCTTCTGATTGCAACTAAACATAATAACTTGCATATATATTTTATTGAATGATCAAAGGCCAAGCATTCTTAAGTGGGAGTTTTAGTCCCTCTTGGTTTGAACTCAGGTAATCTTGGATTGTCTATTTTTTTATCAGTAGATTATATAAATCTCATAGAAAACCATTGAAATTATATAGGTAAGTTGTTCCCTTTCGAGATGGAAATGAATAATTCATGAGTCTCAACCATTATGTTGAAAATCAGCAGGTATAGTTTAGTTTTTGTTAAAGTTTAATTAGTCATTTATCTTATCATTTTATTAGACTATCAGTGAATTTACATGGACACTTGTGAGGCACCATATCAATACTAGCTAGATGAAAGTATTATATGCCATATCTTTACTAGATGTAATACTATTTATTTGCATAATTTTCATAACCTGCAAGCTCTGTGTTAACAACTGAAATTAAAGTTAAAAGCTAGCGTTCTAATTAAATAAAATAAAAAAAAAGAAAAGAAGGGTGGTGGTTCGTGGTGAAGATATTTTTTAATATTGCATTGATAGGGAACCTTCTAGCTTTGGACATAAACAAAAGAAGAAAATATATTTTGCTGATAATGAAAAAGAAAAATCCTATAGCGAGTTACTTACCCTGCTATTTGCAGTACCATAAGGTGCAACCTAAAACTTCATCATAAGACAAAACTTTAATACTTTATCTCCAACCAAGAAATAAAATAACAGTTATGCTTTGGTGCTCCAGAAATAAGACTTTTTGTAATTTTTAAATGGATAGAAAATTAAGATTTTGGGCTGAAAATAACAAGGGTACTTTGTCCTTTCCCTTTCAATTCCTATCCCATTATTTCTCTTTCCATGACCACTTCACCGCCTCCCTTGTTTCTCGGTTATATGCCTTCTTAGAAGCCTTTACCGCTACCTGCATAAAAAACCAAACTTAGAAGAAGATGTAAAAATTATTTTAGTAAATTATTTTCATTACAAGCTTTATCCAACTTTTTTTAAATTTCAGATTAATGATGGGATTGGTGATCAAGTGAAGATTATTCGTTTATCTATATATAAATTTTAGTAAAATAACAATCAAACATCTCATTTTAATATTGTTATGGTCCTTTAATAACCCAAGTACTAATCCACGTTCAGCAACGGATAAGCACTTCGTACTAAAGATAAGCCAACCAGTCCTCCACGGCACGAACACCAGTTCCCTAGGCTGAGTTGACTCGAAAGGCGGGATGAGTCGACATCCCCCACCAAGCCGGCCGAGCACCCGTACGAGTCGACCCCTCCTCATCAGGTCGACCCCCTCTCATCGAGGCGACCCCTTCCCATTGAGACGACCCCACAACCGTCTCGACCAAGTGTCTACCCGGCCAAGTGTCGGCCGACCCCTCTCATAGCCGATTCAAAAGGCGGGACTTCTCGGCACCCCCTACCACAACTCCCCAGGATATTGTTGCACTGGCTCTCACGGTGACAAGTTGTCACCATCGCATTTAATGCTGATTGGAGCCATCATTTACTTCGTCCCTAAGATTTTAAGACACATCGGACCACGCCGGAGCCATCAGATCTCATTTAATGCGAACTGGACACTCACCACCCAGCAAACGACATGTGTAAAGGTGGATCTAACTCAGCCACCAGCCCATGCCTAATTGAAGTGACTCTCCTCCACCCGATAGACGACACCTGTGATGTCGAATCTGACTCAGCCGCCAGCTTAATCTTGGCCGAAATGACAGAATTACCCTTTATTTAGACCATAAAATGCAAAACTGTTCTCATGAGAAGGTAAGCTAACTTGACTTTGAGAAGAGAAATTGTTAGAATTCCAGCAATTCCTTTTCGATAATCCTCCCCTTTTAAACATCAACTGACTTGATCGTCGGAGGAACCACCGGGAATTAGACCCCGCCCTCTTATGGTTGTCTCGTTGTGCAGGATTTAATCAGCCGACTTCTCGCCATATATTCGGAGAAAGATTACGAGCTCCCATCAATAAACAAAGCTCCTAGACTTATTGACTGTGTGATTATAACCATCAATAAATATTAAAGCAATTCATTCATTTTTATCACATATCTGCTTTTTAATAATGATTTGATTCATCCCTATTAGTGATAAAATCTGTAATCATATGTGTATGAAGATTTTATTAATTTAATTTATTTAAAGCAAAAAAATTAATTTATTAAAAGGAAAATAATAAAAAGAGAGAATAATATTACATTGAATATAGATCATAAAAGTAATATTTTTGTCATAAATATGAAAGAAAAAATAGAAGAGAGAAATCTAATATGATATAGTACGGCCAAACTAGATTTTGTTGAAGATCAAGTGAGAAATTAGTTGAAGAAAACTAAGCCTCGTCAAATATTAGTTTATCCTTTTCTATGATGTTTTCAACTCCTAAATTACCCTTGTATGTTCAATCTATTTACAAATGTAGGTGTGGAAAGCCAATCAACTGCATAATCCCTTAAATTGTGGATTAGAGAGCTAAATTTTAGGTCTTTCTATTTATAGAAGATGCTATCGGTACTCAAAAGGAGCATCGAAGCTGTTGGCATAAAATAAAGCTAGATTCCATCCACAACCTAATTGTTGATGGTTATAATCACACAGTCAATGAGTCTAGGAATTTTATTTATTAATGGGAGCTCGTAATCTTTCTCCGTATATCTGGCGTGGAGTCGACTAATTGAATCCTGCACAATGAAAGAACCGTAAGAGGGCGGGATCTGGCTCCCCGGTTGTTCCTCCGATGATCAAGTCAGTTGATGTCTAAAAGGGGAGGAAAAAGGGAATTGTGGAAATTATCAGGGTTTTTTCCTTTTTGAGTCCAGAATAGCTTACTTTCAGTATGAGACCAATTTTTTCTTTTATAGCTTGTACAAAGGGGTAGTTCTGTAATTTGGGCCAAGACTGAGCTAGCGGCTGAGTCAGATTTGGCATCATAGATGTCACTCACTGGGTGGAGAAGAGTCACTTTGACTAGGCATGGGCTGGCGGCTGAGTCAGATCCATCTTTACACGTGTCGCTTACTGGGTGGCGACTAGGTGGCGAGAGTCTAGTCCGCATTAAATGAGATTTGACGGCGGAATGGTGGTTTCGGCATGGTCCGATGTGTCTTAAAGTCTTAGGGGCGAAGTAAATGATGGCTTTGGTTAGCATTAAGTGTGATGGCGACAACTTGTCAGTGCGAGAATCGAGGTTACAGTGTCTCTGCGAGCTGTCATAAGGGGTGTCGAGAGACACCGCCTTTCGAGTCGGCTATGAGAGGGGTCGGTCGACACCTGGCCGGGGAGACACTTGGTCGAGACGATCGTGGGGTCGCCCTGATGGGAAGGGGTCGACTCGATGAGAGGGGGACGACCTGATGAGAGGGGGTCGACTCGAACAGGTGCTCGGTCGGTTTGGTGTGGGATGCCGACTCACCCCGCCTTTCGAGTCGACATAACCTAAGGGATTGGCGTTCGTGCCGTGGTGGGCTAGCTGGCTTATCTTTAGCACGAAGCGCTTACCCGTTGTTGAACGCGGGTTAGTACCTGGGTTATTAAAGGACCATAACACTAATCTTAACTAGGGTTCAAATTCCTTTTCTACTTTTTCTCACATATATATTTGCTTGTAATAGTAAAAATAATTTAAAATTTTTGTTTAAAAATCGAAACTAATATATCAAGAAAAGAGCTAAAGAAGGTTGTAGTTAATAAGTGTTACCGTGCTCTTTAAATGTTTTCCCTTTCTCAGGGCGAAACCGTTTTGATTATCAAGTAAATTTTTGGCTAAATATCACAAAGCCCCCTTAATCTTGAAGCGACAACCCCCTAACTTTCCAAATATCAGAAGATCGCCCTTAGATTTGATTATCAAGTAAATTTTTGGCTAAATATTAGAAACCCCCCTTAGGGGTTATTGGAAATTCCCCTTGAATAACAATGTGAACCCCAATTTTCATGTAAAAATACCCCTGTATAATTTTATTATCTGCCCATGTGGAAATTTCTATTACCGATTTAAGGGAAAAAAAAAGTGGAGGGCTCATTTGAAGGAAATCATATGTGCACATTGAGAATAAAGACCTGATTTACCATGACTCTAAATTCTTAATGTGTATATCACTATCAGCTACTAATATTATTGATCTATTATTGATTTAATTATTGGTAGTATAGTTTATACTCTTACTATACCGGTAGCTGATATTGATTTATGTTTGAAGACGCGTACTTGTCAGTTTTTCCACACCTTCTATATGATTTTCTACAGTGATCCTCTGTATGCTTCTTTTTACCTCTTACAATGAACCCAAATACCTTAGTCAACTATCTTCAGAACTGCACTTAACTATACTAGTATTATCACTGTAATATCATCATGATCCAAAGTAAAGACCTCTATTTAATAATACCATAATGCTAATCATCAAATCTATTAATAACCTTATTGCCATCATAATTAGCCATAGCCAGTGCCATCGCATCCATTCCCCTAGAGCTACAAGCTGAGCACTAGAGGTATCATTACCCCAAACCCCTGTGCCCTTAAAACCAACAGTAGTACTACTAAAGATCATTTAATTATGGATAGAATCAAAGCTACATATAATCAAATATCCAAGTAATTATTATTTTTTTCCAAAATATTTCAGTGGAAAGGGTTAAATAAAGACTCTTTATTGCTTGTCTGAAGGATGGAGACAATTTACCCTTCTCTAAACGCAGCCGTTACTCTCGTCTCGTTTCGCCGACTTCTCCAGTGTAACGAACGAACACAGAACACGCGCCTCATCCAATCAAAATGAAGCGTAGGCGTCGTTGTTACACGTGGCGATCATATAGTGGGGTGAGCTTCGATGCGAGGAGTTTTGGTCAAGAGAGCCTGCAGAAAGCAGTGATTCCGTGCGGTGGGGCCCGCTACTGCGTCGGCGCGCTCGGATTAGGCGCGGACAGAAAACACGCGTACGGCCAGATAGACCTCTTTCGCCGTATCCCCCGAATCACGTCCGTCACTCTAGCGGCCACGTGGCGGGCATCCGGTGGACTTAACGCACCTCAGAGAGGTGATTATTGATATTCTTACATTGAGTACCTTGTTTGCTCTTCTTAGTTTAGTACTTTAGTTGTTGGTGATGGGAAGTTGAGGGAACCTGAGGGGAGTGAGGATATCATTATTGGTGAGAAAGTCAGTGAGACAGTAAAAATTGCCCGTATTTACCTCGGGATTTTGAGTCTCAGGTCCCCGTAAAACAAATTATATCTGGTTCTTGCTTGGTAAGGAAGAAAAACAATCTGATTCTGGCCACCTTTTCTTTTCTTTATGTTGATTGTGCTGGAATAGTAATAATATGCCCTTAAACATTCAATACAAATTATGTCATATTATTATAATGTTAATAGATTTAATTGTTACACGTATAATTATATTGGAATCCTCTACTAATGCATAGTATTTTCTAATATTTGCTAATGCATCTCTACCTTTCACTTTGTGGGCTCCACTTTTCACTTTGTACTTGTCCACAAAATCAAATGTGGAGATGCATTAGCATATATTAGGAAATATTATGCATTAGTAGAGATCCCAATCCCGTATAATTTGGATATCATTTATATAATTGTTATATATCCTTAGAAATTATTTTGTTAGATCATGCACTGTGATGGTCGCTTGCTTGGAGATATGATCTAACTTAGAGATTTCTTAAATTTGTGCTTAACCTATAACTAGTAAAGGATAACTTTGTTATAACAGGTTATTATGCATGACACCGACATGTGAGATGTGGTGGTGGGTCTCAACTACCGGGAATGGGGATTCTCCGGGTGTATGTCATAAGCACACATTGTGATGTGTATAGCACTAGACCGTATTTGGATTCTCTCTGACGAGTCACCTAGGAGATAGATAATTCAAATTGTTACATGGTCCCTTTGACTTGATGATATTGTCATTTTCGATTTGATAATTTAGTATGCTTTGATGTGATGGTTAAGCTTGTTTAGCAAGCGCTACACAACCTGAAACGTTGGGTTGCTAAATTACATTTATGAAAATGATGAAAATCTAGATAGGATCCAGTATGCTCATTATGATGAGTTTATTTATTATGCATTCCCATGAAGTTATTAAATTCCTGTCCGGCAGGTGATTTTGAAAAATATTTTTTAAAAATTTATTTTCTTATAAAATGAAATAAAATATTTTGATGTTTCAAAATGATTTTTTTTATGTTCATGGGGATTGCAAATTTTAGGCACGAGCAAATAGGTGATTAGTCCTGCTCAATAATGTTGCCTAAAATAAATCGATACTGGAGGGGACTGAATGTAAGATAATATTATTCACGAATATTTAATCTCATATTATGGAAGAGCTTTTATGAACAGTTGGTCGGATAGGGATTTGATTGTTAAATTAAAATTATTAATTTGATTAATAATTGGTTCTTGATATGGGACCCAATTGGTCTCATTAATGTCATTAGAAGGGGTTTACATGCAATACAATTCTATTTTTATCCTTAATTGTTATGGATAAAGTTTTTGAATAATTCTATTCTATCTTTAATTGTTATGGATAGAGTTTTGAACAATTATGAATTGTTTAAAACTAAAATCTCTAAGGCTAGTCTAATCCTATATATAGGGTTCGTATGTAGCCTTAAGAAAAAACAGAAAATCTTAAGAAGAGAATAACATAAGAGAAATAGAAATTTAAGAACCTATCTCTCAGTGTTGCTCCTCTTCGGTGACGGGTGGAATTCAATTGAAGGCTTTTTCTCTTGAGGAAGCTATTTTCGGATTGATCTTGGGACAGATTATTCAAGAAATTCGGAAAGCGTTTCAGGTATTCTTTTAGCTTTTAATTAATTTTGATTAATAGTCATGATATGCATATTTCGCCTCGTTGTATGTCATGTTTCCAACAGATTGGACCATTTTCTATGTCATATCCAAACGAAGTTCTAAACAATTTAACTACCAAAAAGGTCAAAAAATAATAAATAAATAAATAAACAGATAAAACTCTAAACATTCTTTTTGTCAACTACCCTTACCAGTCTAAGTTGGAGACCAATCTTTTTTCCTTTCAAAGTTTATCATATATATATATATATATATATATATATATATATATATATATATATATATATATATATATATATATATATATATATATATAGAGCTCCTATGAACTTAAGTTCATAATGAATAGTGGTGCACCAACTTTTTATCCACTCATCTTGTCTTGAGATTTGTGATGCACAAATCTCAAAGTGGACTTTATATCTTTCACGGATCCCAAAGCAAGATGAGTGGTTAGAAAAGTTGGTGCACCACTATTCATTATGAACTTAAGTTCATAGGAGCTTCTTCTATATATATATATATATATATATATATATATATATATATATATATATATATATATATATATATATATATGGAAAAAAGGAATATGAGGTGGCGGCTCATTTAGTAAAATGAGCTACCCACTAATGGGTATATTCTTTAGGCCCACCTAGTTGTCACATCCATTGAGTGTGGGGTATTGTGTAAGTGAGTGATAGCTCACTTTACTAAATAGTGCTAGCTCATATTCCTTGATCCATATATATATATATATATATATATATATATATATATATATATATATATATATATATATATATATATATATATATATATATATATATATATATATATATATATATATATATATATAATCTATGAACTTAAGTTCATAATGAATAGTGGTGCACCAACTTTCTAACCACTCATCTTGCTTTGGGATCCGTGAAAGATATAAAGCCCACTTTGAGATTTGTGCATCACAAATCTCAAGACAAGATGAGTGGATAAAAAGTTGGTGCACCACTATTCATTATGAACTTAAGTTCATAGAGCCTTGCTCTCTCTATATATATATATATATATATATATATATATATATATATATATATATATATATATATATATATATATATATATATATATATATATATATATATATATATATATATATATGGTATGATAGATATGAGGTGATGATTCATTTTGCTAAATGAGCTACTAAGAGTAGGGGTGAGCATAGTTCGGTTCAAACCGACCAACCGCCGAAGTTTGATGATTCGGTTCGGTTTTGACTAGAGTTCGGTTGGTCGGTTTGAAGTTTTTCAACCCGACCACGAGAACTCTCGAATTGTATTACCCATTCTAATCGCTATCCACATCCACTTAAACCCGACCGTCATAGTTCATATAGAGTTGCTTGCGATAGCCTAATATTTTTTCTCTCACGCAACCTAATGGCGTGAAATACCGAACAACGGTGTCCTCTCTAATTCTAGGGCTTCTCATCATCTCTAGTTCTTTACCTCTCTATTCTCTATTCGCTTCTTCTACTTTCAACCAATCCCTTTGTGGGTAAGAAACTTAAACCCTAATGTTGATTATAATCTTTTCAACCAATTCTATTTCTATCCTTAATTGTTATGGATAAAGTTTTTGAATAATTCTATTCTATCTTTAATTGTTATGGATAGAGTTTTGAACAATTATGAATTGTTTAAAACTAAAATCTCTAAGGCTAGTCTAATCCTATATATAGGGTTCATATGTAGCCTTAAGGAAAAACAGAAAATCTTAAGAAGAGAATAACATAAGAGAAATAGAAATTTAAGAACCTATCTCTCAGTATTGCTCCTCTTCGGTGACGGGTGGAATTCAATTGAAGGCTTTTTCTCTTGAGGAAGCTATTTTCGGATTGATCTTGGGACAGATTATTAAAGAAATTCGGAAAGCGTTTCAGGTATTCTTTTAGCTTTTAATTAATTTTGATTAATAGACATGATATGCATATTCCGCCTCGTTGTATGTCATGTTTCCAACAGATTGGACCATTTTCTATGTCATATCCAAACGAAGTTCTAAACAATTTAACTACCAAAAAGGTCAAAAAATAATAAATAAATAAATAAACAGATAAAACTCTAAACATTCTTTTTTGTCAACTACCCTTACGAGTCTAAGTTGGAGACCAATCTTTTTTTCCTTTCAAAGTTTATCATATATATATATATATATATATATGGAAAAAAGGAATATGAGTGGCATATATATATTTAGTAAAATATATATATATATATATATTCTTTAGGCCCACCTAGTTGTCACATCCATTGAGTGTGGGGTATTGTGTAAGTGGTGATAGCTCACTTTACTAAATAGTGCTAGCTCATATTCCTTGATCCATATATATATATATATATATATATATATATATATATATATATATATATATATATATATATATATATATATATATATATATATATATATATATATATATATATATGAAACAGAGCTCTATGAACTTAAGTTCATAATGAATAGTGGTGCACCAACTTTTCTAACCACTCATCTTGCTTTGGGATCCGTGAAAGATATAAAGCCCACTTTGAGATTTGTGCATCACAAATCTCAAGACAAGATGAGTGGATAAAAAGTTGGTGCACCACTATTCATTATGAACTTAAGTTCATAACCTTTCTATATATATATATATATATATATATATATATATATATATATATATATATATATATATATATATATATATATATATATATATATATATATATATATATATATATATATGGTATGATAGATATGAGGTGATGATTCATTTTGCTAAATGAGCTACTAAGAGTAGGGGTGAGCATAGTTCGGTTCAAACCGAATAGAACCGTAGAAGTTTGACAGATTCGGTTCGGTTTTGACTAGAGTTCGGTTGAATTGGGTTTGAAGTTTTTCAACCGAACCTCACCGAATTTCCGAACCTACCGAATTGTATTACCCATTCTAATCGCTATCCACATCCACTTAAACCCGACCGTCATAGTTCATATAGAGTTGCTTGCGATAGCCTAATATTTTTTCTCTCACGCAACCTAATGGCGTGAAATACCGAACAACGGTGTCCTCTCTAATTCTAGGGCTTCTCATCATCTCTAGTTCTTTACCTCTCTATTCTCTATTCGCTTCTTCTACTTTCAACCAATCCACTGTGGAGGTAAGAAACTTAAACCCTAATGTTGATTATAATCTTTTCAACCAATTCTATTTCTATCCTTAATTGTTATGGATAAAGTTTTTGAATAATTCTATTCTATCTTTAATTGTTATGGATAGAGTTTTGAACAATTATGAATTGTTTAAAACTAAAATCTCTAAGGCTAGTCTAATCCTATATATAGGGTTCATATGTAGCCTTAAGGAAAAACAGAAAATCTTAAGAAGAGAATAACATAAGAGAAATAGAAATTTAAGAACCTATCTCTCAGTATTGCTCCTCTTCGGTGACGGGTGGAATTCAATTGAAGGCTTTTTCTCTTGAGGAAGCTATTTTCGGATTGATCTTGGGACAGATTATTAAAGAAATTCGGAAAGCGTTTGGTATTCTTTTAGCTTTTAATTAATTTTGATTAATAGACATGATATGCATATTCGCCTCGTTGTATGTCATGTTTCCAACAGATTGGACCATTTTCTATGTCATATCCAAACGAAGTTCTAAACAATTTAACTACCAAAAGGTCAAAAATAATAAATAAATAAATAAGCAGATAAAACTCTAAACATTCTTTTTGTCAACTACCCTTACGAGTCTAAGTTGGAGACCAATCTTTTTTCCTTTCAAAGTTTATCATATATATATATATATATATATATGGAAAAAAGGAATATGAGGTGGCTCATTTAGTAAAATGAGCTACCCACTAATGGGTATATTCTTTAGGCCCACCTAGTTGTCACATCCATTGAGTGTGGGGTATTGTGTAAGTGGTGATAGCTCACTTTACTAAATAGTGCTAGCTCATATTCCTTGATCCTATATATATATATATATATATATATATATATATATATATATATATATATATATATATATATATATATATATATATGGTATGATAGATATGAGGTGATGATTCATTTTGCTAAATGAGCTACTAAGAGTAGGGGTGAGCATAGTTCGGTTCAAACCGACCGAACCGGCCGAAGTTTGACAGTTCGGTTCGGTTTTGACTAGAGTTCGGTTCGGGTCGGTTTGAAGTTTTTTCAACCCGAACCTACCGAATTTCCCGAACCTACCGAATTGTATTACCCATTCTAATCGCTATCCACATCCACTTAAACCCGACCCGTCATAGTTCATATAGAGTTGCTTCGCAGTAGTCTAATATCTTTTTCTCTCATGCAACCTAATGGCGACGAAATACCCCGACAACAGTGTCCTCTCTAATTCTAGGGCTTCTCATCATCTCTAGTTCTTTACCTCTCTATTCTCTATTCGCTTCTTCTACTTTCAACCAATCCACTGTTGAGGTAAGAAACTTAAATCCTAATGTTGATTATAATCTTTTCTTGATTTTTTTCCTCGATTGATGCACATAGTGCAAGAAAATTGTACCCAAGTGAAAACCAAACAAACCGATCCGAACCGAACCGACTTGAATCGGTTCGGTTCGGTTTTGAATGATAGTCAGTTCGGTTCGGTTTGACAAAATTTGGTCAAAACCGAACCGACCGACCGATTGCACAGCCCTAATTAAGAGATAGAGTGGTGAGGTCCATACTTTTTGATGTGACTAGTAAGGTGGGCCTCACCGCATGCCTATCTTTTGGTAGCTCATTTAGCAAAATGAGCCGCCACCATCATCACATTATTTCCATATATATACATATATATATATATATATATATATATATATATATATATATATATATATATATATATATATATATATATATATATATATATATCTAAACATTCTTTTTTTATCAACAATTTAACATTCTTTTCTGTTTTATTAAACTATTACTGTCAGAATAGTTTTACTATCATGTTTTTATTCATGCCATGTAATGAAAGTATAATAGGAGTTATTAGTTTCCATAAAAGATGTTTGCTGCTTCTACGTAGTTAAAAGGACTCTTTAGTCCTTGCACATCTTAATAGATTTAAAAAACCATTCTGTAATTTTTAATTGAAAAAAGAAAAAGAAAATCTACAGTTAAAGATAGACCCTTTATATGTTTTACAACAGCTTTTGTTTGAATTTAACATACCCCTTAACATTTGTTTTTACCAACATTATGTTTTGGGTTGAGATAGGGGTGGGCAACGAGATGAGCCGGCTCGTCTGCGACCGACCAGCGAACTGGCGGCGGGCGAGACGACCAGCGTGACATGGCGACAATCGTGCCATGTTGAATCGCTTAGTCGCGGGTTTAGACCTCGGCCACTCGGCCATGACAAGATTGCGGACGGGTCATAACACGTCTTGACCCTTCGACCACCATATTTTATTTTTTATTTTTAAAAATTTTATAAATGGTTTTTAGTTTTTTAAATAGTTTTTAAGCATTGTTTAACACTTAAAATTTATATGTAATTAACTAACAATGCAACCATTATAGAAATAAAAAATAATTTTATTAAGTAAAACTATATATTTGTGTAGAATGACAGAGAGAAGCATCGTAAACATAGAGATTTTACGTGGTTCGGAGCAAGTCCTACTTCACGGACGGCAACTAATTGTTCCACAATTTTAAAAATATAGAAATAAATTACAACAAACTTTACGCAAATAAAAATAGAGAAAATATAGAATGTTTAACATGATTGTTTTTAAAGAAACTATCCTCATGAACAATAACTTCCGAAATAATAGATAAGAAATAACAAATATATAATAAAGTAAATATATCATAAAATGTAGTTATACAAATATTAAATAAATGTTGTGCATTGTTTAAATAGATTTTACAAAAATTTCTTGTCTTGCTACTCTAGCAATACATGTATTAGAAATTTACAATCAGGTGGAAAATTGAGGATTTATGAATTTTCTTTATTATTTAATAAATAAAATCAATTGAAAAGGATATAGAGGTAATTGGAGGTAAATTACATTAAACCCCATGAAGTTTAAGCGTTTTGCTTTAAAACCCCATGAACGTTCAAAATCGCACTAAACCCTTGATAACTTTTTGGAATTGTAGAAAACCCCTAATAACTTTTCAAGTTTTGTAGATAACCCCCATAAATTAGAACAAAAAAAACTCCAAAATAAAAGCTACTTTGAAAGTTATTACGGGTCTAATATAATTTACTTAAAATATGTTGTGGGTTTTCTACAAAAGTTATTGGGGGTTTAGTGTGAATTTGAAGTACATGGGAGTTTAAATGCAACTAAAAGTTCATGAGAGTATAGTGTAATTTACCCTAATTGATAATATTTTTTAGGGTAAGCTTGCCAACGGGATGGGTCAAGCCCACTCGCTGGGTTTGGCCGGCCGAGTTGGACCCGTCCCGCTTATTACAAATGCCAACCCGGCCGTTCTCGGCTGCCGCGTAGCGGGCGAGTTGGACCGTCCAGCGGGTTGGTCGGTGAGCCAAAAGCTCCGGCCCGGCGGCGGGCTCACTGGTAGGCCGGTGATGCCCACCCCTAGGTTGAGACATATGTCGAGAGGTATTCTGGTAACCAAGAGACTAAATTGCAAGGCCCCTTGGGACTCGAGGGAGCGAATGAGCTATTCAAAAGAGGGACTAAAATATGAAACTATTGAAGATTTGAGGAACTAACACACACTGATTTTTAAATTTCATTTTGGTTGTTTTATTATATATTAGGCCCTTAAATTATAGGTATTTTGATATTAGTCCGTATTTTAACTTTTCCATTTAAAACACCAAATGGTAGTTAGTTAGCCTAACCATCTATTTTTAATTACCTAAATACCCACAATCGCAAACCGGCTCCCTTCCCTCGTACCATTGACCCGCCTGTTCGCGGTAAAAGTCGGGATGATTGTCATTGCTTGAATCCGTTACAAACTTCAGTCGCTTACAACGAGATTCAGAAAAAAGATTGCCTTTTTATAAGGCTTACAATGAAAATCAAAAGAATTACAACTTTTATCCTTTTGAACAAACGCGGGATCCGTTTATCGGGTCCTCGCTTGCGTGGGTGTTTTTGCCTGTGCCGGGGACTTTATTCCGTCCGTGGACCGCCGCGTAATCGTGATCCAAAATAGAGATCTACATGGTAAACGGGGGTTATCTCACGAAGGATATAACAGCCCGAAGCGAATGAGATCGACCAAGCGAAATCAAAGCTCTTCTCGAGATCAAAACAAAGTTTAATCTCGAGGAATCACGTGTAGATCTGAGATCCGATCACTCGAACCTTTTTGAGGGGATTATCTCATGAAGGAGGATAATAGCCCTGGGGATTATCTCACAAAGGATGATAATAGCCCTTAAGAGTTTGCCGAGATCTGGATCCGGTGTCGAAGAAGATCGGTCGTCGCTCCCGAGTTTAGATCTGAGATGAGAAGGTAATTTGGCAGAGCTTCAGCTTCTCAAAAATTTTCCCCCCTGCAAATGAGACCCCTACCTCTTATTTATAGGATTTCAAAGCGGATACGGGTCGAAACTGGGCCCAAAAGCCCAGTAAACCTAGGTGTCTCGGCCAGGCCGAGACACCTCTAGGTGTCTCGGCTTGGCCGAGACATCATCGAGTGTCTCGGCCAAACCGATACACCATCAGTGTCAGTGTCTCGGTTTGGCGAGACACCACCAGTGTCTCGGTTTGGTAGAGACACGATGGTGTCTCGACCGAGAGACACCTCTGTCCCGGTTTTGGCCGAGTTTTCCCGTGGCTTTCCTCGGTTATTTTCAGAGCTCGTTTTGAGGTTTTCGCGGTTTGGATTTATTCCGTCGCTTGCGTGGCCCATTACGCGATTCGTTGCTTGGTCGGGTTCATCCCATTTGTTCGCATACGATTCGTCGATTCGTTGACTTGGCGTAACGTCGACTCACATTTGCTTCATACGCTTCATCGGTATGTCGGCTTGGGCCTCGTCGACTTGCTTTCGCGGCCGTCGACTTCGTCGACTTAGGCGTCTCGTCGGCTTGGCGTCTCGTCGGCTTGTTTCATATGGCGTAGCGCCTAGCACGTCGGTTCGCCAAGACCGGAATCGGTGGCGGTTCGAAAGGAGAGCTTCTAAAAAATTTTAAGGCCGGCGCCCATGAGGGCGTTTGCTCCACCCCCTTCAGCTACTTAGGCTAGTGGAACCGGTCAAAAAGCTTCTGCGTAGGGCCTCTTTGATGAGAGGGTTTGCGTCGCGGTCACTTGCGGTGTCGTCAACGGTTCGCCGTTACGTAATCGGATGGCTCGTCGATTATCAACTCACTGTTACTGTAGGGTCGAAAAAGTTTATTGATTGAATGAATGTGTTACAATCAAATTTTCTCGATTACAGAGGAAGAGAAGATTGATTCGACTTCTCTTTTAAGGTGGGTTCTTGGTGGCGAGAGGATGCTTCACTCGATGCTCAAGTCGAGATTGCTTCCCGTTGACGATCAGATCAAAGCTGCGAATGATCTAGAGGTTGCTGATGAGGTTCCTGATCTCTCTCCTGCGCAAGTGTTTAATTTCCAAAAGTTCCCCAAAAGCCTCTCCTCTTAGCTCAAGCTCCCCTGAAGCTCAGCTATTTATAGGGGTTTAAGGCTTGAGCTTCGCGAGGTCCGCGTTCTGAACATAGCCTCGTGTTTGCTACAGTAAAAGCGCCCAGCCGCTACAGTGAACGAGGGGTTTCTGATGGCGGGCAATGCGTATCGTGAGGTCGCTACAAGACGGAACCGCTAAGAACGCTGGGCGCCGCTGCAGAACGCGGTGGCGAGCCTCGTCAAACTTTGACGCTGCGGGCGAGCCTCGTCAAACTTTGATGTTGTGGGCGAGCCTCGTCAAACTTTGATGTTGTGGGCGAGCCTCGTCAAACGTTGATGTTGTGGGCGAGCCTCGTCAAACCACTGTTGCAGGCGAACCTCGTCAGACGTTGATGCCGCGGGCGAGCCTCGTCAAACTTTGATGTTGTAGGCGAGCCTCGTCAAACTTTGATGTTGTGGGCGAGCCTCGTCAAACTTTGATGTTGTGGGCGAGCCTCGTCAAACCACTGTTGTGGGCGAACCTCGTCAGGCCATTGATGCCGCGGGCGAGCCTCGTCAAACGTTGATGTTGTGGGCGAGCCTCGTCAAACCGCTGTTGTGGGCGAACCTCATCATATGACTGTTGAGCTTCGTTTCACGTGCGAACCTTGTGTTGAGATCGAACTCCGCTCCTCGTGCGAACCTCGTATTGAGGTCGAGTCTCGCCTCTTGAGCAAGTCTCGCTCTGAAGCTTGCACTGGTCTAGCCTCGGTTTAATGTCGAGATTCACTGCTGTAGGTGAACCTCGGTCGAGTGGAGAGCTTCACTGCTTGGCGAACCTCGTCTGAATGAAGAGCTTCGCTGCTTGGCGAACCTCGTCTGAATGAAGAGCTTATTTGCTTGGCGAACCGGTTGAGTGAAGAGCTTACGCTTGGCGAACCTCGTCTCGAATGAAGAGCTTATTGCTTGGCGAACCTCGTCTCGAATGGAGAGTTTCGCTACTTGGCGAACCTCGTCTCGAATGAAGAGCCATTTGCTTGGCGAACCTCGGTTGAGTGAAGAGCTTACGCTTGGCGAACCTCGTCTCGAATGAAGAGCCATTTGCTTGGCGAACCTCGTCACGAATGGAGAGTTTCGCTACTTGGCGAACCTCGGTTGAATGTAGAGCCGCCGCTTGGCGAACCTCGGTTGAGTGAAGAGCTTACGCTTGGCGAACCTCGTCACGAATGAAGGGCTTCGTCGAATGAAGGGCTTCGCTACTTGGCGAACCTCGTCACGAATGGAGAGTTTCGCTACTTGGCGAACCTCGGTTGAGTGAAGAGCTTACGCTTGGCGAACCTCGTCCGAATGAAGGGCTTCGCTACTTGGCGAACCTCGTCGATTGGAGAGTTTAGCTACTTGGCGAACCGGTTGAGTGAAGAGCTTATTTGCTTGGCGAACCTCGTCGAATGAAGGGCTTAGCTACTTGGCGAACCTCGTCGATTGGAGAGTTTCGCTACTTGGCGAACCTCGGTTGAGTGAAGAGCCATTTGCTTGGCGAACCTCGTCGAATGAAGGGCCGCTACTTGGCGAACCTCGTCTCGAATGGAGAGTTTCGCTACTTGGCGAACCTCGTCGAATGAAGGGCTTCGCTACTTGGCGAACCTCGGTTGAGTGAAGAGCTTGGCTTGGCGAACCTCGTCGAATGAAGGGCTTCGCTACTTGGCGAACCTCGTCTCGAATGGAGAGTTTCGCTACTTGGCGAACCTCGGTTGAGTGAAGAGCCATTTGCTTGGCGAACCTCGGTTGAGTGAAGAGCTTCGCTGCTTGGCGAACCTCGTCTGAATGAAGGGCTTCGCTACTTGGCGAACCTCGTCTGAATGGAGAGTTTCGCTACTCGGGCGAACCTCGGTTGAGTGAAGAGCTTCGCTGCTTGGCGAACCTCGTCTGAATGAAGGGCTTCGCTACTTGGCGAACCTCGTCTGAATGGAGAGTTTCGCTACTCGGGCGAACCTCGGTTGAGTGAAGAGCTTCGCTGCTTGGCGAACCTCGTCTGAATGAAGGGCTTCGCTACTTGGCGAACCTCGTCTGAATGGAGAGTTTCGCTACTCGGGTGAACCCCGGTTGAATGTCGAGCCTCGCTGCCAGGGCGAACCTCCTCTTTTAATGGGGAGCCTCGCAGCTTTGCGACCTTCCTCATATGCTACGAAGAACGGGTCGTAACTTTCAAACCGTATGTTGGAATTGGACGAATTATATATGAAAATCGACTATCTCGACGAGACGGAGCCAACCAAACCCACCTGAAGGGTTCAGTTTGCTCCGGTCATTTTGCTCAATTCCTTCCGGTTTGAGAGATACCAGCACTTTTGTCTATTTTGTAAAGTCAAGTATTCAGGTGAACTTAACCTTTAGGCGGACCTGACTTCACTCAGATGGACCTTTAAGCTCTTTTGCTCATTCCGAGTTGCTGTGCAGGGATTAAGGCAATTTTTATTGCCTACAGTTACGAGCTATGTTCGGGGACTTATAGGCAATTTTTAACGTCTACACCGCCCTTGCACAATGAAAATCGTATCGCTGTCGTACCGCTGAAGAAGAAAGGATAAAGAAACGGGGCCTGATCTATTGGGTTAAAGTGGGTTTGGGTACTGAGTCTGGTGGTATAACTGTCCTTGCAAGTAAAAAGTTAACTTCAACGAAATATTTCCCTTCATTTATACTCCGAACTAACCACAAGGACTGATATTCACACGTTAATACAAATTCAAGGACTAATATCAAAATACGAAAATTTGAAGGATTAATATCAAAATAACTATGATTTAAAGGATGGGTTAACCCCTCCTTAACCATTTAAATGGGTTAATTTGGTCAAATGGCAAAAAAGAAAAAAATATTTTATAAAGATTAAAGTTAGTTAACAACTCATTTAGAGGGGTTAACAAACTGGCCAAAAGAGGGGATTAAGAGTCACTCCCTCTTGAAATAAGAAATGAAACTTGAAAAATGAATAACTTTAGGATATTTATGACAACTCTCTTTAACCCTTCTTTATTTGCTAAACACAAAAAATTAATTATTTACCCGACTATTAAATACAAATAGAATTAAATTATTTTAAACTCTTGTGGACGATTAACTTTGTTTCCTTAATGAAGGGCTTCGCTACTTGGCGAACCTCGTCGAATGAAGGGCTTCGCTACTTGGCGAACCTCGTCGAATGAAGGGCTTCGCTACTTGGCGAACCTCGTCGAATGAAGGGCTTCGCTACTTGGCGAACCTCGTCTCGAATGGAGAGTTTCGCTACTTGGCGAACCTCGGTTGAGTGAAGAGCCCATTGCTTGGCGAACCTCGGTTGAGTGAAGAGCCCATTGCTTGGCGAACCTCGTCGAATGAAGGGCTTCGCTACTTGGCGAACCTCGTCGAATGGAGAGTTTCGCTACTTGGCGAACCTCGGTTGAGTGAAGAGCCCATTGCTTGGCGAACCTCGGTTGAGTGAAGAGCTTCGCTGCTTGGCGAACCTCGTCTACGAATGGAGAGTTTCGCTACTTGGCGAACCTCGTCTGAATGGAGAGTTTCGCTACTTGGGCGAACCTCGGTTGAGTGAAGAGCTTCGCTGCTTGGCGAACCTCGTCGAATGAAGGGCTTCGCTACTTGGCGAACCTCGTCCGAATGAAGGGCTTCGCTACTTGGCGAACCTCGGTTGAGTGAAGAGCCCATTGCTTGGCGAACCTCGTCCGAATGAAGGGCTTCGCTACTTGGCGAACCTCGTCTGAATGGAGAGTTTCGCTACTCGGGTGAACCCCGGTTGAATGTCGAGCTCACGCTGCTTAACCTCCTCTTTTAATGGGGAGCCTCGCAGCTTTGCGACCTTCCTCATATGCTACGAAGAACGGGTCGTAACTTTCAAACCGTATGTTGGAATTGGACGAATTATATATGAAAATCGACTATCTCGACGAGACGGAGCCAACCAAACCCACCTGAAGGGTTCAGTTTGCTCCGGTCATTTTGCTCAATTCCTTCCGGTTTGAGAGATACCAGCACTTTTGTCTATTTTGTAAAGTCAAGTATTCAGGTGAACTTAACCTTTAGGCGGACCTGACTTCACTCAGATGGACCTTTAAGCTCTTTTGCTCATTCCGAGTTGCTGTGCAGGGATTAAGGCAATTTTTATTGCCTACAGTTACGAGCTATGTTCGGGGACTTATAGGCAATTTTTAACGTCTACACCGCCCTTGCACAATGAAAATCGATTGCCGTATCAATAAGAAGAAAGGATAAAGAAACGGGGCCTGATCTATTGGGTTAAAGTGGGTTTGGGTACTGAGTCTGGTGGTATAACTGTCCTTGCAAGTAAAAAGTTAACTTCAACGAAATATTTCCCTTCATTTATACTCCGAACTAACCACAAGGACTGATATTCACACGTTAATACAAATTCAAGGACTAATATCAAAATCTGAAAATTTGAAGGATTAATATCAAAATAACTATGATTTAAAGGATGGGTTAACCCCTCCTTAACCATTTAAATGGGTTAATTTGGTCAAATGGCAAAAAGAAAAAATATTTTATAAAGATTAAAGTTAGTTAACAACTCATTTAGAGGGGTTAACAAATCCGTCAAAAGAGGGGGATTAAGAGTCACTCCCTCTTGAAATAAGAAATGAAACTTGAAAAATGAATAACTTTAGGATATTTATGACAACTCTCTTTAACCCTTCTTTATTTGCTAAACACAAAAAAATTAATTATTTACCCTGACTATTAAATACAAATAGAATTAAATTATTTTTAAACTCTTGTGGACGATTAACTTTGTTTCCTTAACCTCGGGATTAATATCATAAAAACCCCTTTCTTTTTCTAACCCACATCTTAAGTCAAGCCGTGGTGTCGTCACTAGGGGTGCATTCGGTCCGGATACGGCTCGGAGATGATACTTACCATATTCATATCTACTTACCCATCTCGGATACGGATACAAATATACATCGGTAAGAAAAATTCACATCCATATCCGCTAAAATTGGATACAGATACGGATATACATCCAGATATAGAAGCAGATATGCATGCGGATACAAAAACGGATATGAAAAAACTACATAGTATTAAAAAAAATATAGTTCATGCGATACAAAAGAGTTCATTAATTTGTTCATTATATCTGAAAAGCTAAGATCAGACAATCTTGATCATCAAAATTAACCTCAAATCCATAATCTAGAATTAAAACTATCATAACAGTATGACTAATATTTATTCGGATATTTCGAATACGGATCCGGATATTTCACTACAAAATCATATTCGTAACCATATCCTATCGGTTATAGATTTGAGAAACCATATCCGTACCCTAACGAATACAGTTACAGATATTTTATCGGAAACGAATACGATTACGATTTAGCACCCGTCACCTCCCTGATCCTCTGCCACCTGTCCCTTCCGAAACGGCAAAAATTCGGTCACCGTAGGTGAGACTAGCACAGAATACAGTATTGACGTATCTAAAAACTGTCAGAAAACTCCCTGATACAGTTGATGGGACAGTGAAATGGTACACTCAGCAAGAGAATCAAAATTTACCAAATCAGCCAAATTTACAGTTAATCATCAAGACCCTTTTCTGTCTTTTCATTACAAAGCCGCTCTAGTTTTCTGGCGGTTTTGGCGAAAACTACCAAATTAAACCGAACCAAAAGGACATCGAACCGAACCGAACAACACCGACTTGCTCTTTAAATGAGTCCCCCTCTTTCACCTTCGTCTTCATCTTGACTCCATCGCTAACTCCTTTTCTCTCCTCTTTTAAGCTTCTTTTCATGCACTTTGAGAGGTTAAGGAAGAAGGGGAGGAGAGGAAAGGACTGATCTTGATCATGTTTTAGTTGGGTTTTTATTTGCTTTAGGAATTTGTTAGTTTGATTTGATGTGGGTATTTGATTAGTGAAGTTTTGGGTCTGTTTGCATGTGGGAAAAGTTTTGTTCTTGATCATCAAAAGGGAGTTTTTTTGGTATTTTGTATTGGTAGATGCTTAGTCTTGATCTTGGTTTTTGTTAGTCTGTGAGTTTAGGCTTGAGGAAGATCACCCCTTTGAAGGAGTAATAGAGCGATTGTCCTAAAAGTGAGAGATTTTTGTTATTGTTAGGTTGTGTTTGCAAAAGTCTCATTTTTTTTGGGGAAAAAATTAGAAATTTTTTTTGTTGGGTTTTCTTTGAAGGAGAGGAGAGTGCTACAAAAGGGGAAAGCATTCAGCTTTGATTCCATTTTCTCAGAGGTGCATCCCAAAATCAGACCAGATGAGCTCTTTTTTTTTAATTAATTTATTGCTTAATAATATTCTCTTCCTGTCTTCAAAAATCCAGTAGTTGCTACAACTTGTCTTAACTTAATCTTAAATAATTAAATTAGAAAGAGTATGCAGAGCAAAAGGGGAGAGGGAAGAATCATTCTCTTCACTCTTTCTCTTTTATCTGTTTCTTCCCCTTATAGCTTTAAGTCTCTTTTTGTTCTTTATTGGAAGACTTAGTCTCTTCTCTTTCTCTCAGAGATTCTGAGTTTGAGGGGCTCATTGGTAATTACTATGCTGAAGAAGAGCTCGAGGCCAGCAGTGAGCAGCAAGCAAGGCCTAATGGCTGATCCCTTCTCTCTTCCCTCTCCTACTGGAATTTACAATAAACCCCCCAACTCACCTCTCTTCCCTTTGTCACCAAGACTCTTTGTGGGCTTCTCTCCGAAGGGCTTTTCAGACATTGATGCTGCAAAAAGCCCGACCTCCATTCTCGAAACCAAACCCTTCACTCCAACCTCTAACCCCTTCTTCGCCGACAAAAAGCCGAGAAAACCCCTTATTGAATCCACCCAAGAGACCAAACTCCATCATCAACCAGTTGGGCTTGGCATTGTTGACGCATTGAAGAAACCCTCAAAACCCGATACCCGAATGGTCCTCTTTGGATCACAGCTCAAAATCCAAATACCCGCGATATCCCCTAATGGTTTGGTTGAGCCATTACAGTCTCCTATTGAATTTGGGGTCAAGAACAGGGAAGCACAACTAGCTATGTTCTCTCCGATGCAGAGAGCTAATTCGACCGAGTCGAACAATTTGGTATCTGGTTGTATATCGGCTAGTGAGATGGAGATGTCCGAGGATTATACTTGTGTGATTGCTCATGGGCCTAATCCGAGGACTGTACATATATTTGATAATTGTGTTGTTGAGAGCTGTGGCAATGGATTTGCTGCTGTTACTCCGAGGAAGGAGAGTAAGGCGTCGGAGGGTTTTCTTACTTGTTGCTGTGCTTGCAAGAAGAGGCTGGATCAGGGGAAGGACATTTTTATGTACAGGTTAGATTTCAATATTTACTGATTGTTCCCTTGTGTTATTAATTTTGATTGAGCTTTTGGTATTGGCATAGAACCGAGATGGGTGTGCTTGATGTTAAATGTTTTTAAAGTTGATTTTAGCGAATTATACTGAATAGAATTAGTTAATTTACCTTGTTACAACTGAATTTATTTGTGGCAGTGATTTTTGGTTTCTTGACGGTTCACATATCTTAGTTTTCTGTCAATTAACGAGGATAAACGTATAAATTAACCAATTTTTGCATCTCCCTCTTGCGATTGAATTAATTTAGTTGAGATTTTTACTAAATTGTGCTAGTAGTTAACAATAAATTGTCTTTTACCATTAGTAAATCCCCATTATTTCATTGAACTTGCAGTATTGCTTTCATATATCTCACTTTTCTATCAATTAACAAGGATAAGCATATGCATGAACCAAAATTTTCATCTCCCTCTTCTGATTGAATTCATCTAGACTACATCTTTGCAGTACTTAACCCCAAAAAATAAAATAAAATTGTGGATTGTTTCTTACCATTCTTGAAGCCTATAGTTTTCGCCTAAATTCTAAATCATGGTTTTTTATCCCCTATTTTTCAGAGGAGAGAAAGCCTTTTGCAGTCTAGAGTGCCGTCACCAAGAGATACAATTCGATGAAGGGATGGAAGATTGCTTGCTGGCTCAAGACTTTGCTACTCTCTAGCACAAGCTCCTCTCAAACTTGTTTTTGTTTCCAATGGCTGAAAGAAATTAGAGATCAGCCCCTTAGGTGAGTGTGTTTGTTATATCTCTACATGTTGTAAATTCTATTGGGTTGTTTCTGATTTCATTTCAATCAAATTGGACCAGAAAGAAAATGTTGTTGTGTTATGTTTTGCTGGTGGGATCCTCCACAGTTTTTGGCTTGAGAGAGTGATGTATGGATTTTAATTAAAGTGGTTATCTTGTTCCTTTACTAATCAGTAGACTTGGTCTAAATATTTCTTCTACTGTTTGAGAGTGGGAACTATAACTTTTGTCCGTGTATCTCGTGGACTGATATTATTATGTTTTCTTAGATATGTTATGCTTCAATATTATGATTGTTGATGTCATGTTTAGTTGGTCTAATCAAACAACTTAGTGGAGTTTGATGAGATAATTAGCTGTGTGCTTAGTATAATCATGTTCTTTATCATTGTGTATCTGCTACTGGTGTGTAGTGGCCATTGTTGATTAATCTAGTGTCATTAAGATAATCTTATGCGCATAAGACTTACGTTTCCTGTACTCTTTTTAAGTTGAGTTTATTTACAAATTATTGTGTTCTTTGTCTCTTTGTAGACCTACCGTATGTAAGCATATCAAGGCAAGATTTGATTGATTATACACCACATGTCCCTATGATTAACACAATCCATTTAAAATATTAAGATATGAAGAATTGGCTTAATTGCACTTCCTATAGTTTCACCATCCTTGCACTTGAATAAGTGATCTCTATTTTAAAATCAATTAAATCAATGCCCCCAAAGTATTTAAAATTTATGTAGTTAAATGTCTAAAGTTTCAAAATATTGTATTTTGGTGCCCTGTTGCTTACCCAATGTTGGCCTATAAATGACTTCAGTTTGTAAATGGTCTTACTTAAATACCCTAAAGTTTTGAAATGTTGCATTTTAGTACCCTCTGTTATGTGATACTTTTGGATAGGCAGATAAGTTAATGCCATCTTGATATTTTTAATTTTGGGGCATTTATTGGGCATCTATTTATAACATTTAAATATTTTTAATTTAGCCATGAAGAATTACGTAAATGATGTCGCTTTACTGATAAAAAGGAGTAGTTCAACTTTGATTTTCTTTACTATTGTATTAGACGTGTGATGATGATACAAGGATTTGGATCCTCTGAATTGTGGTGAATCTACTTTTTCCATCACCATGATTCTTAAAGGCTTTAGATTAATTATTATTCATTTTGAAATCTACACTTGATTGTTCAACATGAATCAAAATTATCAACTAAATGATAAATGATTGTGATTGAGAAAGTAGATTCACGTATATTATTAATCCAGTCTCTGATGTGATGATCATCTCCAGTAGACTGGTAATGGAAAGCTTAATATAAATTGGGTTGGTTAAATGTATAGGTTGATGAATTATCAAGTGATGGGTCAGTTTTTGTTTGACATGCCAACTGTGAGAAATGTCATCTTTGAGCTGGACTGCTTGAGCCTAAAGAGGCATGTTGTGATCAACGCCTCCATATTTTTATGAATCTGAGAGTGCGCATGAGGTTGGATGCGGTCCGTACGAAAACATGCTAAGGTATTTGTACACCGAATAGATATCAAATCCAAGCCCAAAATCAAACCCGCATGTAAGCCCAGAATAGGTAAGAAATTTGTTATCAAGAAAAGAAAGTGTGAATTACCTCCAATCATATTTCCAATCACATCTATTAACATCTAAATTATATCCATGAAAATGAAAGACATAGGGATTAGAAACCAAATTAACTTAAAGCTTAAAACTATTGAGCTCTTATGCGAGTATTGGCCCAAACTCTTATTTTAAGGCCACAATTCAGTCTTAATTTTTCTCATGTTGAACTACATTCGCAATTACTAATATGCGCTTTCAACTCAACACATCTTGTCAATCTAAAAAACTCAGATGATTCTAAGGATTGGAGAAAGTATTCAACAAATATGGTTCATGCTACTAAACTTGTATCAAAGAGATATCAACCATTAAATAAGTATACAAAGTCTCTTTGCAGCGCTCTGACATTCATTCAAGGATAACTCTGTAATTCCTCATTTATACAGGTTTATCTTCAAGATGTTTATTTTAACAAAACTAGTTTTCAACCCGTGCAAAGCACGGGAGAATTTGAATTTGATTTTCTTTACTATTGTATTAGACGTGTGATGATGATACAAGGATTTGGATCCTCTGAATTGTGGTGAATCTACTTTTTCCATCACCATGATTCTTAAAGGCTTTAGATAATTTTTATTCATTTTGAAATCTACACTTGATTGTTCAACATGAATCAAAATTATCAACTAAATGATAAATGATTGTGATTGAGAAAGTAGATTCACGTATATTATTAATCCAGTCTCTGATGTGATGATCATCTCCAGTAGACTGGTAATGGAAAGCTTAATATAAATTGGGTTGGTTAAATGTATAGGTTGATGAATTATCAAGTGATGGGTCAGTTTTTGTTTGACATGCTAACTGTGAGAAATGTTATCTTTGAGCTGGACTGCTTGAGCCTAAAGAGGCATGTTGTGATCAACGCCTCCATATTTTTATGAATCTGAGAGTGCGCATGAGGTTGGATGCGGGCCGTACGAAAACATGCTAAGGTATTTGTACACCGAATAGATATCAAATCCAAGCCCAAAATCAAACCCGCATGTAAGCCCAGAATAGGTAAGAAATTTGTTATCAAGAAAAGAAAGTGTGAATTACCTCCAATCATATTTCCAATCACATCTATTAACATCTAAATTATATCCATGAAAATGAAAGACATAGGGATTAGAAACCAAATTAACTTAAAGCTTAAAACTATTGAGCTCTTATGCAGTATTGGCCCAAACTCTTATTTTAAGGCCACAATTCAGTCTTAATTTTTCTCATGTTGAACTACATTCGCAATTACTAATATGCTTTCAACTCAACACATCTTGTCAATCTAAAAACTCAGATGATTCTAAGGATTGGAGAAAGTATTCAACAAATATGGTTCATGCTACTAAACTTGTATCAAAGAGATATCAACCATTAAATAAGTATACAAAGTCTCTTTGCAGGGCTTGCTCGACATTCATTCAAGGATAACTCTGTAATTCCTCATTTATACAGGTTTATCTTCAAGATGTTTATTTTAACAAAACTAGTTTTCAACCCGTGCAAAGCACGGGAGAATTTGAATTTGATTTATCAGTAATGCTAAAGAACTTTGAATGCACTGTAGAAGTTTGGTGAGAGATTCTTGTTAGGGTTCTTGTAGCATTCTTGTAGCATTCTGATCTTATGGGAGGTTTTGCTTTTATATGAAAAGTAGTTGATGAGTGCAAATTGAAAATCAAATTACGCAGAAAGCTTCACACAACAAACACACTAACATTTCATCAAACCCAAATCAAATTCTAAATCATACACCGACACAATCCACAACCAAAATCAATCAACCAGAGCATCGCCTCTCAAAAAACTAAACATCACAACATCCACACTCTCTCCATTCAACACAACATATTTCCTCAAAACACCCTCCTTAACAAACCCAGCCTTCTCCACAGCTCTCTGCGACCTTACATTCCAAACCTCAACCGTCGCCTCAATCCTCTCCAACATAGGAAACTCTTCCATCACCGTCGCCACCGCCATCTTAACCGCCTTCGTCGCAATCCCTCGGCCCCAAAACTCGTAGGCAATGCCATAACCGATCGAGACTTTGCGACCGATGAAATCGGAGGATGGGATTGGTTTGAATCCGATGGAGCCGATGGGGTGGTTGTTGATGCAGATGGCACGGTACCAAGGGTGAGGGAGTATGAAGGCGTTGAGTAAGTGTTGGGCTTGGGCTTTGGTTGAACATGGGCCGTGTGGGTGGACTCGCATTACGCGGTCATCGGAGACCCAAGGGAGGATATCGTCGACGTCGGAGAGGGTCAGGGGGCGGAGTGTGAGATTGTTGAGGAGATCAGAGTTCGTCATTTTTTGTCTGCTTGACTGGGTAATGAGGGATTTATTGACTTTGATGCGTGTATATGAAATATGGATTAGATACTATTTGTTAATATTATTGAACCACCCTAACTTGGGGATGTAGCTCAGATGGTAGAGCGCTCGCTTAGCATGCGAGAGGTACGGGGATCGATACCCCGCATCTCCATAATAATGATTTTCCGTACTTTCATTTCACACCCCCCTTTTAAAAAAAATTTATATATGGTTTGAACTTGCTACTTCAAAACCTTTTAGCTGTTGGACACTACAGATGCCAACTTACTATCCTGAGAGAATACTTATTCTATAGTAAGTAAGGATTCTATCAAAACATCTTATAGAATAAAATAAAGTGATCTATATTATTTACGGATAGTTAAATGATTATTTTGGATATTGTGGGTATTTTATCAATTAGTGTAAATTACTCCACTCCTATAAGAGTGATGTTAATAGATTTCCTACTGTCCGAGGAAGGGCCAAGAAACCACCGCCAATGTCCCAAGTCATATTATTTTCACATATTGTACTCTGTTAAAAGTTAACTATATAACCAATAAAAAATTGTCATAATCAACTAAATATTTTGTACTTAACGAAAGCATATGGTATATTTAGTAAAAATTTTTTGCACCTAGTCATCAACTACACTGCCGAAACAAAACATTTTATTTTAAAAACGACACATGCTCTATTTGTCCGAACTAGCGATAACTAATAAAAACAGGGACAAATTTTCGTTTTAGACCATTTTAGACTTTTATTTTCAAAAATCGACCTCATTCATACTTATTTGCAGAGTTTAGGCCGGTTTGATACTGGTGAAGCTGATCAGCACCATTCGAAACTTCACGGGAATTCATTTCCGTGAAGTTTTCAGATCAAAACTTCACGGAAATGAATTCCGTGAAGTTTTAATCTATAAAACTTTCACGAATTCATTTCCGTGAAGTTTTCAGATCAAAACTTCACGGAAATGAATTCCGTGAAGTTTTCAGATCAAAACTTCACGGAAATGAATTCCGTGAAGTTTTCAGATCAAAACTTCACGGAAATGAATTCCGTGAAGTTTTCAGATCAAAACTTCACGGAAATGAATTCCGTGAAGTTTTCAGATCAAAACTTCACGGAAATGAATTCCGTGAAGTTTTCAGATCAAAACTTCACGGAAATGAATTCCGTGAAGTTTTCAGATCAAAACTTCACGGAAATGAATTCCGTGAAGTTTTCAGATCAAAACTTCACGGAAATGAATTCCGTGAAGTTTTCAGATCAAAACTTCACGGAAATGAATTCCGTGAAGTTTTCAGATCAAAACTTCACGGAAATGAATTCCGTGAAGTTTTCAGATCAAAACTTCACGGAAATGAATTCCGTGAAGTTTTCAGATCAAAACTTCACGGAAATGAATTCCGTGAAGTTTTCAGATCAAAACTTCACGGAAATGAATTCCGTGAAGTTTTCAGATCAAAACTTCACGGAAATGAATTCCGTGAAGTTTTCAGATCAAAACTTCACGGAAATGAATTCCGTGAAGTTTTCAGATCAAAACTTCACGGAAATGAATTCCGTGAAGTTTTCAGATCAAAACTTCACGGAAATGAATTCCGTGAAGTTTTCAGATCAAAACTTCACGGAAATGAATTCCGTGAAGTTTTCAGATCAAAACTTCACGGAAATGAATTCCGTGAAGTTTTCAGATCAAAACTTCACGGAAATGAATTCCGTGAAGTTTTCAGATCAAAACTTCACGGAAATGAATTCCGTGAAGTTTTCAGATCAAAACTTCACGGAAATGAATTCCGTGAAGTTTTCAGATCAAAACTTCACGGAAATGAATTCCGTGAAGTTTTCAGATCAAAACTTCACGGAAATGAATTCCGTGAAGTTTTCAGATCAAAACTTCACGGAAATGAATTCCGTGAAGTTTTCAGATCAAAACTTCACGGAAATGAATTCCGTGAAGTTTTCAGATCAAAACTTCACGGAAATGAATTCCGTGAAGTTTTCAGATCAAAACTTCACGGAAATGAATTCCGTGAAGTTTTCAGATCAAAACTTCACGGAAATGAATTCCGTGAAGTTTTCAGATCAAAACTTCACGGAAATGAATTCCGTGAAGTTTTCAGATCAAAACTTCACGGAAATGAATTCCGTGAAGTTTTCAGATCAAAACTTCACGGAAATGAATTCCGTGAAGTTTTCAGATCAAAACTTCACGGAAATGAATTCCGTGAAGTTTTCAGATCAAAACTTCACGGAAATGAATTCCGTGAAGTTTGAGGAAAAGTTGGTAATGACAGCCACAGTATCGAACCTGGTCGATTTTGACAAATAAATGTGCAAGGGGTCGATTTTTGAAAATAAAAGCCTAAAAAGGTCTAAAACAAAAATTTAACAAAAGTAGTCCACACGTAAACAACAAAAGCTGTTATGCTCCAAGGAGTTGCCTATAGTTTAGCCAAAATATTACATTCTCACATATGGGCCTAGCAAATATATTAAGGTCCAAAAAATGTAGCCCAACAGAATAGTATCAGCCCACAAATATTGCACGTGCTTGTCATGTGCATAAGTTCTGGGCCATATAACAACTAGAAGAAACAGAAGGAAAATTTTGGGAGCTCTCTCAGCAATCAATGGCTCCTCTGAAAAAATCGAAGAAACCCAAACGCAAAGCTAAGGATTCAACCCAATGCAAACCGAATCCGGGACCCAAACCCGCAGAGCCCAAAGCCGAATTCGATGACGACTGGTGGTATACTTTCTGGCACAAGAACTCTGGTATCAAAACTCTCCCCTTTGAGCTCTCTTTTCTTGCGTACTTCATATGGATCATGTAGATTATGCTCTTAATTCAGCTCTTTTTGTTGAAATTAGCTGAATTTTTTTGTGGATTTGGGCTTTTGTGTGAACACCCTATTGAAATTTTGACACCCATTTTGAGACAGGCTTTTGAGATATATAGTGTGTGTGTGTGGATCCTATGACCTTTTCAAGTGATTAAAGTGTGAAAAATTTCCCCTTGTTGATTTGTGATCATGTGTTGTTTAATCTTTCCGGGAATCTTGATACAATTGTCATGAAATGTTTCATGTCTTTTGTGAATCCAGAATGCCCGGTGAATACAAAATCTAGGTTCTCATTCTGAGTGGAGCACTAAATACAGAAAGCAGTAAATACTTTGTGAATTATTTAGGGGATGGAAAGAGAGGCAATAGTGAGAAGGAAAAGACATAGGTGCTGCATAAAGCACGAGATGACTCCGTTAACTTGGTTTTGGTCTAGTTCATTATTTTGACACAAAATGAAGGAAATTGGAGTGAACAAAATTTAATAAATACTTCATAACTCATTTAAATATTTCATGTGCTTAAATACATATGGAGAGTTATGTACGCTTATGTCTCCGTGTTAAAATTGTTAGATACTAGTTTTATTGTGAAAAGGAATATCTTTTAGTTCTAGTTGATGCACCTTTTAAGTTATATAATTAGGCATAGAAATGATTTTCTTGATAGTTGAAGTGTAACTTTATATTTTAACTATTTTGTTGTTTAATTTGAAGTAGTAATTGAGAGAATGGTCATTTCCTTTTTTTTTGGCCATAAATTAATCTAGTTAAATTGTTGACGGGCTTGTAGGTTAAAATTTGATTGTCGAGCACTGAATTGGAATTTTCCTTAAAGTATACAAAGAAAGAAGGATTGGGATAAGCAAATGAATTCTCAACTTCTAGTTATTTTTTTCTACTGAACACGAGAAAGGAAATGCGTATATATACCTCTCACAAAAAACACTCGAGAGATTGTTAAATTTTGTTACTTGGTGGGACACTTGGCAGAAGCTAAAATGACTTGAATGGTTTTTTCATGCATCCACAATAATTATAGATTAAATAAGAATGTGTGTGTTATCTAGTTTCGTTCCTTCTGAAAAAGTTTTCATGTAGTTGAAAAATAGATTTATGCATGTATTTGAAGTATTAAAGTAAGAAGCATGTTTTTTGGGTTTTTTAATTATGAGGAATTAAATGAACTGTTTGCTTGAGCTCAGACAACTCAAATACGGTTGTTTTTAAATAACATAAAGTTAAGACACTAGTTTTAATGTGTAATCTTGGAAGTTCGATATTGATAAAGTTATCCTAATGTCTCTCACAGTTGGGTATGTTTGAAACTCTCATTGATTCTATTAGGTGTGGGCAAGAAAGTCACGAATGTTGTAAAGATTTTCAGAGACAAAAGATATAAATTAGAAAAAGTAAATATAAACATGGACTCCATGTATAAATGCTTAGGTCGAGTAAAAAAGAAGCAGCTCTATGGAGAAGTATCCAGGAGTAAGTTTCCACTAATGAGTATGAAATACCACCATCGTGTACCGCTTGCACAGAAGGCTGATCATGGAAAGGTTTTTTTTTTCGGGGGTTGGGGGGGGGGGGGGGGGGGGGGGTTGGTTATGAATGATAAGCTTTATTCAATACCAGTGAAAGACGTTGAAGTACAGACTCGAAACTTGCTTATAAACACCATGGTGTAAAAAGCAGACCATTTATACTGAAGAGCATCATGATATTGTTATTATGAAGAATGTATATACTGTATTTCATGTTATTTAGTACCTGTACTACTATAACCAGTTGTTACCATAGCATATTGAAACTTTTTCAATGAGCACCAATGATTCTTAATGTGATTCTAATTAGCTTTTTGGGCTTAATTTTGTGCCTTAGAAGATGCAAATTCTTATATCAACTCTTACCACCTTATCTCTTTGTCTGGACTCTTTTCGTGGTAGTCAAATTTGGAGGCGTTCTCTTTCTTTGCATTAGTTTAAACCAGATGCCTAGGAAAGCTTGCTTGGTATACCTTTCATATTGCCATTGAGGTTCTATGGTGTGGACCTTACCTTGCTTATAGAACTTGACTAGGAATTTGGCACCAATATTCGGGGTTGACAGTTTGAAGTCAACTTCATAGACTGTCATATAACTTGGCCAAAATTTTGTCTGGAGCTTGTTGCAGTTCATTTTGCTTGAGATTGTTTGTTATGTCGATATGATGATTTCTGGAAACTCACTTCAGGAGCTAATGTGAAGTTCTCTTGAATATGGTACAGTGTCCTTTTGGCACTTGCTATGTGATGTCCATGCGTTTAAGTTAGAGGAGGCAGCTGAGAATTCTTAGACAGTTTTCATTTACTTAGTTATAGCAGTTGATAACTTTAATAAAAGTTACATGTGTAAGAATTACTTCTAACAAATCTTTATTGGTTAAACTTATATCTGTCATCAACAAGAGCCGTGTAGCTAAACTTTTGAAGTTCAGGTTGCATTTTAATGCCTGTGTCTATCAATTTTCATTTCAGCTATGATGGAAATAGAACCTTAAGCCTTCGTCAAATGTTAAAATTGTTCCCATTGAATGCCACACATGCTTTCATGTGATAGCTATATAGACACTGACCCATTTATAACACTTTAGGGCCAACTATTCCTCTTGAAGAAGCAGCAGCATTCAAATGCTTTTTCAGGGTATCCAAAAATACCTTTGAGTACATTTGCTCCCTAGTGAGGGAGGACCTAGTATCAAGACCTCCTTCAGGTCTCATAAACATCGAAGGAAGACTTCTGAGCGTCGAGAAACAAGTTGCCATTGCCATGAGAAGATTAGCATCTGGTGAGTCCCAGGTGTCTGTTGGAGGAGCTTTCGGCGTTGGGCAATCCACAGTATCTCAAGTGACATGGAGATTTGTTGAATCAATGGAAGATCGAGCAAGACACCACATGAAGTGGCCTGAGCCTGAAAGATTGGAGGAAATCAAAGCCAGCCTCGAATCAACATTTGGCCTACCTAATTGCTGTGGTGCTATCGATGCAACCCATATCATAATGACACTTCCTGCAGTCGAATCATCAGATGATTGGTGTGATCAAGAGAGAAACTACAGTATGTTCCTTCAAGGGATAGTCGATCACGAGATGAGGTTTCTTGATATAGTGACTGGTTGGCCCGGGAGCATGACTTATGCCCGCTTATTGAAATTCTCGGGATTCTACAAGCTCTGTGAGAGTGGGAAACGGTTAAATAGACTTGTCAAGATGACTGAAGAAAGAGAGGAGATCAGAGAATTCATTGCAGGAGATTCTTCTTATCCTCTTCTTCCTTGGCTCATGACTCCATATGAAGGTAAAAGTCTTTCAGAATCCATGGTGAGCTTCAATTTGAGGCATAAGGAAGTAAGGTTGCTTGCTTTGAAGGCACTTTTGCAACTAAAGGGAGCTTGGAGGATATTGCACAAAGTAATGTGGAGACCAGATAAGCACAAGTTACCGAGTATTATCCTCGTTTGTTGCCTCCTTCACAATATT
The DNA here is from genome assembly GCA_012295165.1 of Asparagus setaceus. Lineage (NCBI taxonomy): Eukaryota > Viridiplantae > Streptophyta > Magnoliopsida > Asparagales > Asparagaceae > Asparagus > Asparagus setaceus. Next base: position 30,276,784 of record CM022706.1, read on the forward strand.
ATTATCGATAACGGAGACAAATTGAACCATGATGTTGCCCTCACGGATCACCATGATGCTGGTTATAAGGAGCAAATGTGTCAGCAAGTTGATTCTTCTGGCCAAGCCATGAGAGAGAAGCTTTGTAGGCATTTGCAGTGTTGTGAGGCCTCTCGCTTATGAGCTGAAATGTATCTGTTTGTGCTCAACATTATTGGACCATCTATCTGTATCAAACTTGGTGCAGTTAATTGATTTAGTTAATTCACAAGGCTGTCTGTTATTTTTTTTAATTGCTTAAGCGGCGTTCTTCTCAAACTTAAATTTCTGACTTCTGAATTCAGTTAAGGAAGCATCACAGTCTATGTACGTTGAAGGACATTACCTTGGCTATATGAGTCAAATAGGGATCACTTATTACAAAAAGTTTAGGTAGAAACATTCTCAAATCAGTGTTTGAGGTGTTTATTGGATGATGATGATGATAAGCAACGATAACCTCGATGAAAGATTTCAAACTTCAACAACTTAACCTTTTTAGTAAGCAACTTCACTCGTCAAACTCAAGAGAGAATGCCAAAGATCAGTATTTTACTCAGTTTAAAAGTGTATAAAATAAGGGTCGCATGAATACTACTCTTCTTCTGAATCGCAAACACTCGCCTCCTCTCTAAACTCTCTACACAGTTCAACATGAAATCAAACGAGCACAAAAACACAACAACAAACAATTCCTCTAAATCTTCGGCACAGCACACCCTAAAATGCTCTCACAACACTTCATCATTGTCGCAGCCTGCCTCCACCCTGGCCTTGATTTAACACGCAACACATAAACCTCTCGTGATCTCTCGATCGACTGATTCATTGGGCCAGGACCAAAACTTCCTCTAGGAACAAGAACTCCTCCAACAACATAAATCTCATCCCTGAGCCCAATCATCCCAAGCCCAATTCTTCGCGTAAACTCTGATCTAGGCAACAAAACCCTATCCACCATCAAGCTCTCCTGCTGTTTTAGCACATACCCACGATTCGAAATATAAGAATCACCATCAATCGCAACTATTGGACCCTGAAGCCATCCATTATCCTCTACAAAACAACCACAACCACCAACCTGCAATATTTGTACAGTTGATAAACCCTGATACATGACGTGCATTTTCCCTTAATCACAAAAGCGAAGCATGGTGAAGGATGACTTTCGCATAGATTGGGCAGAGGAGACCTAGTATCTGACTCTAGATCATAAATCTCTGCCTTTGAGGTTGACCTACGAAAGCTCGTAGACCCTTTACGTGACTTTCTGATTGAAGAACGAAAGTGTACGCCCTCCCGCGACAATAATCTTTCCATCTGGTGCACAACAGGCAAATGTTGCCCGAGGCACGGGCATGCCTTCCCTAGGGGCCCACTGACGCGAGATGGGATCATACAACCGAACACTGGTCATTTCAGTTATCCCATCACACTCACCAGCGAGAGGATTAACTTGACTGCTTCCTCCTCCGAGTACAAAAAGCGTTCCACCAACTGAGGCCACACCAAATCGAGCAAGACGGAGAATCTCTGATGGCATGATGGGGAGAGTGAGCCAATGATCTCTGAGGGGGCCATAGAGCTGCCATGTGTTATTCAGGATTGACAGCTAGGACACAAAGAAACTCTTCGGTTGCACCTTCTTCACGCCAAGCCTTGAAGAGCTCAGGGCTGCTTTCCATGACCGGGAGACGAGTTGAAGCTCATTCTGATAGAAGAAGGGAACACGACCAAGGCACCAGAAAGCAATTTCCTCAGGGATACCTTCTACAAGGCCACACATTGTCAATCGAAAATACTTTTCAAAGCGACTTCAAGTGGTTTTCTAGAACCAAACAACCTGCAATGAGACACATGATGCTTGACTTGTTAGAGACCAGTTGGAAAACAAGATGTTGGCTGCAGTTTACGTTTGGGATGTCGTTGACTATGGAACCATCTATATGGAGGAGGAACTTTGAAGCCAATTGATTTAGTTGCATATCCAAATGGAGTTTATGCTTTTACTTCAATGGGTTTCTTCTTTGAACTCCTAATCCTTCACCATGCATTATATCATTAATGAATATTACATTGGCTATGTGTTTTCTGAGTCAAGCAAGGGATTTCAATATTTCAAAAATTTTAGGCAGAAACTTTATCAGAACCGTGCTTGAACTTTGAAATGTTAATCGATGATGATTAGCTACTATAACCTCAATAACCAAAATTTTAAAATTTCATCAACTACAACTCTATAACCCTCTTAAGAAGCTTCACTGATCAGTATTCAGGGATTGCTCATCAAACTCGAGAAAATGCCAGATATCAGTATTTTCCTCAGTTTCAGACCTGCATCAATTAAGGGTATCACGTGATATTACTCTTGTTCTGCATCATCACCCCCTTTGGAGACAAAATAACACCTCCTCTCTAAACTCTTTACACAGTTCAAAATGAAATCAAAAGAGCAGAAGAGTGACCAACAATCACAAAAACAAACAGTTGCCCTAAATCTTCAGCAATGCACACCCTAAAATACTCCCACAGCACTTAGTCATCGGCGCAGCCAGCCTCCACCCAGGCCTCGATCCAAAATGCAGCACATCGACATCTCGCAACTGCTTGATCGACTGATTCGTTGTGCCAGGCCCAAGAACTCCCCCAATCACGTAGATCTCGTCTCTAAGCCCAATCATCCCAAACCCAATTCTTCTCTTAAACTCTGATCTTGGCAACAAAACCTTATCCATCATCAAGCTCTCCTTCTGCTGTTTTAATATATACCCACCATTTAAAACATAAGGATCACCATCAATCACTGCCATTGGGCCTTGAAGCCATCCATAATCCTCTACAACCCAACCACTGGCAGAGTCCTTTAATATTTGTACGGTCGATAAACCCTTGTGCATTACATGCATTTTTCCTTGAATCACAACGCCAGAACAAGCTGAAGTGTGAGTTTGACAAAGATCCGGTAAAGGAGACCAAGTATCTGACTCGGGATCATAAATCTCTGTGTTTGATATTGACCTACGAAAGCTTGTAAACCCACCAGCTACAATAATCCTGCCATCAATTGCACAACAAGCAAACATTGCACGAGGCACATGCATATTTGCCCTACGGGCCCACTCTCTAGTTATAGGATCATATGACCACACCTCGGTTGTCGCAAAAATCCCATCATGGTCACCGGTGAGAGGGTCAACTCTATCACTTCCTCCACCAAGTACAAAGAGCTTTCCTCCAACTGAGGCCACACCGAATCGAGCAAGAAGGCGAATGTTTGAGGGCATTATGGGAAGAGTGAGCCAATGATCTCTGAGGGGGTCATAGAGTTGCCATATGTTTTCAGGATCGAAAGCTAGGACACAGAGGAGATCTTCGGTTGCACCACCTTCGCATCGAGCTTTGAAGAGCTCACGGCTGCGGAGGGCTGCTTTCCATGATCGGGAGACGAGCTGAAGCTGAGTGTGATAGCAGAAGGGAACACGAGCGAGGCACTGGAGAGCAACTGCGTCGGGGATTCCTTCTATAAGGCCACACATTATGTTATTTGTCATTCAGAATACTTTTTCCAAAGTGAATTTCAAGTGGTCTTATAGAAGAGAACATCCTGAAATGAGACATACGATGCTCAATATGTTAGTGAGCAGTTCGAAAAAGAAAAAAAAACATAATAAATGACATTATCATATTAATATGATGATTCATATATCCAGGGAATCTGATTAAGGCGATGAATAAAAAGAAAAGGAATTTAACAGTTGGAGTACGAGTGAGGGGAAGTCTAAGCACTTAAGTAGTCATGGTGATAAAGATTAGTGGAGGTTAAAGGCCCCATGCATATAGCTGTAAGTTTATAGAACTTAAAGTAAAAAGACGAAAACTGTTGCGATATTAAGATTATAACCAATTAAATTTTCTTCTCAGCACATGAATAAGAGGGGGGAAGCCCAGTTCATTGTGGCAATTTTTGCAGAAATAAGTTAGACTTGCTAACACACTTCCAAATGTTAGATATGAGGAACTGGTTTCATCCATTATAAAAGCATATTGCAACATGCTAAACAAGTTAGGAAACACATTTGCTGTTGAAAATTCAAGGAGAAAACTAACAAACATCAATAGGAAAACGTCTGGTGAATTCAATGAGAAACTTGACAAAATTCAATAAGAAAACATTAGTCCGGAAAAATTAGAATCAGCTAAAATGAAAACCCATAAAAGGGACACTATTGAAATTCCTCCTGGGAAGGCGAGTTCAGTAGTAAATATACATAAACGCATTGTGTTACCAAATAGCATGACCGACCAGATAGTCACTACTATTCTGAAATGGAATGGAGTTATACTAAATTGATTCATATCTCTACTAGTATAAATAGGCAAGCTAGATATAGGACCTTAAAAAGTATTGACATTTCACCAAAGTGATCCTTACGGGTGAAGTTACCACTACTAGCTACATGTCTCTCTAAAGGCATTCCAATAGTTTTAAGTTGCATGTCATTTGCATGTAGCAAAAAAGTTTATTATTTGTATTTGGAGGGAGTTCATCATACATGATAAACTAACAACATGACCATAAACGGAATATAAACAAATTTCCACAACATTAAGTTTAAAAGTCGACTAAACTCTATAGAGCTCGCATACCAATCAACAAAAATAAAATCTATTCACAATAATATGCCATGTCATGGAACTCTACATGTAGCCATGAGCATGGACCTAAAGGTCAAAATATCAACTCATCATGATCAAAAGAGGTCATGTTTCATTCGGACATTTAATAACATACTCCACCAAATAAACTAGAACACAAGATGGGGTAAACATACATAGCACTTGCTTAAAGTAATTAGAATGATGTCAGCAACATAATATTAGAAATTGGGTAGGAACTCTACCTCCGTAGTTTAAAAGTTTCTTTTTATAGTCAAATGCAATAGCATAGCCATGATCATTTTAGAAAAGTTAGATGGATAAAGGGTAAAGAAGCGCACAAGAGTGGTTCAGCAAAAATAGAGAACATTAAGATGAAGGAAAAAGCCGATAGATTGAAAAAAGGTGAAAAAGATCGAGCATACCATGAAAATGAAGCAGATGTAAACTCAGAAACGACTTTCTTACAGGGCTTTGAGTTAAATAATAATCAGGATAGCCACAAGAGCTTTCAGTGTGTACACCAACACACAAACAACACGGGAAGGCTATTAAAAATAACAGAAATTTCCAAATGTGACCATTTGAACTCTACAGCTAACCAAATAAATGATATCTGAAACAAACTCTCAAATTGAGATGATTGAAAAAGTTTAACTCTTTTGAACCTAGTCTAGTGGCATGCTCATCTTTGTTGCAGCGGGAGGCTTTATAGGCACAGAAGATGTCTAAATAAAGTGGATAATATCACAACGCTATGTAAACATGGTAGAGACAATGAGAACAACACACAAAGATTTAACATAGTTCGGTCAGTATGACCTACATCAACGGGCGAAGACAACAGAGGAATTCACTAATCAAAAAAGGGATTACAAAAGGGATCAGTCTCTCATCTCACTTAAATCCCACTAGAAAATCACAAAAAGAAAAAATTACTTAACAACATACTCTCTCTCTCTCTATCTGAGGCACGTCTTTCACCATGCATCTTGAAGCAATTTATAGCCTTTAAATTCCCACAACATGGTTGGTGAAATAGTAAGGCTACACCAGTGAATAGATGGGCTAAGATGTTAGGTGAATCAACTTCCACATGATTCATGTGTAAGGAGGAGAACTCAGATTTATTTTCTCCTCTTCATATGCAAAGTCACATTCAACAAACTGCATGTGAAATATCTGGACGGGTGCAGATCATAGCATACAAAATGCTTCCTACTGCACTGACATAAGGAAGACAAGACATGTACTGCTCATCTTCTTCAGTCTGAGGTGATAAATCTGTTGAAATATCCATTGGCAAGCTATGAAATGGACACTTAGATATTTGAGAGGGCCTGCTAATATTGATTTATATTTTTGCAGGAACATAAATTCAGATTGCAGAATACATGGCTATTCTGATTTAGATTATGCGGACGATTTGGATAAGAGACGATCCCTGACAGGTTATGTATTCACTCTTTCAGGTAGTGCCATTAGTTGGAAGGCGACTCTATAGTCGACGGTTGCTTTGTCTACTACAAAGGCAGAGTATATGACAGTGAAAGAAGTAGTGAAAGAAGCAATTTAGTTGAAAGGTTTAGTTGAAGATCTCAGCTTACACCAATGTGTTATTGCAGTGCTTTGTGATAGCCAGAATGCAATACATTTGACAAAGCATCATGTGTATCATGAAAGAATCAAACATATTGATATCAGATATCATTTTATCAGAGAAATTAAAATCATCAAGATTGAAAAAATTAATACTGCAGATAACTCGACGGATATGATAACAAAGCCCGTACTTTCGCACAAGTTCGAGCATTGTCTCGAATTGCTTGGAGTTCAACAAAACGAAGGTTAAACCCGTAAGGGGCTTCTTGCGAGACAACAGAAGTGAAGAGGAGATTTTCATATTCAAAGTCAATATGGAGATTTGTTGAATGTAACTTTACATATAAAGAGGAGAAAATAAGTCCGAGTTCTCCTTATACACGAATCATGTGTAAGTTGACTCACCTAACATCTTAGCCCATCTATTCACTGATGTAGTCTTGCTATCTCACCAATCATGTTGTGAGAATTTAAAGGCTATAAATTGCCTCAAGATGCATGGTGAAAGACGTGCCTCAGACAGAAAAAAAAGAGAGGAGTTAGAGAGAAGAGAGAGAGAGAGAGAGAGAGAGAGAGAGAGAGAGAGAGATTAAGTAATTCTTTCTTTGTGTGATCTCTAGTGGGATTTAAGTGAGATGAGAGAGTGATCCCTTTTGTAATTTTTTTTGATTTGTGAATTCCTCTGCTGTCTTCGCCCGTGGATGTAGGTCATATTGACCGAACCACGTTAAATCATTGTGTGTTGTTCTCCTTGTCTCTACTGTATTTACATAATATATTGATATTATCCACTTTATATAGACATCTTCTATAATTGTGAAGCCCCCCGCTGCAACAATCTTCTTGCCTTTCTTCTTTTCCTTCATCCATCATCCTCACAGATTTCATGAAGCTGACAATTCCTCCCATTTACAGGCAAGATTTGATGGCTGCCTGAAGCTTATTGTAGAATTGGCCTATACGGAAAGCACTTACCTAGCACGGCTTCTTAGCTATCGATTTTATATATCAATACCACGCCAGTTGGTCCTTCACTACCTTTTTTCACCATCAAACTTAAAACTAAGAAGATAAAATTATACCGTAATTGTAAATTTAGGAACAAGACCCCAGTAAAGTCAAACATTAAAGCCTAGGTCACTCCACTATCTGCATAGAAAAGCCCTAGATTTTGAAACAAACATTATTAAAAAATACGAGGAATTGCAAGTAGCGCCAAGCTGTGAGTAGAATCTCTTCTTTTTTTACCCACAAGAAAAGTGGCAAGAAAAGTTATCCATGTCACCGAAAAAAGGCGAAATTTTGATATGAATTTATCATTCAGTTAAAGGCTCTGAGAAATTTAGGCCTAAAATAGCATCATGTAAACAACCAATTAATTAATGCACAATTTGCATCACGCAAACAAACATACTCTATTCCCAACGGCAAAAAAACAAGGGTTTGAAGCAAAACCCACCACTAAGTAACATCAAAGTCCAACGAATCAACATCAGTCGCAATATTTACAGGATATCACAAAATAATTAAACAGGCACGAATTATAAATAAAAATTTAGCACATTTGCTTCCTATTTAAATCTATAATTAGAAAAATGGGAAAAAAAGGGAGATCATACCTTTGTATAGAGTAGATTTGAAGCTTTATTAGTGTTTCTTGAGATTAAGAGATTTCTTTGGAGAAAAAGAAAGTAAAAAAAAAAAAAAAAGAAAAAGAAAAAAAAGATGAGAGCTCTTCGAATAGAGGAACAGCGAGGTTGCGTTTGTGATGGCGTTGGCGATTCTAGAGGTGCTGCCAATTGCAAACCAACCCGACCCGATGACGAGAAGTTTTCGGTTTTATCCAGATATTGGGCTGAAATTGGGCCTTAAAACCTCCATATTCCCAATGGGCTGGGCCTTAGTTGTCATTCATTAGGCAACAGTAACAGATAAATGCACAATAAACTAAAAGGCTAAATTTCACAATACTCTCGTATGGATTTTGCAGAAAAGAATCAGGAACCATTATTTTTACGCGTCAATATTATTTATAATCTAAATCTGGTGTCAACTGTTAAATTTGAATTAAAAATCCTATTATACATGTCCTTTAACTTTTGAGGGAGTCATTAGTCAATCATTTTAGCAGCATAGAATTTCAATTATATTATGTACTTTTACCTTAGGGGCTGTTTGGTTCACCTTTTTTTGTGAAAATTAATGAGAAATCCTCGACAATGGTAATTTGGTAATTAAAAGATTTCCTTGGGTTCCCTAAAACTATATTTTGGTTCACAAAAAAGTTATAGAAATGTTTTCTATAAAGTTGAAGAAAGTACATTGTTTTATAGAAATTAATTTTCTCTCAATATGGGCGGAAATTGCCTAGAAATCGATGCATTGATTTAAATAATAGTTTTTGTACAAACTTATCCAATTCCACTTCTCTAACTCATTTTCTATAAAGTTGATTTTTTCCTCTTTTCGTATTTTGAACCAAACAAAGAAAAAGAAAATAAGAAAACATCACTTTTGAATTACTATAAACTTCTCCTACAATTTTTTTATAGAAATACATGGAAATATATTTTTGGATACTTTTACTTTTACTTTTTATTATAGAAATTGAACCAAACAGTCCCTTAGATCCTAAGTAAACAGAAAAGAATAATCAATTAATAAAGTACCAACGTCTGCATACTTTGGTCTAATTTAATGTATATTAGGTATGCCACGTGCCAATTCAAAATTGTGGAACCTTAATCAGCCAATTAAGTCGTTAACCGGTTTATGTTTGACATTCTCCCTGGCATTTTCTTCATAACTTTTACAAATTGGCTACGATCATAGTTAGATGAGGTTAGTTCATCTCCAAGACCAACTTCCGACCTACTCTCAAGTATAAAATCCTCCCCTTCTCATGTTCACCGTCATTAATTCCCATGCTACAAATTATTCCACGACCAATTCAAACACGAAACATGAAGACCACCAAGGTCTCAACCAACGCGATCTCCATCGCGATCATCGCTATGGCAATGTCGATGAATTTGGCATCGGCTCAGGTGACAACGGCGTGCACGAGCTCATTGATCAGTAGTTTCACTCCGTGCATGAATTTCCTCACTGGGAGCACTAATGGAGGTGGATCTCCAACCTCTGGCTGCTGCCAAGCTCTTGGCTCGCTTGTCAGCAGCAGCACGGATTGCGCTTGTTTAATACTCACGGGAAGCGTCCCTTTTACCCTCCCAATTAATAGGACCTTGGCTATCAACCTTCCTCGGATTTGCGGCTCTACGTCTGTTCCTCTGCAGTGCAAAGGTTTGAATTGTTCAGTCCATCGTCGTACAGATTCGTAGAAATTGACGTGTATTAATGAATTTTTCTGTATCTAGTTACGTTTATGTATAAATGATTTTTATTATTTGGTTGCAGCTACTTCGACTCCTGTTCCAGGTCCCGGACCTATGGCTTATGCGCCTGGTCTTCCTCCTCTTCCTCCAACCTGTAAGTACTTCGATTTTAATATTCAAAATATTTAATCGATCAAGGAACAAATCAACGAGGTATTTTAATTAACCATTAATACACATGATATTTTGTCTCATGTTTAGTCCCCTAAATTTTAGTTCAAGATAAAAATTGGATTAAGAGTTGTCCACTTTATGGGACAAAATGAACAATACTGTAGCATTTGTTCTGATGTGACTAGCCATGTGCATTTTTTCACTCATACCTATTGGTGGCTTATTTAGCAAAATGAGCTCATACAGATTTTTTTTTTCTCAAAATTTTGTTGTATTTCGATACTACATAGACACAGCGTGCGGGATCCAATCTCATGAATTGTATAACGAAATCTAACTTGTCAACGGCATTGTAGAGTAGCTTATTTAGTAAAATGAGCTCACTTATATTCCACAAATGTTCAATACAGCTGGAGGAGGAGTAGACTCTGTGCCACCGGCAGCACCTCCAACAGAGACCGAGCTGCCTACATCTCCATCGGCGGACAGTCCAGCAGGATTCAACCAAGGGCAACGCCCATTTGTGCTGCCTAATTCGGCCGTGAAGCTTTCTCCAGTTTTATTTCTGGTGCTTGTGCTTGGTACTCTGTTTGTCAAGATATAGGAGACTCTATGTTTTGTACGTGATTTTGTGTGGATAGTGTTAAAGATTTGTTGATGTTGTTTTGGTCGTTGAGTTGATTCATGGATTTGTATTATTGTTTTTATAGAAAAAAAAGAAATCTAATTAGAACCAATTTTAACCTAAAAGCTATAGCTTTCATGTATTACCCCAAACTCCTATTTTAAATCTACCACTTTTTCTAATCCTATCCAATGTGAAACTCTTATTTAAATCCATCACTCTTTCTAACCCTATCCAATGTGGGACTATATACACATATTAATAACCTCAACATCTCCCCCTTAATTTGTGAGTATAGTTCAATCTTTCACAACATTCACTAACTTTTTGAAGCACTTCACTCGTGGGCTAACAAACCATGCGTTTGGCACATGACTAGAAATATCCGTTGAATCTTGCACTACTTTTTTTGTGGCCTAACCAGACTATATCACTCCTACGAGTATCCGTTGAGCATCTGAGTCGACTTGGTATACCTTTAGGTCGACTTGGTGTTCACATTTGTTGGGGAGAATTTGCATCCAACCTAGAGTTAATTGGTCTTAGATAGAAGCTATGAATCAATTTTAACCCAAAAACTATATTTTTTAGGTATTGACCCCAACTCTTATTTTAAATCCATCATTCTTCCTAATTCTATCCAATATGAGAATATACTCACATATTAATAACCTCAACAAATTACTATACTGATTTCACTTTTTATTTTTGTTTATATTTGCTCTACCATTAAATTTGAATGAGAAGATTGAATCTTACCGAAAAGGATGACCAAAAGCTACTAGTTCTCAATTATGTGCTCTATTTATATATGAAAGATTACAATGTCTAACAATTGGAATACATCTATCACTTACCACTCAAATAAAAGAAATGACGCCTTTCAGGTAAATAAACTTATTTAATTGGCACATAAGAAGATGACAATCTTTTGACCAGTCTTATGATCGCTAACACAAAAGACCTAAAAATAATACACCATTAAGAAATTATAAATACAGTTAAAGAAACATATGTTTGGTTTAATGAATTTTATTTGTGCTGAGCACTTATTTTGATCGATTTCTTAAGAGACCTTGATGCATCTGGATGGTATAAGTAAAAATTTGGAAAATGAAATTGGCACTTCGTTAAAATCAGGATTCAAAAGCTAAAACCAGGATTCAAAAAACATATTTCAATGAACTTGGATAGTTTGTTCATTCCATAAACATGTTATTTGCGCACAACTAACCACTGTTTACCCCACTGAAGGTGAGAATCAGTCATTTTGTTTATCTTATAGATGTTTTGGTTATGGCATCATCATCATGATCTTCACCGTTTATCTTATTATTTGCAAATATAGATCACTACTGTTCACCCCCATTGAGGATGGGGATGGTCATTTTATTTATTTTATAGATGTTCTGATTCTATAAAATTCATCATGGTCTCCTCCAATATCTTATTATTATGTTCGATGGGAAAAGAGCTACTTATTTTAATAGTAGCAACTTAAAACTGAAAACAGAACCTCAAATAGAAACATAAATGCATGAGAAAGAGGTGGCATGGGAAAGCCATTGGAAATGCAAAACAGGTGGCACTTGATGCATTAAAATGATAATCTTGTGACTCGGTAGTCATTTTTCGGAAAACCGCACAACAACTAAAGATTTTTTTTTTTCAAATCGAACCCAAGATTGTGAAAGCCATATTATTTTATGATCCTTCGTCGTCGTCTTCTTCTTCTTCTTTTTTATATACATATGGGAATCGAACTTCGAACCTTGATAGCTATGTTGGAACTTCCCAAATATCCGGTCAGCCGCGGTTCCCTTTTTTTAATGATCCTTTTTAATGAACATAAATATTTTTCCATAAATTTGAACCTTCGGTATTTTTTACCACAAAAACTTATAAAAAATTATTCGGTAAAGATATTTGCTTAAATGAATTAAATTCTCTCTGCTGAAAGAAGTAAAAGTTTAGCTATATGATGATTCCTGTTTTTTTTTTTTTTTAAAGAATCTCTCAATAATCAATTAGGATGTTCCCCTCAAAAGTGATCAACTAGCATATATCGAATTCGGACACGCAAACTGGCAGTAAATCCAGTTAAAATGAGAGGATATTGAGCTTGCATATACTACATAAATGTTCAATATAGATTGAGAGGTATTAATTAGACTCTGTTCTACCGGCGGCATCAAGTTTATAGGGTTGATTCATGGATAGTACTATACATAATGTGCATGAATTTGTGTAGATAATGTTAATTAGAGATTCCTTAATTTTGTCCCGTTTGTTGGGTTGACTCAGGATTTGTACACTATTGTTATAGAAAAAGAATATTTTTTATTCAATTAATTTCTATATGTTGTCACCTCAGTTTTATTCGAAAAGAAATCGTACTCTGGAATTCAAATGAAGCGCCTTTTAGGGTCACTTTACCAGGAGCTCTATTAAAGACTAAAAAAATGATTCATATCATTTTCAATTAAGTGGTAATTATAAAGTTTGCAATTACTCCAGGCATTACCATGCATTTTAATTCCAAGGGATAAATATTTAGAGCCTAGCTAAATTTAGTTGGTCATGTATATACTCGACGGCTATTTTAATATAATAACTTCTAAGCACATCAATAAATTCATAATTAATGTGAGTTACACGATTCTCACTAATTACATTCATACATGTATTTAATTAGCTTAATCAGTTTAGCATCCGTCCATTAAAAGTTTAAATTGCAAAAGCCATACAAGTAACTGCAAAAATCCAACACCATATATACTTTTTATCCTTTCGATTATCCCTAGTTAGTTTCCCTCCACTTAATTGTTAATGGTCAACGTATTGTAAAATAATTTATAGATTGTTGGGCACAATATTGACACTCCTTTTGGTATTAACCAAAATCTCATTGTCGCCATATGTGAAAATTCAAAAATAAAAATGTATGTTTTCCGTAGCAAACTTATGGACGATAGAACCAGTTAAAACTATTTGATGAAAGAAAATGAGTCTTCTATTTTATAATAGTAAACTAAAACGGCAAACAAAACCTCAACAATGAAATGATAGTTTGGAGTTCTTGCACACTAGTTCACCAGAACGTATCCAAGGGGGATGGTATCAATGGTATTTAATGTATACCAAATAGATGTCAATCATTTGATCAATACATGAATCTCGAGGTCCAATGATTCAATGGTTGACATCCTTTTGATGCACACTAGTTCACCAGAGCGTATCCAAGGGGATGGTATCAATGGTATTTAATGTATACCAAATAGATGTCAATCATTTGATCAATACATGAATCTCGAGGTCCAATGATTCGATGGTTGACATCCTTTTGATGCACACTAGTTCACCAGAGCGTATCCAAGGGGATGGTATCAATGGTATTTAATGTATACCAAATAGATGTCAATCATTTGATCAATACATGAATCTCGAGGTCCAATGATTGATGGTTGACATCCTTTTGATGCACACTAGTTCACCAGAGCGTATCCAAGGGGATGGTATCAATGGTATTTAA